>CM077644.1:25937945-26594016 GCA_039707465.1 Rhabdophis nuchalis | reverse complement strand
CAGCCATGAGATAACCCCACTTGCCATTTCCTGCGTCTCAAAAATAATAAGACTGCCCTGAAAATAAGGCCAAGCGCTTATTTTGGGGGTCAAAAGAAAATAAGACCCTGTCTTATTTTTGGGGAAACATGGTACTAATGTGTATGACATTTTGCCATATTGGTCTAGAGTAGTAATACTTCTAGGAGAAAGGAAAGGGAAAAAAGTACAAAGCCAGTAAGCTGGTTTATGATATTTTTTGGGCTGCTACACTATAAAGCAGTGGTACTATCTACCTGAAGTTGTCTAGGCTCAGCTAAGAGCAGAATCCTCTTGAGAAATATACAGCATAGAAGGAGTCTGTGGTAAGCCGAGAGTTTTTTGTGGGACTATAAGCAATGGTACTTGTCAGAATACGCAAAGTGTGACTATTTTTGAGACAACGCAGGAACAAAATACAGTAAACAGAGGTTTGTCTTTCAAATACTGTTGTCTACAAGGAATAAATACATACACGTATTAAGCAAAATCATGCAATCAATCATCAACTACAGCACAGAAGCACACACACACACACACACACACACACACACACACACACAGAACGCCCTCACAGGGCCTCTCTTATATGTACAGCCTCTTAAAGTGATAAGCTAAATAATCCTGCTGACTCATTCTCATTGCATCATCATTTCAGTATTACAGCCTTAGAGCAGCTGTTCAGCTATTAAATCATTACCTTAACAGTACTTCTAGGCTAGATCAAATCTCCTCCTGGTGACCATACATATTTGCCTACTTTCTTCTTCTGTGCGGTCCTTTGCATTTTTCTCTGGTATTTGTTAGAATTGGAGCACTGAAGTAGTAGACTATTGCCTCTTTAGAGCTGTTTCACACAACCTGGAAGTATACTTTTAATCTTTCTATATGTTGCTGTGGCTCTGGTATACATCTGCATCCTGATTTGCATGAACTGAGTTGGAGGCTTAAGTGTCAAGGTTCCGACAGATGCCCTAATTAACTCATGAGTCTCGAGCCAAGTTTCAAGAGAAAACCAGTTATTTATTAGAAGCAGCATGTTGGCATCTACTTGAGTGAGGTCAACTCTGGTTGAACTTTGACCCTGATTCCCCACTCCTCTCAGTCTGTGTCATAAATCACATAAATCTCCAACAAAGCACTCCCGGGGGTTGTAGAAAACTACACCTCACAAGCCGGCTTTGGTAATCTGAGATCCAACCTTGGAAGAAGGTATGTGTGGAATGTGTTCACCCTTGCTGCCCATGACAACTCGAGAGCAGACTTGAAATGCTTTACGAGTTGACATTAAGATCTTTAGAAAAAAAAAATCCCTCAGAAACAACCCAATACAGAAATTGAGTTTTTATACCTCTAAAACCAGCTACTTTGCAACCTTGCCTCCCAAAGACTTAAAACTGGGATGTAGCATTTACTTCCCTTTACTTTTCCTCATTCTTACCAGATCTTTGCCTTAATGATCTTGCTTAGCTTGACTTATTCAATGGTTTCTTAAGTAGACCTTTATTTGACCTATTAAGTGCAAATAAATGTTATGAGAGGAATCCCAGACTGGATGACCACTTTTTTGACAGTTCTATTGAGCTATTTATCCCATTTAACCCAATACACTTGAAAATGTCTTGAAGCATCAGGAGTAGCCAAGACTAATATAAACTGTACAAAGCCAGATTGGTGTGGTGGTCAAGGCACCGGGTAAAAATGAAGGAGCCAGTGAGCATTAGTCTCACCTTAGGCACAAAGCCAGTTGAGTGACTTTGAGCCAGTCATTCCCTGTCAGCTCTAGGAACAAAACAGCAATGGCAAACCACATCTGAAATCTTGCCACGAATACTGCAAAGATGAGTTCAGGCAATCACCAGGAATCATCATTGACTCAAAGGCATAAATGAATACAATAGAAATAGAAGAACTTGAAACTGATGAGCAACCAAACTGATGCAAGTGTAGATAAATCCTGCAATGTCCTTTAATCTAGTTGGCTTTAGAGAAAGGCAAGATTACCGTATTTTTCAGAGTATAAGACATACCTTTTCCTCCCTAAAAGAGAGTGAAAATTTGGGTGCGTCTTATATACGGCCTCTGCCTCCCGGCAATTTACCTCTTTGCAGCAAACGGGGATTTGCCGAGGCTTCAATAAGCTATAGCAATGCCTGCAGCCTGTAACAGCTGATGACAGAGAAAAAGTGAAAGTGAAACTTGCTGGTTGCTCCACTGGCAAATTGCTGGGAGGCAGATTTTTTTCCCTGTGCTAATCAGCTGTTTGCTGCAAGGAGATAAGTCAACAACTATAAAATGTTCAAATTATTACACTTATTTTTTTAAAGACTGCTTTATTATTATTCTAGACAACTTAACAACATGAAGAAGCTTTTTAAAATAAATGCTTGATCTGAAGAGGCCCAGTGCTATTGTTTTAAAAAGTGCTGTTCTTTTAAATAAGAGAATAACTATACTTCCAGGAAGCACATCAATTTTAACAGCATCTGTACAAGTATAGTCCGAAATATAACACTACAAACAGTGTATGTTGTCTGTACTGTTTGTTGCAAGGAGGCAAATTTCTGGGAGGCAGAAGCAGATATTTTCCCCTTGTTTTCCTCCATAAAATCTAGGTGCGTCTTATACTTTGGAGTGTCTTATACTCTGAAAAATGCAGTATGTTTCAAACTTAAAGATCACTCCGCCCCACAAAAACTATTTTGCTGGCAAATAATTTCCTTGGTTTGTTTGCTTGCTTTTTTAAAGAAAGAAGTGTTGGCATATGGTCTAGAGCAGGGGTCTCCAACCTTTGCAACTTTAAGTCTGAAGGACTTCAGCTCCCAGAATTCTCCAGCCAGCTTTGCTGGCTGGAGAATTCTGGGAGCTGAAGTCCTTCAGACTTAAAGTTGCAAAGGTTGGAGACCCCTGCTCTAGAGTCAGTTCTATTTTTTTCTTCCTTCCATTAGCAATAACTGCATTTCCTGGATCACAATGAAACCCAGATTTCATCTTTCACTCATGCCTCCAAGTTAATTACAATGTTACTGCGATTGTGTCATGATAAGAAGATAAGACTTTATTTCTTTTAAAAAAGCATTAAATTGAAAGCAGCCATAAAGACCTATTAGAAAATATTCCCAATGAACAGGCTGCTATATATAGACAAAGTTTCTTGTTGCTAGCCTTTCTCTTGAGGATATTTTGTGTACTTTGCTATTGCCTAGGATTTTCCATTTAAAAATATGACAGTAATTTCAGTAAAGTACATTTAATCCAATTGATAGCACGTACAGACAGTGGCGCAATGGGGCTGGGACAAAGGCTTTGACGCACATCCCAAGGAGGGCCAAAGGCATCTCTAGGAGAACTGCAGATAATAGGAAAACAGCAAGCCTTTAGCCACGAGAGCTTGGCTAATACGCTGTAGCATTCAAGACTTTTATTTATTTATTTATTTATTTATTATTCAAATTTATAAGCTGCACCCATCTCACCACATAGGGACTCGGGGCGGCGCACAGGGAATATAAAATATAAATACACAGATATACAAAAATCAAACGTTCATTAAAATTCAATTAAATTAACCCACCCTGCGCTAAAAACCCATATTAAAACCCCTGAATTAAAACTTTGGTAACTAGAGGCAGTGCAGTGTCGAGTAAAATCATGCCAGGCCGGCTTGTTGGAAGAAGTGCGTTTTTAACCGCTGGCGGAACAGGCAGAGGTACGAGATGACACGGAGTTCAGGGGGGAGAGCGTTCCGGAGGGTTGGGCCCATCACAGAGAAGGCTCTACCCCTGGGCATCGCCAACCAGCATTGCCTGGTTGACGGCACCCTCTCTGTGAGAGCGTATCAGTCATAGGGACGTATGGGGCAGTAGACGGTCTCGTAGGTAGCTAGGCCCCGTGCCATGGAGCACCTTGAAGATGGTCATCACAACCTTGTAACGCACCCGGAAGATCACAGGAAGCCAGTGCAGCTCATAAGACTCTGAAAATTTGGGGTACACAATAATTCATTTGAGCCATTTTCCCATTTTCTTTTCAATATGTTACTATAGGTTTTCCTCTACTTAAATCAATGGCTATATATCACTGGAGGGAGTCACCGAAGCAGCAGGCGTGAGCTTAAATGGACTGCAGAGGATGGTAGAGGGCAGGAAGGCCTGGAGGAATGTTGTCCATGGGGTCGCGACGGGTTGGACATGATTTCGCAACTAACAACAACAACAAATCACTGGCTCCATGTGTACAAATGGCCAAGAGGTTCAGAATACCAAAACTACCTTTTGAATTATATTCTAACTTTTACATTTTGCTGCATTGAATAAGAATTATTGATCCATCTGATCGTATTTAGGTCCATATTTAGATAGGGAGACTTTTTTTGGAACCCGACAATTGCCCAATCCCTAAAATAACCCTGAGCATCAGTCTTTGTATTATGAAAACACAGTTTTAGACTGAATGTGTTAACAAATGCCCAAAGATGTTGATAACATTTATAAAAGATGATATTTTTTACTAGAACAAATGATGTTGCTTCTCAAGGAAACGTGTAGCATCCTAGCAGTCAAAAATAAAATTCACTTGATTCTTGTAGCATGACATTATATGTGAAAATTGTATGTGGTCAGAATGCAATTTTAATTGTAGTAGGATTTTTTTTTAAAAAAACTTGTTTTTCTACTAACCTAAAATGTGAGCTGATGAAAAAAGTGGGAAGAAGAGGAATGAGAGTAGTATATTTCGCAGCTTAAGCAATTAACACATGTGGCCTTTTACTGAAAATGCACCCTGTAAGACCATTACACACGAATTCTAAAATTACCTAAATACATCACTACATAGGATTCTGTTTGAATATAGCGTGCAGCTGTTGGGCAAGAAATGAAGTTTTGTCATTTCTTAGTGGATGCTAATGCAAAGAAATCCTAAACTATTTGCAAATGAGCTGCTGCTGCTCAGATTTTGGTGGTAAAGCAAAAAACAAAACTATTTCATGCTACCACTTTACAAGCTTTTATTGTCTTACTTATTCTAAAAAGATCTTAAAGCAACATCTGCTGGATGGATGGATGGACGGACAGACAGACAGACAGACAGACAGACAGACAGACAGACAGATTCCAAAAAGGTATTGCAGAGCATACAAAAACACAAAGTACTTCTGATATGAAATGTCTACTTGTATTTGCTATGATGTTTCCATTCTTCATTCTTTGTTGTATTCTCTGTCTCCTTCTATTACTATCTGCCCAGAAAGCAGAAGCCAAAGGAAGAAGAAAATAATAGAACTGAAGTATACAGACTAATCCATCACCATCATGGCACCATTTAAAGCTGATAAATGGAAACAAACTAAAGGGAACATCTATTTATCACAACTGAATAGCCAGGACTAATCAACATGTTTTTTCCCTTGAGAAAGCAAATTATTCCTTCTTTTCCTATTCTTCCTTTTTGCCATGTATATTGTGCCATGTGAATTTATAGAACATGTTCCGATGAAATGGTTAAAAATGATCATGTTCTGGTTGGTTTTTCTTTGTCTATATTCTAACACTCTAAATAAAATTCTATACGATTGCATTGTCTATCATAAACTCTTTAAAGCAGCCACCTCTTTTCCAAGGATCATGTGGAAATTATGTAGAAGGTAGCCATGGACTCTGGGGAAAAATGCAACTGCTTTAAATAGTTGCATACCGGTGCTGTATTCATGCTCTTATTCTCCCCAAAGCACTTTTCTAACTAATTTCCAAAGAACTGCACAGCTCTACTTAATATGTCCAACCAAGACAGGCTGAAGTTGGAAAATAAATCACACATTAGCAAATGAAAAAGGAATGATCTAGCATTTATTTCATCTGTCTCAGGTGTCATAGCAAAGAAAACTCTCGCTTTGTGTCAATATAATGTACCAGAGATAAATATATCGAGAAGAGCTCCACTAACTTTAAAGCAGGATTGAGATTTTGTTGCTAGGGAGTGAATTTTTAATATATTCAGGCTTTGAGAACTGGGCGTGTGTGATCCTTCATCTTTTGGATCAGGGCCAGAGGGCAGCTTTTTTATAAGAATAAATCTGGTAGACTTTACAAAGCTTTTGTAAAAGCATAGCTATTGTCTTTTAACAATATTACAGTATTTCACATAACAGTCACTTTGTTTCCCTGTCTGTATTGAATGAATTCCAGGAAATCGCATGGACATTTTGCTTGACATTGCAGATTAAAAAATAGGTTACTGGATAATAGTTCTACTCTAAGCTAAATTTTTATTTATTTGTATCTTGTCTTTTTGGGGGGGGGGGCTTTTGGTACTGTCCATGGGGTTTTCCCAAAAGGCAACCCCGCCCCCCAACAACTATGAACTATGGTGCTGGAGAAGACTCCTGCGAGTCCCTTGGAGAAGCAAGATGATCAAACCGATCAGTCCTAGAGGAAATCTGACTGCTCTTTAATCCAGGTCCTGAAGATGAAACTCAAATACTTTGGCCACCTAATGAGAAGGAAGGAGTCACTGGAGAAGAGCCTCATGCTGGGAAAGACTGAGGGCAAAAAAAGAATGGGACGGCAGAGAATGAGGTGAATGGATGGAGTCATCGAAGCAGCAGGCGTGAGCTTAAATGGACTCCAGAGGATGGTAGAGGACAGGAAGGCCTGGAGGAATGTTGTCCAAGGGGTCGCGATGGGTCAGACATGACTTTGCAACTAACAACAACAAAATCCTGCCTTTATTACTTTGATTTGTAGGGCTTTTGTGTTTTGACCAAGGTGAGACCTATGCCAAAGGTTCAATCACACTGGACATGCTTTAAGGATCACACTAGTTGTGTAGTTCTTGGACATCTGGTGCCAAAGGAGCTACACGACCTCAAACTGTTGACTGAGCAACCAGGGCCAGCAGTTGAAGGACTATTGGGAAATATTTTTTTTACCCATTACAATTATGCAAAGAACATTACTTGCACATCATCTGCATTGACAAAATCACCAGCAGTCAATTGCAAAACACAGCTTTACTTGAGTTATTTATAAAAATAATAAAGCTAAAAAAATAAATATACATGGTCCATTGTATCTGCAACTTCTTATTCACCTTATAAAAGTAGTTAACAGTCATTATTTTGTGTGTGCCATGAATGCATAATATTTAATCAGCCTCCATTTGGATGGAAATTGCTTCTAAAACACAGGCATGCAGGTCAAAATTCACAAAGGACAATATTAAGAAGAAGACTGTTTCAACTCTAGAGTGATACCAGCCTTTCTAAATAATTCTCTGCTTCAAGTATCAAATATTGAAATGCATAAACACAGTATGCTAACATTCATCACCATTGCAGAGGCCTTTACTGGAAATCTCCACATAGGGAAAAGAAACATCAGCAACACATTTTCTCCAGCCAAATCCAACCCCATAGGCAAATCCAACAGAAGCAAAGGTAATTCAATGCAGGTAGTGACCAGTGGAGTCTAGAAGCAGAAAGCAATCTAAAAAAAATGGGGGGGGGGGGCTGAAAAGGTCTAGGTGTGCTAAGAAAAGGAAAAGAAGAAAAAGCAGGTACATTTTGTTCCAATCTATTAGTCACATGTCTGTGCATTACCTATTCTAACAAGGATGATGGTAATTGTAGCGCAACTGTAGCTCCGAAAGTAGGAAAAGAGTAGGCTAAAATTACAATCTCAGAGGCAACAAAGGTAGACAAAATTATCAGCTATAATGTCCTACCTGTAAACGACTACTTCAACTTCAACCGCAAGAATACACGGGCAAACAATAGATACAAACTCAAAGTACAATTCCCTCTCCAAACTCAATTGCAGAAGATGCAACTTCAGCAGTAGAATGGTCAATGCTTAGAACGCTCTATCTGATTCTGTTGTTAGTTCCTCAAACACCCATATCTTTAACCTTAAACTGTCCACCGTGGACCTCACATGTTCCCAAAGAGGTCTCTAAGGGCACCAGCTTGCCTACCGTCCCTGTCCTATTGTCCCCATTGATATGTGCTCATTCCATGTGTTCATGGCCATGTTATACTTATTTATATCCATCTATTTGTACCAATCTCATGCGATCATGTCCCCGTCTATACTAATACCTGTTACCTTGTACATGTTGACAAATAAATAAATAAATAATAATTTAAAAAACCATCTCAGAGGCAACAACCAAGCAAAGTTGAACTTGTTAGCCATCGCCAATTACATTATCCATTATTGGATAGCGTATTCCCATTTCTACAACAAATTGATTTAAAAAAAAAAATAGCCTGACTACAATATATGCATTTTGCATGCATTTTCAGTATGCACACCTTTCTGTTATATATTTTGAGTGCATTTAACAAGTACTAATTTTAAAGTTGTTTTTCATAAGGTTAATGTTTTAAACACATTTTCTCTTTATATATGCACTATTCAATTCTGCACTGAATTACAAAACTTGGAATTTTTTGGATTAGACCATATAACTCTCTTCACATTTTTGCATTAGTTGAAATACACATTTCAACTAATACACATTTAATACACATTTTGTATTAGTTGAAAACCAACTACATTGGATCAATTCATATTCCAATAAATCCTCCCTTTTCTAGAAGTAGTGGGAATCATTTCATCTATAATGAAATAATAAATATATTAGGTTGTGCAAACCCACCCTCTTCAGTCTAAGAATAATAAATAATAAACCATCGAATAAGTCTGGTAGCATTAAGCATTAAACAATTCCTAAGGCAAAACATGAAGGCATGTTAATTAGCTTTCAAGACAAAGGGCCACTGCCAAATAAATTGACACTGCCAATGCTTATACTTCAATTATTCTGCAAACCTCTCTGCTGAACCGAACTAGGTAGGATTAATCTATTTCGTTTCCCAATGAAGACCAATTAATAAAGAGAAATGAAATTTGGTTCTTCAGAAAGAAACGGAACTTCTTTGCATGCACCCTGGTATTTGCGACATGAGTCACTGGGTTCTGACTTTCTCCATCCCTGCAATTTTCACATTCACAGCTTTAACTGTGTGACAATGGCCATTGTGGCAGGATGCAATTATGAATCAAAGCTATCCAGGTTTGCCAGATATCCTTGGGAACATGCCCAGTCCGCTCCACACAATACGTATGATATGACGGTTGGGTTTCGCTGAGATTTTGTCACTCATCAAAATAGTTTTTGAAAGCCTAGGATAATGAGACATAAACATTTTGGAGGTTCAATATTCAGTATTGAGCAATGTGCAATTTCCAGTCTGGAGATAATCTGGTGCTGGCTTTATTGTGATATTGCCATCCAGTGTGCGATCCAGTTGCTCACAGCTGAGGAAGCCTTTTATATATGGTGGCATCCCAGCCACGTCACCCCAGCAGTCAGGGTTGAGGAATGTTAGAAGTTGTTAAACCAGCAAGAAGCCCATTCGTAAGCTACACACTGAAATTTAACTGATTATATATAAGGAACATATTAAATGGATCTGATATTGAATTGGAATGCAGTCAAGTGATTTGTATTCTACAATACTGTTTGTAATAGGGAAGCCTTTATTCATTCCAGCACCTTTTCTCAGAATGAGTGATTAGACTCTGAGCAGTAATAATTCCAAAGCATTCAAGCTAAATTTAATTTCTTAAATGAATAAGGCACTGGAACATGCTTTCTCTCAAAGGATTCCTGTGTTTGCAGTGAACAGAACTGTTCTCAAGTTTGCATGATGGGCATGCAGTGGAATTTAGAAGGCAGGCTATACCGTTCTAAATTATTTTTAAAATAGCAACCCCCTCCCCCTAGAACCATGATGGTGAACCTATGGCACGTGTGCCACAGGTGGCACACGAAGCCATTTGTTAGGGCACACACAAGGCATTGCCCTGTCAGTTCCACCGTGCATGGGCACGCTGGCCAGCTGACTTCTGCCTTCATCTGAGGCTGTTTTTTGCCTTCCGGATGCTTTCTTGAAGCCTTCGGAGCATGAAAAACCACCCCTACAGGCAAACCGGAAGTTCATTCTTGAACTTCCGGTTTGCTTGGAGGGCGAAAAACTGCCCTTCGAGCAAACCGGTTTGTCCGTTGGGCCATTTTTCGCCTTCAGGAGCCTTCAGGCCTGAAGGTTCCAGAGGACAAAAAATGGCCCTACAAGCACTGTATTTGTGCTCATAGTATTATGGGTGTGGCACGCCTGTGCACAACCCCCCTGCGCTCCCCCCGCTTTTGGCACATGAGCCAAAAATGGTTAGCCATCACTGACCTAGAAGGAGGAAGAAATGCATATAAAAGTAGTGGGTTACAATTAGATATGGATTTGTTTATCTGATAACTGGAAGAGATCACAGATGCATGGAGTCAAAAGGTCAGGAAAGCAGTTATACTGGATTCAATCTGAATGCCCTGCTAAATTTGGACAATTCCCTCCCCTGTTCCCCCCACCCACAAATCCTGAATTTCTCCCCATAATCAGTCTATAGCAGAAGCTTCTCAGAAGGATAACATGCTTTGCTGACAATAAAAAAAAAGACCAAAAGAAAATGTACAAAATGTGCGAGAGGGAACGAGATCAAGGAAAGAGAAGGAAAGAGAGTCTTTGCCCTATAAAACAATACCACCTACTCAACACAATGGATGATATTTATGAAGTAAGTTGCCTGCAATGGGATGGGATGGACTTGAAATGTGTGCAGATTGCAGTCACTAAATTATAATAATCAAGTGCAGCTGCTTCACTCATAACAGCTATGCAGAGCCTCCTCTTTGTAGGAGAGGAACTCTTTGATAAGGACAAACCATACATGGTAGATAACTCCTCTTCTTCCTTCTCTTCCTCCCTTCCCCTTCTCCTCCTCCTCCTCCTCCTCACCTCCTCTTCCTTCCACTCCCCTTCCCCCTCCTTTTTAATCCTTCCTAATCCTTATATTTCCTCATGTTAAATATCTTCTAATTTTAATGGTATTCCCGGTAAGTTTTTGAGTTGTTTTTTTTAAAACAACCCTCTTACTTGCCTACAGGAACTAATAACAACTCCAAGACTTTTTAAATTTAGAATGTAGCCTGGGTAAAATATTAAATACTCCTTTCTTCCCTAGGATTGGTTCTGAGTTCAAATTTAGAGGCTCCGGCATTCAGTTCAATTAACAGAGCAAACCAAGGGAAGGGGAGAGAGAGAGAGAAAAAGATAAGTGCATGAAATAATTTGCAGCTATGTATGCTTTTTTCTGCTAATACACGTTTTCTAAGTACGTTTGTCTAATACATGCACTTTTTACAAGTCATTTTCTTCACTAAAGTGCATTTTTGGATGTTGTTTTGGAAATGTACACACTTTTCTGTATGTTTCTTCCCTAATAAATGCATTTCTTGCTTTTATCTTTTCCAGGGAGAATCAGCATTGGAACATTAGGCAGTATGAAAAGTAATATTTGAATATTTGTGTTTGTCATGTTTATTCAAGAATATGAAATTAAATAAGGTCACATTAAAATGTGAACCAAACACATTTCCCATCTTTTTTTTAATCACAGGTTAATTAGCTTGGAAAGTTCTCATAATTGCTATGTAGCATTATTGTGCTACATAATTTTATTGTATGCCAAAGTTTAGCCACAGCAAAGTCTCGTTTGGCTCAATGGGAAAAAGAAATAAACTGAAGCTTAATTCCCCATTGAAATCAAGCATTTCATTTTCCTTGAAATGATTAATGGCACCCCTGCTATTTTCCTTTAGCTTTTTTTTTAAAATCCCTGATTTTAATAACAGTATGTTTAGTGTATGTGAAGGAACAAATGATCCATTTAAACCATCTGGAAAATAATTCAATATTTCTTTTTCCTCTTCCTCAATAAATATCAAGGAATTTCCCCCCCCCCCCAAAAGAACTGCTGTAGTAGATACTGAATCCATTCAAGAGAGAGACAGCAAAGATGGATAGGAACTGTGAGTGAACAATCGTTTGTTTCCTAAATGCTAAGAACTACTGTACACTGGACTTGCCTAAAATATAAGAAGCTAAGACTTTGTTTTCCTGACATATAAATATTTCACAACTGTATCTGCATTGTTTGGTTTACTTGGACGAGAGAACATTTTGCTGGCCAATCCTGCTTTCACACATGCTCGCTGTTCTGATCCACTGTGTTGTTGTTTTTTTTAATGAAAAAAAGGTTTTATTGGTTTTTACAAAATTTTAAAAATAGGAAAAGGGTATAAGGTGTTACAAAGATATTTTAAGGACATCTATGTCGGAGGTGTCGGCCCCCTCCGAGGCTTCTTACAAAAAAAATAATAATAAGATAATACAAATCATTTTTCATTTCCCTACAAAGTGGAAAGAGATACAAGTATATCATTTTATATTCATGCAATCAATCATTATTTCTATAAACATCCAGATAGAAGTTACACTATATAGAAAAAAGTCATTTGTGAGATCTAAGTCTTTTAGCAATTGTATCTTCCTCTCCCTGACCTCCAGTCGGCTGAGCCGTGGCCCCCTCCGCTCCCCCATTTTCATCCTCCAGGATTGGGGAATGTTTTTTAAGAAAGGCTTCTGCCTCTGCAATTGTTTTAATTCTTACTCTCCCCTCTTCCCAGAACACCAACATTCCCTCGGGCATCAACCACTTGAACCACACCCCCTTTTTATATAATCTTTTTGATAAGAAGGAATATTTCCTCCTTATTTCTCTAATCTTTTTCGGGATCTGTTTCAAAATGGCAATCTCAGTCTGTTGGTATATTAAGGGGCCGTCTCTTTGTGCTCTCAGGATCCCATCCCTCGTTGACCTTCTTACAAATGTGTTTTTGTACTCATGAGAACGTTTTTAAATGTTTCCATAGAAGTGCTTTGTAACGACATCTTTTCAAACTCTTTACTGCAAACATTTCTACATCTACCTAGGTTGGGGCGATTTAAATGATGAAAAGTGGGATAGCAAATATATAAATTAAAGAATAAATATATTGATATGTGGAATTAATATAGATCATAATCTAGTATGTGGGTTGGCAGATGTGCAGATGTGATTGGTGTTAGTTTGGGGTATCCATCATGGCCTGTTCACATTTGGAGAACCTTCTGGACATATACATGGAACACAGCCCCCAATTTCATTTACCCACACAAATCCTTTGCCTCACCAACCCCTGCTGATAGAAGGAAATGGGCTGGTCACACAGAAAAAAGAACTGATGGCAGATGGAGCAAGGTAGTCAAAGAATGGATCCCACTAGATAAAAAGTGTTCATGAAAGAGATCTAGAAGATGGATCTACGTATTCAGCAAGTATTGTGGGCTCAATTGGCAAAGCTCAGAATGTATTGGTTGGAAACATGCAGAAGAGATCTTCATCCTGCACTGGATAGACAATGGTTAAAATAATGATGAATGATGATATTGATATGCATATCTTCAATTGCTAAATGCATTTGTGCTGGATTGTTTGTTCCTAAAGACAAACCTGGATATAATGTATAAATCACAAAAGACATTTTTGGCAAGGATGATCACCCTCCTGTACAGTAAATCAATACGATGTAAGGAGCCTCTAATGGATTTTGATACTATGTCAGAGAAGTTCTTATTATTCAGATGCAATGCAAGGCCACCTGAAATAGAAGCAAAGGCAGTTGGGACCCAGCTAGAGTGCAAAATAAAAATGACATTTGTTTTCCCAATGCACACCAGAGACCCCCTAAATCTTTGACATGACTTCCAGAACTTTAAGCAAAGAAAAACAACCCTTTCTTTCAATGTTGTCCCGTCAAGTCGAAGAATCTCAGTTCCCAAAATGCTTTGTAGGCTTTTCACATGAACGTATTGAAATGTATTTCAAGGAATTCCATTGGCTGGTGGTGGGGACCGAAAGAACTGGTTCAACTTTCAGATCTATTTTTTGGCTTGTATTGGTTTTCCAATTTTCACTCTACACAAAGCACTGAATTCATCCGTCTGGCAAAAGGCCCTTTAAGTAACATGGTCCAACCCTGCTTCTGGGATGTATGCTGATCTTCCCAAGGCATTCCCAAGGCATCCAAAACTGCTTGAATCTCATCACCATCATCTCTTAACTTAGTGGGATCCCTAGATCACATCTCTCGCAATGCACCATGGAAAGGAATGGAGATCGTGATGAGCAGGCAGTTATGTGGAAAACAGAAAAAATTCAGGGTGGAAGAGTTTTCCACTTTAATAGATGTACCAGGGTGAACACCTACCTGACACCCTGGAATGCTTTGACCTTCAGTATTACCAATCCCCACCCAACATGTTGAGACGATAGCCATATTAGCACATAATGCTTAACTTAAGCAGTGCAATATACTAGCACAACACACCAAATTGTTAACCCACCAAATGACCTCTGTTTGGACAACATGTTAAGACAAAAATAAACACATATATACATATGAAAGCTCCATTTGGGTCCTGGTGGAATCCTGGAAAGCTATAAAGCACTCTCTGTCTTTGGTTCAAGTGAGAACAGAATCTTTTGCCAATTATGTTTTGTGTAAGTTTTAGTGTTGTTTGGCCAGATTTCCCACCTTGCTCATCTCCAGAGTCAGTGTGGAGCCAGGTAACACTTAAGTTGACTCTCTCTCTTTCCTGCCAGGTCTCTCACTGACCTAGTTAAGCACACTGTGGGAATCCAGCCAGGGAAAAAAAAGTTTCTTTGCTTCTATCATTGGAAAATGAGACAGTGTTCCTTGATTAATTAGGTGCCATCAAGCTATTTCCAACTCTTAGTGAATACATAAATTTTCTCCACAATGATGAGATCACATGTTAAATCCTAAACCTGGTAGGTTAACTGAACATCTGCAATCTTTACATACATGTCATATCCAATCAAAAAAAAAAGTAGATAGTGGCCTGAATGCTCTGTTGATTGGTCTGTTCATCTAGAAAGATCCTGTTGAAAGACCCTATCTATCATGTTTGTGGAGTATGGGTCTTCTTTGTGGTAACTCCAGTTTATATGCAACTCCCACCTTGTTAATATTCTACAAGCAAGTCACACTGTATTATATCAGTGCAGCCATGGCCCTTCGCAGTTTTGAATGGGGGTATTCATCTACATTTCATTTTGGGGTTTTATAATTACACATTTCTATTCTCTTTATTTTGCAGTGTGCCACTAGAGACCTCCAGAATTGGACAGGTTACAAACACTGCTAAATTCATGAAACAGGTAAATGCGTGTTGTGCAAATTCAGCCTTAGAGTGATACTTGGTAAGCTTCCAAGAATCTCCTGGATTACCCTGAAGTCTATTTCAAAATCCTTGCTTTTCTACAAGAGCCTGATATTTGACCATCTTAATACTTGCCAATTTTAATAATTACATGTTGCCGGTATTAGTCTCCATATTTGTGCCCAGTTTCTTTGCAGGCATGCTGTTGCTAGTGGTAACATGTAGCTTCTATAGCAGCATGAAATATTTAATTAGCTGCCAAGTAGGATAGTGATTTTTTTTTTTAGCATTAATCTTTCCAGCATGTACCCCTCCTTCTCCATGGAAGAAAGAATAAATAAATGAATGTAAAATATGGCTTTTCAGATTGCATTTTGCTGAGAGGTACCAATACAGATAATTGCAGTATCCTTTGATACGTATGTTCTGTATTTACATATATAAAGGAGGTGTAAATTAATATTTCTATCTCAGACACCAGAGAGAGAGAGAGAGAGAGAGGATTGAATTATTGTTTCTAGGTATTCTTAACAGAAAGAAGATTTATATAAACTGATATCCTTTTAGAAACGATATACCGTATTGTTCAGATTATAAGACGCAGTGGAATATAAGATGCACCAAGATTTTGAAGAGATAATTTTTTTTTAAAAGTGTTTGCACTCTGCAGGCCTCCCAAACCCTCTGCATGCCTCATTTTTTGTGTGAAAAACGGGGCATGCAGACAGTTTGAGAGGCCTGCAAAGTGCTCCTGGAGGTTGGGAGGGGGGGCAAAAAGGAGCAAAAAAAATGGCCTGTTTTTCACACACACACAAAAAGAGGCCATGCATATGCTTTGGGAAGCTTGTAGAGTGCTGCTTGGAGCTGGGCTGAGCAAAAGCGTGCTCATTTTTGCCTTTCCCAGCCCCCAAGAGCACTTTGCAGGCCTCCCAAAGCCTATACACGAAAAAATGCTGCTGTATTTATAGAATCATTGCTTTGCATTAAAGTTGACAGGATTTTTTTTTTAAATATTTTCCAATCGGAACTGCACATGCAAGAGCCAAGATCTGAGACTGAAATTTAATAGGATCATAGTTCAAAGAGTATGCCAAGCTAGGGCAAATATAACATTGGACTTAATTCCACTCAATTTCATATAATGTAACTAGTTAATTAATTTGGTTGGTTGCAAACGGTCGGGTGACACAACCCCCGCAGGCTAGGTGGCCAGGGAATACAGAGCCAGGGTCTGCGGCTGATGTTTTGCAACGCCAGGTCCGTTGTCAACAAAGCCCCCCTCATTAGTGACCTTGTGTCAGAGGGGGAGCCGGACCTGGTAGGAATTGCGGAAACCTGGTTGGGCCACGAGGGAGGTCTTCCCCTCGTTGAAATGTGCCCACCAGGCTACCGCGCATTTCATCAGCCGCGGGCCCTAGGCAGGGGAGGTGGGGTAGCGGTCATTATCAAGGAAGGCCTTGAGCCGAGAGAGACCATTGTGCCTCAGACTACCGGCTGTGAGTCCCTCTCCGTGAAGTGGGGCCTAGGGAGGCAGTTGGGCTTGCTGGTTGTATACCTGGCTCCCCGCTATGTAGCAGCAGCCCTGCCCGAGCTCCTGGAGGTGATCGCTACGGTGGCAGTTGAGACCCCCAGACTTTTAGTCATGGGGGACTTTAAGCTGCCATCGTTGGGCGAATCATCCGTGGCAGCTCGGGAGTTCATGGCTTCCATGACGGCCATGGACCTGACCCAAGTAATTCAGGGCCCCACCCACGAGGGTGGACATACGCCGGATCTCATCTTTGTCTCAGGCCAATGGAAGAGTGATCTGGGTATAGGGGACATAGTCATCACCCCCTTGTCATGGTCAGACCACTCACTTCTCCGGCTCGACTTTCCGACCGCTGCTCCCCTCCGCGGGGAGGCGGAACCAGAGTCACCAATCTGGTACCGCCCCAGGCGCCTGATGGACCCGGATGGGTTCCAGACAGCGCTTGGGCCATTTCCTGTATCCCTGACCCGCGCCCCGATCGAGGACCTCACGGCCGCATGGAACATTGCGGCCGTGGGAGCCTTGGATCGGGTCGCGCCCTTGCGGCCTCTCTTGCGGCGGCGAACCACCCTGGCTCCTTGGTTTACTGAGGAGCTGCGGGCGATGAAACGCCGCAAGAGATGCCTAGAGGGAAGATGGAGGTCTAGCCGTTCTGAATCTGACCGGACACAGGTAAGAGCCCATTTACGGACTTACATTGTGGCGCTGAGAGTGGCCAAATGTCATCATTGTGCCACTCTCATAGCATCCGCAGAAAACCGCCCTGCCGCCCTGTTTAGGGTGACCCGCTCCCTCCTCCAACAGAGGGAGCGGGAAGCCCCGCTACAGGGTAGAGCAGAGGAATTTGTGACTTTTCTGCAGGAGAAAACCGCTCAGATACAGAGTGAGCTAGCCCCCATTCATGGCCCAGTGGGATGCCACGAGAGAGATCTTGTTTGGGAGGAGTTTGACTCCGTTACTTCCGAAGATATGGACAGGCTACGTGGGCGACTGCGAGCCACCACATGTTTATTGGACCCGTGCCCCTCCTGGCTTGTACTGGCATCCTGGGAGGTGACACGAGGCTGGCTCCAAGAGGTTGTCAACGCATCCTTGAGTGAGGGTTCCTTGCCTGCTTCCCTAAAAGAGGCCATGGTGAGGCCCCTCCTCAAGAAGCCCTCTTTGGACCCAGCTCTTTTAAACAACTATCGTCCAGTCTCCAACCTTCCCTTTTTGGTGAAGGTTGTCGAGAGTGTGGTGGCACAACAGTTTCCCCGTCACCTGGAGGAAATTGAGTATCTAGATCCGCGCCAGTCCGGCTTTCAGCCCGGGCATAGCACCGAGACGGCATTGGTCGCGTTGGTAGATGATCTCTGGAGGGCCAGAGATGGGGGATGTTCCTCCATCCTGGTCCTATTAGACCTCTCGGCGGCTTTCGATACCATCGACCATGGTATCCTATTGCATCGGCTGGGGGGGTTGGGGGTGGGAGGCACCGTTTTACGGTGGTTCTCCTCCTACCTCTCTGGCCGATCGCAATTTGTGCGGGCAGGAGAGCAGAGGTCGACCCCGAGACCCCTCACATGCGGGGTGCCTCAGGGGTCGGTCCTCTCGCCTCTCCTGTTTAACGCATATATGAAGCCGCTGGGTGAGATCATCCGTGGTTTTGGGGTAGAGTACCACCTGTACGCTGATGACACCCAGCTGTACATATCTACCCCAAACCACCCCAATGATGCCGTAGCGGTGATGTGCCAGTGCCTGGAAGCCGTGCGGATCTGGATGGGAAGTAACGGACTCAGGCTCAACCCGACCAAGACCGAGTGGCTGTGGTTTCCGGCTGCCCGATTCAACCAGCTTTCTCCAACGCTGGCCATAGGGGGCGAACATCTTACCCCTGTGGATGGGGCGCGCAATTTGGGTGTCCTCCTGGATACCCGGCTGTCTATAGAAGAGCAAGTGACAGCCGTGGCCAGGAGGGCGTTTTACCAGGTTCGCCTGGTTCGCCAATTGCGCCCCCTATTGGATCGGGACGCCCTTCGCACAGTCACTCATGCCCTCGTGACATCCCGACTGGACTATTGTAACTCTCTCTACATGGGGCTTCCCTTGAGGTGCACCCGGAGGCTTCAGTTAGTTCAGAATGCAGCCGCGCGAGCTATTATGGGGACCACCAGGTTCACCCACGTTACACCGCTCTTGCGCGAGCTGCACTGGCTGCCTGTCGTCTTCCGGGTGCGCTTCAAGGTGCTAACTATCATCTTTAAGGCGCTCCATGGCTCGGGACCTAGCTATCTGCGGGATCGGATCCTGCCCCATACATCCTCACGACCGATTCGCTCCCACAGAGAGGGACTTCTCCGGGTGCCGTCCACTAGACTTTGTCAGCGGGCGACGCCCAGGGGAAGGGCTCTCTCTGTGGCGGGCCCGGCCCTCTGGAACGACCTTCCCCCCGATATCAGAACGACCACGGACCTCCGCTCCTTCCGTACGAAATTAAAGACCCATTTCTTTCGACTGGCCGGCCTTGGATAGTCTCTCTGTCTATAGATTTTAAATGTATTTTAATGGGTTTTAATTTTTTAGCACGGGATAACATTGTTTAATTGTGTTTTAAAGTATATATTTTTGTATCTATTGTTTATATTGTTTTTAGTCCTCCTGTGCACCGCCCCGGGTCCCTGTGGGGAGAGGGAGCGGTTAATAAATTCAAAGTTATTATTATTATTATATTATTATAATTACAATTAGCAATTAGTTAAATGCAAGTACAGTAACAGGATCGTATACTAAATAGCTTTCCCCTTCGGCATAATTTGGCAACAAATTATGTAACCCAAGGTTCTGTTGGCCATCTAACGTTAAAAGATGCACCTCTAGTCTATGCTTGACACAGGCTTTTCAAGTTGTTTAGCTACAACCTGCCTCCCTGTTGCCCCAGAGATGCCAAGGGTGGAACCTGGGATAATTTACAGGAAAAGTAAGAGCTCTGCTAAAAGCCATCCTGACTGAATGTCATGTCTTCTTCTCATGGCCATGTGCACTGTCCGTTTTTTGTTACACTTTCACTTAGACCAGGAGTCAGCATCCTTAAGCACTCAAAGAGCCACAAAGGTCCTAATCGGAAGCCCCCCCATTCAATTCTAGAGCTGACCGGAAGTCTGGTTCCCCCACCATAGAGTCTCCTCCTAGTGCAGCATCTTTTTTTTGCCTCTGATGACCGGAAATCCGGTTCTCGCACCATAGAGTTTTCTCCTAGCACAGCGTCCTTTTTCCTCTACCTATCTTAATCGAAAGCCCTATCAATTGTGGAGCCAAGTGGCAAAAGGGAGCCACAGCAGACGGATGAAAGAGTCACATGAGGCTCCACAGCCGCAGGTTGCTGACCACTGATTTAGACTGTGAAGCAGCTGCGCTACAAATGGAACGCCAGGTCTTCAACAGTTCATTCCTCAAACCAAAAGACAGGCTAGGCCAAGCTTTCTACCTCAAGATAAAAATTATTATTTTTTAATTTGGATTCAAAAATCGATATAATCGATATAAAATCGATGAGGGAAATGTGCCTGGTGGCCTCAATGCAATCTGTATAAGGGGATAGGACAGGGGTCTGCAAAGTCGGCTCTTTTAAGACTGGTGGACTTCAACTCCCAGAATTCCCCAGCCAGCTATGCTGGCTGGGGAATTCTGGGAGTTGAAGTCCACCAGTCTTAAAAGAGCCGACTTTGCAGACCCCTGGGATAGGACAATGCACCCTTGAAAACCTTTTTAGAAGAAGCATATGGGTCCTTTTTTTGCTATTCATTGAAACAGTCATGTCTTTCTCCAGGCTTCCATGTTAAGTATGGGGGAAAAAATCAAGGTGCTTTAATGATTTGACCTTTTATAGCTACATAGCTTTATAGCCCCATCTCCCCAAAAAGCTGTGGTTGCTTTAATTAGTAATAGAGAGATGCAATGCTTGTGCAAACTCTAAAGCACTTCTTTAAATCACTTTCAAAGCAAGCATATTCCTAACTGAATTCTTGGCCATGTCAACTGAATATAATGGGGTGTAGAGAGAACCTTGATATAGGAATACTAGAGTCATTAGGGGAATCATTACGAGAAAATACATGATAACTTAATTTTGAGGAAGGAAAAAAACACGAGGAAGAAATTCAAAACAACCCTGCTTTGATTCTGTTTGGTATAAGAGGAGGCAAAGGTAAATTGGCAGGTTTTCAAGATCCTGTTATTACAGTGTACAACAATAAAGACAAATTCCTGTAATCAATAGGGTGTCTGTTTTCTGACCTGGCCTGTCTCAAAGGGCTTCCAATGATGCAGGCCATTACTCTAAGGAAACTCCTTAAAATAGTGGCATCTTTTTTTTTCCCCAGGCTGATACAGAAGCATCTATCTATTTACAGCACCTTTTCAGAATCATCTTCAAACTACACCCAGCCATAGTAAGAGGCAGCTTGGAATTCTTAGAGGTTTCTGACTTCCTCTACAATGAAATCATCAAAACCTGCACAAATATATTAGAAGGGAGTGGGGGGTGGATTTAGAATTAGAAAAATATATCTATTGGAAATCTATTGGAAACAAAACAAGGTTTATAGACTGCCAAGATGAAAATTGAATATGAAAATTGCTTTAACCCCTAAGCCTCCTAAGTAATGAAAGGAAATATAACAACAACATTCTAATCAAACAGAGAGTGTGTCACATTTTCACACAACTGGACACGTTCATAGGGAATTTTTTGCCTTTGTTTCAACAACTTCACTTCATTGCTACATAGCGGTACCCAGATGACATTGACTCTAAAAGCTGAGTGGGATTGAATCTGGTTACTATATAGATGAGAGCTCTCCACATAATTCCAAGGTTAGATTGGGATCCTGAATGAACCTTCTAAAAGAAGGCAATGCCAATCCTATTTCTACTGTATAACTGTTGCAAAGAAACCTCTATTAAAAATAATCGCAGAACGTAATTCCCTGCCAAGCTGCAAAACATAAGCACTTTAAAGAACTAAACCATCACTGAGTTTTTCTTATCTCTTCGTACATCAAAAATAGCCAGAGGCAATCACCAGGAAGGTACAATTGAAAATGTGAAGTGTACTTTTTCTAGCCCTATCACAGGTCAAAAATGGATAGATTGGACATTACCTTGGCTGCTACAGAAGAATTGGGCTTCTCCAAAAGGTCCCAGAGTTTTTTTCTCTTTTCTGCACAGCAAGTGTTATCAAATTCCTCTCCCTCCCTTTCACGCATGGTTTCTGCTTCTCTCTTGAGCTCCTCATTCATCTGTTCCTTTTTCTGGTGGTACCTTGCCTGGCAACAAGACTCTAGATAAATTTCATCAATTCCCCAATAGTCCAGTTCTTGGCTAAAGGACAAGGCGCACATTTCTTCCATCATGTGCAACTTGCCTGTGCGGTAAAAGTTCAAGATAGAAGTAAATGCCCCCGGATGCCTATCAAAGAAATATTCATTCTCCTCCAAGTTATAATCATCACATATATCCATCAGGGATTCGTGAGTATTGCAATCTCTGAGTTTACCCAATCTTGTCCGTGGTAACCTGTCCAAGGTTCGCCATAAAACCTCATGTGCCAAGCCTCCCACGTTAAGCTTGACCCTTCGGGAACAAGCTTTACTCCTGACAATTTCCATGGGATCTGGGGGCAAAGAGGTAGTAGATCGAGATCCATGTTTATTCATGCCTGCAGGCATTGCTTATCTTTAAAAAGACTGAAACAGGCTGACAAATGATTCCTGGGCTCTCAGGGTTCCAGACAGGTTCTCTTCATCTGTTTTCCTGCTCCTCCATGCCTGTAAAGAAAATAATCCACAGAATTACTGGTAACTTCAGCAAATTAAATGGAAAGCATCTTCCTTTGTTTGCAAACTGCCTATTTGTTCAATTAATCAGGGAGATATACAAATAGCTCAGTTAGTTTGCTCCAAGGAGCAACAGAGACGAGAGATTGGCTGTCAGACACACAGGCTGCTGTTCAGTGTCATGGTGCTGAAACTGAACGAAAAGTCCTAAAGAAAGTGAACTGAAGGGAGTGGATGCTAATAAATAAGAGCTTTTAGCCACTGAGGACTTCGCCCTATTCCATACATTTTAGTGATAGGGAGCTATCCACTACCTAAAGTGCTGAAGACAAATTCTTGGCATGTCTTCTCCAAAGATCTGTGCTTTGTCGTTCTGGAAAAGCTAGATCATCTTCATAAGTCCAGCATCCATTTTAATTCATTTCAACTTTCTCAAAAGCCTTCCAGATTCATTTTTCATTTTTACCTATGAAACCTTTTAGATTAAAAATTAAGATAATTTTGTGGGCATGTTTGAACCGATAAGCGCATAATGTGTTACCCTGGCCAATCGTTCAAGCCATGTTAACCTTTGTCATTTTAATGCCAGTTAGCCTCCTTCTGTCCTTTTGCAGTTCTTTCACAGACACATATAAGCAGAGGTTCCAAGCAGGAGCTTGTTTCTTGATATGATGTTTTCTATTATCATTAGAAGCTTTGGGCTTTGGGAAAAGGATGTGTAGGAAATTAGGCCTACAAGCTAAAGGATCTGTTAGTTTACTACCCTGAGGTAATATGATTCTCAATGTTTCATCCAGGAAAGCCAACAATTAAACATCTTTACCCATAAAGTATATATGTCATAGAAAAATATAAGGAAATACCAAACTGTATTCCATTATTCAAATATTTACTTTTTTGTATGCAATCTTAAGAAAACACATTATATACTATATTATACTTTCCCTGTTAGAGGGAAAGAAGATTTTGCAATAATGCTGACATAAACTGTACACCAACTTTTCACATGGCCTTTTGTTTTGCAGATTACCTACTGATTTCAGATGATCTACCTGATCATCTGGCCACTAAAATGCATGCATTTTCAGACTGAAATATCAATATGTATTTTGCATTCACTAGTTTTAAAATATCAAAGCACTGCTCGTTTCACCTATGCATTTACCTACATTTTCCACATAAATTCTCCTCTCCAAAGGGATGAATTATGTTTTAAACACTGAACAGATTATATTTAACAATTTAAGGAAAAATGGACATTTCTCCATTTACTCCCTCCAAGTGTGCTTCGTAGCAGCCCAGGCTGACATTAACAATTTAGAATAGTACATCTATTAGCAACCTTGCTTTTAAAATTTACATAGCCTTCCTTCTACACAAAGAACATCTAACACAGAAGAAAACCATGGTACTTTCACAGCATTATATTCTTACTCTTTGGAAGTGGTAGCTTTTTCAATGCAATGATGGCAAACTGGCTACAGTCAAAACAAACCCCCAGACACATGTTGTGCACACAAATACTAATACACACACACACACACACACACACACACACACAAACAGGCCCATAATGTGCATAAGGAAAACCATCCCTCTCCCCCCTCCCTCCAGTATTTTAAACATCCTTATACAACCTATCTCAGTTGAGGAAGGTTACCTATTTTAAAGATTGGCCTACAGGTAGCTCGCAGGATGAGAAAACATCAGTGCGGAGAGGAGAGGCAAACCTTTGAATAATGTGCTATTAAAAGGTCTGTGATGCCTTGCATGAAATGGGGAGGATGGGATTTAAAAAAATTTAGTACCATATTGTGGGAGGAAGAACAAAAGCTAAGCCACACTGCTTACATTTGTAGGAGACTGCACCAGCAGGGGTTGAAGGAAGAGCCAGGATGGAAAGGTGTGTGTGTGTGTGTGTGTGTGTGTGTGTATTCATAAATGCATTTGTGGCAAACAGGGTGTGAAGCCATCAGCCCAGCGCTTCCAAACAACCTGGCAATAGTGGAGGGAGCAATTAGGCTAGTGTGGTAGGGAGGACAAGAAGCTAAACTGAGTTTTTAGCCTAATGGAAACAATGATTTGCATATCTCTGTATCGATCCTCTGGAAGGAGAGAATCCTTCCTCTCCACCAACGGGGGGAATAAGAGAAGTCGTCATAACAACACAGTATACATGTGTGCATGTATGCATATGGACATGTATATATTTGGAAACGCCGGGTTGCCTGCCTGCCTGCCTGCCTGCCTTCCACTCGCACTGTTGCTTTCTCCCAGGCGGCCTCAGCCACCAGATCCAGCGATCCTGGAGGAGCAGAAACCCTCCAGCCTCTCCCAGCCCAGATTGACCCACGGCCCGCCGAAGCGTTGTGCCTCCGGATGAGGCGAGGTCGCCGGCTCCCCCCAGGGCCAACGTCGAGCGATCGCGGGGATCTCTGCCCTCCGCTGCTGCCCCCCCCCCCAATTTCTCCTCTCCCCCTCCCCTCCCCACCGTCTCTCACCTCGCCACTTACTTCCTTTCCCACGACCCCAGAGCAACGCCGGAGCGGGCTGTCGGCGGGGAGGCGGACATCGGTTAGAGGGAAGCTACATCCTGCTTGAGCCGGAGAAGGCGGCGAGATCAGCAAAGCGGGCACGGCGGGTATCTTCCCTGGCGAGCCGGGGAGGCGGAGTGGAAGGTGGCGGCAGGGGTGGGGGGGGGAGGCGGTGGAAACCCCCTTCTCCGCTCACGAAACCCCGGGACAAGCGAGCAGATGGGGAGGGGCGTCACGTGTCGTCCCCCTCCCCACAAGTCTCCAACCTACAGCTGGCTCCCGAAAGGTAGATCGTTGAGAAGGAGGAGGAGGAGGAAGAAGGGGAAAAAACAACCCATCAAGCCCCTCCAATGGATCTTTTGAACTCCCGGGCTTCGGCTTCAGGTCCGCCGAACGTGTGGACGGGTTCCCGGGCTCCCTGAGAATCAAGAAGCGCTTCAAGGCAATCCCTCTCCCTCTCTCCCTCTCTTCTCTGTTGTTTTTCTTCCCTCCTCTCGTTTCTTAACGGAGATCAACAAGTCCGGCGAGCCTCCGTCTCCCCCTCGCAATTCCGTCCCGGAGTTTGCTGCGGACGGGGGAATTGGAAGTTGAACGCGGGAAGAAGGGAAGAAAAGAGCGCCATCTCGAGTTCGGACGCGGCATTGCGGGCGAGTGATTTAACGCTTGGCCTCGCCTGTGGAAGGGTTGCGACAAGAGGGAGGCCGGCAAAATGCGCCAGGTTTAATGTGGGGACAGATCAAGAGTGAAAGGCAGGTCACGGCGTGGTGTTTTGTGTGTGTGTGTGTTTAAAGCGGGGATTAACTCATCTTTGGATTCCCGAAGTCTAGGAAATATTAACAAGGCAGAATATTATATGTCCCTGGATGAGAAATGGAGAAACATGTTTTTAGGCAGGAAACATATTCACTCTTAATAACCTCCACCACCATCTTTGTCAATGGGCCATTAAGACCTGAGCCAGTCTATGCTACATAACAAAGATCTACCCCATTTCATTGCACCACCCACCAAGTTTCAACCAAACTTAGCACACACAAAGCTAGCTATGACCTCTGACAGCAACCAATCAGGATACTCTTCCTGTGCCCCAGGAAGTTCAAAGCCCAGAGAGGGCATAAAAAACCCAGGGACTCTCAGCATCTCTCCCCTTTTTTTTGCTCAGGAGCTCAAGCCATGTGATCCCGTCCACCATCTTTCCAAACAGCCTCCATGTTTCCAGTGTCTTTTTCCTCACTTAGAACTGAATCCAGGTAGATATTTCTTCCAACACCTGGAAGAAGAAGCGGAAGTACTCTCATTCAGAAACAGAGCCCTGACGTTCAAGACAGTACAGGGGAAAAAAACACATTTTATTTTCTACCTTGTCATCTTAACAGGCAGGGGCAGTGGAAGACTTCCTCTGTCGGACATCCTGAGAACTTGCTATCAATTCTCACAGCTGCTCTGCTGGTTCAGACTCTCTCTTGAGTTGGGCTTGGCTCTCGATGGACATGTAGTAATTTTTGCAGCAGAGAAAAGCGTTGGCAGAAGCCATGGAGGCTTGTTGGACGAACAGGCTGCTTAGCAAAATTGCAGGAGCCTGGGCTGCCTTTCTTTTCCTCCCATTTGAGTCTTTACTCCCAGCGGCAACCTAGCAGAGTTGCCAATAAAGCTGCAACTTTAAAAACAGGTGTGGGAGAAGATTGGGAGGAGAGCAGAGGAGATGCATGCTTTGGAACAAACATGAAAGAAGGCATTTTTCCTTCAGAAGGATTGGATGGTCCAAAACGGGGAAAGAAGTGTAGTATCACAACAAGACAAGGCACAACATAAAAAGAGTGTGGGAGCTTTTACATGCTGGCCATTAACAGAAAAAGAAGATCTCCGATAGAAGGGGCTCCAGACAGAAACTGTTGATGCACACTAGCAGTAGTATAGGGCAGGGGGCTCTCCAAACTTGGTAACTTTAAGCCTGATGGACTTCAACTTCCAGAAAACCCCAGCCAGCTTTGCTAGCTGGGAAATTCTGGGAGTTGAAATCCACCAGGCTTAAAGTTGCCAAGGTTGGAGACCCCTGGGAGGGAGGGAAGGAGAGAGAGAATGTAATAGAGTAATTAACAAATTAACAGAGCTGGAAGGGACCTTGCAGGTCATCTAGTCCAACCCCTTGCCCAAGCAGGAGAGCCTACATGTGTCTCTACCTAGGATCGAACTCACAACCTCCTGCTTGTGAGGCAAGAGCTCTACCTCTAGGCCACAGCAGCTTCCCATTGAGTAGTAATAGTATGGATTATAGAACAAGCATTCTTATGGGAATATTAATTGAACAGTAATGGTATACAAATAGCAACACAATATAGGAAGCGCTGGTGTGTTGCTTTCTTATGTTTGCTTTACAAAATAAGATCTCCCCCCCAACCCTTATAATGAGATTTAACAAAACCACCAGTTCAGGATCCATTGCTTTTCTCTTAAATCTGGGTCAATCTAATTGGGTGTAGTTTAGAAAAGAACCTGTGACAAGGCCAACTCCTTGTTCTGTTCAAAATCCATTTTAAAGCATACCAGGCAAATGGTTGATCACATCCAGTGAAGACAAGCCCAACCCTTTTCCTAATAATTTATTGCGCTATCAAACTATTCTTGCTTTCCATAATTTAAAACCATTATTCATGTACTACAGCTTGGAATAAGAAGCAGCAGCTCTTGATCATCTTTTGTGCGACGTTTGTTTATGTACTTGAAAAGTGCTTCTATACCCTTCCCTCATAGTCATCTTTTCTCAAGGTTAAATTTACCCCATTCCTTCTGACTTTCTTACTGTATATTCACCTCACTTCTCTAATCCATCAAAAGCATTTATTTATTTATTTATTTAATTTATTTTTGGATATTTTTCTTTTACTGTATATATAGCGCTTGTGACTTCTCGGCTGGATTACTGTAACACTCTCTACATGGGACTCCCCTTGAGGTGCACTCGAAAGCTACAGCTAGTTCAGAATGCGGCCGCGCGCGTGATTATGGGTGCCCCAAGGCAAGCCCACATAACACCTCTCCTGCGCGAGCTGCACTCGCTGCCTGTGGCCTTTCGAGTGCGCTTCAAGGTGTTGATGACCATCTTCAAATCGCTCCATGGCTCGGGGCCTAGCTATATACGAGACCGCCTTCTGCCCCATACATCCCTTCGTCCGCTCCCACAGAGCGGGTCTTCTCCGGGTACCGTTGGCCGGGCAATGCCAGTTGGCGACACCCAGGGGAAGGGCCTTCTCTGTGGCGGGCCCAGCCCTCTGGAACAACCTACCCCCCGACCTTCGCACTACCTCGGACCTCCGCCTCTTCCGCCAACGTCTGAAGATGTGTCTATTCCAACAAACCGGCCTAGCGTAGCCCCCCGTTTCTGACTCTATTTATAAATTTTAATTTTTAGGGTTTTAAATGGGTTTTTAGCACGGGTTTTAATTTAATTTAATATGTTTTCTAATAGTGTATATTGTCTTTTGTTATGGTTTTTAATAATGCCTGTGCGCCGCCCTGAGTCCTAACAAGGAGAAGGGCGGGGTATAAATTCGAAAAATAAAAATAAATAAATAAATTAGTTCTATCACCCAAATTTGGTCACTATGCAAATTTGATAAAGTGTTTTTTTAAACACCATTTCTAATATGGTTTGTTTAGCTTTGGTTACTAATGAAAAGTGTGAACCTAGCTGTTGTGACTGGTAGACCATATTTTATGATTAGGCTTGTTAGCCCTGTTCTGTGGGTTTTTTAAATAGTATTTTTTATGGTTGTGAAACATAGATTTCGCATTATATTTTCAATAAAGCTTTTATTCAGTAGAATATAGATTAAATATTATTAACATCATTATGTTGAGACCATTGAAAATTAAAAAAGAAAAATATATATCAGTATTATGATTTAAAACTGCAGTGTTAATGAGCATTACATTATTTAGCTTTTTCCATTTTCATCCAGAATTGAATATAATGCTTAAAAACCACTGCAGGTTGCATCAAGGTATTTGTTGTATGATAAAGTTTTGGTCTTAAGCTCATGACTTAGTATTAAAGTCTCTACTTTAATGTATATTAAAGTAATGTATTGTTACTTAACATTGTTTGTGCATATTGAAAAAGAAAAAAGGAAGACAAACCTGACAGTAATTAAATACAAAAAAGAAAAAAAAAGGCTATTCCATTTTTAACTTTCCCCTTTTTTGCTTCTGGTAATCTACAATATTTGTAAGGATTTGGGCCCCCTTATGAGCCAGACTGTGAATGTTTATTTTTGTTGTGCTGTGCGATGGCTCAGCTCTGTATTGTCCACCTGCTGTCCATTCACTTGCCAAGACCCACCCCATTCCAGCTTTCATAGCCTTTTGTGGGTTTATTAGCTTACAAGACACCGAAATGGAGAAAATCAGTCAAACAAAATGGAGGCTGCAACCTCTATTCCTTCCCCGTCTTTTAGATATGACCATAGTCAGACCCAGTTCCTCTCTTTGCCTAATCCCATTAGACTCAAACTGACCTGCTTGCCCCAAGACAAACCTTCCCTGCAAGTCCATCTAAGGCTAAGCCAAACAATAGACGCCTCCTAACCAGCCCAGCCCCTGGGCTGCCTTTACAAGGAAATTGCAACCCAGAGAAACTCCAATGGAATTCTGGAAGTCCACCTATCTTCAAGTTGCCAAGATTGAGAAACATTGATCTTTCACAGTGTGTCTCAACTTGAACACTGAGATGCATGGACTTCAACTCCCACAGTTCCCAACCCTGCCAATCAATTCCCCAATGGAAGGGCCTGCATCTTAAAGTTCTCAAGGTTGCTCTGTCAGTGATGGCCTCCACATACCATCTCCTTTAACAATGGACTTCCTTAGCTCTGCACCCGTCCCCCCCAAATGCTCATTTGCCTGACAATAGAACTCACCACAGGTACAAGGATATGTAGAGTTTCTCCACAACTGGTGCGCAATTTGTATCTCTCGGATTTCCCACCTTGTGGCCCACCAATTCCATTCAGATAGCCCTTCCTTAATGACTTTTCAAAGCTACAGTGGTGCTGAGCAGATAAGTATTTGCAGTCGGTCCTCAGATTTACAGCCATTGCAGCATCCAGCGGGTGCTGGATCAAAATCTGGGTACTGGGCAGTCCACCCACTTTGCAACTGGAATGTGAGCTTCAATTCCACCTTTCTCTCTCCCATGTCTGCCTCCTGGAGACCCTGCCCTCTGCTGCCCCCTGCTGCTCTGATGCAATATTGGGAAAGTTTATATTAGCCAGCAGCTGCCTCTTAAAGGGCCAGTCATGCATGACTCCCCAGTGGGAGAAAAAAAAGGATGGGGAAGGTCAGCTGGGCTGACAAGGAGGGTGCAGGGGTAAGCAGAGTGCAGGCCAGTGGTGGCGCAAAGCGGCCAAAAGGATAGATAGAGGGTGGAGAGAAGTGGGGGACTTGAAATGGAGATGAGCTTTCTCCTCACACAGGAGAAGCGTGAGGTCAACCACAACCAAAATTGCGGTCGCTAAGCAGTGCGGTCACATGGTTTTTTTGTGCCTCTTGGCCACTTTGCAATGTGAAGGATATTCTGTTCCCAATTAGGGTTATTAAATGAAGATTATCTGTATAAGTCTTTGCTTTTTGGAAGGCAGACAAAAATTGTATATTGTATTACTGTGTGATGGGAATGAGATTGCAGAGTTCTGGAAGGGCTTTCATGAAAGAGATGAAAGATACATATTTTTTAACAAAAATATCCCTGAAAAGAGAACACAAGTACAGTATCACAGTGATGTAAGATCATTCTTCCTCTTGAAGAATTGTTCCTCTTGGGGGACTGCTTTTATTTTAAAGGCATTTCTTTGTTGTATATATAGAGAAAGATACAGGAGAGCAGCATTAAGAGCATTGTGATACACAGCAGGAGCAAGGAAGATATGGACGTTCAGATGTTGGATTATAATATCCAGCAACCCTAAAGCAACAGAACTGATGGTGGAAGACACTAGGAGTTGTGGTTCAGCAACATTGGAAAACCAGAGATTCCCACATTCCTGCAGTCCACAATTCTGCCGCATTTGTATATCATAACTATGGGCTGACAACCTCCTTCCTCAAGGCAGCCATTAATCAGTCAAACCTCCTTACTTATTGTTCTAGCATCACTACCTGAGGGAACATTCTTGATTTAGTTGCAAAATACCTGCTTTGCATGAAGAATATCTCAAATTCTGTCCCTGGGCTGGGGCTACTGAGCTTAAGATTTGTTGTTGTTTTTTTACATGAAAAACATGTTCACCGCAGCGCTTTGGTTTCCTTTTGTTGATCAGGCTGAATTTCTGATTCTGACTAGGGCTCAAGAACTTCTTCTTTTTTAAGTCACCACTGGTATTTTGTACAAAAATGGTCAAGAAAGGAGCTGTGGTGGCGCAGTGGTTAGAATAAATTATTGCACTCTGCCGACTGCCAGCAGTTCGATCCTCAGTGGCTTATGATTGACACAGCCTTCCATCTTTTAGAGATCGGTAAAATGAGAACCCAGGTTGTAACGGGCAATATGCTGACTCTGTAAACCGCTTAGAGAGGGTTGTAAAGCTCTATAAAGCAACATATAAGGGTTATTGCTATAGTGCTAAACTGTGTTGGAGTACGTCAAATACTTCATGGGCATTGCATTATAAATTACAGGTGCAAATGAAATGAGTCTTCCTAATGTAGATGCACAATGTTATGAGATGCAGAGCATAGAGGGTGTGCATGCATGTCTGGAGCTTTAGTGTCCAGTTTTCATAAACTATGCTGCTTCATATTTTTTTTAATGCAAAGAAGAAAAAGGTAATAAATGTGGGCTGTAATTCTAATTCTAAATAAATATTTAACACTTCTAGCACTATGTTATGGACAGGTCAGCCAGAATAACCTGGAAACATGTGCACATTGGAAAGAACTGTGGTGCAAAGGGGTTTGAGGTAATTGGATACATTAAACCTTCAGACCACAAGTCCCTGAACAGCTATAAGTATTTGTTGCACTGCTGGCTCATTCATGCTGAAAGTTCTCTGATAGATGCTGCTCCATGTCAAACCACCAAAGGCTTTCATTAAGAGCCACTGGCTTGTCAGGAAAGTTGGACTTCACATTAGGCAATCTTCTCCTGAATCTATTGCTTTCAAATAATGATGAATCTAAGGAAAATTGAACATTTTGTGATGGGAATGCTTGGTAGAGAATATCTATATCAAAATGTAATTCATGGGCTTGTAACAAGCCCTTCGGGGAGAGGGGGCGGTCTAGAAATCCAATAAATAAATAAATATGGAACAAACTGTAAGTAAGATGAGATATGGAAGAGAAGACATGGGATGAGGTTGGCTTGATACAACACTTGGAGACCACCAGGTTGGGAAATCTGAATAAACTCCTTTATTCATTTTTGTACTCTAATAGAAAGGAACATCTCCACCCTGTAATTTGTTAAAACAAATTAGGTATTCTCAAGATAAACAAATGTAATCCTATCCAAAAGAAAGTTTGCAATAAGAAAACAAGGCCAAAACTTCATAAAATTGACATCGTTTATTTATGCTTGGGCTTGTTATTTGAAGCATAGCATTTGTTCCAGGCCAGGAAAAGACATCCTGCATTGGCACCTTCTGAAGCGAGCACTGAGTGCTTCTGTACCGGAGACAAATTCCTTGTGTGTCTAGTCACACTTGGCCAAATAAAGTATTCAATTCACCTTCTGAAATGGGATTCAGTTTCAGGTAAAAATAGGACTGCATCATGATTGTTCCGGTAGTTCTGTTCAAAAATGTAATTGCTAAAAATTAAAAAGTAAATGTGCTTTTCCCCTGAGAAATGTAAAAGCAGCCCATCAATTTACATATATTAAAGATAAATGTAAATGTCTAAGAACTGTCTAAGACTGTTCTATAAAGATGCTAGGTAGAACTATGGGCTACTGCAGTGGTTCTCAACCTGTGGTCCACAGACGCCTGGGGGTGGGGGCTCACAATGTCATTACAGAGGGTCTGTGAAGGCTTGAAGAAATATTGTGGTTTAAATCTTGAGTCTTGGGGATCCATGGCCACAAAAAGTATTTAAAGGCAGGGTCCACGATGAAGAAAAGATTGATAATCACTGGGCTATTGGCTTCACATTCTTAGGCCCTATCTTTTATGCTAAATCTATTCAGGGGGATCTTTTCTTCAAAGTTATCTGAACACTCTGCTTTAAGATGTAAAGGGTTTCATCTGAAGCCCTGGATTTAACACCAGATTCTGAAAGATTACTAATTATAGGGCCATGAACAATATTTAGTATACTGTATGTGGTTAGAGCAATAGACAGAATGGATGATGTGTGTGAAGCAGAGGTGGTATTGAAGCCAGTTCTAATAGGTTCTGGAGAACCGGTAGCAGAAATTTTGAGTAGTTTGGAGAACTGGCAAACAGGCTGGCACCGCCCCCACTGCCTCCCAGCATCCCCGCTGATCTTCTTTTGATGCCCTGAACAGGAGAACAGAGCTGGAAAGTAGGTTAGTGGGGTAGGGAGGGAATGGGGATTTTTCAGTAACCTTTCCCTGCCACGCCCACAAAGTGATGCCCACAGAACCGGTAGTAAAAAGTTTTGAATCCCATCACTGGTATGGAGGCGGGATTTTGACCACTATTTCTCAGACATGCCTTGTAGACAAAATGTGAATATAAAATCCATGTTTTCTATCTTATGCTTTCTGGAAAACAAACATGCTTATCTCTACGTATACAAAGGCAATAAAATGAAGTTGACCGAGAATGCTGGTAAACAAATATATATTAAATGTGCATAGGCATGAATCTGATTCTAAAGCTTTCAGGCATTTCAAATTCTCTTTATGGAGGGGAGCTTTACGGAACACCCCTTCATTTCCAAAAGAGCTCTCCTCAAAAGCCTGAGGTTTGATCAGGTAACAGAGATACACAAATTTGGAAATGCAATGACAGAAAAATGAAATATGAGTTCCACATCCGATACAATTGTGTTTATTTTGGGAAATGTATATCTGTCCTTTCTACAAAACATTCAACAATACATGGTCATAAGAAAATAAAACCAGTTAATCCAACTGAATTAACAATATAAACAACTAAAGAGCAATAGCAGCATAATAAACAATTGTATAAGAGTATCCTACGAGATTTCATAGAAGCAGTTTTAGATCAGCATTTTTCAAACTTGGTGACTTCAAGATTTAACTCCTGAATAGCATCTTAAAGTCCACACATTTTAAAGTTGCCAAGTTTGAAAAACACTGATCTAAATCAACTTTGAATAGGACACTCATTGATTTTTCACTTGGGTGTTCTGTTGTTGATTTTCCCCTAAAGCATTTATTTAATCCTAACACTGAGATTATTTATTTGCTCTGTTAAAGATATGTGTCAATTCTCATTTAAAAGAAATGTTTTACAATAGTATTTGCTTATTTTTGTTTTATAACAGCATCTACAAATATTTCTAGGGGGAAATTAAACAGCAAAAACTACGCAGACTCTTACGATTTTAAAAAACTAATACATTTATTACAGCATACTTTTTTGTGTGTGAACTGTAGTCTCCAAAGACTGCTTGCTTCTGTTTGATGCTGGAAAATGAAAGTCTAGCTTTAAGGGGAAAATGTAATAACAACACCAGGAAAGTGTTTGGTTTGGTTTTCCCAGAGGTGATTTTTATAGCTTTTGCCTGGACTTAGGTATAAACATACTCATTTAAATCAGGGGTCTCCAACCTTTGCAACTTTAAATCTGAAGGACTTCAGCTCACAGAATTCTCCAGCCAGCTTTGCTTGTGCAGGTTTAGGTTGTGTGTAAAACTATTGCCCCCTCCTCCCCGCCCACAGTCCTGGAAGTTTTCTTCTGTGAAACCAATTCCCTGGTGCCAGAAAGTTTGAGGACCATTGCTCTATACAATCTGTTGAAGATCCTATGAGCCAGTGTTTTTCAAACTTGACAGCTTTAAGATATGTGGAAATAAGCTCCTAGAATTCCCCAGGCAGTATTAGAATTGAAGCCCACACATCGTCCCAAGTGCTTTTTCAAGAGCCAACTGGACTTTCTGGTTTTTCTTAGAAGACTTTTTGCTTCTCATGCAAGAAGCTTCTTCAGCTTCTTAGATGAGAATCAAAAGTAAGAAAAACCAGAAAATCCAGTAGCCTCTTGAAAAAGCACCTTTGGGACAACCATAACCTGAATAACTACGAATCTCCATAGGCAAGCCCACACATCACAAAATTGTCAAGTCTGAAAAATATGGCTGTAACTAAAGGTACATTTGGACTGGAAGGATTCATCTGCTGGTTATATGGGCTAAATTGGTGTGTATACTAACTGGGAAGTAAGTCTATTTAAACACAAGGGCTAGAGTCTTATTTTTCATGAAGTCATACCGGTTTCAAAGTAGATGAACTTAGCTATCATGGTTTGTAAACCATGGTCTGGGATTTGGTTGTAAGAATTCCGTGTGTATATATACTTAGCAACTCCACTGGACCAATCATGCTGTTTTCTTAGCAACATTTTTGGCAACTGCCAGTGCCTTTTTCCTAGGTCTGAAGGAAAGGGACTGGCCCAGGGTCACCCTAAGACAGGCCTAGAACTGGGTTTCCCGCCCAGTATCTTTAACTAAACAGCCACCAAAATGGCTGTTATGTGTGAACTAGGTCACTTCATTGTTCAATAAGCCATAATCTAGCCCTAGTCTAGCATGAAATGCAGTCCAGATACTCTTATAGTTAAAATCGTCTTATTTAAACATATAAAGTGCTGCATAATTCTATTGATGCTCAGTAAAGTGTGTTTGCAAATAAGTAGGGATACATTGTAATTCGAAAGTTAAAGCTGAATATTAAAGCACAAACACACATATACACATATAGACAAGCAACCTGGATACATATTTACAAAGCTATTTTTGAGTAACCCAGTATTGGGTTGTCTCATTAAGGCTGGAAATGGAAAGACTCTGCTGTTTACATGTAGTTTTCTTAGCAACAAAATGAGCAGTTTCCTTTTGTCTTTTTTCCAGGATATTTTTTCACCTTCCTTTCATTTTCTGAGATTTTCTGGAAGTCTTAATCTCTAAATTCTATTAGATATAAAGGTAAAGGTTCCCCTCGCACATATGTGCTAGTCATTCCCCACTCTGGGGGGCAGTTCTCATCTCCATTTCAAAGCCGAAGAGCCAGCGCTGTCCGAAGACGCCTCCGTGGTCATGTGGCCGGCATGACGACTAAACGGCGAAGGAGCACGGAACTCTGTTACCTTCCCACCAAAGGGTGGTCCCTATTTTTCTACTTGCATTTTTACATGCTTTAGAACTGCTAGGTTGGCAGAAGATGGGACAAGTACCAGGAGCTCACTCTGTTACGTGGCGCTGGGGATTCTAACCGCCCAATTGCTGACCTTTCTGATTGACAAGCTTAGCGTCTTAGCCACTGAGCCATCACGTCCCTCTACTATTAAGTATACTGTTTAGCTTTTCAAGATCAGCCAAGATTACTGAGTGCTGCCCCTGGGTGTAGACCTCACCAAGGCTAGGCTTTGTTAATTTTTCTGCTATTATGGAGGGAATAAAGAATGGCCTTGAGGGACTGAAGGAATGTTCTGTCTATACTATACAGTATTTTTACAATAAAAATAATATGGGTCTACATGACTTTGATTTCCTGATCTGGTCTGTTTTGAAGGCTGGCAGCTATGTAAATCAATCATAGTCAACATATGTTGTTGTAGTGAAGTAGTGCCATTTGGCCTACTCAAATACCATTTTTCAGTCTTCATGAGATATTTCAGGGTGTTGCAGTTACTTGCTTCTAGCATATCTTTTCCACATTTATTGGTCTGGAATATTTGGGAGCTGGGATGAAATTGACAAGAATTCTGCCATTCTCTATTTCTAAGCCAAGTGATAGGAAATATGGTTAACTAGGCTACAATTCTTCTGTAAGGCTTGTAAACCTGTCCAAAAATAGTCCAGCCAATAGGTCAGGAGCTTACTGATAGCTCACTCCACACTCCAAATCCCTACTTTAATCCTGCCATCATCCAGCTGGACCAGTGTTGGTCCAGCAGATTTGTCTTCTGAAATAGCCCACATAAAAGCCACCACCTGAGGCCTTGACACATATTCTCCCAGCCTGCCCTGCCACAATTTAAGGAAAGTGGTGGTTGGTGGTTGATCCTGATAAGAGTTGACACTGGGTTAGAAGGAAACAAAGCTTCTGAGGTGGCAGAAGTAAGGAGGTGAAGAAAAGAAGATGGAAAAAAGTCTCTAGTCCCATAGAGATATCATACCATGGGCTGGACAGCCTATAGTAGAAGTCTTAAAGGTCTTCTGCTGTCAGTAATGGGCATCAAAGGAGGCATTCTCTATATGCGAGACCGTCTCCTGCCCCATATATCCCTTCGTCCGATCCGCTCCCACAGAGAGGGCCTTCTCAGGGTGCCGTCGGCCGGGCAATGCCGACTGGCGACACCTAGGGGAAGGGCCTTCTCTGTGGTGGGCCCCGCCCTTTGGAACGACCTACCCCCTGAACTTCGCACCATCTCGGACCTCCGCCTCTTCCGCCAGTGTCTAAAGACACATCTCTTTCACCAAGCCGGCCTAGCGTAACCTTCCGCTGGGACTATTTTAGACAGTTTTAATTTGGGGATTTTAATTGGATTTTAGCATAGGATGGGAATTTAATATGTCTTTTAAATTTTGTATTTTGTCATTTTGTATGTTTTTAAATTCCTGTGCACCGCCCTGGGTCCTCTCCGGAGAAGGGCGGGGTATAAATTTAATTAAAATAAATAAAAAAATAAAAAAATGCCACTTCTCCTCACAACTTCTTGTGTGGACAGACACCCTGATTCTGCTTTGTTGACAGGGCAGAATAGACGTTGGTAAAGTGTAGTCAACATTTCTTTCAGCTGACATATCTTAAGTTAATTCCTATGCTGAATAACTGCATTTTAATACTGCGGGACAGAACAGCAGTCTGTGGTCTTGCTCTCGAATGGAGCTTTTTAGCTACTAGTTATATTGACTCAAAAACACACAGTTTTCAGTAGGTGGCTTTATGATGATGTCATTGGGTGTGCAATATTGTTTTGGGGCAGGGAAGCTGTAGCTCTCCATATGTTTTTGGAATACTGTTCTTAACAGTAACAAGCTAGCTAGGGGAACAATAGGAAATCCTGGATAGCTGCAAATTAACCACACCAGGGCTATAGAGGTATGGTTGCTGCATAGAGAAACATTATTAAAACGGGGGGTGCAACCAAGTGGTAGAACCCCTGCCCCTTTATCTGTCTGGAGTGCATATGGCCCTTATGTCTGCCATTTTGACATCACTGATTCCCCTGCAGATGAGAATGTATGTGTCTGCTTCTCATACACATACATACATGAATGTAAACACACACATACACTGTTCTTGATGTAGTTACTAGCTACTATCTGCTTCTTTCTATATTAAAACAGTTTTTTGGGATGGTTTTAAAAAATCTTTCTTGATTCCACAAAAAGGCCAATCTAAACAGATTAGGCATATGTGTATTATTTGAAATGGTCTGTTTGTATCAACATCTCCCCCCCCTCTCCCCTCCCTCCCAGAAATACTGGTTTGCAAAAATATGATCAAAAATATCAACTTGCAGAATAGCATAAAATGCACTTTCATAGATAAACATAAATCAGCTTCTCTAACATCTCCAGCTGCATTAAACTACGATTCTCAGAATTCCCAGCCACCACATCTGGAGGACCATAGTTGAAAAAGAGAGATGGAGCACTGGACCAGAATATTTTTCTGAATTCAAACTGATTTTTTTTTAAGTGCTTTTGCCTTTTCTTTTCTTTTTTTAACAAGGAAAAGAATTTCAGTTAAAATCCATATAAAAGGAGTGTGGTGTTTTGTAATAACTCCATTATGATTGTACCCAATGAGAAATGAAGTATGCTGGTAATTCATTATTCCTCCTACAATCTATACACACACACACACACACACACACACACACACACACACACACACATCCCTCTTGTTTTCCACAAGGGTTTTTGTTTTCCCCAGATAAGAAGTCATTGCAAACTGAGAGGCTACAGAGTCAAACTGAAAAAGTAACAGTCTCACCCACAATAGCTTATATTACAGCAGGTTTCTTCATAACTTCTGAAACATCCTGAGAATGAGGTAGAAAAACTTAAGCCACTTTCACAAGATGGAGAACAGTTTCAGGAAATTGAAAAGCAGAATGTGGTCTAATATTAGACGTTTGCCATCCTTTTAGTAAAGGAGCCCCAAAATTAATTCCAACGATAACTAACAAGCATTGTTTGTTTGCAGATTATGTACTAGACAGAATGACTGGAGAAATGGACCATCACTTTACTGGTCCTTCAATTTATATCGTATTCTGACATCCGTTTCTGGCTGCAGCATTCCAAAACCATATCTCTCCTTGTCAAAGCCTGGTATCTCCTTAGCAGGATCTATCAGCTCCAAATCAAAACAGTTTAAGAGGTGGAAAACACATCTGTAAATAGGAGAAAGCAAAACCAAATCAGTATAGCCAATGATATTGACTTTGCATTTTTGTTGTGCTTTAATATCAAGAAGCAGAAATACTTAGCCTCAACACCAAAAAAAGAAGGGATATTTAAACAAACATTACAACTGTAAAACTAGGCTGTACAGCATGCAAATTTGCACCGTGAGTCCTTATCCTATTAAAAGCAACTGTGATCTTATGCAGCTTTATTCAGAATAATGTGTGGCTTTATTAAATATTTCTGAAAGACACTGGCGGCCAGAGGTGTGATTCTTAACAAATTTACCCAGCAGTAAAATCCAGAGAAACTTTTTTAATATTTTTTTTTACAAACTATGGCTTGTAGCCACTTCACACCCAGAAATGCAGGCACAACAAATCTTCAGTATGCCTGGTCTGAGATATTTGTAGGCAATCAGCGTAAGCTCTCTAAATGGATCAGTACATGAATCCTTGAAATTTTGCTAAGGCAGAATTGAATAACAGACCAACTACCAAACTGAGGGTAGGCTATGACTAATTAGCAGTGAGCAGTAATCTATTCTGGGGTATATAAGGAAACTAATGTCTGCCGCCTGCTTTGAATTGCAAAGTAACACCAGACATGCAAGTCAAACAGAACTTGTGGTTGACATCCATCTTATCTCCTTTCAGTCTGATGGATCACAAGATATAAATTTTATTTTATGTGCCCATTTCATGAGAAGTTACTCTGGGTGGTTATGAACAGTGACTCTGGAACTAATGGATGAAGTAATCTCAGATGGAGTATCATCTGAGTAACGGATGAAGACTTCATCAAGAGTTCTAAAAAGGGATTCAATCCATATTCACATCATGAAACCAAATCAAATGAACATTTTGGTTTGCTTTGTTTTGCCTTTAAGAGCTTTAGCTTCTGCTACAGGCCAACCCTAGCTTCTTTTAATTGATATATTATGCTTAGAGATGGCTATTTTATCAGTGTTACGCGTTCACTTACAGTTTGATGCTATTAACTGCAAAGAACTGTCCAATGCAGACATTTTTTCCTGCTCCCCATGGCATATTGTAGTATTTGAGCCTTTGTCCTCCTTTATAGAAATCTTTTTTTTCTGTGCCATCTGAATTGAGAAACCGGTCATATATGAACTTCTGGAAAAAACAAAAAACAAGTTCAGATAAATGTTTCTTTTCATTTGAAATAACTAATATTTAAAAAGAAACATCCTACTGTCGATCATTGTCGATCAGAAAGGTCAGCAGTTTGATGATTCAAATTCCTAGCGCCATGTAACGGAGTGAGCTCCCGTTACTTGTCCCAGTTTTTGCCAACCTAGCAGTTTGAAAGCATGTAAAAAATGCAAGTAGAAAAATAGGGACCGCTTTTGGTGGGAAGGTAACAGCGTTCCATGTGGCTTCGGCGTTGAGTCATGCCGGCCACATGACCACGGAGACGTCTTCGGACAGTATTGGCTCTTTGGCTTTGAAATGGAGAAGAGCACCGCCCCCTTGAGTCAGGAACGACTAGCACATATGTGCGAGGGGAACCTTTACCTTTACCTTACTTAGGATATTTAGCTGTATAAAATTCCATCCAAAAGTTTAAACCAGAATAAATGGGAGAGGAAATGGCTGTGTGACACATGATGGAACTGGATCCAAAGCAGGCCCATTGAAATTGGTATAAACTAACCCTAATTTACTTCAATCCCATGAATGTCTAAATAATAATAATAATAATAATAATAATAATAATAATAATAATAATAATAATAATAATAATAATAATAATAATAATAATAAAAAATTTTAATTTATAACCCGCTCTCTCTCCCTGAAGGGACTCGAGGCGGGGCACAGGAAATTTAAAATACGTATAAAATCACAAACATAGTACAATATAAAATAAAATTAAACTAACCCTGCGCTAAAATCCCATATTAAAACTAAAAATTAATCATTAAAAACCCTAAAAACAGTTGATTATCCTAGGCCTGCCAAGCAGAAGAAGTGTGTTTTTAGTTTTTGACGGAAGGAGCGGAGGTCCGTGGTTGTTCTGATTTCGGGGGAAGGTCGTTCCAGAGGGTCGGGCCCACCACAGAGAAGGCCCTTCCCCTGGGTGTTGCCCGCTGGCACAGCCTAGTGGACGGCACCCGGAGAAGTCCCTCTCTGTGGGAGCGAATCAGCCGCAGGGATGTATGGGGCAGGATGCGATCCTGCAGATAGCTAGGTCCCGTGCCATGGAGCGCTTTTATATGTTAAGTATAATAAGGTCTCAAAGCAATCAAAAATATTTACTGTTTGCAAACATGGCAAAAGAAATGAAAGCAGTTACATAAGAGAATGTGCATACGATATTATTTTAGGTGTTGAAAATTTATTTCAGTTTTTTAAAATCCTGCCTTTATTATTTTTATTCTCCATAACTCCAATAAAAAAAATCAGAGCTCCAAGTACACAGGGAAGGAAATGAAATCAACCTGCTGGATCTTTATATTTTTATTCTAACGAAAACAGAAGATTGCAATGACTTAAAAACTTTCTTCACTGTGGCTACTGCTCCACTCTGAAATTTACTCTGAAATTTAGTCATAAAGCCATGCTGAACATTGAGAAAATAATTTGTTATACTGGTAACAGGAACAACAATTCCCTAAATCAGGGGTCTGCAAAGTCGGCTCTTTTAAGACTGGTGGACTTCAACTCTGGGAGTTGAAGTCCACCAGTCTTAAAAGAGCCGACTTTGCAGACCCCTGCCCTAAATGAACAACTATGTATTACTTTGCCTTCAATGAAGAGGCAAACCTTTCCCCTCAATGCCAAAGAAGGGAAAATAAGAGTTTTCCTTCCACAGATCCTATTTATGGAGGTGTCTAGTAGAATATTTGTTGGGATTTTTATATTGTGTTCTTAACCTTCTTTCAAGTGTGATAGTAATCAGAATTTTTATATTTAGAGTCTTTTTTCCCCAGTCCCGGGGGGTGGGGGGTGGGGACACAGGATTTACTGTTTATTGGGACTTGGGTTATAATGCTATCCTGCTTTTCTCAGCATTGTTCCTGGGAAATTGTTCATAAAAGGAAGCTGTTCCAGATAGTTTGTAACAAACAAACAAAATTAGCAAGGTGAAATAAAAGAGAAGCAAGTTAAGAATACTGAACTAGGGAAGATACTGATATATTTTTAAAGATGTGCAATAGGTTGCCATAGCAACAGCCAAACAGGAATTCCAGGATAGGTTTTTACATTCTTAACTATTATTATATCATTGTATTTTTATATCATAAATATGGATCCAAACTATTTTTGTTCCTGGGAAAACTCTTGAGAGCCGGTCTTATGAGAAAAAAATATATATATTTTTTGAGCTGTTATGAAAGACCCATCACGAATCTTAATGTTACCCACAGGAGGTCTGCATTCCTTTCTTGATGCAATCAGTTCACACGTTCAGTGCAGAGACAGAAAACCCAGGACTGATGTATTGGTGGGCTGATTTCCCACCCACCCCCATTCCAAATATGGAACTAATTTTTTTTGACAACTTTACAGTTACCGTATTTATTCGACTATAACGCGCACACGTGTATAACGCGCACCCCCTAATTTTCGATTAAAAATCGGTATAAAATTTTTATACCGATTTTTATAAAGCATGACGGCCGGGCTCCGCAGCTGAGGGGCGATGGAGCGATGCCGTTCCACCCTAACCAGCCCGCCGGCAGGGCAAAGGGCTCCGCAGCTGAGGAAACCTTTCTGGCTCCGCTTCTCCCCCCCGCGTCTCTTTCTGGGCTCCGTTTCTCCCCCCCCGCGTCTCTTTCTGGGCTCCGTTTCTCCCCCGCATCTCTTTCTGGGCTCCGTTTCTCCCCCCGCGTCTCTTTCTGGGCTCCGTTTCTCCCCCCGCATCTCTTTCTGGGCTCCGTTTCTCCCCCCGCGTCTCTTTCTGGGCTCCGTTTCTCCCCCCACGTCTCTTTCTGGGCTCCGTTTCTCCCCCCGCGTCTCTTTCTGGGCTCCATTTCTCCCACCGCGTCTCTTTCTGGGCTCCGCTTCTCCCCCCGCGTCTCTTTCTGGCTCCGCTTCTCCCCCCGCCGCCGCCGCCGCCCTGCAGAAACCCGAACCCTCGTTTATAACGCGCACCCAAACTTTGAGTTCTTTTTTGGGTACAAAATTTTGCGCGTTATAGTCGAATAAATACGGTAGTTACATAGGACCATTTGTTTAACGAGAACACGATGATGTCCTTAGAACAAGTGACTTACAACCCATCTATGAAGCTTGTCAACTATTGCCCCACCCGCATGATCGAAATTTGGCCACTTGCCAATTGGCTCACATTTGCTGCATGTTGGTTGCATCCAGGGGTGGGCATCAAAATTTTTAGCAAGGGGTTCTCTACCTGGTTGCTGGGTGGGCATGGCCTAGTTGACCTCCTGCACCATGGCATGGGGGGCATTTTTGTCCTTCCCTGGCTTCAGAGGCTTTCCTTGAGCCTCTGGGAGGGTGAAAACAGCCACCCCAGGCTCCGGAGACCTTCTGGTAGGCCCATTTTTCACCCTCCCCAAGCCTCCGCGTGCCTTCTGCACTTACCTGCATTCAAAACAGGCTGCGTGGGGACTCTTGGGAGGGGACGGATAGGCGGCACCAGCCAGGAATGGGATTTGGAGGTTTTCCAAACTGCACAGAATCTTAGCTAGATTCTGAACCCCTGTGAACCCCCAGTAGCTGACCTGCTTCATAACCTGCCTTATACAATGTCTAAATGCATCTGTTCCAGGGGTGAAATTCAGCAGGTTCAGGAGAACTGGTAGTGGAAATTTTGAGTAGTTTGGAGAACCAGCAAATGCCACCTCTGGCTTGCCCCGGAATGGGGATTTTGCAATATCCTTCCCCCAGAAGTGGAGAGGATGGGATTTGGTGGAATGGAAATTTTGCAGTAGCCTTCCCCTGCCACGCCCACCAAGCCATGCCCATACAAGCAGTAGTAAAAAAATGTGAAATTCCACCACTGAGCTGTTCCCTGAGGTGACTTGCCATTATGTCATTGCCTGTAGTTTTGACAAGTCTTAAGAATGAATAATCACAGTTCTTCGCTTCATACAGTTAGTTAAGATCCACAGCATAAACAAACATCAGAGCCAAGTCGTCAGGGGAAATGGGATTCAGAATAGCACTGTTTTACCTCTGGCTCCTCATAGACTTCAGGGTCCCTCTGAGGGCTTATGAATGGGAAGAGGCAAAGCCTATCTCCTTTCCTCAGGTGGTACTCTCTGCCAGTTGCCAGCCTCAGGGCCATGTCCTGAAGGACCTCTCGGCTGATAAAAGGCGCGGCTGACAAACGCAGGGTTTCATTGAAGGCACTGTCTGCAAAAACAGAAAACCCACAGGGAAAATTATGGCACCCAAAATAGCACAGGAGCAAAAGTGTGGATCGCCTGTCATGACATCAATGTGCAGAGAAGATGACAGCTCAATTTATAGCACCCGAACTCCCACCTTACCAAATCCTTTAGAAACAAGGCCAGCAATAAAGGAAGGATAATAGGAAGTCTTGTCCTAACATTGGGGTCCTAAGAAAACCAGCCAGAATATAATTCCATTAGATCGCTGCTTCTTACTGCCAGCTAGTCTTACCTTAGCCACAAAATTTGGCTCTGTGAATCTCTCTCAGCCAAATTACCTCAAAGGGCTTTTTTTGGGGGGGGGGGGGGAATTGGAGGAGGAAGCAGTATTAAAGAAGAGGGAATCAAACTATTCTCCAAGGCACCCGAGGGTAGAACACGAAGCAATGGGTGGAAACTAATCAAGGAAACAAGCAACTGAGGAGAAATTTCCTGACAGTTAGAACAATTAACCAGTGGAACAGCTTGCCTCCAGAAGTTGTGAATGCCCCAACACTGGAAGTCTTCAAGAAGATGTTGGATAGCCATTTGTCTGAAATGGTATAGGGTTTCCTGCCTAAGCAGGGGTTTGGACTAGAAGACCTCCAAGGTCCCTTCCAACTCTGCTATTGTATTGTATTGTATTATTAGATATGTTTGTTGCCTTATTTATAAAAATAATAAAGGCAGGATGAAAAAATATATAATAATAAATAGTGTTTGCATACTGCATCCAGTTTATTGTAAGCGTGTGTGTGTGTGTTTCCCCCTTCTTTTCTGGTGGTTTAAAACCAGAGGTGCTGTACAAAGCACAAGATGAATAATGTTTTTAATTTGTTTTTATGTTAAAAAATAAAAAGTTTTTTTACAAAAAAAAATTACCGATAGTAGCCAGTAGGTAACCAGATCACCACTCCTGCCATGTATCAATCCAGAAAAGATGAAACAAAGCTACATTCTACCGTGTATTCTTTGCAATTATTTCATTTGTGAAAGCCTTGTCAAAAGAATTCCTTCCTTTCTCATCAATAAAGAATTGATTTGGATATCCAAAAAAAAAAGAAAAGAAACGGAGGTGAAATCCTCTCGGTTTGGTTGAACTGGTAGGGATGATTGTCCTTGGTTCTGAGAACCGGTAGTAAAAAAAAAAGCTTCCGAGAATCGCGCAGCTCAGCTGTGAGCCGCACAATTGGCGGAAGTTTTTCTCCCGCTTTTTAAAGCACTTTTTTTCCTCTTGGTTTGAATTGCACGATTGTTGGAAGCTATTTTTAAAGAATTTTTTCCATGCTGGTTCGCCCAGGCAGGAGGGGAATATGCTTAAAAAAGCTAAAAAAAAAAAAGCTGAAAGTGAAAACAAAAGTTAGCCACGCCCACCCAGTCACATGACACCTCTCCACCAAGCCACGCCCACAGAACCAGTGGGGGGAGGAAATTAGATTTCACCACTGCTTAGAACAATGGTAGTCAACTTGGTCCCTACCGCCCACTAGTGGACGTTCCAGCTTTCATGGTGGGCGGTAGGGGTTTTGTCCGATACTGAAGTACTTTCCTTTTTTTAATTTAATTGACTTCCCTACTTTATAAACCACCATTACTGTGGAACCGGTGGGCGGTTAGAAAATTTTACTACTAACAGAGATACAAAAGTGGGTGGTAGGTATAAAAAGGTTGACTACCCCTGGCTTAGAACATCATGGAAAGATAGTCAACCCTAACTTATTCAAGTACAGTTGAAAAACTTTGCATGATATGTAGAAGTGTTAATGCTTGTTTTATACATTTCTTAACCAATTTCATTGTAATTTTTTTTATTACAATGACAATAAAGATTATTATTATTATTATTATTATATGTAATACCCAGAGTGTAATCGGACCATAGATCTGGAAACTGTAATATTTGTAATACTGCAGTACAGAAGAATGAACCTAGGAAGGGAGGAAAAACTTTCTATACAAAGTGAACCAGCAGAGGACAAAGAGAATGCTACAATTTGTTTTACCCGTTCAGCTATTTTTTTTGTGTTGGGAATTTTCCCGTGGAGAAAGGGCAGTTTCCAATCATACAGTTCAGTTGTGTTGAAGCAGTTACCTTCACCATGGGATGTTATGTGATGATATGTGTTTGTATGAGGGGTAACACATTTTTCTATATACCTATGGCTGAGACTAATACTGTATTAAGATGCTGACAACATGGAACTTACTTTAGCCTTTGATTTTAATAGGATTATTGGTGATTTCTTTTTGTATTTATAAAGGGTTTTTTGCAAGGCATATGCTGATCTTTAGCAGGAAGGCTAGAATTAAAATGCTTTACTGCTAATTTTAATAGCAGTTCTGAATACAGATCATCTGCATTTTCTTAAAGGAGACATGACTGGGGCGAAGAAATTGTAGGAATCTGAGAGTTAAATGTCATGATTTAAAATTACAATTCTGTCCTCTACTGAAAGGTCGCTACATCCTTTCAGAGGTTCCCTTACTACATTTTGAAAGTACTTTTTGCAAATTTCATACTAGGGATGAGATGAAATGTGAGAAAGAGGGCACAGTGGTAGCAGACGACCTTGAAAGTTAGATGAAACATACTGAACATTTTCCATTTAACCTGAGAGCAGGAGATGCAGCTTTTGACACTGCAAGACATTGATTGCTGATTAAGTACTGCATATGCCATCATACAATCATATGCATAAGATCCAATTGGCCCTGCAGCCCAATCCTCAACAGACCAGATTATAGTTGATATTTCTCTTTAATCAACACCTGCAACTTTGCCTTATTGTTGATTAGCTCAATTTATAACCCTCGTCTGGGGCGCCCTACACCTGGATTAATAGCTAGTTCATGGTTAACAGCCACTATTAAGGGTGCCGGAATAGCCACAAACAGGATATGAGAATACTTTTTTTTTAAAGGTTAAATATTGGCTACTGAAAAGATTGTTGGGGTGTCTTTTCATTGGCTACTGAAAAGATTGTTGGGGTGCCTTTTCATTGGCTACTGAAAAGATTGTTGGGGTGCTGTTTCATTGGCTACTGAAAAGATTGTTGGGGTGCCTTTTCATTGGCTACTGAAAAGATTGTTGGGGTGCCTTTTCATTGGCTACTGAAAAGATTGTTGGGGTGCCTTTTCATTGGCTACTGAAAAGATTGTTGGGGTGTCTTTTCATTGGCTACTGAAAAGATTGTTGGGGTGCCTTTTCATTGGCTACTGAAAAGATTGTTGGGGTGCCTTTTCATTGGCTACTGAAAAGATTGTTGGGGTGCCTTTTCATTGGCTACTGAAAAGATTGTTGGGGTGCCTTTTCATTGGCTACTGAAAAGATTGTTGGGGTGCTGTTCTGACCTGAAACTCCTTGTCTTGACAAAACCCCTTTTTATTAAGCTAATGTGAATTCCCCTCATTCACATCCAGCAAAGTCCCAGCAAACAGTCTTTAAAGGGTGAATTTACAACCACAGGAAGGGTGGGTTCCAGCCAGCCCTACTGCCGGTTCAGTCATGTTCGTGCATGCGTAGTGCAATTAAAATTGTTCTGTGCATGCACAGAACTGAAAAACAAGATGACAATGCTGATGGCGCCAACCAGTTTGGGGGCATGGCAGGCTTGGGTTGCTTCTGGTTCCAGCGACCAAGGCCGCCAAACCACTACCGGTTCAGCCAAATCGGTAGGAACCCACCACTGAACCACAAACCCTATCAGGCTTGGAAAGCTGCCTAGCCAATATCTTCTAAATGCAATGCTCAGAGGTGGGTTACTGCCAGTTCTAGCCTCTTCTATAGAAGGAGCTCCACAAATCTACAGTGCCATTTATAACCGGTTCCAGCTCCCTCCCCCCCGCCTGTCCGCACATCATCAAGATGAAGAGCGAGAGGAGGAATTCTGGGAGTTGAAGTCCACAAGTCTTAAAGCTGTCAAGTTTGAACACCCCTGGGGGTTTTTTTTCTAAAGGGTTAAGGGTGCAAAGGTCTTGTAACTTGACAGCTTTAAGACTTGCGTGCTTCAAATGCCAGAGTTTCTGAGCCAACATTTTGGTTGCTAAGCAAGAGTGTTAACTGAGTTTCACTACATTTTATAAGTTGGCCACACCCAACCAGTCACATGACTGCCAAGTCACTCCCACTCAGTCACATGGCCGGCAAGCCACTCTCACAAACCAGGCCACACCTATAGAAGAGGCTCTAAAATTTTTTGAAACCCACCACTGGCAACGCTGTACAAGAAAATACTTGGCAAGGAGTCTCTTGAGGGTCACAAACAAATCTTCACATTAATTAAATGAACAAATTGTCTCCTGCAAAGTCTACTCCCCTTTCATTCCTCTTTATTTCCTATGGGAGAACCATTCACCGTCCACCTGTGCCTTTACTTGCGAGTCAATCCTTTTTCTTTAACAGTTCCCTTCTCCTGGCAGCTCTGCGCATGCACACATCTAGGACAAGCTCCAGCTGTTCTTCGGCCCCACTGATCTTGATTCCAAAGGCAGCTGATAACTGTCAGACAACCCTGGGCCCATTTCTGTCTCTGACGCACAGCCCTCATCACAGCCTTCCCCAGACTCCAGGACTGGGCCATGTTCTTCCTCAACCTCCTCACTGTCTGAGTCTGCCACCAGCTCCACTGGCTGTTGGTGGGCCACAACAACAACAGCAAGGGAAACAGAGGCAAGAATCTGACTGGTTAACGACTGGCTGTGAACCAAATGGAAAGTTAGTCTCCCACCGTAATATAAACTAAGTCTACAATAATGGGTTCCATAAATAATTCCATTATCTCCTATGCAGGTGTACTTTTCCTGCCCAAGACAGTTCTCATTTCAAGGTCATCTTGGAAGGGGGATGTCACCTGATGCTTTGGGGATTTTCTCTCAAACTTTGCCAACCCTGAATTTGAAAGACCCAACCCAAGCACATACTGCTGTCTTCCTCTCGATGAACATATCCACATGTTTACCAAGATAAAAAGACTGGATACAACATGGAGACAGCTAAAAGGAAAGTCTGATATTCGCTATGCTTTAAGTAAAGAAAATCACAGAGACAGATAGGATGGTGAAAGAAGCTTTCCCAGATCCAGTGATGACAGTGGTAAATATTTAACTGACACTTAAGGAATTAAATTGCTCAGGGCTAGATGAATGACATGTTACTAACCGAAAATGGGTGTGCTATCCAAAACGTCTTGGTTGATTATCTCACAAATTGGCCTAGTTGCTAATCGTCTGTTTCTAAATAGTTTTTCCATTTCAGCTTGAACTGCTGCCATGACTGGAGGATGTTTTAAAAGAAACAGGAGAAGCCAAAAAACTGCTGGGCCAGCATTACCCTAAAAATGAAAAGAAACAACAAAGGAATCAGACAGAATGTAATGCCAGAGAACACATATAGAACTTTATCCCAAAGCAGCAAAAATCTGATCCAATTTAACTATCCTTTCAGTTAAAATCAACGGGGTCTGTTTCACCTTCAACAATAAGAAAGTTCCACATTAGCAGTTTGATAAATGAACAACAGGGTGGCCTTAGAAGGGCTGCCTTGAAAAGCTGAGAAATAACCCTAAGCCTTCTGCAGCATTAATGATACTATACACACAACTAATTGGCTGCTTTAGAAATCTAACGAATTTCATAATGCCTAATGTACTAATTTAACCTAGCTATCTGTGGGATCGGATCCTGCCTCACACATCCTCACGGCCGATTCGCTCCCACAGAGAGGGACTTCTCCGGGTGCCGTCCACTAGACTTTGTCAGCGGGCGACGCCCAGGGGAAGGGCTCTCTCTGTGGCGGGCCCGACCCTCTGGAACGACCTTCCCCCCGATATTAGAACGACCACGGACCTCCGCTCCTTCCGCCTGAAATTGAAGACTCATTTTTTCCGCCTGGCCGGCCTAGGGTAGTCTCTCTCTCTATGGGTTTTTAAATGTATATTTATATTTAGTGGGGATTTTTAGTTAAGGGATTTTAGCACAGGAATAAGTTTAATTTGTTTTAAATTTGTATGTATTTTGTATATTTATTGCTTTTATTTTCCCTGTGCACCGCCCCGAGTCCCTGTGGGGAGAGGGAGCGGTCAATAAATTCAACATTATTATTATTATTATTAACCATATTCCCAACCTGGCATTGAGTTGCTGCTACTGAATGCCAGCTCAGCCTGTAATAAAGCTTCTATCATCCAGAATTTGATTGTAGATGAGAGGGCAAAATCAACATGGTGATTTTTCAAAATGCAACTGGACCTTTTGGTACCAGAAAGTCCAGTTGCCTCTTGAAAAAAGCACCATTGGGCCAACCATGACCAGGATGACTGAGAATCTTCACAGACATTTAGTGAACCAGCATTGTATTACCAAGGCTTGGCTGGGTCCTGAAATGGGGGTTTTCCTTTCTGAAATTAGCCCGGCTGTGTGTCAATGTGGCATCAACTAAAACTCTGGGATGGAGGAAGACTGATGACAATTGTTATCAGGGAATCTCTTGTGAGTTCAGGAGCTGTGCCTCACGGATCCCTGGTTGTGACGCTCAGTTCATTAAGTTGGGCTTTAAAGATCCTTTGGGATTATTGCTTTATACAGAGATTAAAGGGCTTTGCGAATTATCACTGCACGTTAACAGCAAATTATAACCCACTAGCCTTGAAATATTCAAAACCCTAGTCTGGAAACTTAAAAAAACAAAGCTAAAGGAGGTTTTATTCTACTCAGCCCATCCTGCAATATTCTGACCCTACTTGGCCATTTTGTAATGGACACTAGCACTTCTGATTTTTGCAGTAAGACATTTGCTATAAGATGCAGCAAAAACACAGAGCTCAGTATTTGTTTTTCAAGAAAATTAAATCCATTAGAACAGCACGGTACTATCCAAGAACAGGACTGCAAAGGTAGCCTTTGAAACTTGGAGGAGAAATGCTGGGGAAATCTGACCATAATAACCACGAATGCCTGCAAACTGTTCACTAGCTAAATCAATGACAGATCTAGTGGTCTTTCTTTTTTCTCTTGGATTAGTTTTGAAATGATTTATATTCCTAGCACTTAGGGGGGAAATGTACAGATGTTTTGGCCTGCAAACTGGAATAATAATGGGACTGCTCTTCTTGAGAATTTTGCATTTACAACACCTCCAATCCATTAATAAACTGGGCTGAACAGCAATTGTGTGGGAACCCTCATGAACTCCTGGGTTATATAAAAATATTCCTACTGCCCATTTTTCCTAAGGACCTGCTATTCCTATTATTCTTCATTACTGAGACTGCGGTTATATTTCCCCTGGTAACTTAAAAAAGTAATATGACAGCTCATTTTGAACACTAACATCTTTCATGTGGTCCTGAGATACTTCTAATGGCCACAATTAAGAACAAAAGTTAAAAAAAGGAACTTCTTGCATTGTCTAGCACTATGCAAAGGGCAGGAGCTGAGGATGCCTCTCCCATTATAAACCTGTCTGGCTATTCAAACCTGCAGATTTCATGAAGATGTCTCTACTGTTAGAGTCATTACTCCAAGGACCTGCATTTGGTTTTCGTGTTCTCACTCTTTTCAAATGCTGTTTCTTCCCATTCCCCCCACCCCCACCCCTAAAGAATGATGGTAAAATAGCAGGGGCCAAAGTATTTGATTTTCCAGTTTTTAATTTGTATCACTTTTCAATCTTATTCATTTAGTTCCGTCTTCTAGGCATTCAATAGCCTTCTAAAGGCCACCTATGTGAGGGCTCACGTATGTTGTTTAGAGGTCCTTTTATAATATTGGCCATCCTTATGTGCAAAAAATCTTTTCCAAGCTCAGATGAAAACGAGACAAACAGGAAGATGGCTAAAGTCCCTTCTGGTCTATGACATGCTTGTTTCATAGCTTGGGTTAGCCATTGTGTTATTGGTATTGTTATATAGGCTTTTTGCTTATTTATTTATTTTTTATTTGTTTCTTACAATACAATACAGTAGCAGAGTTGGAAGGGACCTTGGAGGTCTTCTAGTCCAACCCCCTGCTTAGGCAGGAAACCCTATACCATTTCAGACAAACGGCTATCCAACCTCTTCTTAAAGACTGCCAGTGTTGGAGCATTCACAACTTCTGGAGGCAAGTTGTTCCACTGGTTAATTGTCCTAACTGTTAGGAAATTTCTCCTCAGTTCTAGGTTGCTTCTCTCCTTGATTAGTTTCCACCCATTGCCTCTTGTTCTGCCCTCAGGTGCTTTGGATAATAGCTTGACTCTCCCTTCTTTGTGGCAGCCTCTGAGATATCGGAAGACTGCTTCTTAGTTATCAAAAAGTTACCTTATAGGCAGAGGTGGGTTTCATGTAATTTTACCACCAAAACTGGCACCAAAACTGGCACCAAAACTGGGAGTGTACATGTACGCATGCTCGCTTTGGGAGTATGTGCATCTTCCATGCATGTGCTTTGCTCATGCGCCTGGCTCGCATGCATGTATGTGGCTTAGAAAATGTGGCTAAATGGGATGGCATAGAACTGGTGCAGGTAGGCAGTCAACCGGCAGGTCGCCACCACCGGTTCGCTCGAACCGGCTGAACACCACCAATGCTTCTAGGGAAGATGGCAGATTTAAATTTTAATAAGCAAACAAACAGCTGGGAATCAGGTGGTAACTCTAAATAAATAACTAGACAAACAAACAAGTAAGCAAGCTGGCTAGCCAGTTTTAAGCAGTACAATATGGAGGCTTGGTTCTTGGGAACAACCCAGTGTTCCCTAACCGCGGCCATTCTTTCCCACCACTGCATCTCCTGGGAATGCTCTTATTTCAGAATCTGAGAAACAGAAAACAGGAAGCCCCAGCACTTCCTATTGTTCTCTGCTTGCTTATTAAAATCGAGATGATTAAGTGAAATGCAATACAGCACTATTGTTGATCGCAAGTACATCAAGAGTACATCAAATCCAATAGAGAGAAGTGCAAAGAATAAATAATACATTGCTAATTTTGGAAGGGTGAGATGCAAGATTTTGTTCTTGCTTGGGTTTTTTTTTTTTAAAGAAGGATAGCTGTTCTTTTAATTAAAGTGCAGCCATTAAAAGTGGGGTGGAGGAGAGAGAATCAAAGTGCATCCAGGCTTTAAATTATTAAACATGGTGACCAAATGGATTTATTCATGTTGTAAGGGGGGGAGGGGAGGGGAGTCTCTCTTGCTGCCTTGAAAGCTGCATTCTAAAAATTCTTATTGTCTCTTTTTAATGTAGAAGAAATGGAGTGTCTTTGGGAGCAGATTCGTGAAAACAAGTCAGGATAATTATGAGAAGGACAGGAAATCAAATATTTTAGAGCAGGGCTTCCAATTATATGCTGGGAAACAAAGGGATCCATTGGGAAACAATTAGTAATAGACTAGACATAAGCAATACCTTAAATTAAAGCTTGCTGCCTGCCCTTGTAGGTTAGTACCTCAATACTCTCTGAAGATGCTTTTGCAGTGTTTCAGAGAGATCTCCCCATCCTGCTTGGAATGCAAAAGCATAAAGCTGATCTCTGCATGAAATGTTTGTGCTCTACCTCTTGATTTTGTGTGAAAGGTGTTCCTGCCTGCAAGAAACCAGGATGCTTTGAGTTAAAGGATCTTCCTAGATGAAGGTTGGAGAATCTGTGCCTCTCCAGATGTAGAAGAAATACAGTTTTCTCATTTTTGATAGCTGATAACCGTGACTTCCACTACCAAGTCCCTGGCTCCCTTATGCTCAGGTAAAGGATTGCTCAAATGACTTTGGCCATATACTCTAGAGCAGGGGTCTCCAACCTTTGCAACTTTAAGTCTGAAGGACTTCAGCTCCCAGAATTCTCCAGCCAGCTTTGCTGGCTGGAGAATTCTGGGAGCTGAAGTCCTTCAGACTTAAAGTTGCAAAGGTTGGAGACCCCTGCTCTAGAGCCATGATGGCGAACCTATGGCACGCTTGCCACAGCTGACACACAGAGCCCTCTCTGTGGTCACGTGCACCGTCACCAGCTGCTCTTCTGATTTCCAGCCAGCTGGTCTTCATGGGTGCTGGAGCGCTGGAAAAAGGCCTGAAAACAAGCCGTTTTTTCGGACCATTTTTGGGGTCATTTTGCGTACTGGCCAGCTGGTCTTCGTGAGCACTGGAGCACCAGATAACAGCCAAAAAACAGCCTTTTGGGGGGGCGTCTTCAGGCCGATTTTTGGGGCAGAAAACAGGCTGAAAAACACCCTGAAAATGGCCTGAAAAATGGCCAAAAAACAGGCATGGACAAATTTAAGATTTAAGACAGTTGAACTCTGGGAGTTGAAGTCCACAAGTCTTAAAGTTGTCAAGGTTGGGGACCCCTGCTCTAGAACACAGGTCAAGGTCATTGGACCTTTGAAGGACACCTCTCGGGCTGCATTACATCAAGGGGTTTAGGTGACTAAATTGATTAAATATTAACAATATTATTCATAATAAACTTATGTTTTTACAGATGCCGTTTCCATCTTCTCAGTTTTTACAGATGCCGTTTCCATCTTCTCAGTTTTCAATTGATTCACAAGTTTAAAATAAATTTAGAAACACATAAGCAACATAATTTTAAAAAAAGTCTCTGCCTATTTTCCCCCCTCTGTGCCATTATTAACTCCTGGTGACTGTGTGGACTAGTCTCTGCAGTCTTCTTGGCAAGATTTTGGAAGTGGTTTGCCACTGTCTCCTTCCTGGGCTTAAAAGAAAGTGACTGGCCCAAGGTCACCCAGTTGGCTTTGTTTCTAACAAAGGACTCACATCTCCCTGTTTCTAGGTTGGTGCCCAGAGGTGGGTTGCTGCCGGTTTGGGCTGATTCGGCCAAACTAGTAGTGGCGGTAGGGGGAGGCTCCCCCTGGACACTTCTGCGCATGTGCAGAAGTGCTGCGTGCGTGAGCATGTGCATGAGTGAACTGGTTAGCAACCCACCATCGTTGGTGCCCTAATCTCTATACCAAACTGGCTCTCCTTTCCTACATATATTCTCCTATATAGACCTAAGAGGAGATGGCAAGATAAGAACGGAATGAAAAACAGGATTGATGGTATTGCTGGGGACATGGGGAGATGGGGTGGACCAGTGGTGGGTTTCAAAATTTTTAGAACCTACTCTGTAGGTGTGGCCTATTTTGTGGGCATGGCTTGGCAGTCATGTGACAGGGTGGGAGTGGCCACCTTTTAAATGTGGTGAAACTCATTTAACAACGCTCTTGCTTAGCAACCAAATTTTGGACTCAATTGTGATGATAAATTCTTCCTTCCTTCCTTCCTTCCTTCCTTCCTTTCCTTTCCTTCCCGTTGGGTCACTGGCAGCGGCGGGCCAGATTTACTTCCAGGTATGCCGGTGGAACCCCCTCTCACCCGTTCTCTAAATTTCACCAACCGGCTCTCGCGAGTAGGTACGAGCCTGCAGAAACCCACCACTGGGGTGGACTGACCTTCCAGATCCTGAAGTTTAAACACATGTGCTAAAGAACAAGAAACAGATCTTTCATATTTGACTCAGAAAGCTCACCTGTCCTTTTTAAAAACATTGAGATGGCAAAAACAGTACTTATTATTTTTAGGTGTGCCAAAAAGGAGGTCTACCCACTAAACTATTGTGTGTGCCCTTGGTATGCAGGTTCAAGGGGTTCCTGGAAGTAAAAATCATATTTGTCACTATAAAAATATATATAAGCCATCTTATTTATTTATTTTATTTTATTAAATTTATACCCCGCCCTTCTCCTTCTTCAGACGTACTTATCCATTCAGCTCCATATTTTTAACTGCCCCTTTAAGATTTCCTGCAAGAGTTTTTCTCCTGTTAGCTACTCAATAATTTCCATAGAGTCATAAAGAGGTAAAGCATTGGAACTGGGAGGTTTTATATGCCACAGTACTCTTCTTTTGATAAATGACTCCTCTTCCATTATGATTATAATACTATTAACATTATTAGAACAGCTTTATTTTCAATCTTTCTTCCTAATGGGGAAATAAGCGAACTTACTGTACATCCAATTTACTGTAAATATCCTGTCTCTACGTTGCAGCCTCTCTTTCAACTACACCTCCTGCTTTGCTGATCTAACTTTGCTTTGCTTCAACTTTGTCATCTGCAGCACGCAGGCCTCTTTTCTAGATGAGAAACGAGTTAAAAAACAGCCCGCCCAGCCTGTTTTACGTGAATTACAGCAATGTTTTTTCCAAACTTGGCAGATGCGTGGACTTCAACTCACAGAATTTCCCAGTCAGTTTGCTGGCTATCTTAAAATTGCCAAGTTTGAAAAACACTGAATTAGAGCATCTCTCATTACAGTTCAATGTTTCTAAAACTGAAGGTAGAAAATAGGAGTGAGCTGTTCGTTTCAAACCAAACATTGAAACAAAACAAAACAAATGTAAATTACTAAAATGTAAATGGTAGAAACTCTCATATTTTTCTGAGTTTACTTATGTACCTTGTGGCAGTCAAAGGAAAGTAATTCCAAAGGGGTCAAGGAAAATAAATAAATAAAAAGAAATCCTCTTTTTTTTAAAGAGGTCACTACTTTTAATCATGTAAATCCAATTCCAATAATCTGCATGCAGATGGACAGATTTTCCGTACAGGGATGCCTTTCCCAACCATATCCTGAACACAACAAAGGAAGATGTAAAAACAGAGTCCACTATTGGAGATGTTGGCTCTCCAATATTGGGAGTATTGATTCCCCCAATCAAAGACTGACACTATAAAACATTAACAGTATTTGGGAGAGTATACACATGGGAGTTTTTTTTTTAATCAAGGTATCTGTCATCAATGATCACCAATAAATGAGGAACCATTTTGCCCCTCAAGGCCATCAAGCGTCCTGCTCTTTCTCATGCACCTTTTTCTCAGATACACAAAGAAGCCTCACCCTACTTTCTCCTTTGCCCATTCCTTCAAAAAGAAAAGAAGGACCAGGGGAGACATGGTAGCAGTGTTCCAATATCTCAGGGGCTGCCACAAAGAAGAGGGAGTCAAACTATTCTCCAAAGCACCTGAGGGTAGGACAAGAAGCAATAGGTAGAAACTAATCAAGGAGAGAAGCAATTTAGGGCTAAGGAGAAATTTCCTGACAACAATTAATCTATGGAACAACTTGCCTCCAGAAGTTGTGAATGCCCCAACACTGGAAGTTTTTCAGAAGATGTTATCTGAAGTGGTGTAGGGTTTCCTGCCTAAGCAGGAGGTTAGACTAGAAGATCTCCAAGGTCCCTTCCAACTATGTTATTCTATTCTATTCTATTCTATTCTATTCCTCACGAAAAATCTCCAGCTGGCAAGATAAGAGTTCATTATTTCTTGCCACAAAGGTATTTTTTTTCAAAAGGCAACTGGACTTTAAAAAAAAAAAAAATCTCCCTTTAAAATGTTTCGTTTCTCATCCAGTTTGAAGAAGCTTCTTAGATGAGGAGGAAAATGTTTTCAAGGAAAAGAACCAAGAAAAGTCCAGTTGCCTTTTGAAAAAGCACCTTCGAGACAACCATCACCTGGATCAGGGGTCTCCAACCTTTGCAACTTTAAGTCTGAAGGACTTCAGCTCCCAGAATTCTCCAGCCAGCAAAGCTGGCTGGAGAATTCTGGGAGCTGAAGTCCTTCAGACTTAAAGTTGCAAAGGTTGGAGACCCCTGACCTGGATGCTTGAAACCCCCATAGACATTATGTCCTGCCATTAAGGTCAATAAGAAACTAGTGGTCCATGATGCAAGACTGATATTAAGACACGGTGTTTATATTTTCAATTGATTCTGAGCAGGGGTGGGTTCCGGCTTCTGTTACTGCCAGTTTGCTCAGGGATTGCGCTTCGCGCTTACGCGTGCTTGATGCGAATGCGCAGAAACCAAAAAAGCAAGATGGCGGCACCTTCATCACTGCCAATAGAACCAGTTCGGGAGTAGCTGACTGAGTTACTACCGACTCGGCTGAACCAGTCCGAACTCACTTCTGATTCTGGGCCACAGGTATGTTTTTCTAATTCTATCCTTTGCATATAAATAGTTTGTGTAAGAGGATGGAACTTGAGATTGAGAAACCATAAAGAGGATGAAAGACAGAAAGTAAAATTGCATGTTTACCTGAGTACTCCAGAGTTGCAGCACCATGACTCTAGCTTGCATGTCTTCATTCACACCAAGGTCTGCCAAGTGTTCCTTATGGGCATTCAACCAAACACTTCGGTTTGCTCTGCTGTCCAGTCTTTCCATAGATAAAAAGTTCCAGAGATCCTTCCTGGCGTTGTAAAATGTCTGTTTTTCCACTATAGTACCAGAGATAGAAATATGGATGGTAAGTGGTTACTATTGGGGCCTTCTTCCAATAACATCAGAATGTCTATCTTATTTTATCCTGAAAACAACCATGTAAAGTAGAGGCATTCTCAATTTTTATTACATACTCTTACTAGCCAATAACCTGGCGTTGCCCTGGTATTTATTCATAGGGGGGAAATGTCCGGACCAAACATAATTTCTAATGTTGGATTTGCCCCCTTACCAGAGGGAGACCCCTTGTGGAGTACTGTGAAGCTGTTACCATGGCAACTCCACTGCGCTGTACAGTAGAAGCCATTTTACAGCAGTACGGTAGAAGTCATTTAAAGGCACAACAGGATGAATCTTAACAGAACACCCCTCCCCCCGAGGGATGTTAGGGGTGTCTTACCCCCACAGTATTTTTCTCCAGAGAGTAAGTTTGGTTGAAATTGTTTGAGGCGTTCCAGAGTTATGCTGGCACACACACACACACAGCCGTGTGTATGTATGTATATATGTATATGTATCTTTTATTTTATGAAAATAAATTTATAATCTCTCTCTGTCATTTGTCTGTCTGTCTGTCTCTCACCTGGCAGGGGCCTTTAGGGGCCTTGCTGAAGAGGGATAATAAATAAATGAAAGCAGCTTTCATGCTACCACATGAATTTCACGGGTGACCAAGAATCCGATCCTCAAAGCCAAACATTATGTCTGAGTTTTTAGCTTGTATCACTCAGGATGTATTTACTTTCAGATCTTGTATACCTTCATTACTTGCACACCCTTTACATCTAATAGGTATCAGGCTGAGAAAGACTTTTCTATGATTAAATCAGGGATCAAGAACTCAGAGAAAGAAAGAGAGAAAAGGGAGGGACGGAGGTAAGCTGCATGTGATTAGTGAGGTAGGTGCTGTTGCTTATCAACCTGGGACCACAGGTAGAGGTATAGTGCATCTACAGAGTCTCTTACATACATTCATTAACAGAATTGGTGCATACATAAGTTTATTTTTTCACTCTCTATAAGCTGTAAGTTGCTGTGGAAAGCGCAATTATTTGGGCCAGATGTTTTCTGTGTTTGCTTGAGAAGGTGCTGTAATAATTGATGGGCATTTATGCATGACTTTACTATACATTATCTATCTCCCCTAAATCAGGGGTCCCCAACCCCCGGTCCATGGACCGGTGCTGGTCCGTGGCTTGATAGGAACCGGGCCGCAGTGAGCGGTGCAACTGTTAGAAAGGGCCAGAGGGAGGAGGGAGCAGCCCCCTGCGCAGAGCGTGCACCAGGGACGGGACAGCACAGGCATGGCCGCTTGCGCTGTTGGGGCCCCGAGACGGGCGAGTGAGCCAACTCACCCTCCCCGCGCGCACATGCGCCGCCTGTTCTCCCTCCCACCCACTCCCCCTCTACACCGGCCGAGCCATGGCCACCGGTCCGCAGAATTTTTTAAACATGAAACTGGTCCCTGGTGCCAAAAAGGTTGGGGACCCCTGCCCTAAATAATATCATCTATGGATTTCAATTTTTCTTCCTTTTCCTTCCCTTCCGTCTCCCAACCCCCTTTGTGTATGTGGGGGTGTATGTGGGTGGGTGGGAGAGACAGAAAGACAGACACAAAGAGAGAGAGACCCTTCAGTTTTCTTGGCAAGATTTACCATTGTTTGGTTGCTAGAGCTGAGACAGAGGGACTGATAGTTGGTTTTGTGCCTAAAGCAGGACTAGAATTTCCCATCTTTTAGTTTCTAGCCTGATGCTTCATCAATCTGGCTCTCATTGAGGCATTTCAGAAGTAATTTCAACTTCTCAGAAATTAGAGGTATAGGAGTCCAGCCTGAATTATACTGCTTTTCAAACAGCATGCACTCTATTAACGAACAAGGCATATGTACTAACTTGCTGGTTGGAGAATTCTGGGAGTTGAAATCTGGACATCTTCAAGTTGCCATGGTTGAGAAACACTGTACTAACTAGAAAACTAGACTAGACCTCCAAGGTCCCTTCTCACCCTATTATTCTGTGGCTTATGTTCTAGTTCTCATTAGCTATTTTTCAGTTTTAAGGGTGAAACAAATCGCAGGTAGGTCTTAGCCAATTATGGGTGGAGGTTCAGAGCTGTATAGATCAGAGGACCTGCAAATGATCCCCATGCAGGAGAAATGGTGGCAGGTCCTAAAACATTAGGTTCTGCGTTTGAGTCATTTCTGCAGCTGTCAATGACAGCAATCATTTTAAGGTGTTTATTTTATCACAACGTGATGGTAGATGCAAGAGAGCTCCAGTTGGTAATGATTTGAAAAGCATAATATGCTACTTACGAGTATTTTTTTAAAAAATTGAAACACTTTTAATAATTTAAACACTGGTGAGAAAGAGTTCTGTTTATTTTGTAAGCTTGGACTGAGAACATTGACAGAATCGTTATAAAATTATCCTATTATCTCATCCTGCAAGTGGAGGAAAGCTGGATGAACCCATCCATCTGAACAGCCTGGAATGAAAAGGATCTAAAAGATTGCACAATGGCGCCATCTACTGTTTGTAAATTTCCTCTTGTAAATTCCCTTTTCCCAATAGTGGCATTTAAATGATGTTGTTGTTTACTACTCTTTCAGAAAGAAAAAGATCACCAACAATAATAAGGTTACTAGCATTACCTCTTTTATGAGGTTGCATTTATTATATTAATTAATCACATTTACTCAGCAGTTTTATAGGGTGGTTTTTTTTGCTTGTTTTGTTCCTGGGAAAATCTCTTTAATAGAGAAGTAGCAGCTACGGTATTCCTATTAAAATACTAGTTATAGTGTAAATATAAACATTTAATTTATATTTATATTGAATTTAAACATGGAAGCTTTATACTATCTGTCTGTCTGTTTGTCCATCCATCCATCCACTCATCTATGCATCCACCCATCCACCCAAGGAGTGAGGTTTGAATAGATTAACATCATATTCTTCCATAGGCAGTTGTGTCCCACTGAAAAATCAATAATCTTTATCCTTTGAAATAGATCTCAAAATGATCATATCACTTAACTTTCCATTACATATATTTCTATATAACCTATGTTTTTGGAGGCTACAATTATCTAGATCAGATACATCTTCTGAAGTGAACTATGAACATTCTGTCAATCTACTGACACATTATTTTAAAAGTTTTTTTTTAAATCCTACCTTTATTATTTTTATGAATAACTTAACCCTGGGAGATGGCTTATATTGAGAGAGAATGATTTGTCTTTGGTTACCAAATGGCTTTTATGCCTAAAATGGGACTAGATCTCATAGTCTTCTGGTTTACAATTCTCTAATTATTAATCAGCACTTGCTCATAATTAGCTATTAATATTTTTTGCTGCACATGCTAAAACTAAAAACTAAATATTACAATTAATTAAATTATAGTTACATTTAAATAAGAAGCACAAGCACACTGCAGATATGTAGTGTAGCTCTGGTTTTGATTCTAAGAAGTAAATTCACTTTAGTCTAGGTTTCAAAGCATTGAAATTTTAAAAGTGGTATTTCTTTAAGAAATGACACCCACCTGCACTTAAAGTTGACCGGGCAGCTTTCATCAAAAATCGGTCTAATTTATAATATGCATTATAAACTTCCATCGAATGAGCTCGATCTTTAGCTTGACAGTTAACATCTTCATAATTCTTGCTTTCATTTCCGTACAACGTCAAGAATCCAGCTCTGCAGGGTTAGGAAGGGAAAGGATTAAAACAATTGTTTAAAAATGCCATTATGCAATACATTGTAAATATCACAGATCTTAGGAATAGATAAAGAAAATCCCTGACGTTCTGTACCATTTGTTTTGTATAGAAATGATATTTATTCCTCTCTATTATAAATGTTTCGTCCTCTATATTTTGCTTCTCCAGCTTGGCGTCTTCCAGATGTGTTGGGATTACAACACAATGCTAAACAAACTCCTCTGTTGAAAATGTAACCAGCCACCCTACCAACTAAGTGAAAGTCTCTCTTTCTTCTCTCACAATTCGAGTACAGCTCCTTGAAACTACAGCAGGGGCACCCAATCCCTGGGCTGCTGACTGGTACTGGTCCATGGCCTGTTAGGAACCAGCCGGCACAGCTGGAAGTGAGCAGCAGGCATGCGGAACTGTGCATGCACTGGAGGTAGGTTGTGTGCTCCTCCCCTCCCTTGGTCTGTGGAAAAATTATCTTGCACAAAATCAGTGTCAAAAAGATTGGGGGGTTAGAGGTAAAGGGAGGGAGTTAGAGGTAGGGTTCCTAACCATAGAGATAGGGTTCTTAACCATAGAGGTAGGGTTTCTAACCATAGAGGTAGGGTTTCTAACCATAGAGGTAGGGTTTCTGTTGTGGCCCAGCCAGCTCCGAATGAGCTGCTGATGGATTCCTCTAGTGAGGAGTCCTATGAGTCGGCTCTAGAGGAGGAAACTCAGTTTGTCCCGGATGTCAGGCTAAGGATTGAGAGGAGGCAATTAGCAGAATGACGCCATCGGAGATAATCAGTATCAACTGCCTAATTGTCTGGCCCTTCCCAAGAGCCTTTAAAAGAAATCCTCTGTGAAGAGTAGGTTTGCAGGAAACAACAGAGAAGCTACAGAGTCGGAGAATTGTGTCATGTAATCTTTCAGTCTAGTTCAGGTTAGTTCAGGCAAGCTGCCAAGTAGCAGTCCGTCTAGTTAATTATCTTGTGAAGGGAGGGAATCAGAACAGGTTTCTAACCATAGAGGTAGGGTTTCTGTAGAGTCCAATTTAGGTCGGTCATCAGGACCAGAGATTTATCTTCTGAGCTTTCAGTCTTGTACTGGAGCCCATTTTCAAGGAACTTCTCTCTAAGCCCTGAAGATGGGCTCCAGCACGAGTCTGAAAGCTCAGAAGGCAAAACCTCTGGTCTTGTTGACTGACCCAGATCGGATCCTGCAACATTATCTTGGGACACATATGTTCGCCTTCATTCGTAGGGTGTCCCAGCCAGGAGTGGGATTTGGGGGTTCACTGCCAGAAGATACCTGGGAGGGGAAGGGGTGGGGTGGGGTCAGGCAGGAGTGGGATTTGGGGGTTCACCAAACTGCGCAGAATCTTTGCTAGAGGATCGCTTGAACGTGGGCAAAGCCGGAGCAGCCCTCCCTGATCTTATCACAGGGTAACTTTACTAGAGGATAACTTTAAAAACTATAAAGCATCAGTTAAAACACAAAACATTAAAACAACAAAAACTATCTATGTTAATGTGCCACCGCATGTCCATAGAAAAATAAACAATATGATAAGGTACCTAGAAACGTGGAATGATCTTGGATCTATTTAGATGCCTTCAGGAAGACATGATGGGAACTTTCAAGGGTCTCAAAGGCAGAATTGTTCAGAAAAGAGGATAAGAATAATAGACTTAAATTGCAGAGAAGCAGGTCTCAACGGGAGACCTAACCATAAAAAATGTTCAACAGTGGAATAGAAAGCCTCAGGAGATAATGGACTCTCTTTTAACTGGAGATCTTAAAGATTGGCTAGAGGCCAACTATGAGGCATATTGTAATAATGAATTTCTATACTGGGCAGAGAATTGGACTAGATGATCTCCAAGCTCCCTTCTTATCCTTATCTACATGACAGCAGTACTTGGAAGACATTTAGGAAATTAACTAGAAAGAGAAGAATAATTCCCTCTCATTCTAAAAGCCATAATTGGGCACATGAACTCTACAGTACGTTTTTGGACAAGAAATTGGATTGTGTATGGAAACTACATTCTGAAATGTGATCATGGCTGTCCTTTGATCCCCCTATGTGCCTGAAACGTTTAGCTGAAATTTGTATGTTGCTTTTTTGTGACATTTCCTGTGCATGTTGCAGAACGTTCATTCATATGCAGCCATTCAATAAACATCTTTATCAACATTCTGCAGCTTGGTAGCTCCATTGTGTGAGAGGAGCTCACTGAAATCTTGAATATAAGGAAGAGAACTCAGCTTCCATTTCTTTGTTTAATGAAAAGGCGCAGAACCCCTTCCAGATACCAGGAGACCCAAATGAGCTCATTGGAACGGCCTACCTTGTTCTGCTTTTGTCAAGTTTCTTTGTTTTTATACTTTGATCCCCTACAGACATTGAGACAGCAAGCAAAGCCAGTGGGAGCTGTGCCACATTTCTTTTTCTTCTGGCACTACTCTGTTGTTTAACTCAGAGAGGAGAACAGGAACCGGTAGTCCTCGACTTACGACCACAACTGAAACCAACATTTATGTTGCTAACTTAAGACCTAGTTATCTGCGGGATCGCATCCTGCCCCATACATCCCTTTGGCCGATTCTCTCCCAAAGAGAGGGACTTCTTCGGGTGTCGTCCAATAGGCAATGCCAGCGGGTGACGCCCAGGGGAAGGGCCTTTTCTGTGGTGGGCCCAACCCTCTGGAACGACCTACCCCCCGAAATCAGAACAACGACGGACCTCTGCTCCTTCCGCCAGAAGTTCAAGACTCACTTCTTCCATCAGGCCGGCCTGGCCTAACGTTTTATACCTAGCCGCAGAAAGAAATTGCTTAATTAGAATTTTAAGGGGTAATTGTTAGGGTTTTAGGGGTTTTAATATTGATGTTAGCACAGGGGTAATTTAATTCGGTTTTAATATTTTGTATATTGTCATATTTATTAGATTTTTAATTTCCTGTGCACCGCCCCGACTCCCCATGGGGGAGAGGGGGCAGTCTATAAATTTAATAAAATAAATAATAATAAATAAATAAATAAGTTGTCAAGTGAATTTTATTGATTTTATTGCCACGGTTGTTAGCACTAGCACTAGCACTTAGACTTATATACCGCTTCACAATGTTTTACAGCTCTCCCTAAGCGGTTTACAGAGTCAGCCTATTGCCCCCAACTATCTGGGTTCTCATTTTACCCACCTCAGAAGGATGGAAGGCTGAGTCAACCTTTAACCTGGTGGGATTTGAACTGCCAAACTGCTGGTCAGCAGAAGTAGCCTGCAGTGCTGCACTCTAACCACTGCACCACCACAGTTAAGTGAATCGCTGCAGTTGTTAAGTGAGTCACACAGTTGCTGAGTGGATCTGGCTCCCCCATTGACTTTACTTGTCAGATGGTCACAAAAAGGAATCGCATGACCCTGGGATACGGCAACTTTTTTGTAATCTACTGCAGGGGTCCCTAACCTTTGCAACTTTAAGTCTGAAGGACTTCAGCTCCCAGAATTCTGGGAGCTGAAGTCCTTCAGACTTAAAGTTGCAAAGGTTGGGAACCCCTGCTCTACTGCACTGAAAAAAGTCAGAAACTATAATATTTTTTTTCTCTCTTTGCACTTTTCTTTCTTTTTTTCCATTTTTCTAACTTTTGTTCTTTTGCATTTTTTTTAATTCTTATAATTTAAAAAATGTTCTAAAGGAGGATGTTTGTAGCTCAGGGTTGAAATAAGGGGTCCTTCGTGCTTTCTATAAGCTTGGCTGTTTTCTTGCAGACGTTTCATTACCCAAACTAGGTAACGTCATCAGTGCTGCACAGGAAACAGTATCATTGCTGCATTAGAGCAGGGGTCCCCAACCTTTTTGGCACCAGGGACCGGTTTCATGTTAAAAACATTCCGTGGACCGGTGGCCACGGCTCGGCCGGTGTAGAGGGGGAGCGGGGGGGGGGGAAAGGTGGCGCATGCACGCGTGGGGGGCGGTGAGTCGGCTCGCTCGCCCCTCTCGGGCCCCCAACGGTGTGAGCGGCCGCGCCTGCGCTCTTCTGCCCCTGGCGCACACTCTGCCCAGGGGACTGCCCCCTCCTCCTTCCTATCAAGGTTCCTATCAAGCCACGGACCGGCACCGGTCCGCAGCCCGGAGGTTGGGGACCCCCGCATTAGAGCACTGATGATGTTATCTAGTTACATCTGCAAGAAAACAACCAAGGTCAGAGTACCAAGGATCCCTATTTTTTTTTTTAAAGAAAAAACTTTACACCCACCTGAACATAGTGCTGTAGGAGAGATGAAACAGGCCTTCCTCTTTCCACTGCCTACTGGCTCCATCAGGTCCAGGGAACAGAATGGTTTGTAAGTTAAGGCACATGGCCTTAGTCAGGCTGTGAAGATTCTTGTCCTTTAGAGTGCTGTAGAAGGAGACACACAAGAATACTTTCGTGAAACTCCTTTCTGCTTCCCACTTGGATTCCCCAAACGGAGGTTTCGTAAATAAACCTTAAAAACGTGGCAACTTAACTAGAAGTCACTGTGAATTTTTGATAACTGCCTCAACAAAAACCTTGCTATGGTGGGGAAAGAGAAAGAAAACATCTATGCCTTATGCAAAAATGATTAAAGATTTCGGTGCTATCGAGCAGTGGGATTCAAAAATTTTAGCAACCAATTCTCTGCCCAGTTGCTGAGTGGGTGTGGCCGTGGTGGGTGTATCCTTCTCGGCCTCCTGCACTATGGTGGGAGGGCCATGTTTTTGCTCTCCCCGGGCTCTAGAGTTTTCCCCGAGCCTCTGGGAGGATGAAAACGGCCCCTCCCGGGCTCCATAGGCTCTCTGGAGGCCAGAAACAGGCCTGTTTTTGAACTTCCAGAGCTTCCAGTAAGCTTTTTTTCTGCCCTACAGAACCTCCAGAGGTTTCCCTGAGCCTCCAAGAGGGTAAAAATGGCCTCCCTTGGGCTCCGGAGGCCCTCTGGAAGCTGGAAATGGGTCCATTTCCAGACTTCCAGAAGGCCCATTTTTGCCCTCCTGAGGCTCCACACAGGTTCTTACTTACCCGACATGATGAAGGGGCCGCGTGGAGATTCCTGGGAGAGGCCGGGTGGGCGGAGCCAGTCAGTCATTGCAACAACTGATTCAGCGAACCAGATTGCAAAATTAGCATCCGGTTTGCCCAAACCAGCTGAATCCCACCCCTGGGGTCAGATATTGCACTATAACTCAATGGGTCTTATTCCCAGGTATGTTTAGGATTGCAGTTTAAAATAATTTCTTCAATGGGGATTTCCCAGGGTCTCAAGCCAGTGGCCCATTGGTTGAATTCAGCCTGAGTAATTTTTTGCAATCCATAAAAGTTTGTAAGCACTGATAGTGCTTAGCAAAGACAGCAAATCCATGCAAGCAGGGCCATGGAAAATGCATAGGAAGAGGAACTTAGGAGCCCTAGATATAGTGGTAAAAGAAATCTGCCAAAAAGAGTCTGATTCTCAAAAGTAAATTTCAGTATAGGATGGGTGGTAGAAGCAAATGGAGGTAGCTGGAAAACCCATCCTTTCCTGGAAAAGTTAATTAAGAAAAGTAAATATTTGGGACACTTCCATATCAAATGTGGAATGTTCAGAAATTCGCAAGTGAAAACTGTATGTTTGGGAAAGTTGTGTATAAAATCAACATAACTCCAAAAGAGCATAGAGCTGGTTGATCTAAACAAAACGTGTATTTGAATTGATAAATATCCTAAGCATAAATTACAGCTAACCTTGTGTTCATAAAAGAACAAGAATGGATATAACCGAGGAAAGGCAATTTTGTAAAACCTTTTTTTTAAAAGGGGATTCACTACAAAAACGACAAAAAAAGAATAACCGATGAACACAATGGCACAACATGGTTACATTTATACTAATCTGCAGGTGTTACTTGAAGGTTTTGCCAAGTGCTGGAAGCCCAATTGCCAGGTGCTGATAACTAATTCTGGATGAACTGCAGAGATGGCAAACCACTCCATAGCATTCTGAGTTGCTTCTACAGCAGCATGTCAGGAATGGGAACAAAATCATGTTGACATAAGATGCTCTCAGTGCCATTCTTGAGATAATAGTTCTAGAGAAATCCTTGCATTGAATTTCATTCCATCCTCACAGCTGCTCAACGGAGGAAGACAGATTGTGAAATGAGGAGTAGCAGGGCCACTGAGAGTTCATTGCTTCATCAAAATTTGGTGATACTAGCTTGGCTTAATGAATCAAAAAATGCACCAGCTGCTCCCTGTGTTGCTCCGGTAATACCCCAAGGGACCAGTTGCAGTGGTTTTTTTGGCATATTCAGGTAGCAGGAAACTTCCTCAAGCTTTCACAAGGAACAGGCATGGGAAAGTCATGCTCCCTGACATTAATTCATCTGGACTTCCAATCTAACATCCTTAGTGTCCCACAATACTGAAATCCTTCCAATAAGAAAACAAATAGAAAATAATATTTGTAGCTCAGGATTAATGGTCTATTAATGGATATTAATATATTTATGTTACATAAACTATTTATATAGACATGCAATTATATCCAGGATTCATGAGCATGTTTATCCAGCATTCTCATGTAAATAAGCAAATTATTATAAGCAAATAATAAAAAAAGATCTACCACTTATCCACAAAATCATTAATGTTCTGTTTCCCTTAATGAACTTAGCAGGATACTGAAAGCTTTGAAATGAAAAATGTAATCTATTACTAGGTGACATGATCAGGCTATCATCAGGGGTTTGTTAGTAGGGAGGGGCATTTGAGCAAATGCCCCACTTTACTAGCACTGATGATGTTGCCTAGTTTGGTAATAAAACATCTGCAAGAAAACAAGCAAGCTCAGAGAACACCAAGGACTCTACATTAAGAAAACTCTTACAAACTATTACCGGAAGAGGCCAGATGCAATAAACAAACTATAGTAGTAGTGCTTTTCTCATCAGGAAATCCCTGCTTCATATTTCAGCTCTGCCATGCAGTCACAGGGTAACCTTAGCTCAGCACTCTTTCCCAGTTCCAGCCCTTTCCTTTCTATTGGCTGTTCAAAATCAGCAGCCCCTACCTAACAGGATTTCTTACTGAAAGACAAGCTGTTAGCTGGCTTTATGATTACTTGTAAAAGAGCTTTTGAAACAGGCTTGTTCTCTCTGGATCGGATTTATTAGTTTGTTTCTTTTTTTATTATCCTGCCACGATCAAACAACTCTTGATATTATCTCACTGTGAACTATTGAATGAACTTGTTCTGACTGAGGCTTCCCGAGAGCATGAAGCAAACTCCTTGTCCCAACAAAAAACCCTTTTGTTAATTTACTGTGAATTCTGCTCATTCACATCCAGCAAAGTCTTTCAAGGGAGGATTTACAGTCACAGACCTTATCTGGCTTGGAGAGCTGCCAGGGTGATATCTGCAGAACTTGGCAAGGACTCTCGCAGAGTCTCAAACCAATTAAGCAAACTAATTGTCTCCTGCAAACTCCACTCCCCTTTTGCTCCTCTTTTATTTCCTCTGGGAGGAGCCATTCCTTGTCCACTTGGGGTCCTACTCCCAAGCCGACCCCTGTTCTTCAACTGTTCCCTTCGTCTAGCAACTCTGCACATGCGCCCACTGGGAACAGGCTCCAGCTGTTCGTCTGCCTCACTGATGTCTGACTTTGAAGGCAGCTGATAATTGCATACGTCTCTAGCCCCCTCTCTGCCTCCGACGCAGAGCCCTGATCAGAGCCTTCCCCAGACTCCAGGACTGGCCCATGTTCCTCCCTAACATCCTCGCTGTCCGAATCTGCTGCCAGCTCCACTGGTCACTTGCTGGCCACAACAAAACTCACCAAGAAGTTCATTTCAATCAGGGGTGTCAAACTGGTGCACCACAAGCAGGCCATGCCCATCCCAACTCCGCAAAGGCAAAAAACATCATGATACATCACGTGACGCAATTGAGTTTGACACCCATGATTTAATGTTAAAGAGCCAGAGAATTAGGACCAACTATAATACAATATAGAGTGAAAAGGGTCCAGATGATCCATTTAATCTACAACCCTGAATCCAGGGTTGGTCTCTTCAGATCGGTGTCAGGGCTCCTGGAAGGAGGAGTGAGGATGGTGATACATCAAAGCTTCCTTCAAGACAGCTAGGAAATCCTCTCATGAAGAGGCAATGACAATCTGTCAGACCTCTACATCCATTCTTCACAACAGTAAAAATGGGCAGGGAGACAAAAAGTAAGTGGTTAATGCGAACCTAGTAAGCACCTATCCACTTCCTTGACAGTCACAAACCAATGTGAGATAACAATATAACATCACAAGATGGTACCCCAATCACCACAAGGGACTCTACCAAAATAAGTGCTGTCTTCATGCTCTTGCATCTTCTGAAACACCTTGTCTGAATACAATCTGAAGAGAGCCCAGACCTATTATCAGAATTTAAAGGTGATATTCTTTTTAAGTTTACCATCTCAAGATTTAAGGATGGAAGGAGGAATGTAATGTAACTGAAGGTTTCATTTACTGTGTATAATTCCTTATCAAGGTTTTATTGTAACGCTCTCTACATGGGGCTCCCCTTGAGATGCACTTGGAGGTTGCAGTTGGTTCAGAATGCAACCGCGCGGGTGATCATGGGAACCTCAAGACATTCCCACATAACACCACTCCTGCGCGAGCTGCACTGGCTACCTGTGACCTACCGGGTGTGTTACAAGGTTTTGATGACCATCTTCAAGGTGCTCCATGGCACTGGGCCTAGCTACTTACAAGACCGTCTACTGCCCCATACATCCCTACGACCGACTCGCTCCCAGAGAGAGGGTCTTCTCCGGGTGCCGTTGACCGGGCAATGCTGGTTGGCGGCTCCCAGGGGAAGGGCCTTCTCTGTGGTGGGCCCTACCCTCTGGAACGGCCTACCTCCCGATCTCCATACCATCTCAGACCTCCGCTTGTTCCGCCAGCACTTAAAGACTTACTATTTTCATCTGGCCGGCCTAGCATGATCTACTCCGCACCCTACTGTCTTATAATCAAATCAAAGTTTAATTCATGGGTTTTTAAATTTATTTTAAACAGGGTATTGATTTAATTTAGTTATTATTTAGTAATATTTTGTATTTATGTATATTTATTTTAAATCTCTGTTTGCCGCCCCGAGTCCCTTTGTGGTGAGATGGGTGCAGGTTACAAATGTTAATAATAATAATAATAATAATAATAATAATAATAATAATAATAATAATAATAATAATAATAATAATAGTAATAGTAATAGTAATAGTAATAGTAATAGTAATAGTAATAGTAGTAATAGTAGTAGTAGTAGTAGTAGTAGTAGTAGTAGTAGTAGTAGTAGTAGTATTAACAAAGCTGGACAAAGCTGGCTTGTGGATTCCAACATACATTATAGATCCAACACACAGACTTGACTCTCAATTTTTCAATATTTAAACAAAGATGCTAACTCATATACTAAATTCCCTGAAATGAGTGTTCAGAATACTTAGTCCACAGAACAGATCATGGCCTTCTTGGATGCATGCACTTCCCCTATATAATTTACACTTACAGTCTTAGCATGACCTTTTCCTCATTTGAATCATAATTTGGGAGTGTCACATCAAACATCCGTTTTATTAAAATACGTGCATATTGTTGAAAGTCCAGCTTCGCACAGGATTCCCAAAGCACCACTTCATAGGAAAGCGGATCCAATAAGACAGTTACGAATTTTCCTGCAACTTGAACCTTAAACAAACAATTATATTTAGTCATGTAGAATTAATGTAGTACATCAATGTAAAGAAAGCAATGAATTTTGAAAAATAGAAAGAGACATTTCATCATATCCTGCTTCCCACTCTAATCCCTACCCTGTTTTCCCCAAAATAAGACCTCCCCGGATAATAAGCCCAATTGGGTTTTTAAGCTCTTGTGCTAAAATAAGCCCTTCACCCAAAATAAGTCCTCCCCAGAAATATTGCAACACAGCAGCAGCCATGAGGTGACCATACTTGCCACCTCGTGCACCTCAAAAATAATAAGACCTCCCTGAAAATAAGATCAAGCGTTTATTCGGGGGGGTCAAAAGAAAATAAGTCCCTGTCTTATTTTCGGGATAGGAATCTAATGATTCCTATTAAACAGAAGACTGAATTGAGATTTTACAGTTTATCCAAAGTCTTGCATGACATATTTCAATAGACTCGTAATGCAACATTTTGTTCAATAAAAAAAAACTAGACCCTGCTTTGAGAATGGAGAAGCTGTGAACCCCCAGGAATTGAAGAGTGGAGCTACAACGAGATCTAGAGGGTATGCTAAATAGACTGCCTTGACTGTCCTGAGGATCAAGCATTGGTCTTTGTAGTGTCTGTGAGTTTGCATATCGCAGCATCTAATGCATTATATCAGGGGTGTCCAAACTTGGGAACTTTAAGACCCGTGGACTTCAACTCCCAGAATTCCCCAGCCAGCATCTTAAAGTTCCCAAGTTTGGACACCCCTGCATTATATTAAAAAGGAGATGAACCTGGAGGGCAACTTTAGAGGTATGTTTATATTAGGATACTTTTCAAATTATTCCTGGATCTCAGTATTGAAATTCCCATATAAAGAAGACCCTTAGAATCGCTGTATGAACAATGATCGGAACTAATGATTGGTTCATAATTCAAGAGATTTTGGAACTGAATGAATAGTTCATGTCCCTTAATGGTATCAATTAAGCTGACTGGGTGACTCTGAACCAGTCATTCTCCCTCAGCTCAGCTCACCTCATAGGGTTGTTGGTGGGAGCAAAATAGGAGAAGTGAAAGAGTGTTATATATGTTCACCACTTTGAGTTAATTATAAAAATAATAATAAAGGACACTCCCCCCAAACTTGGATAGTAGGGATTACTATAGCAAGAAAAGAGAGAAGAAGGAAGAATGGGAGGGAGAGAAAGAGACATAAAGACTCCTTCAATTCAAATTTAAATATTGGAATATTTAAATATTCCAGATTTATACATGTTTGCATATGACTAAGTCAGGGGTGTGCTGGCTGGGGAACTCTGGGAGTTGAAGTCCGCCAGTCTTAAAAGAGCCGACTTTGCACACCCCTGGACTAAGTACACAATTTCTGTGTTCTTAGTAAAAACATTTGACTAAAATTTTTGGCACCATATAGTGTTCTCATTTGGGATTAACTTTGATTCCTAGAAATTGTGCCACTGCTGAGGAATGCTGAGAGCATTATTATTCAGGAACATCTGCAGGATCAAGTATCTCCCACCTCAGTTTTAACTGATTTTGTTTTTGCTCTGGCTTTAGGGAATGAATAGAAGTTTCATATCTTAGAGTTAAAGACAAAATGATGGAGATTTATTCAAAATCATCTGGCTACATTCTATCGGGTCTCCTTTCTTCTATTTTAGTTGAATCCTTATCTATTTAAAATAGTCACACATTTTGAGGAACACTGGTAGCTAATGCTAACATGGGGCAAAACTCACTTAACAAGTGTCTCACTTAGCAACATAAACTTTGGCCTCAATTGTGGTCATAAATTGAGGTCTACCAGGTAGCTTACAAGATTTTCAAGGTAGCATTCAATGAATGCCTATCAACACTGTGTCCTGCAGGAGATGAACTTTGGCACCCTGAAGAATGTAAGTCCTATAAATACTCACTGTGAAAATATCACCATGCTTCTCTTTCATCTCAGACAGGAACTTGGCAGCATCTTTACCAAACGACAGTGCATGCCCAAGCCAAGGAATGTGACCTCTATCAAGTGGAGGTTCATCAGGCCTCCTAGAAACCATATCAAGAAAGATAAACAATTAACCATGTTACTATTTAATCATTCCCCAGTGTTTCATAAAATACTCTGCCCTGAAGTCTTAGATAAAGTTAAATGATACAAAAGCCAGAAGCTACCATGTGACAGCTCTAGTGACAATTGAAAATGAGGGTGTGGCGTATGGGTTTTACTGCTGTGGCATAGATGTTCTTCTGCTAGTGTTGTCAGGGTTCCAAGTAACATCCCCAACGAAAGAAGACTTCGAGGCTTGAGATTCCTCAAAGTTCCATTTTATTAGAGATGTCACATTGGCACATCTGGGAAAACCCAAATCTGGAAGTTTCCAGGTTTTCCCCACCCAGGTAAAAGTTTAAGTCCTTGCCCAGGCCCCGCGTGTCCATCACATGGTCCAATTAAGCACCATCCCAACTGGCGAGGTCTCCCAGTCATGCCACTCCATGTGCAGGGCAAGATGTCCTTGACTCTCTGAGAAAGGAATGTTATTTTGACTATATCTACCCCACTCCATATAATCCCCCCTCCCAGTTTCCCACAGCAATAAATGTGGCAGTCCTGAAGGCCCAATGCAAAAAATGGCTTCTAAGCCTGACAAGTGTGAGACCTCCAATGGAATAGGAATCTGGCCAGGGCTATTGAGGGCTGTAGTGGGGAGATGTTGAGACCCATTGGTCCAGCCTGAGGGGTCCCACCTCCTCAATTATTATGCTGCTACTCCATCCTAACCATTGGAAAGAGAGAAGAGAGGAAAGAAGGAGAAGAGAAGAGAGAGAAACATTGTGTGTGGAAGGAACAGAATAGCCAGAGAGAAGGTCTGGAGCAGTGGTTGGTTTCAAATTTTTTTAGAACCTACTCTGTAGGTGTGGCCTATTTTGTGGGCGTGGCTTGGCAGTCATGTGACAGGGTGGGAGTGGCCACCTTTTAAAATATGGTGAAACTCATTTAACAACGCTCTTGCTTAGCAACCAAAATTTTGAACTCAATTGTGATCTTTCTTTCTTTCTTTCTTTCTTTCCTTTCTTCCTTCCTTCCTTCCTTCCTTTCTTTCTTTCTTTCTTTCTTTCTTTCTTTCTTTCTTTCTTCCTTCCTTCCTATCTTCCTTCCTTCCTTCCTTTCCTTCCTTCCTTCCTTCCTTCCTTCCCGTTGGGTCACTGGCAGCGGCGGGCCAGATTTACTTCCAGGTATGCCGGTGGAACCCCCTCTCACCGGTTCTCGAAATTTCACCAACCGGCTCTCGCGAGTAGGTGCGAGCCTGCAGAAACCCACCACTGGTCCGGAGAGAAAAATTAAGTAGTTGTTAGCTCCTTGTGAGGAGAAGGAAAGTGCCGGAATGGCTTCCCTAGGGAAAGTGAAGACCCAAAGAGATGAGAGCTCTATGAGGGTGGACTGCTGGGGGTTTGCAGGGGCTTGGGAGAACCTCTATTTAGGATTCTGTGCAGTTCGGAGAACCCCCAAATCTCACTCCTGGATGGCACTACCCACACCGCCCCTCCCAGGAATCCCCACACGGCCCGTTTTGGATGCAGGTAAGTGCAGGACACGTGCGGAGGCTCGGGGAGGGCAAGAAATGGGCCTTCTGGAAGTTTGGGAAGAACAGAAATGGGTCTATTTCTCCAGAGCCTGGAGAGGCCATTTTCACCCTCCTGGAGGCTCAAGGAAAGCCTCCAAAGCCCAGGTAGGGCAACTCCCCCCCCCCCCCCGTGGAGCAGGAGGCTGGATAGGCCACACTCACCATGGCCCCAGCCACCCAGCAACCAGGCAGAGAACCCCTTGCTAAAAATTTTGAAGCCCACCCCAGGCTCCACGCCAAGAATAAGAAGGAGGGACCCGACTGGCCATAGGCAGTGGCTTCCCCAAAGAGTCAAGGGAGGTAGATGTTGGTGGATAAGCTCTGGTCTCGGAGAAAGACTAGGTAGCTGACTCTCAGCAGGTTCTTCCCCCAGTGGACAAGCAGAAGGTATTTGGAGGAGGTCACTCCATGCTGAGCTCACCGCAGCAAATTCTAGCCCACTGTTTCTTTTCATTCTCTCTCCTGTCAGGGACACAAACTGAGGAAATGGTTGTTCAATTGCTTCTTGAAAAGTGACTCAGAGAGAGGAAGAGGAAGCAGGAGAACTAGAGGGAATTTCTAGGAGGGAGACTTAGGAGGAAACCTGACACCTGCCTGATACAAGTCCTGTATCGTGCATACCTGTTGCAAACATTGCTGTAAACCAGAGGTGTCAAACTCGATTTCATTGAGGACCGCATCAGGGTTGTGTTTGACCTCAGGGAGGCCTGCCCGATGTCACTGAGTGCTCTGTCAGCAAAAACAGGTTCCCGAGCTTTGTTTTCAGCACACAGCCCTCCCAAGCTCCAGTTTTTCTGGCAGAGGGTTGCAGAAGTCTGTCGCAGCCGGAAACAGAGCTTGGGAGACCGTTTTTGCTAGCAGAGGCACCATGGGCTATTCCCTCACTATTTCCAGGGTGGCCCCATGGGCCAGATCTTAGCATCCCACAGGCTGGATCCTGCTCCCGGGCCTTGAGCTTGACACCCCTGCTGTAAACAATGCCACAGTATATAGTAAAAAGCATAAACGTTTCCACTGTCTTATTTTTCCGTGTTGATTGCCACCCTCGGAAAACAACTGCTGTGGCAAAAATATTTGTAAATAGGTCAACTGAGGAATCCATAGTCCAGGTGTTTTGCTAACTAAGAAAGTTGGGTAGAGTTTTTGGCAGCCTTACTAAAAAAAAAGAGAACTATCCTAACTAGGTAGGATTCTCTGTGTATGGAGTTCCTAAAGTCTAATTAATTAGTGGGATCTGAATCCTTATCTCAATTGCATATAGGTGGTCTGCAGAGTGATTTGCTTCTAGTGCTAAACTTGATGAAGCATGTCAGCTATAATAGCTTATCAAAAATCCTTTTTTCCCCCAAAAATCCCTCCCCCTTTCATTATGGTAGAGGTAATTGGCATCATATGGCAGATTTTTAAAGAGAAAATTAAATTAAGAAAACTGTTTAAGGGGTGAATTATTGGCTCAGATAACTACCCTCCATATTGACAAGACAGAACCCTAGTTAGATAAATTATAATTTAGAAACCTCTGTCAAAATGTTTCATGTTTGTGGTTAGCAGATGGAGTAATTGTGCCATGTTTAACTGCTGCATCTTGCCAGCATGAACATTAATTTAATGGGATGCAGATGTCTGAAATTAATTGAAAGCCCATTATAAATCAGAAAAAGTTTGTCTATATTTAACATGGTTCTCAGTACCAAACAAATGCCGCAATCCTGAATTTAAGAATCAAAATGAAAGAATTACCCTTCCCAAATATTTATTTATTTTTTATTTATTTATTTTAATTCGATTTATATCCCGCCCTTCTCCACGAGGGACCCAGGGCGGATAAATAAATCTATCTAGACTTAATTTGGTTCAGCACAGTTTTTGATGCTGGGCAGATGGAACATTTCACTACAGGCAGAAGTCTAACAGATGTAGTTTTTCCTTGTATAGAGAAAAACACATGGAGAACAACTTGAGATGCTTTATTTTTGTCTTAGGGTATGAAAAAATAAAAGAATAAAATAAATTAAAATAAAAATGGCTATATAAAGTCATAGGTCCTATTTCATTGCAAATTAAGCATGGGAGAGGATTGTATTTCAACTGATTGAACTGAGAGTACAGGACGAAATTTGGCCAAAATTAATGGCAACTTTAGAGGACACAGTGGCTCAGTGGCTAAGATGCTGAAGTTGTTGATCAGAAACGTTGGCAGTTCAGCGGTTCGAATCCCTAGTGCTGCATAACAGAGTAAGCTCCCATTATTTGTCCCAGCTTCTGCTAACTAACCTAACAGTTCGAAAGCATGTAAAAATGCAAGTAGAAAAATGGGGACAACCTTTGGTGGCAAGGTAATAGCGTTCCATGTGCCTTCGGCGTTTAGTCCTGCCAGCCACATGATCACAGAGACGTTTTCGGAAAGCGCTGTCTCTTCGAAACGGAGATGAGCGCTGCCCCCTACAGTCAGGAATGACTAGCACATATGTGTGAATGGAACCTTTACCTTTTAATGGCAACTTTAATTGTAAGCATTTGATGTCTTCCATTCTGAATATCTGCTATTCAGCATAAGGACTGATAGTCACTTTCTACTGTCATTTTATATCTGTTTGGCTATTGGAATGAAATATAACTATTTGTTTCTAATCAATTCCTATTGCTGGAAGAATAATTAGAATTTGCTACGAGAGGAATTTACCTTACACTGGCTCAATGTTCAACCTATGCTCATGTAATTATTTCCTCCATGGGTTGGTTCTGAGCCACTTTCATCCAGTAAAAGATGCTAAAATAAAATATAGTGAATCCACTGAATGAAAAGCATTTTAGCCTCTCCATTCTTTTCATACATCAAATCCTTACTTTAGGTGGAACTTCCTTCCGAATGGTGAACCCCTCCCAATGTGGCTCCTCATCTGAGAATACAATACAATACAATAGCAGAGTTGGAAGGGACCTTGTAGGTCTTCTAGTCCAACCCCCTGCATGGGCAGGAACCTTATACCATTTCAGACAAATGGCTGTCTAACATCTTTTTAAAGACTTCCAGGGTTGGGGCATTCACAACTGCTGGAGGCAAGCTGTTCCAGAGGTTAATTGTTCTTACTGTTAGGAAATTTCTCCTTAGTTCTAAGTTGCTTCTCTCCTTGGTTAGTTTCCACCCATTGCTCCTTGTCCTGCCCCCAGGTGCCTTGGAGAAAAGTTTGACTCCCTCTTCTTTGTGGCACCCTCTGAGATATCGGAACACTGCTATCGTGTCTCCCCTGGTCCTTCTCTTCATCAAACTAGACATACCCAGCTCCTGCAGCCGTTCTTCATATGTCTTAGTCTCCAGTCCTCTAATCATCTTGGTTGCTCTTCTTTGCACTCTTTCCAGAGTCTCCACGTCTTTTCTACATCGTGGCGACCAAAACTGTATGCAGTATTCCAAGTGTGGCCTTACCAAGGCACTATACAGTGGCATTAACACTTCACGCGATCTAGATTCTATCCTTCTGTTGATGCAGCCTAGAACTGTGTTGGCTTTTTTGGCAGCTGCTGCACACTGCTGGCTCATATTTAAATGGTTGTCCACTAGGATTCCGAGATCCCTCTCACAGTTGCTACTATTGAGCAAGGTACCACCTATACTGTACTTGTGCATTTGGTTTTTCTTGCCTATATGTAGGACCTTACTTTTTTCACAATTGAATTTCATTTTATTAGACAGTGCCCAATGTTCAAGTTTGTCTAGATCCTTCTGTATCTTAAGCCTATCTTCTGGAGTGTTGGCTATTCCTGCCAGCTTGGTGTCGTCTGCGAATTTGATGAGTTCCCCATTTATCCCCTCATCCAAATCGTTGATGAAGATGTTAAAGAGTACTGGGCCTAAAACAGAGCCTTGGGGGACTCCACTGCATACTTCCTTCCATGTAGATGCAGTTCCATTGAGGACTACACGTTGAGTGCGGTTGGTCAGCCAGTTACGAATCCATTTGGTGGTGCTGCTGTCTAACCCACAATTTTCTACTTTATCTAATAGTAGGTTATGGTCTACTTTATCAAATGCCTTACTGAAGTCCAGGTAAATTATATCAACAGCATTCCTCTGGTCCACTGATTTTGTTACTTTGTCAAAGAATGCAATTAGATTAGTCTGGCATGATCTGTTTTTGACAAACCCATGTTGGCTTTTGGCTATTACTTTGTTTGCTTCTAGGTGTTCACTTATTTGTTGTTTAATTATCTTTTCCAGAATCTTTCCTGGTATTGAGGTCAGGCTGATGGGTCTATAGTTTCCTGGATCTGTTTTTTTTCCTTTTTTGAAGATGGGAACCACATCTGCTCTTTTCCAGTCTTCTGGCAGTTCCCCGGTGCTCCAGGATCTCTGAAAGATATAGTTCAGTGGTTCTGAGATCTCGTCTGCCAGTTCCTTCAGAACCCTGGGGTGTAATCCATCCGGTCCTGGTGATTTGAACTCGTCCAGGGCAGACAGGTGCTCACTTACCATTTTCTTCCCTATTTCAACTTGTGTTCCTAATCTGATATTTGTGGTGCTGTTTTTGATTGATTGGACTGTTTTATCCCTTTGTGTAAAGACAGATGCAAAAAAAGAGTTAAATAGTTCTGCTTTCTCCCTGTTGCTTATCATCTTCTTGCCATTTTCTCCCAGCAGTGGACCAATTGTTTCCTTAACTTTTTTCTTATTTTTAACATGTTGGAAGAAGCTTTTTTTTGTTATTTTTTACTTTTTTGGCAAGCCTTTCTTCATTGTGAGCCTTAGCTTTCCTCACTTCATCTTTACAGGCTCGGGCTATTTGCTGATATTTTGCCTTGGTTATGTCCCCCTTTTTCCACTTTTTATATTTATCCTTTTTGTCTTTCAATTTGTCAGAGAGTTCTTTATGCAGCCATGCTGGCTTCTTTTGGGAACTGTTATTTTTCTTCTTCATTGGTATTGCGCTGGACTGGGCTTTTATAATCTCATTTTTCAAAATTTCCCAAGCTTCTTGAGTTGTTTTCCCCTTGAGGATTCTCATCCATGGAATCCTTCCCAAGCTCTCTCTGAGTTTGTTGAAATTAGCTCTCTTGAAGTCTAAGACTCTAGTTTGACTTTGTTCAACTACTTTTGTTTGCATAATGTTGAATTCCAGTATTTCATGATCGCTTGCCCCCAAAGTTCCTGTAGCTTCTACACCTTCTATCATTTCCTCTCTGTTAGTGAGAATTAAGTCCAATATTGCTGATCCCCTTGTTCCCTTCTCTACCTTTTGGGAAACAAAGTTGTCTGCTAGATTTGTTAGGAACCTGTTGGATCTTCCACTTGGTGCAGAGTTTGTTTCCCAATTGATGTCAGGGTAGTTAAAATCTCCCATTACTATTGCAGTGTGCTTCCTACATACCTTAGTTAGCTGGTTAGCAAAAAGTACATCCACTTCCTCTGCTTGGTTGGGTGGCCTGTAGTATAGACCTATGACAATATCACTCCCCCCAACCTTTAATATTGACCCAAATACATTCAAGATAGTTCTCATCATTGTTGTGCTCTATTTCTGTAGAGATGTAATTATTTCTTATATATAGTGCAACTCCACCTCCTCTTTTATTTGGTCTATTTCTTTTAAATAATTTAAATCCTTCTAGCTGTATGTTCCATTTGTGGGTTTCATCCCACCAAGTTTCTGTAATGGCAACAATATCGTATCTGCCCTCATTTACTTGAATTTCTAATTCACCCTGTTTATTCCTCATACTCTGTGCATTGGTGTATAGACATTTGAGTCCATTTTGATTGACCCTGTGTTTTCTGTCTACGAAACCTGTGTTATGCCTGACTATGGTTCTCTTTGCCCCTATTTCTTTGCCACTTGTATGGTTCATGTACATGGTATGGCACCCACTGTTAATTGTTTGGTTTTGCTTGACAGCAGTGTTGATAATATTACCTGCACAATTATCTATGTTACACGCACTGATAACCCTATGAATTTTAGTTTGCTGGGGACAGAAATATTCTTTATCTATTGATTCTCTGTCCCCACTATTCAGTTTAAATGTTTAGCCAGGAAATCTGTGAATTTAGTGCCAAGTAACTCAGTCCCTTTCTTGGATGGGTGCAAACCATCTCTTTTGTACAGTTTATCATTGGACCAGCTGCAGGCATCATGACTAATAAGACCAAAGCCTTCCTTTTTACACCACTCCTTTAGCCACACATTAAACTCTGCTATGCGCTGGCCCTTTCCTTTTTGTTCCTTGTATACTGGTATAACCTCTGAGAAGATAAGCCTACAACCTGTACTACTAAGTTCGTACCCCAAACTCTGGAAATCATTCTGCACAGAACCTACATCTTTATGGGACAGATCATTTGTGCCAAGATGTATAATAGCATCAACTTTACAGTCCTTACTTGCATTCTTGACTATCTTAAGAATACGCCTCTTGTCTCTGCTGGCTGTAGCACCCGGTAAACATCTGACATCTTTCAAAACCTCCATATCCTTACCTAAGTTTACATCTCTTACGATTGAGTCACCAATCAGGAGGTGACTTCTCTTTTTGGGTACCTTGCTCTTGTTGTGTGACTGATGCATGATCCCTGGTTCACACTTTTGCATTTCTGAAGTAGGTTCTTCACTTTGGACCACAATCCGCTGCTTATTTGAGTCGTCATTATTACCTTGACCTGTCACTTTAGTGTCCCCATTAAGATCAGCAAGGGCGCTATATCTGTTATGCTGGGACACAGCAAAAGTTTTGTGTTTGTGGGTCACAGCTCTCACCCTGCCAGATCCCACAGTTGTCCAGGCTGCTCTTCTTCTGTGGGATCTTTGCGGTAGGGGAGGCTGGTAGTGTGGCATCTCCACAGGGTGGAGTGGCCGAATTGGACACTTAATTTCTGCCTGGAGATCACAAATTACAGATTCAAGATATGTTATGTGTCTATGTAATCTATTAATTTGTCTGCAAGGGGGACAGTATCCAAATTTGAAAAGAGTACTGCGGAAGACAGGTGCAAAACAGTTATTACATTGAACTAAGCCAGTCATTTTGAAATAAAATACAATCACAGTCTTAAGCGCACAAATCTAGAATGTGTTATTTCTTTTACCTTTCTCTTTCCCCCCTCCACACAGCCAGAAACTCCTCCCTTTAGCCTCAAGTAGTTCAAAATGGGGAAGTCTTTACCTTTCTTTCCCCCCTGCACACAGCCAGAAACTCCTCCCTTTAGCCTCAAGTGGTTCAAAATGGGGAAATCTTTACCTTTCTTCCCCCCTGCACACAGCCAGAAACTCCTCCCTTTAGCCTCAAGAATGTTTCTGTGTTCAGCCCCAGATAGAGATCTCATATTTTTCAAGCAATCTGTTCATATACAACTATCATCCTTGAAATATATAACAATCCATGGAGGAGGAGAAAAAATAGTTTTAGAAGTATGGACGAAACCAACCTCATTGTTTTCATAAGGCTGCCAGCTGCTTTTTTGACCAAGAATGAAAAGGGTGAAGCAATCACAATTCAATGTTTTCCTAGGTTTTAGTTTCCAGATTTGCTGAATAAATTCAATGCAGTGTATTTCTTAATAGAAACGTGTTTCTATTTAGCTCAAAAGATCACATAGAGATCAGTTGCTAACCAACAATTTAACTGATATAAACTAAGGGCTATCAACTGTTTAACTAATATAAACTTTGGGCTATTTGATTCTAAAAATAAAGTTATTTTGGCTGTGCTGCCATTCTGCCTTCCTCTAAATTTCAGCCAAGAGAGTAATAAATTACAAAAGGTGTTTTCTAGTTCCATAAGGACAGAAGGAAGGAACGGCTTTCCAAGTTTACAAGACAGAAAATTCTAGTCCAATATTTGCTAAAAAACACCTACAAAGTAAAATTTGATAGTCTGATCTCAGTGGGGCAATAACCATCCCTCTTTCATCAAATATACAGCCTTCCTCGGAAAAAGAAGTTTAGAGCATTTTTACTTATTTGTTTGTTTATTTATTTATTTATTAAATGTATGTGCCACCTCTCTCACTGTCAACATTGATGTTTAATTTTAAAACTATTTTTAAAATTACATTTAAATAATTTTCCAGTAGATAGATAGATAGATAGATAGATAGATAGATGGATGGATGGATGGATGGATGGATGGATGGATGGATGGATGGATGGATGGATGGATGGATGATAATGAACCAGTATATGCCCTCAGCTTACAGACTGTCACAATGTGATCTACAGTTTGACATGGGACCCCACAGTCACATGGATGTTATGCCCCATCTATGCAGTGAATCCGAGCTGATGCCATGTGAGTTGGGAATCCTATTCAGGACAGTCTATTGCTGGCCTGGTAGTTCAAAACCTGGCACCTTTTTTGTGGGGACATTTATATATCTCCCTAGGCCTGTATGTTCAGCGACCCATTTGGATTTCTATTGGGAATCAATGTTAAAGTTGTTGGGCAGATTCCGTGCAAATGCGGAATCTTCCTGCTGATAAATGACAAAGGTAGGAGTTAGTTGTTCATAATCTTTCTGTACCTCTCACTAGTTGCCAACATCCGATGATGGATGTAGTGGAAGAAGACAAAGAAGAAGAAGAAGAAGAAGAAGAAGAAGAAGAAGAAGAAGAAGAAGAAGAAGAAGAAGAAGAAGAAGAAGAAGAAGAAGAAGAAGAAGAAGAAGTTTTTGTCTTGTAAAGCTGGCGATGCTATATGGCTCAGAACAGGAAGCTAGCAAGCCAGAGTGGTTTTAATATATCAGCTTATAATTCTCATGGTGTCGCTGAGTCTAACGTCTAGCTTACTAGTATGGCAACTGTTAAGCCATACATTATTCTCCTTCCAAAAAGATGGTGTGGTGATAAAAGATCCTGTTTAGGTACACACCTTAGTGAGACTTGTAACTTTTTAACATATTGATCGCAATGTGGGAGGTTGGGTGAATCACAAATAGGCGCTGGGTACAATGGGATTTCTATTCAGTAGCTTGCCAACTGGCAAATTTCTTTAATCTATTAGGATGTTCTTTGCCAATCCATTATGCTAGTTAATCCCCTTCATTTAATATATTTATGAAATCCACCTCTTTCATTTTCCAACAATGCTCTGGGAGCCTTTGTGAGCCAGATAGGATAGTTGGAAATAAATGTAAGGTTTATAGACTGGCACTTTGTTCTACAACATACCCTCTTCTCATGTATTAGCACTTCGTTAAAACTGACTGTTGAAAAAAAAAATTGAAAAAAAGATTAAATGCTAAATTTATTGTAGGAACACAAAACTGTTAAAATAATTATTCCAAAAATGCAAATCCTTACATTGGCGAAAGGTTGGGATATGATAAAATATATGATAAAAGAGCAAAGAATACAATCCTGGAGATTAAGTGTTATAAAACCCATCTCTTATACATTTTTACCTGTGAGTAATTCTTGTTGAACCCAGCCATTCTGAATTGAACAAAGGCTTGCTAAGATTGTGCAAAACTCAAGGAATTTGATGGAGAGCATTTTGGTGGTCAGATTATCTAACAACCGCAGAGACAGATATAAAACAAAGTGTGTCAGATGTGAACAAAGAGACTCACATGTGTAGAGTTCCAACTAGCTATGCCCATACTGCCCCCCTTTGCTTGAGAAAGATTATATAACTCTCAAAGGCCATGTGGGGTGTTGTTGTTGTCAGACTTTGCCCACTGGTACTTATGTGGTGAGTCCAGGCTAATTCACTACGTGAGCCCTCTTCCATTCTGGGATGATTGCTATCCGATGGATACAAACCATAAGTGCTCTGTTGTAAATAGTCATCATATCATGATTAAAGAAGTGTGGTTCTCTAGATTTTTGGATGAAGTTTGGAAAGGTTCCTTTTCCAAATATTTTGTCTTTTTTAGGGCTTTTGCTTCATTTTTTTGGGAAGCAATCATGCAAATTGTTAGCAGTTGTGACTCTAAGAACTCAGAAATGGGGGTTGCTACACTGCAGCTGCACATTGTTCATCCCTGGGCTAAATGCCTCTCAATTAAAATACAAGGAGGGAAAACATACAGAGCAGTGTTTCTCAACCTTAGCAATTCCCTATGCTGGCACATATCTTAAAAGTTGTCAAGATTGAGAAGCACTGATATAGAGCAGGACCTTTGGGTTTGTTCTCAACTCTTTGGCCATAAAGAAGCATCTGTGTGAACTTGCCACTTCGATGAAATAATAAGTCACATTTTTGTCAGCTTGGGTTATGTGCATGCTTCTGCTCTCCTTTCGTCTTTCGTCTGTGTTTGTGTGTAGGGGTCTACTAGATAAATATTCTTTGCTCTGGATCATACAACCAGGAGGGAGGACAGCTTAGAATGGAGGAATTGGCAGTGTGTATATTGGCTGACTTTTTCTGGATTTCCCCCCCTAATCAGATCCTAGCAGGAGACCATCTGTTTTTTCAATTCGGTTTTTCATTTGAGAGCTGCTCTTACACACATTGAATTTGGAATCCTTACACACAAGGACCCATTCTGTTCAGTTTCCAGAGATTTATCATGCAGGCAAGCAGACTGACAGAACCTGGAGTTTCTATATAAAATTACTTTCCAGCACACTTTCCAACATACATTTCCAATATTGGGTTGGATAGAATTAAAAATATCAGTGCATACATTTTTATCAAAACAGCTGTCAAGAGGTACAAATATATTATCCTGTTGTAACAGAAATAGCCTAGAATTTTTATGATGAGAGATTTTCTGTTATTGTAAGAGAATACCTTTATATATGCAATTAATTTTCCTAAAAGGTCTTTTGAACAGCTGGTAAAACTGTTCTGTTACGGTTACAGTGATTAACTATTTTAGAAAGTTCCCTTGCTTTATTATAACCTTTTTTTAAATCAATTTTATTTGGGATATTTTTCCCCTATATTATTTTTATGGCTTTCTTTTAAACAGCCTCCAATACACATTGGGACGGTTTGCACACTGCACTAAGCCATGATTTTAACTCGTGGTGAGTTTCACTTATGCTAGACCTAAAACCTAATGAACCACAATGGCACTTAAAAGGATGAGTGAAGCTACTCCTACAAAAGAGGGAAATAGAGTTTCAAAATATTAATAAACTTAATATGGAGAAATAAACTTTTTATGATACAGAACGCCACATGGGCTTTCAGATCTTTCTGTCAGATTCCACCAATATGGCTTAATTTTGTATGTGTACACACACACACACACACACACACACACACACGTATACACATAATATACACCTATTTTGGGGGGGAAATCAGCACGCCCTTCACCAGTAAAGGGACACTGGATAAATTAAATTATTATATGCTTTTTAAAAATCATAAGTAGTAGATAGCTTATTGCTTTTCTATTTTATATTCTGAAAAGATTACAGACAATAAATGGTCACAGCAGGTCAAAATCCATGCTTTCAAGGAATAAGGTGAAGGAAAGGCTTTTTCAATTGTTCAGTGCTACTAGGCATTTTCATACATATTGTAAGTACATGTATATGAAAACTGTATCTGTATGTTCAATGGAAGAAAATATTGTTCAGAAGTACACTTTATCCAAGTTGGAACTGACATTGGGATAATGTGTAAATCTGAGATCAATCTAAATTGGACAAAAATTCTTGCTACAAACCAACAAGATGAGTTCAATAGCAACCGAGCCCGTTTGGTCTAATCACCATGCTAAAAAGTAGGAGACTATGAGTTCAGGTCCTGCCTTAGCCAGCTGGGTAACTTTGAACCAGTCACTCTCTGTCAGCCCAACCACCTCACAGAATTGCTGTTGTGGAAAAAAAGAGTAGGAAGATGTGTTGGCTATGTTCACTGCCTTAAGTTATTTGTAAAAACAATAAAGGCAAAATACAAGTAAACAAGCAAACAAACAAACAAATATCCATGAAATGGCACTGTGAGGGGGTTGGGAATGTGGGGACAGAATGCCTTCCAAATTATGGGATGCTAAGTTAGTTTTAACGAAAAATAATTTGGCAATGAAGTAACTACAAGCCAAATGTCACGTTAACCATTTTTTATTGGTTCTTTGATCATTTTTTCCCCAACGTCTAGGATACAAACTAGTAAAGGCTGAAGAGAAGTTATTTGGCCATGAAACAGAATAAAGAACAGTAAGTCCCAAGTACTAAATAAAGTATTTAATCTCACAAAAAATTACAAAATACTCCATTTGCCAAAAGCAAGATACCGATACGCTCCCACAGAGAGGGCCTCCTCAGGGTGCCGTCGGCCGGACAATACTGACTGGCGACACCCAGGGGAAGAGCCTTCTCTGTGGCAGGTCCAGCCCTTTGGAACGACTTACCCCCTGAACTTCGCACCATCTCCGACCTCTGCCTCTTCCGCAAGTGTCTAAAGACACATTTGTTTCATCTAGCCGGCCTAGCGTAACCTCCATAACTGACTTTTAGATAGTTTTAAATTTGGGGATTTTAATTTGGTTTTAGCGCAGGATTTCATTGAATAAGTTTTTTAAATTTTATATGGTTTTTGTATGTATTTTTAATTTTCCTGTGCGCCGCCCTGAGTCCGTTTGGAGAAGGGCGGGGTATAAATTGAATAAATGAAATGAAATGAAATGCTCAGAAAGAAAAACAGATGAAATATTTACCATTGCAATATTCATACGAATTCTACATCTGAACTATTATGGAAAATGTATTCCATATTGAAACAAACATAGTGTATTAACTAAGGCAAAAATGTCAGGGCGGTGGGTGGGCGGGGGAGGGGAGGGAAAGACAACATAGCATCCTTCTAGCACTTCTCCTTTTTAGCTGCTCTCCTCACACACTCTAATTTTGTCTGAAAGGCTATGTTTGCACAACTTTCTTAATATTGTTCATTTATTGTTAATATCTCAATTTATATGGCTTAAATATGTAATCCCTTTATTATAATTTTCTGATAATATACCTAACAAAATATTTATGATTTTAAGTCTATTTGTTGCTTTATCATTTTCTCTAACCATGTATGTATTTTTGTCTGAATGTTTTTGCCTTTGGACACATCCACCATAGGTGATAATAAGAACCTGGTATCTGCTTACATTTCCAACATTTAGCAGAAATATTTTTAAACATCTTTGCTAGTCTTGCCAGTGGCAAATGCCACCTATAGAACATTTTATACAGGTGTTCCTTATAGTTAGTTGCCATTGTCAATTTGTAATTTCTATCCCATAGTTTTTGCTACTTATCTATGGAATATGGTTCTTCTGTTGGACCTAATGGGACATGTAGATAAAGTATAATGGGGAAAAAGTAGCCCTTCCGAACCCCATCCTCATCCCATGAAGGGCTTCACAATTCAAAATCAGCAGCTCATAGAGCCACACTGATTGACATGCACTTAACTGCCCATGCAACTGCATTCTGTACCAGCTGTAGATGCTTTTGAATTAACCATTTTTGGGTCCATACAATATACTGTATTCTAAACTCACAAAATGAATTTAGCTTGCATAAGGCACAAATTGCTGCCCATGGTTAATACCAAAGAAGCTTAACATACTATACTAATATAGCAGACATGGTTTACCTGGCTTAAATTAAATCTTCTATGATTGTACTAACCACACTTTTCAAAAGAAGTTGTGAATGCCATTTTCATATGACAATGTATGTCTATTGTTTACTTAAGAACCATAGACGTTCTTAGACATAAAAATGGCACCACAAGTTGGCACTTGATTTTCCAGACTGGAAAATTTTTGTATTGGAACAACAGTATACTGTAATACCACTGCCACCAATCAAGAAATGTAGAAACTCTGGTGGGTGCCAAGGAAAATACTGTGGGCAGACTTGGGGACTCCAGCACAAAATAGAGTATTTTGTAGTTAATCTATAACTCTCTTCTCAACACACACCCACACATACCAGGTGAGATTTGATGTTACGTGAACAAAGAAGTTGCATAACAGATCATCCCAAAAGGTTTATCTAAGTCCAACATCCTGGGAAGTCCCAGGAATCTGTCAAGCATAAAAGCTCCCTTCTATACAGTCACATCCTTTAGCTCCTATTTAAAGCAGACGGGCTTAGATTCTGTTCCTGGAAACAATACAATCAAAATCAATATGATTTTTAATATTCTTATTTAAAAGCCCTCTTATTTATTAGCGGGGTAGACACAAATGTTAAACTATTATGACATAATAACTCACGACATAATAGTTTAATTCACGACATAATAGTTTAATTCACGACATAATAGTTTAATTCACGACATAATAGTTTACGTGAATCTGACCAATTGTGATTTATTCTATAAAGTACAATTAAACACGATTGTATGTATAAAAAGTGTATGCAGCCTTCAAGGCTAGCTTGTCATTGTTTCATCCAGGATGTTTTTGAGATTTCCTACCTGTGCCAAAAACCTTGGTAATTCCGAGTGATGTTTCCATCCAATTACTAACCAGACTCAGGTTTAGTTTTTTTTGAGATCAACTGAAGCCATCTCAATGCTGTTCTAACTCCACTGATTAACCATGCAATTAGTGATGGGATTGTACTTCCTTTCCTAGCATTATCGGTAAGCTTGGATGAGCTTGTTTTCCAGTCTAATGAAGGAGAAAAACTTACCCGGTCAGGTTTCTCCAACTCATAATTCAAATTACTTCCTCCATCAAATTACTCCCTTCCCGCAAGGACCTTGCCTTCTATTACACTTCCTACCCATTCCAAGCATCGTAAAGCCATTCACCTGTAAAGTCTCTAACCATCGCACCGACCTCACCTGTAAGGGACGGAACCCACATCCACCGCTGATCTCCCAAACTTAACTCTTGTGCTGCGGTGTAGCGCCGGGTCCAAGATCCCACCTGTCCCGACCCTTCCCTGGACGCCCGCGGGATGGATGGATCCCGCCAGACACTCACCTAGTCCTCCCGCTGAGCGAGGCCACCAGCAGCAGCAACAGCAGGAGCAGCAACAGGAGGAAGCCCAGCCAGCTTGCGCTGAGGACGAAGGCGCCCATGGTCCGGAGGAGCGAACGGAGGCGGCCGCGCTCTCACCCTTTCCCCGACGCGTCGCGCTTCTGCCTGTGCCGCTCTCCGGCGCGTCTGTCGTCTCCGCTTTCTTCCCTGCCCCCGGGGCTCCTGGCGCTTCCCTTCTTTGCTCTCCTGGCCCGCAGCCCCTTTTTGAAGCGCTCCGCCCCCGCTCCGGGTCCGCGCTTGGCCTCACCTCAGCCCGACCCTGACAGGCTTCTTCGCTTCGTGGAAGAGGGGTGGAGAGCGCGCTGTCGCGTCTGTCTTTCCTCACCTGGCTTCAGCTCAGCCCGAAGAGGTTGCCGAAAGATTTCCACCCTTTCCCCCCCCCCCCCCTTTCCTGCGTGCGCTTCGAGGAGGCAAATCAAGATCATATAAAATTTTAATACCACTTTATAATGCCTTGGTAAGGCCACACTTGGAATAGTGCATCCAGTTTTTATCATATTTTAAAATGTAAAGAAAAAGATGTGGAGACTCTCGAAAGAGTACAGAGAAGAGCAAACAAGATGATTAGGGGACTGGAGACTAAGACATATGAAGAACGGCTGCAGGAGCTGGGTATGTCTAGCTTGATGAAGAGAAGAACCAGGGGAGACATGATAGCAGTGTTCCGATATCTCAGAGGGTGCCACAAAGAAGAGGGAGTCAAACTATTCTCCAAGGCACCTGGGGGCAGGACAAGAAGCAATGGGTGGAAACTAATCAAGGAGAGAAGCAACTTAGAACTAAGGAGAAATTTCCTGATAGTCAGAACAATTAACCTCTGGAACAGCTTGCCTCCAGAAGTTGTGAATGCCCCAACCCTGGAAGTCTTTAAAAAGATGTTAGATAGCCATTTGTCTGAAATGGTATAAGGTTCCTGCCCACGCAGGGGGTTGGACTAGAAGACCTACAAGGTCCCTTCCGACTCTGCTATTGTATTGTATTGTATTAATTATTCGGAAAAGAGGAAGCCGTGGGCTAAGCCCAGGGTCTCCAGATTTTCCTCAAATCCCATTGCGTTGTAGCACAGCTAGGCCCCAGCGCTAGGGCTAGGGCGCAGAGAGGGGGGCAAAATAGAAGAAGGTTGCTCCGATTATAATTCACCAGAAAAAGCAGCTCATAAATGGATGGCTTGATCATATTTTATATGGCCACACATCGCATATGGCATCACTCTGGGCGCAAAACAACAAAACAATTTTAGAAAGATTCAAAAGAGACAAAAAATAATATTTCAGAAGGCTAAGAGACAATGTCCAAAAACAAACAATGGAGCCACCTAATCAAATTATTGCTCCCTTGGGAGATCCCCAAGCCTGTGGGCAGGACCAGGTTTGAAGGGACTTCTAGAAGGTCAGGAGAGATGGGTCAAACAACTAGCTGGAGATGTGAAGTCCTTCAATGACTACCCAAATGTCCTAGAAGTGGGACCCTCCCCACTTTTAAAACTTATGGAGGATCCCCAAAGAGCTTTTGCTCGCATGGGTTATATTTATCAATATTTACCATATTTAAAGTTAATACTACACATTCATGGAATATTTAGCATATAAAAATATGAATATTAAACCTATTCGGTATTAGCAAATATTCCATGAACAAAACTATGTATATTTAACAAAACATGAGAAGAGTGATTTTTATTTTTAAATATCTTTTCAAGTATCAGGCATAATATCAGGCAAATATTTCTGATTTCCTGGACCTCAGACAGTCTTGAGGGAATCCCAACGGTCCTCGGATAACTTTTTTTTAAAAAAAACCTGTCCCAGATGAACAATCCAGTTACTATCATGTCTATTGGTAACATTTCCTAATGGAAATGTTAGAATATTAGTATTTGGCACAAATCTCACTTGAACACACAGTATAGTAACTCATTTCCTTTCAGTTCATAAACCTAGTGTTAGAGACCTCCTGAAACCAATAAAGAATTATCCTTTATTCTTACATTAAGGAAATTGGTGCTGAAAGGTCAAATGTTGCTACTACTCTGGGAATGCAGCAAGGTGACATTGTGATCCTCCTCCATCTCTTGGCAAACGGATTCAACAAAGGAGGGGTGACCGTAGGTTCTGTCTTTAAACTAGAAAACGCATCTCTTTCTCTTTGTAGGCTGTTGTGAATTTATTGGCTGATTGACTAAGTCCACTTCAGTGTCGCCTCACTCCAAACCAACTCTGGGTGGTTTGCAATATAAAGAGAACAAGCTAAAAGTCAACAAGGTAAAGAAAAAGACAGTACAAGAAATAAACAAGACAGAAATCCAGAAAACCAACAGCAAAATGTATACAATTATATACTAAATGCATCCAACCTATGCTTGAGACCAGAAGGCTGCTTGCAGACTGGGTGCCAGCCTGCACGCTTAGATGAACACTACACGCCTTTATTAATGAGAGATGGCTTTGCGATTCAGGTAGTTCCTTCAACCTTTCTTTGTGTTACCTCTGGTGGGCAGAATAAATTGTGTGCTTTGATGCAAACTGTCTAACTATTAAAAGTCTTAGATATTCAGGGTAAATCTATTTTAAAAGCATGCTTAGTCATTGCAAAAAGCTGTTAGAAATGGGAAAACTACACAATAAAATCTGTACTTATCCATCAGACAAGTCAAGATTCTGTGAACAAACACTATAAACAAACTCTTTACAAACTTTGTAAACTAGACTATGTAAAGTCCAGTTCTTGGCTTCCTCATTCTCCTTCAGCCAGGTTCTTGAATACATAGTGTTGAAAAATATATTGGAACATCAACAAGACAGGTATAAAAATATATTGGAACATCAACAAGACTTTACTTTACTTTATTGTCATTGTATGTATATACACAGTTTACACATACAACGAAATTCACATAACTCCCAGAGACCAGGCCCAACACCCATAACATTCCCCAAACACACCCCCATCCACCAAAAAATCCCCGCCCCTAAACCACCCAAGCATCCACACAACAGACCAAGTAGTGCTATCCAATAGCTCACTGACGGTGACCCTTTAGTTCATTGTTGAGTGCAATTGTAGCTCTGGGATAAATGGTATTCAGAACACGTGTGGTCCTAGTTTTAATTGTTCTGTATCTTCTGCCAGAAGGCAACAGTCTAAAAAGATTGTAAGCAGAATGGGAAGAGTTTCTGAGAATGTTATGAACTTAACAGTTCATTTAGTGAAAGTTTGAAGTTACAATGGCACTGAAAAAAGTAAGTTATGGCTGTTTTTTGCATGACTGTTGCAGCATTCCCATGATCATGTGATCAAAATTCAGATGCTTGGCAATCAACTCATATTTATGGCAGTTGCAGTGTCCTGGGGTTATGCGATTACTTTTTATAACCTTCTGATAAGCAAAGTCAGTGGGGAAGCCAGATTCTCTTAACAACTGTGTTACTAACTTAGCAACTGCAGTAATTCACTTACAGTAACAGCTTTGGCAAGAAAGGTTGTAAAATGGGGCAAACGTCACTTATCAAATGTGTTACTTCACAGTAGAAACGTTGGGCTCAATTGTGGTCTTAAGTCAAGGACTACCTGTACTGGTTGAAGGCACCAGGTGGAAGAACAGGAGATTGGAAGTTCTGTTCCTGCCTTTATCATGAAGTTAGCTGGATGACCTTAGGCCAATTCTTCTCTCTCAACCATTGGAAGAAGGTAGCAAGGAAAAAAACATTTCACAAATCTTGCTCAGAAAACCTCAGGGTTAATCAAGGCAGGCACCAGAAGACAGGATTGACTGGAAAGATACACACAAATGATAATCTGTACAGTCAGGAATTTGCTTTAGGGTTTTCTTTCTTCTGTGTAATGGTTTGTACTCTGTACAATTTGGAGAATTGGGAATAATTTCAGCCTTTCGTCATCCTTCAGGCTGTGTTCAGGATAATATATCTTTCTATTTTAGAATTTTCTTGTGATCTGATAATAATCTGAAACCACTCTAGTTTTTTGAAGAGATTAAGGTAGACAGTTTTCCATTGTCCCAGGCCCACGTAATCCTGAGGTTTGTCTGGAATATGGTATTTTTGTTTGGATTTTTTCTTTTTTGAAATTAATTTGTAAACTGACGCATGACATGATCTGGGCAGTTCTATAACTTATGTTGATACAACATTGTCATACTTAAAATAAAACAGGCCTTTGCCTTTTAAAACATATTAATCATTTTTAAAAGAATAGAGAATGAATAAATAAAAGGAAAAAATAAAGGAGATAAAAATAATTAATGCAGAAATATATCAGTACATGGGCCAAGGAGTTTATGAAGGTTGTACAGTCAGTGCTCAAATGATAAGGAAATTAACCATAAAGAACAAAGTAAATTGAATTATTTAACAATAGGAGAAAATATCTGAGTGCCCAAATCACCATTCTTTTGTATTTAATGATACAAAGAAAAAAAGAAAGGTTTCTAAAAACATTGTAAATAAATATTTAGCTTCCAACTTCCCCTTTGTTGTAATCCTACAATATACAATGTTATAAACATTTAAAATGTTCCTGTATTTCTATTCTAAGTCCTTTAGTCAATTCTTTTTCCTCTTAAAAACTATTCTTTAAATATTTATATTTGCCTTGCTGCATAATATAGGATATATATAGAAGCTACTCTAGTTTAAATTTGCTAAACCTGTGTTGTGAATATGTGCTATTGCATTCCCATTAGTACATATTTTCCAAGTTAAGGCTCCAAGTCTTATATTGTTGGTAATGTATTTCTTTTCAACTGTTGTGCTAAGTTTATTCTCGTGGTTGTTAATATATATTTTAATAAACTGTGATTTTTATTAATACATTTTTGAATTATACCTAGTAAAAAAATCATAATTCTTTCCAGTTTTTATTTCTTTTAAAAAAATACAGTTAGATTTCTTTCTTTCTTGTGAGATAGAGCTAGTTCCTAAAGGAAGAATTGATCCCATTACTGCACATCTTCACTATATGGCCAAAAGAAGTTGACCAAGAAAATAACAGAAGATGTCTGTTTTCCATCCTCTCTCTCATACTTTGGGCTTGTGGGTTGAGCACCAGGTAAGGTGTCACCTGGAAGGTAATTGGTTGCGGCAGGAATTGCCAGACGGCTATTCAAAGCCAGGAGTTGGGGTCAGGATATGAAAACCCAGAAGATTTCAGAGAGAGGAGATTTGAGCCTTCCACGATGTAAACTTCAGCAATCTACCATGTAAGTACTTGGAGATTCTTTGATAAAGAAAAAAATATAAGATGCTGTATTTAAGGAACTGATCTAGAATGTGATACTCTTCCCATCTCACAAATGATCAAGAGAGAAATATGAATTACAGAAAGCACAAATAACTTTGTTTAGTCATAAACCAGGGATGCAGTGGTAAGTGGCTAAGATGCTGAGCTTGTCGATCAGAAAGGTTAGCAGTTTGGTGGTTCAAATCCCCAGTCCACGTAATGGACTGAGCTCCCATTAGTTGACTCAGCTTCTGCCAACCTAGCAGTTCGAAAGCATGTAAAAATGCAAACAGAAAAAATAGGAACCACCTTTGGTGGGAAGGTAACAATTCCATGCACCTTCGGGGTTTAGTCATGCCGGCCCCATAATCACGGAGACATCTTCGGACAGTGCTGGCTCTTTGGCTTTGAAACGGAGATGAGCACACACACACCCCTAGAGCCAGGAACAAGTAGCACGTATGTGCAAGGGGAACCTTTACCTTTACCTAGTCATAAACCATTACAGGAGGAAAAAAATAATGATACTGATAATAAAACTATGCTCAGAAACAACACATGCATAACATGGACAGATCAATAATATGTTCAAAAGATTCATAACTTTATTTTCCCTAACCTGCTGAATTGCCTATATTAATTAGGCAGTCTGATGACCAACAAACTGAAACTCAAACACATTGAACATATGATGTACCAGAAAAAATATGCTTGGGAAGACTTGAGAAAAATAAAATAAGAAGCAGTAGATACAGTAATATTATAGAAATTACTGGAAACCCCTTGGAAAAATTCTGACTGGGAAGCAAATTATGATGTATGCATCCATCCATGGAGTTAAACTTTACTTTGTAGAACCTAATTAACTGTGATCATTTTTTTTATGATCACTTGACTCAAGTGGTTCTTCAGGTTGCAATCCCTATTTAGGTATTATTGTTATTATTATTACTAGCACTGTTCCTCTCCAAAGAGTCTATCCAGAGTAGATGAACAACAATGAATATGTTAGATAAAACAGTAGGTAAACAATAGTAAAAACAATTAATTAAAAAAAACATGCAAGAATTAAAACAAAAGTCATCATTAGGCTCACCCTTTATAATAATAATAATAATAATAATAATAATAATAATAATAATAATAATAATAATAATAATAATAATAATAATAATAATAATAAATTTTACTTTGTAGACCGCTCCCTCTCCCCGAAGGGACTCGGGGCAGTAAAAAGGGGAATTAAAAACGTACAAATATAAATACATCATAAATATATAAAATCAAATTAAACAATTTATCTCTGCACTAAAAAACCTAAAATCTTAAAAACTAAACCCCTTAAAAACCCAATTAAAACAATTTAGATGTACAGACTAAAAAGGCTGGAAGGTAGGTTAGGCCAGGCCGGCCTGTTGGAAAAGATAAGTCTTGAGCTTTTGTCGGAAGGCGCGGAGGTCCATGGTTGTTCTGAGGTCAGGGGGTAGGTCATTCCATAGAGCTGGGCCCGCCACAGAGAAGGCCCTTCCCCTGGGCGTCGCCCGCTGGCATTGCCTAGTGGATGGCACCCGGAGAAGTCCCTCTCTGTGGGAGCGGATCGGTCAGAGGGATGTATGGGGCAGGATGCGATCTCGCAGATAGCTAGGTCCCGTGCCATGGAGCGCTTTAAAGATGGTAGTCTTATTATAAGGACAGGTACAAAAGTCCCAAATCTACACAGCCATTACAGCATGGGTGATTTTGCTGCATAACAGGGAGCTAGTAAAGTTTTCTTCACAGACAAAAAAGGGGTCCCAACTGTAGAACTTAACCAAATAACTGTTATAATAAAGAATATTTCCTTTCCCCCTCCACATATGCCTCACAGAAGGATGCCGAATTGCTCCACCAATTTATTGAAAATTATAGTTGCCAAAGATGTATAAGGGAGTGTTGAATATAATTTTGGGATTTGATGTTTAAACTGTTTATGACATTAGAAATACTGTCTATCATTGTTGTTTCTCAAGTAAGAGGTTAATATATTTTATATATCTGTATTTGTAGCAAAGAAAATGAGAAGTTATTTTTTTTCTACCTTTCTCTCTTTTCTTTTTCTTTTTTTTGAACCCTGTTTTTGCTTTTTCTTTGACCTTTCTTTTCCATAACTCTTATTTTTAATCTTATGCTTTTTAAAAATAATAAAAAATTGAGCATAAAAAGAGAAAAGAAAGAAATGGGACATTAGGTGTTCCTGCATCTGTAACAAATTTGCTAATTTAAGATATTTGATCATTGTCATAAACTGAAGAGGTTTACATAAAACAAACAAGAACATGGTGGCTTAGATTATTTCTTCCTCTTAAACTGTGGCTTTTATTAATTAGAACTAGAAGAAGTTAGTCATACATTTTCCTCAGTCTGGTGCTACATGGTGTATTGATCATAGGGTATGAGGATTAGTCCAAAATGTTTGTCAGGTCTGGCCAGTTCAGTTCAGTTCAGTTCAGAAAAGCCTGTTATATTCCCAGTGATAACTGGTTTAATTTAAATAAAGGACTTCCACTGGGCATGCCTCACTGAATTCAAATTGATTCCCTACTTCAGGGATACCACCTTCTCATTTATTTTTAGCAGTAGAGGCCAATTATTTACCATATTTTTCAATGTATAAGATGTACTTTTCACTCCCACAAAAGTGGGTGGAAATATCTGTGCATCTTATAGACTGAATGTTGCTGAAGCCCTGCCCTCCCACTGGCTCCAACCCTTCGGCCTCTGCCTCCCAGCAATTTGCCTCCTTGCAGGAACAGCAAACAGCCTGGTCAGCTTCAGCACAGTCTGATTTAGCATGAGCAGTTGATTGGCAGTTGGATCGGCCTCCCTGAATACTGCCAATCAGCTGTTCCAGGCTGTGGGGATCGCCACCGCCCATGTGCGGAGGCCAATAACGGGGCATGCAGAGGCCAAAACTGGGGCGCATGGAGGCCAAAAACAAGACAGCAGAGACTGAAAATGGGTTGCACAGAGGCAGCAACAGGCAGCAGCAGTGATGGGTGGTGACAGTGGTGATAGGCGGTGGCAATCCCCGTAGCCTGAAAAAGCTGATAGGCATATTCTGGACTGCCAATCAGCTGCTCATGCTAAATCAGGCAGCGCTGAAGCTGACCAGGCTGTTTGCTGCAAGGAGGCAAATTGCTCCTTGCAGCAAACAAGCAGATTTTTTTCTTGTTTTCCTCTCCAAAAGCTAGGTGTGTCTTATAGTCCAGAGCGTCTAATAGTCCGAAAAATATGGTATGTCTCAGTGGAAGCATATTCAAAACAGGACTAAAACTTATCTTTTCTTTAAAAATTGCTGTAGAATTTTGGGAACGTTCAGTTTCAGTGGAAACTCTCCATTCATTTTATCCTATCAGGCTTCAGTCACCCTTAGCTATTTTAAGAGGGAAGGTGACTTGATGGCTTTCCAATTCCCCATTGTGGAACTGCTTAGATTTCCAGATAGTTAGGAAAATGCACACAGTATGAAATAAGAATTTAGGTGAGCCTAATTTATTTATTTCACTTTTGTACAGATGAGTAGCTTTTTATTATGCCGGACTAGTAGCCATTGTGTCTTTTGCTCCTCAGTGTTTAGAGCACAAGCCTTTTATAAATCTGAAGTCTTAAAGGTCTGAAATCTCAGACTCCTCTTCTGAATATAAATACACTAATATGGATTGTATTACAAAGGACACCAATTATGCACCAGTACACTTATCAAAGTATATATAGTGAGATGTATTAAAATTAACACTTTTTGAAATTGAGAGCCAAAAAATAACTTTATTGCAGACATTCATTGTCGAAAAGCTGAATTTCCATTATAGGTTAGTCAAAATAGAGTTGTAATTATTTGGCATACAAATTTATATCCCCCCATCCCCATCTCCAAAGTCCTCTGATTTAGAAGTCACCAGAAGTGTCATAACCATTAATTTTCAGCCACTTTTGAACAACTAAGAAGTAGAAATAATGGCAATAAAGTAGTCCAGAAATTGTATTTGTTCTACTGATGTCTAAAGAATTAATGCTTATAGGGTTTTTTCTCATTTATAAAACAGGTTTTTATCCTGTAATGTGCTTGTGATTTTTAAAGAGGCTTTTATTATCATCATCATCAACAGTATTAAAACATTTACTGGAAACTAACTAAAAGATGTTAATATGGCACTAGAATTTTTGTTTTTTTTTAAAAAACCTAACTATTGAAATTTCAATCCTATTTCCATGCAAAGTGTGGAAATAGTGCTATAGTGCAACTGAGCACTATTTTGCTCAGTTGGAGTAAGTGGATACATCCAATTAAGTGGATATATCCACTTATCTGGGCTCAAATTTTATTAACCTGAACGAGGTATACTCCAAAATACCTTGGTTTGGCTGGAAATTTTATTTTTAATTTTTTTTTAGTATTTTAAAATACTATAATTTTTTTTAAAAAATTGCAATGAATTAAAGTTTGATCAGGAGCTGAAGTACTAACTAGAACAGTGATTCCATCAGAAACATGTGACTATTTTTTTTCCATTCAAAAGTGCCAAAGTTTTCCCTACTAAACTGAATTTGTAAAACAAGTGCATTCATGCTTATACAGCCAGAGGTTAGGAAAAACAGGGAAATAAATCCAAATGGAGGGGTTTCTGTGCTGTTCACCTTTTGACCTGGCAAACGTCATCAGCCACTCCCTGATGCCCCTAGGTGCATGATTTAATAGATGAGCACTTATACAGATTTATACAGATTAAAAGATCACACAGATGATTTGAATAGCTCAGCTATTCATCATAATCAGAATACATTTCTTACACAGGAACAGGAAACAGAGAGGTGGGGCCAAATTGAGAGTATAAACCAGAGGTGGGTTTCAAATTTTTTAGAATCTACTCTGTAGGTGTGGCCTATTTTGTGGGCGTGGCTTGGCAGTCATGTGACAGGGTGGGAGTGGCCACCTTTTAAAATGTGGTGAAACTCATTTAACAACGCTCTTGCTTAGCAACCAAAATTTTGGACTCAATTGTGATGATAAATTCTTTCTTTCTTTCTTTCTTTCTTTCTTTCTTTCTTTCTTTCTTTCTTTCTTTCTTTCTTTCTTTCTTTCCTTCCTTCCTTCCTTCCTTCCTTCCTTCCTTTCCTTTCCCTTCCTTCCCTTCCCGTTGGGTCACTATCAGCGGTGGGCCAGATTTACTTCCAGGTACGCCGGTGGAACCCCCTCTCACCGGTTCTCTAAATTTCACCAACCGGCTCTAGCGAGTAGGTGCGAGCCTGCAGAAACCCACCACTGGTATAAACCCAGGAATTTTCAGCCCTTCTCTCTCTTCTTTGTTACCCAACATCTGGAAGCATGTGATCACTTTTTTCCCCAGGAACTCAAGCCATGTGGCCTGTCCACTATTAAACCATCTTTCCAAACAGCCTCCATGTTTCCAGTGTCTTTTTCCCCACTTGGAGTTGAACTCAGAAGGACATTTCTCCCAACAGTGCATCAACTTTGTCTTCTTCTGCTAGGATCAAAGCTCCTCCCCTCTGCATGTATGTCATGTATGCAATTGGACCACACACCCACACACCCCTTCATTGTGTTTCTAGTTGGAATCATTTACCTTTGACTGAATGTATATCATGAAGTCACTGCCAACTTTTAGAGACTACATAGACGCATTTATCTTTAATGCTTTTTCTTTTTCTTTTTAAAGTGCCCACCAATAGTCAGCTCATTTCCTGATAAGCTTATCTTGCTAGCGTTACTCAAAGGATAGTCAGATCTTGCCTCACTAAATGTTCCTTGGCAGTTCGGGATTTTCCTCTTCTCTGCATGTTTCATTAACTTTTAGGAATAAGGAAATACTCACATAGTAAATTCATCCTCCCCCAATCTCTTCCCAAATTCTACATCATCAAGTATGTAAGAAGCAGTGGTGGGTTGCCAATTTTTTTCTCTTTTGCATGCAACGCTTTTGCACATACGCAGAAGCATCCAGGTGGGTGAGCAGAGCCTCCCGCTGCCTCTACTACCAGTTTGTCTGATCCGGTAAGAAGGCACTGGATGGGTATGCTCATTCACTTCTTCCTAAACTACCATCTGGGGTTGAAGCTTTGTCTGATTTCTATGCAGGATTGCATCGTCCCAAAATTCTTTTACACTATAACCACATCCTATTGCAGCCAGTGTGACTAATTCTCCTGCGTACAACTTAGGCAGCTTTTCGTGAGATTACCCTGTTTTTGTGTAAATACGTCTCTTTCCTCCACTCCCCTTTCGTTTGTAGGAGAAAGCCTTTTGCTTCTTTCCCTTAAAACAAAATCCAGATGTTATTTTGCTTGGCATAGTCCAGAAAAACTCTCAGCGGTAATACATACCCTGGAGTTCGGGTGTGCCCAGCTGATCTAAATTTATGCTAAGTGCTTTGTGTACCGTATTTGGATATAGCAACAACAGGAGAGATGAGAAAGCACGAGAGGAAAAGATGAAGCAGAACAAAACTCAGAATGATTGGGTGGTGAGAAAGATCCTCCCCCTTTTTTTCATTGCCTTTCCCAAAAGGGGGAAACTGAAACATTGATTATCAAATATTTTCCATTGTTTTATTTTTAAGTGACATAAAGAGAAGAAAAAATGTGTGGCGCTGACATTAAAACCAGGAGATTGTCGTTTTAGTCCTGCCTTAAGCATAAAAACAAGCTGGGTGACTTTGAGCCAGTCACTATTTAATTTAGTGTTTAAAAATATGTCACTATCTCTCAGCCCAACCCATCTCATAGGGATGTTGTGGGGAAAATAAGGAGAAAGAAGGGATATTAAGTATGTTCACTACATTGAGTTTGATTTAAAAACAGAGTAGAATATGAACCTAATGATAATGATAATAACTACTGTACTGTAGATAATAACTACATATTATTTCTAAAACCACAACAGTGTTAAATTCTTTTAAAGCAAATGTAATGTCCAGTTATTATTTGAATGAACATTGTAAGTTATCAATAATGTATCTCAGGTTGCATCAAAGTGTTTGTTGTATGATAAAGGCTTTGTTCTTAAGCTCATTACTTAGTTTTAAAGACTCCACTGTATTGTTATACATAATATGTGCATATTTAAAAACTCCACTGTACTATTATACATAATATGTGCATATTAAAAAAAAGACAAAAGATAAATTTGAGAGTAATTAAATACAAAAAAGAAAAAAAAAGGCTATTCCATTTTTAACTTCCCGCTTTTTTGGTTCTGGAAATCTACAATATTTGTAAGGATTTGGGCCCCCTTATGAGCCAGACTGTGAATGTTTATTTTTGTCGTGCTGTGCGATGGCTCAGCTCTGTATTGTCCACCTGCTGCCCATTCACTTGCCAAGACCCAACCCATTCCAGCTTTCATAGCCTTTTGTGGATTTATTAGCTTACAAGACACCGAAATGGAGAAAATCAGTCAAACAAAATGGAGGCTGCAACCTCTTTTCCTTCCCCGTCTTTTAGATATGACCATAGTCAGACCAAGTTCCTCTCTTTGCCTAATCCCATTAGTCTCAAACTTACCTGCTTGCCCCAGACAAACCTCCCATGCAAGCTTATCTAAGCCAAACAATAGAAGCCTCCTAACCAGCCCAGCCCCTAGGCTGCCTTTACAAGAAAATTGCAACAAGAGAAACCCCAACCTTCCATCGTATATCACAGTGTTTCTTAACCTTGACAGCTTGAAGATGTGTTGACTTCAAGTTAACCTTCACACATCTTCAAGTTGCCAAGATTGAGAAATGCTGACCTATCATAGTGTTTCTCAACTTGAGAATGTAACATGCATGGAACTCCCAGAGTTCTCCACCCAGACAGTCAATTCCCCAGTTGAAGTGCCTGCATTTTAAGAAGGTTAAGAAATGATGCTCTATCAGTAATGGCCATTTTCTTTAACAGTGGACTTGCTCAGCTCTGCTATCCTCCTAAATGCCTGACAATAGACACCACAGGCACAAGGATGTGTAGAGCTTCTCCAAACATCATATCTCTTGGATTTCCCACATCATATCTCTCAGATTTTTACCCTCCAGTTTTTATAACCTTTGCTGCCTTTTTTTGTGTGGCTGTACTAAGAAAGTCCATGTAGTTTTCAAAGACTGTTAAAAGTAGCAAAAGGTAATAAATGTGGGCTATAATTCTAATTCTAAATAAATATTTAACACTTCTAGCACTATGTTATTTATTTTATTTATTTATTTTATTTAGACTTATAAACCGCCCCCTCTCCCCGAAGGGACTCGGGGCGGTGTACAGGGGGGAAAAATTAAAAACCATATAAACAGACAATATCTAACAAAGCTAAAAACGAATTAAATTACCTGTACTAGAATTTAAAAATATTAAAATAGGAACCCTCCTAAGCTAAAATTCCCTAAATCTAAAATCCATTTATGTCCTTGACAGAAGTTATGTTATAAAATCAATACCATTTACGCAAGACCAGCTTGTTGAAATAAATATGTTTTAAGTGAGCGGCGGAAGAGGGGAAGGTCCATGATTGTGCGAAGTTCGGAGGGTAGGTCGTTCCAGAGGGCCGGCCCAGCCACAGAGAAGGCCCTACCCCTGGGCACCACTAGCCAGCATTGCCCGGCGGTTGGTACCCTCAGTAGGCCCACTCTGTGGGAGCGTATCGGACATAGGGAGGTATGTGGCAGGAGACGGTCCCGTAAATAACTAGGCCCCGAGCCATGGAGCGATTTGAAGATGGTAACAAGCACCTTGAAGCGCACCCGGAAGGCCACCGGTAGCCAGTGCAGCTCGCGCAGGAGAGGTGTTACATGGGAGTAGCGAGAAACTCCCAGAATCCCCGCGCGGCCGCCTTCTGAACCAACTGGAGCCTCCGGGTGCACCTCAAGGGGAGCCCCATGTAGAGAGCGTTGCAATAGTCTAGGCGAGATGTCACGAGTGCCTGAGTGACAGTGCGGAGGGCGTCTCGGTCCAGAAAGGGACGCAACTGGCGTACCAGGCGAACCTGGTAGAATGCCCCCCTGGTCACGGCCATCACATGATCGTCTAGGGACAGCCGGGAATCCAGGAGGACGCACAAGTTGCGAACCCTTTCCATGGGGGCCAATGACTCGCCCCCGATAACCAGCGATGGAATAAGCTGGCTATGCCGAGACGCCGGAAACCACAGCCACTCGGTCTTGGACGGGTTGAGTCGGAGTGTGTTACTTCCCATCCAGAGCCGCACGGCTTCCAGGCACCGGGACATCACTTCGATGGCATCGTTGGGGTGGTTGGGGGTAGATATGTACAACTGAGTATCATCAGCGTACAGATGGTACTCTACCCCACAACCACGGATGATCTCACCCAGTGCCTTCATGTAGATGTTAAACAGGAGGGGTGAGAGGATCGACCCCTGAGGCACCCCATAAGTGAGTGGTCTCGAGGTCGACCTCTGCCCTCCTGCCAATACAAATTGCGACCGGCCGGAGAGGTAGGAGGAGAACCACTGTAGGACAGTGCCCCTCAATCCCAACCTCTCCAGTCGGTGCAATAGGATACCATGGTCGATGGTATCGAAAGCCACTGAGAGATCTAATAGGACCAGGATAGAAGAAAAACCCCTATCTCTGGCCCTCCAGAGATCATCCACCAACGCGACCAATGCCGTCTCGGTGCTGTGCCCAGGTCGGAAGCCGGACTGGCGCGGGTCTAGATAAACAGTTTCCTCCAGGTGTCGAGAGAACTGCTGTACCACCACACTCTCTACAACCTTCGCCAAAAAGCGAAGGTTGGAGACCGGACGATAGTTAGTTAGCAATGCTGGGTCCAGGGAGGGCTTCTTGAGGAGGGGTCTCACCATTGCCTCTTTAAGGGAGGTCGGCAAGAGCCCCTCACTAAGAGAAGCATTCACAATTCCCTGGAGCCAGCCTCGTGTCACCTCCCAGGAGGCCAGTACTAGCCAGGAGGGACACGGGTCCAATAAACATGTGGTGGCATTCAGTCGTCTCGGCAACCTGTCCATGTCTTCGGAAGTAACAAAGTCGAACTCGTCCCATAAAACGGTCTCAAGACCTGCCTCGGACGGTCCGCCCAGATCTATCGGAATGGAGAGGTCAGCCAGAATAACCTGGAAACATGTGCACATTGGGAAGAACTGTGGTGCAAAGGGGTTTGAGGTAATTGGATACATTAAACCTTCAGACCACAAGCCCCTGAACAGCTATAAGTATTTGTTGCACTGCTGGCTCATTCATGCTGAAAGTTCTCTGATAGATGCTGCCCCATGTCAAACCACCAAAGGCTTTCATTAAGAGCCACTGGCTTGTCAGGAAAGTTGGATTTCACATTAGGTAATCTTCTCCTGAATCTATTGCTTTCAAATAATGATGAATCTAAGGAAAATTGAACATTTTGTGATGGGAATGCTTGGTAGAGAATATCTATATCAAAATGTAATTCATGGGCTTGTAACTGGAGGTTTTCATATGGAACAAATTGTAAGTAAGATGAGATATGGAAGAGAAGACATGGGATGAGGTTGGTCTTGATACAACACTTGGAGATCACCAGGTTGGGAAATCTGAATAAACTCCTTTATTCATTTTTGTACTCTAATAGAAAGGATATAGAATAGGATATAGAAAGGATATATAAAGAATATAGGATTCATCACCCTATAATTTGTTAAAACAAATTAGGTATTCTCAAGATAAACAAATGTAATCCTATCCAAAAGAAAGTTTGCAATAAAAAACAAGCCCAAACTTCATAAAATTGACATCGTTTATTTATGCTTGGGCTTGTTATTTGAAGCATAGCATTTGTTCCAGGCCAGGAAAGGACATCCTGCATTGGCACCTTCTGAAGTGAGCACTGAGTGCTTCTGTACCGGAGACAAATTGCTTGTGTGTCTAGTCACACTTGGCCAACTAAAGTACAGTAATCCCTGGTTTTTCGCGGCTAATCGGGACCGGACCCTTCCGCGGAAACTGAAAAACCACGAAGTAGGATTCTGTATATCTATACCGGAAACTTGAGTTGGTGGACATCGTTTAAAGCAAGCATTAGGGGCGCTTGCCTCCTACCGATGCATTTTTTTGCTATTGAAAAACCCGCGAAGCACTGAAGCCGCGGAAAATGAAGCCGTGGAAAACGAGGGATTACTGTATTCAGTTCACCTTCTGAAATGGGATTCAGTTTCAGGTAAAAATAGGACTACATCATGATTGTTCCGGTAGTTCTGTTCAAAAATGTAATTGCTAAAAATTAAAAAGCAAATGTGCTTTTCCCCTGAGAAATGTAAAAGCAGCCCATCAATTTACATATATTAAAGATAAATGTAAATGTCTAAGAACTGTCTAAGACTGTTCTATAAAGATGCTAGGTAGAACTATGGGCTACTGCAGTGGTTTTCAACCTGTGGTCCACAGACGCCTGGGGGTGGGGGCTCACAATGTCATTACAGAGGGTCTGTGAAGGCTTGAAGAAATATTGTGATTTAAATCTTGAGTCTTGGGGGTCCATGGCCACAAAAAGTATTTAAAGGCAGGGTCCATGATGAAGAAAAGATTGATAATCACTGGGCTATTGCCTTCACATTCTTAGGTCCTATCTTTTATGCTAAATCTATTCAGGGGGATCTTTTCTTCAAAGTTATCTGAACACTCTGCTTTAAGATGTAAAAGAATTGTCACTCAGTGTCATGTAAAGGGTTTCATCTGAATCCCTGGATTTAACACCATATTCCAGACACGATAGCTCAGTGGCTAAAATGGTGAGCTCGTCAATCAGAAAGATCAGCAGTTTGGCAGTTCGAATCCCTAGCGCAATGAAGTGAGCTCCCATTACTTGTCCCAGCTTCTGCCAACCTAGCAGTTCAAAAGCATGTAAAAAAGCAAGTAGAAAAATAGGGACCAACCTTTGGTGGGAAGGTAAAAGTGTTCCGTGTGCCTTCGGCATTGAGTCATGCTGACCACATGTAATGGTTAGACAAATAGACAGATTATGTGTGTGGAGGTGGGATTTTGACCACTTTTTTGCAGACCTGCCTTATAGAGAAGTTCTGAATATAAAATCCATGTTTTCTACCTTATGCTTTCTGGAAAACAAACATGCCTGTCTATACGTATATAAAGGCAATAAAATGAAGTGGACTGAGAATGCTGGTAAACATAAATTATATTAATTGTGCATAGGCATGAATCTGATTCTAAAGCCCTCAGGCATTACAAATTCTCTTTATGGAGGGGAGCTTTACGGAATACCCCTTCATTTCTAAAAGAGCTCTCCTTGAAAACTTGAGATATATAAAAATTTGGAAATGCAATGATAGAAAAATGAAATATGAGTTCCACATCCAATTATAATTATGTTTTTTTGGGAAATGTATATCTGTCCTTTCTATAAAACATCCAATACGTGGCCATAAGAAAATAAAATCAGTTATTTCAACTGAAGAAACAAACAACTATCGATAGCAACATAATAAACAATTGTATAAGAGTATCCTATGAGTTTTCATAGAAACAGTTTTAGATCAGTATTTTTCAAACTTGGTGACTTCAAAATTTAACTTCTGAATAGCATCTTAAAGTCCACACATTTTCAAGTTGCCAAGTTTGAAAAACACCGATCTAAATCAACTTTGAACAGGACACCTCATTGATTTTTCACTTTAGTGTTCTGTTGTTGTTTTTCCCCTAAAGCTTTTATTTAATTCTAATACTGAGATTATTTCTTTGTTCTGTTAAAGATATGTGTCAATTCTCATTTAAAAGAAATGTTTTACAAAGGTATTTGCTTATTTTTTGTTTTTTAACAGCTTCAGCAAATATTTCCAGAGGGAAATTAAACAGCAAAACTAATACATTTATTACAGCATGCTTTTTTTGTGGACTGTAGTCTCCAAAGACTGCTTGCTTCTGTTTGATGCTGGAAAATGAAAGTCTAGCTTCAAGGGGAAAATGTAATAATAACAACACCGGGAAAGTGTTTGGTTTGGTTTTCCCATAGAAGTGATTTTTGTAGCTTTTGCCTGCACTCAAGTATAAATATACTTGGTAGTTATTAGATGTCATTAAAAGTGTCCTGCTGTGTCTGAAAAAGAAGTGGCTGTACTCTGTATTGGGGTCCCCAAGAGTATTGGTCCACAGCCTGTTAGGAATTGGGCCACAAAAGCAGCAAGTGAGCAAGTGAAGCTTCATCTGAACTTGCGCAGGTCTATATTGTGTGCAACAACCCCCCCCCCCCACCTGCAGCCCATGGAAATTTTTTTGCCGTGAAACCGATCTCTGGTGCCAGAAAGTTTGGGGACCACTGCTCTATATAATTTGTTGAAGATCCTATGAACCAGTGTTTTATTAAACTTTTAAGATTCTATTCTGAAGTTAAATCTTGAAGTTACCAAGTTTGAAAAATGCTGATCTAAAACAATCTGTTGAAGAAGCTGTCCCCATGAGGATAAACTCTCAGCGGTAATACATACCCTAGAGTTAGGGTGTGCCCAGCTGATCCAAAATTATACTAAGTGCCTTGTGTACTGTATTTGGATGTAGCAACAACAGGAGAGATGAAAAGGCACGAGAGGAAAAGAAAATACTCAGAAAGATTGAGTGGTGAGAAAGATTTTTTTTTCTTTTTCATTGCCTTTCCCAAAAAGGGGAAATTGAAACAACTGATTATCAAATATTTCCCATTCTTTTATTTTTAAGTGATATAAAGGGAAGTAAAAAATGTGTGGCATGGGCCTAAAAACCAGGAGACTGTAGTTTTAGCCCTGCCTTAAGCATGAAAATCAGCTGGATGATTTGAACCAGTCACTATCTCTCAGCCCAATCCATCTCATTGGGAATGTTGTGGGGAAAATAAAGGGGAAGAAGGAGTATTAGGTATGTTCACTATATTGAGTTTGATTTAAAAACATAGTAGAATAAGAACCTAATAAAAATGATAACAACACTAAACAATATTTCTAAAACCACAACAGTGTTGATGGTTTCTTTTCTCAGTATTAGATTTTTTCACAGTGATTAAATATGCAACATTAGCATTCAGCAACATTCAGTTGCATCTATAAACCAAATGTAATGTCTAGTTTTTATTTGAATAAACATGTCAAGTTTAGATGACAAGCACACTTACATGAGCAAATTAAGTTATCAATAATGTATCTCACAAAGTAAGAAAGCCCTTTTGCTTATTACTAAGTAAGGAAAATAAATATTGCAAGTTTTTTCCCCAGTGTCTTCCAAATTACTTCCAAAAGTCCTGACAGGGTTGTATCTCTACTTTTATTCTACTAAATGACTATGAGTTATTTTCTATGGCCAGAGTAAGTGGGATAATACAAATAATTTAATTTAATTTAATTGATAGTGATAGTGCCATCCAAACTTGACAGTTTTAAGAGCTATGTGCTCTTCATCTCTGGAAGTTTTCAAAGTTTAGATTAACCAGCCATATTTCAAAGGTGGTTTATTCATTTTACTGTACAATGCAGAGAGTTGGATTAGATGACCCTTGTTGTCCCATTCAACTCCATATGATTCTACTGTATAGCTAAACCTGATTGTGGCCACTGAAAGAAAAATAGTTTAGTGAAATAGTATAAATACTCTCTGCAATTTCAGGTACCTTCAGTCAAAAGGACTACTGTATATTAGCATGGATAGAAACTTCTTAAGATGTGAAGCTTTTCCCATAAAATGTGGGCTTTAACCAAATGGTATAAGGAAGCTCCTTAAGTTAATTTATATTGTGCATTTGCAGACTCTTTTATGTTTGACTCCTTCAATTCTGTACCTGGCATTTGACATGGCTATTATTTACATTTAAAAAAAAGATAAAACAATTTTGGAAAAAGACCTATACAATGATCCGAAGATCTCAATTATATTTGAATAAACATATAATTATAAATGCCTTTAGGATGACTAGTTCTGCAACAAAATTTACAGTGCTTTGAATATGCACTTTTGGAGCCAAGGTGCGGCAGTGGTTAGAGTGCAGTATTGCAGGCTAACTCTGCCCACAGTCAGGAGTTTGATTCTGATGGGGCTCAAGGTTGACTCAGCATTCCAACCTTCCAAGGTTGGTAAAAGGAGGTCACAGATTGTTGGGAGCAATATGCTGATATTTTTAAAGTGTTCAGAGAGTGCTTGAAAGTATTATGGGGCAGTATATGAGTCTAAGTGCTATTGTTATTTGTTTCATACAAAGCACCACCTTATAAAAACAGTGAAGGTTGGTAAGCAATGGAACATCTGGTGAATATAATGTTACTGCAGAACTAATCTTGATAAAAAGCGAATCTCAGGGCAGGATAAATGCCTTACTATGTAAACATTTGGACTTGTTCAATTCTTTTTTTTTCTATTGTTAAATAGAAATGACAGGCTAAATGCTAATAAAGTAATTGGATGATTTAACTGGTGTAGTTCTAATGCATCGCTACATAACAACAAAGAGTGAAAGTGAGGAGCTCCTGTTACACAACTTGTGCTCATAAGAATAGCTGCAATAATTTAGACTGCAATAATCTGGACTGAATTATATTTTAAGAGGCCTAATTTTAAGTTGGCAGTTCATATTATTTCATTTACTTTATTTCATTTGCTGGCTGTCCTGCATTGGGCTCCATTGAGCACACTGCTGAGAAGAACCTTAAGCTACCACAGCAGTGACTCTACAGGAGTGTCCAGGGTGGATTAAGACAAGCTTAATGATGGCATAATTTAGAATGGTAAGACTATCCAGCTTGTTTGTTTGTTTGTTTGTTTGCTTGCTTGCTTGTTTGTTTAGTTTTGACCCTTAGTTGACTAAATTAATGTCAGGTACAAAGAACCAGGAACACATGTTGAGTTCAAAGCATAAGAGTTTATTATTGCTACTATAGACAAGAATATGGTCAACAAACGGTCAAAGCTAAATTGGTGCTAGATAAGGGTTAATGAAATTCATAGTCTCTTGTGGCTATGCAATTATTCCAAACTAATGACATGTTTAACCTCACCTTCCAGCTCAGCCTGCTTCATCTCCTACAGTCATGAACCTCTCCCTTGATGCCTGCCAAGATCTCTGCCCAACCTAAATGATCAATGTTTATGGATTTTTTTTTACTTCCCCCTCTTCTACATTCCTCAGTCTTCACCAGTGGCGTAGCGTGGGTTGTCAGCACCCGGGGCAAGGCAAGTAATTTGCGCCCCCTAACCTGTGGATTTTAGCACTCGAGTCTCTTCCACTAGATTAGTTAAAGAAACCCTTACCCCCTAAGCACATGTATTGTTTGAAGCTAATCAATTGCTTCCAGTTGTTCTCTGCTTGTTTCCTGTATTAAGGTCAAGCCAGCATTGCAACTGTTCTCACCATCCATCTTCTTGCGTCTTCCAACTCTTCTCTCTGTAGGTATGCAATAGGTTTTGCATACCTGCAGAGCTTTCTCAGTTGCCTTTGACACTAGACTATCCCGTTTTTCATGACAAAATAAAGTCAATGCTTTTAACTTTTGCACGCATTGATCAAGCGCAAGTCCTTCTTGCTGCAGGTAGATCTGAGTATCATTTACTTTGGGTTCCAAAAATGCAAGAAAGAGAAAAAAACATATGTCATTATGCAAACTAAAAGACTTCCTGCATCACCCCTGGTTTCAGAGGTTTCTTCCGGCCCATCTCTTAACGCTTCCAAAGCGTCTATTATTTTCTCAGTGTGTTCAGCAAGTACGCATTCAGCTTCATGCGTTGAACTCCATCTTGTGTTATAAGATCGCTTTACACAAATTGGTACATGTTTCTTAAGGATATCCCACCTGTGGGTGGAGCTTGAGAAAAATGAATACACCTTTTCCACAGTGCCAAAGAAAGTAACAGACTTTGTCCCAACACCAACTGCATGCATCCCAGCAAGATTGAGCGAGTGATTGTTACATGGCACAAACATGCTTTTGAACTGCTAGGTTGGGAGCTCACTCTGTTATGTGGCACTAGGGATTTGAACTGCCAAACTGCTGACCTTTCTGATCAACAAGCTCAGCATCTTAGCCACTGAGCCACCGCGTCCCTATAGAGAAGGGTACTATGGAGCAATTAACTCATCCAATCCTCATGAGAAAAACCTCAAAGACAAACAAACCTTCCTCTACTTTCAAAAGGTGATCTGGAGAGGGGGGGGGAGATGCAGTGGGGAGACTCTCCTTGTCCTACAAGCTCCCATTTGTGTCCAGGAATAACAATTACAGTACATGATTATCAGATTTTCCATACTGTAATTCTGAATAATCTTTTGTTCTTCAGCCTATCGGAGAGTTTGCTTCAAACACTGAGATTCTGAGAACTTGGAAACATTAGAGTTGCAATTTTTTCCTTAGCAGAATTTGGCAAAGCTGACATAAATGTTTAAAGATGCCAAGGAACAAGCTCATGTAGTCAATGAAGCACATTCACACAAACAAAGGATGCACTCAGGTCATGCACACACCGTATTAAAAGTGAATGAATTATTTGTTCCGTGTTATGCTCCCACAAATCTTAGCTTAATCTGAGGGCTTCGTTTACACAAAATACTAAAACAACAGATCCATTTTCATTTTTACCCAATCTACGGTAATGTATTAGAAGAACTCAATCACTGAAACACAAACTAGCCAGGCATATTTTAGCCCAATATATTGCGTGAACTCAATCCATTAGTTTCTTAACGTATGGCAACCCCCTCCCTCCAAATTACATTAGTTGAGTAACCCATGGTTAGTTGACTAGTAAATGACTTGTAGGAACATATTACCTTATAAACTTTTTCCCCACCTCTTTAGCTGTGCTGAAAAAGATGCTGCTCGTGCCTTTTTTTTTACTCCAAGTGTGAAAAAATTGAAAGAAATCAGAGTATTGGGGATGAAGGAGGTAAGAGATATTACGAAGCCATGAGAGTAGCACTTCTATTCTTTCATAGTTGATTTGATCCTCCTCTTTTTTTCTTTGACGATAGAAACTTTGCTACCTCCTAAAGCTTGGAAGATCTACCTTTCTCCCTCTGCCCCACCTGCCCAATCACAAGCCCTTCCTCTGAAGTTACTTAAAGAGCAAGCTGTGAACGCCACCGATCAAGTTGCAGTTCTTAGTTAGGCAGCCCGGCATTTTAAGTTGCCTGACTTTCTCACAGAGGCACAAACACAAAGAGGCATTCAACTTTTTTTTTCTAAGGAGCAGCAAATAATGAACAAACCCCCCCCCCGAAAAAAAGCTTTTGCTAAAGCTAAACAATCCCCTTCCTTACTGTCTCCCCTCGCAAGAACGTTACTTCTTTATAGCTACCAGAGGAGATTACAGCGGCGCGCAATTGACAAACAATGAAACTGACTAATCCTCCCCCCTTTCTCTATTGTCCAAGTGAAAACGACAATGAAGCGGAGGGGGGGAGAGCGTTCACCTTCGGGCTTTTTTTCAGGAGCCAGGTGGGCTTCCGAGAGCGCTGAGCGCTGGAGAAAGAAAGACGCAGCACCTTCAAAGTGGGAAGAGGGCCGGGGAGCCCCCGAAAGCTTCCGGAGGCGACGTTAAAGGGAGAAGCGGGCTCCCTTTCCAGCGGGAGTTTTATTCTGAAGTGCCGAGAGAACAAGCTGCGTCCCGGACAACCTCTCTCTCTCTCTCTCTCCCTCTCCCTCTCTCTCTCTCTCTCTCTCTCTCTCTCTCTCTCTCTTTTTCCCCACTGCCCCGACCTCGAAGTCTCACCTGCCTCAGCCTGCGCGAGCGCCCCCCCCCAGATGTTGCGCCCGGTGCGGCCGGCCCCCCCTGCACCCCCCACGCTACACCTCTGGTCTTCACAAATATAATATTTTCTCCCAAGCTTATATTTTGCTTGTTTCACATGTTGCATGTATGTGAGCTTTTGTTAGCTGGTTATTGCCTCATGAGAATAATCAATTTTTAATCGATCTAGGACCAAGCAATATTCATTACCTGCAACCCATAGTAGTCTCAGCAGTGCTCTCAGATTTGTAATTCCTTCTTTCTCCTGTTCTTTTTTAATAACCAGCTTTCCCAACTGTATATTATAACTGGAAAAGCTATTGCTTTAACTATTTGAATCATTTCTCAAAGGAATAGCATTATGCTTTATTATCCTGTCACTGCCTTTCTCTCTAGGATTATAATCTTTATTGCTCTAGCATGTTATCATCTATTCTTGTGCCAAAATCAATAGATTGACCACTTTTTCATCATCCACTATGAGTTTGCCAAATGTATAAAATACATTTGTAATCTTTTTAATCTATTTTATTCTTTTTGCTGGTAATTAGGTGTTTCTTTACTGGCTTGGCTGACTGAAAATAATCTTAAAATTGTTTTTATAGTTGATTAAAGCAATCGGTTAGAGATAACAAGAAACTGCAGTCTTTCTGAAACTGATGTACTCTAAATGAGATGGACTAGAACTCCCTTAGCCAAAACAAGTATTGCCAAAGATTTGAGAAGAGGTAGAGAATGTGCTTCACCAACAAGTGGAGTAACTTTTATAATTATATCCCAGCTGTTGGAGGCAGCATGTTTATTTTAAAATGAACTCATGAAAGTTTGTTCTTTGTTTCCCCTGCTTCCCAATTTTATGTTTTTAATAACAAAATGCCAAAATATAGAGAACAAAAATACAAAAAATAAACAATGAAGTAAACAAGAAACTGCTAACAATTACGTAATAAACACACATGGAAAATTATATGGAACCAAGGAAAGGCAGAAAAAAGGCTTTGATTAAAAAACTAAAACTCAGAAACAAAAGTAGCAATACTAAACACACACACAGATGCTACATGGAAATCATTGTTTTACAAAAAAACATTAAAGGGTTAAAAATTAGCTGAGAATACTATGCTGTTGCATAATATCAGAGAATATAAACCAACGAAGCACACATTGCTTCATTTTAGGCTTATTTGAAAATATTGCTTTCTAAAACATAAATTACATATTTCCAAAAGCCAATGTTTAATATCTGGAATAATATGACTTTTCCAATTTCCCAAAGTAATTCCTTTAGAAACCTCCACGTCCAATACAAACATAATTCCTTAGATTCCAAAGAATCACAGTAACATCTTTAACATTCAGAAGATATAAAACTATTTATATACATTCTGACGGGGAAGCGATGGTTCAGTGATTAAAGATGCTGAATTTATCAGCTGGAAAGCTGACAGCCTGGGTTTGAGACCCTAGCAGTGTGTGATGGGATGAGCTCCCTGCCTCAGCTCCTGCCCACCTATCAGTTCAAAAATATGCAAATGTATGTGCTTATGCCCACAGAACACCCAAATTACACATGTATTAAATGAAAGTAGATAAATAGGTACCACTTCAGTGGGAAGGTAACAAAGTTCCATCCATCTTTGATGTACAGTCATGCTGACCACATGACTACAGAAATAGCTTTAAATAATACTGGATCCCTCAGCTAGGAAATGGAGGTGATCACCGCCCGCTAGAGTTGAATATAACTGGACAGAGAAACCTTGACCTTTATACATTCTGAATAAATACCTATAGTTTACTAAACTATATTATATGGGCCAGTAATCTCTCACATTTGTGCATCTCCAGCAAAGAAAATTTGATGTCCATCCTTTCAAATAGATTATTTGGGGGAATCAAGTTGCCTCAAACTAGAATTTTTTAATCACTCAATTTTACTTTTAAATCTATCAATAATACCTTAACATTTGCAAGCATTGACATGGTTTGCTCTGGAAAGCGTGGGGTGGGGTAGAAAAATAAACAACCTAAATATACTCTCTGGAATACTAATTATTTCTGTGAATAGAAATGCCACAGGGAAAATTCTGTTTCCACTGTGGTATGCAGGAACTACCATTTATTCTTGCTCATTTTTTAAGTTCTAGAATCATTTTGAATATATCCCCCCCCTACATTTGATAATTTGTGCATTATTGCATCATACTTTGAGTTATCTAGAACTTGCAAACTTTAGTCCTATTATTTTATTTTGACTTTTTAAACATCAGCTTTCAAACATAACCAATATCACAGGGTTTTCTTTAATTACTGTATCTTGTGTGTAAGAGCAGTGATACTCACCTCCTGTTTGGAAAGCTGACAGTTCAATCCTAGGCAACAAAATATATTTATCAGAGCACAAAAAGAAAATATCTACTGCGGACTCTGCATAGGCATCAGGAAGGGCATCCAGCAGTAAATGCTCAGATCAATTCAGCTGCCCCGACTCCACTCTGACAAAAGGGATTACAGGATTGTAAAAAAAAAAAAAAAAAAAGGGGGGGGGGGTCAGGAGGCCTAAATTTAGACGAAATCAACAAAAACAATGGAAGATAGAGCATGATTTTGTCTTTTTTTTTTTTTTTTTTGCTTTGTCCTCACCCCCAGCCAGCTGGAGGGGCTGGGGCTGGGGGGCACCATTTTACGGTGGTTCTCCTCCTACCTCTCCGACCGGTCGCAATTTGTGTTGGCAGGGGGGCAGAGGTTGACATCGAGGTGCCTCACTTGTGGGGTACCACAGGGGTCGGTCCTCTCGCCTCTCCTGTTCAACATTTATATGAAGCCGTTGGGTGAGATCATCCGTGGTTTCGGGGTAGAGTTCCACCAGTACACTGGCGATACTCAGCTGTACATCTCTACCCCAGACCACCCCAATGATGCCGTGGAAGTGATGTCTCGGTGTCTGGAGGCCGTGCGAGTCTGGATGGGGAGAAACAGGCTCCGACTCAACCCGTCCAAGACCGAGTGGCTGTGGCTTCTGGCATCACGATATAGCCAATTGGTTCCATCTCTGGCTATTGGGGGTGAGTCATTGGCCCCTACAGAGAGGGCTCGCAACTTGGGTGTCCTCCTGGACTCTCGGCTGTCTCTAGAAGACCATATGACAGCCGTGGCCAAGGGGGCTTTTTATCAGGTTTGCCTGATACACCAGTTGCGCCCCTTTCTGGATCGTGATGCTTTATGCATGGTCACTCAAGCCCTCGTCATCTTCCGCCTGGACTACTGTAACACTCTCTACATGGGGCTCCCCTTGAGGTGCACCCGGATGCTCCAGCTAGTGCAGAATGCGGCCGCGCGGGGGATTATGGGAGTTTCAAAATATTCCCATGTAACACCTCTCCTGTGCGAGCTGCACTGGCTGCCTGTGGCCTTCCGGGTGCACTTCAAGGTGCTAGTAACCATCTTCAAAGCGCTCCATGGCACAGGACCTGGTTATCTTCAAGACCACCTCCTGCTACCAAATACCTCCCACTGACCAGTCCGCTCCCACAGAGAGGGCCTCCTCAGGGTACCGTCGGCTAAACAATGTCAGCTGGTGACCCCCAGGGGGAGAGCCTTCTCTGTGGCAGCCCCTGACCTACGGACGATCACCGACCTACGCCTCTTTCATCGGGCCTTGAAGACCTATTTATTTCATGCGGCCGGCCTGGCGTAGTTTTTAATTTGTTTTAGCAGGGGGTTTAGTAGGGGTTTTAGGACAGGCCAACTATTTAATGTATTTTTAATGTATTTTATGTTTTATATTATCGATTTTTTACCTCCCTGTACACCACCCTGAGTCCCAGTAGGGAGAAGGTGCGGTATATAAATTTAATAAATACAAATGTTATGACTTCAAAGTAAAGACAGGGTCCGGAGTCAGGTTTGCTCGAAAACATAGCTTTTATTAGCTAGGCACAGCTTACAAGGAAAGAAAGTTCAGTTAAAGAAAAGGTGCGGTAGACAGGGGCTCCCGCGCTTTGACAGCTCTTTATATTTGGAGCTGTCAAAGGGGGAGCCAATCAGGCTGCAGCAAGGGCCAGGCGCGCCTCAGCCAATCAGGCGCGTCTGTCAGTTGGCTGCCTTGCTACAGCCTGTTGCCAAGGCTCCAAGAGGCAGCCTGGAAGACCTGCGGCCGGTCGTAAGTCGAGACCGGTCGCAGGTCGAGGACACAACACCCCTTTCCCCCCTCGGTCTGCGCATGCGCGAAAAAGCTGTCCATCAGGAGAGCGGAGCATGCGCAGTCCGCTGGAGTGTCCCAGAGTCTCGTCAGGAGCCGGAGGAAGAGGACGTGTCCCTGGAAGCTCCTCCTTACCGGGGTGTAGCTCCAGGCGACGTCATCGGAGAGGCCTACCGGATAGGCGGAGTCCTCTGGAACGGTGAGTCGGGCGAGGGGGCGCGGTCTTCAATGGGAGGGCCTGGTCGGTTTGAGCCAGGCCTTGGTGGGTGTCAGGCGAGGAGGCGTGGTCTTCGATAGGGAGGCCTGGTCGACTGGTCAGCTTGGGCCAGGCCGATGATGGCGGGAGGCAGGACAGGCCTGACAGGGAGGTGGCAGGGAGGCCTGACTAGCGAAGGCCCTTTTGCAGGTCTCACGGATCTCGGCGTGGTCTTCGATGGGAGGGCCTGGTCGGCGTCAACCCGGCCAGGCCGAATATGGTTGCTGGGAGTCGGGGAAGCCCAGGCCTGGCCGGGCGGGGTTGCTGGGCCCCGGCGAGGCAGCCGGATGGTTGCCGCTGCTGCTGCTGCAGGTGCTTCTGGCGCGGCGGTGGTCTGGTGTCTCGTTTTGCTTTTGAAGGCTTGTCGGTTTCTTTTGGGTGCGAAGGCTTGCCGGTTTCTTTGGGTGCGGAGGCTTGTCGGTTTCTTTGGGTGCGGAGGCTGCTTGTCCGGCGCCGAGCCTCCGGTGTGGCTGGCGCTGATGTCGGAGGCCCTTATGGCCGTAGCGGCGGTAGATGGGCCTTGCACGGCGACTCAGGAGTCCCGTAGGCCTTGGCTGCTTCTGTCGGCTCGATCCGAGGAAGAAGCGGTGCGTTCGTAGTTCCTGGCTGTTTCTGGTGGCTTTGTCCGAGGGCGAAGCAGTGTCCCGCGGCAGGTCGTCGACCGCTGCCGGGGTAGCCACGGCTTGCGCGGTTTCGAGGTCTCGGCCGCCGCAGCTCGAGAGGTCTTCGAGCGTCCTGGCCCGGTCGTACTAGCCGGCAGGGAAGCGCTCGAGGTGGGCCGTAGGAGACCCAGGTTTCCGTGGCCGCATCGATGGGTCGAGCGGGGGAAACGATCCGGTTGATCGTACCGCGAAAATGAGCTCTGCCTGATCCCACCTTCGTCGCCAGTGTTATGACTTCAAAGTAAAGACAGGGTCCGGAGTCAGGTTTGCTCGAAAACATAGCTTTTATTAGCTAGGCACAGCTTACAAGGAAAGAAAGTTCAGTTAAAGAAAAGGTGCGGTAGACAGGGGCTCCCGCGCTTTGACAGCTCTTTATATTTGGAGCTGTCAAAGGGGGAGCCAATCAGGCTGCAGCAAGGGCCAGGCGCGCCTCAGCCAATCAGGCGCGTCTGTCAGTTGGCTGCCTTGCTACAGCCTGTTGCCAAGGCTCCAAGAGGCAGCCTGGAAGACCTGCGGCCGGTCGTAAGTCGAGACCGGTCGCAGGTCGAGGACACAACAACAAATACAAATACAAATACATGTTTTTGGACGTGAGTTCAAAATGTGACACCTCACTGAGTGGGAGGAGTCATATGTGGGTGGGGGAGAGAACGGAATTGGCTTAGAAAATGGTGGAGCCAGATAACGTTTACACGTAGTCCTTAAATTCCAACAGTTGGAAACAGAATTTCAGTTGCTAAGAGTGGTTGTTAAATTATGTGACTAGACCTAATTTAAAATACCATTTTAATGCAATCATGAAATGAATCACCATAGATATTAAGCTAACCCAGCTTCCTCAATTGACTCTGCTTCCTGGAAACTCACTAAGGAAGATCACAAAATTGGCTTAGAAAATGGTGGATCCAGATAACGTTTACACGTAGTCCTCAAATTCCAACAGTTGGAAACAGAATTTCAGTTGCTAAGAGTGGTTGTTAAATTATGTGACTAGACCTAATTTAAAATACCATTTTAATGCAATCATGAAATGAATCACCATAGATATTAAGCTAACCCAGCTTCCTCAATTGACTCTGCTTCCTGGAAACTCACTAAGGAAGATCACAAAATTGTGGTTTTTATTTCTTTCTCAAAATTTCTCATACAGGGGGCTCACCATTACAGGCCCACAAGATGCTAAAACTGCTGTAAATGCAAGCAGATTGCTAAGGACCCAAAATGTGATCACGTGACTTTGCAATAGTTGTAACTTCAAGGAAGGCTCAGAAAGTCATTTTTTTTCTGAGACCGTGATAACTCCGTACTGTTGTAAATGAATAGTTGTGAGTTAATCACTTCTCTGACCTTGGGACCTGTTTCCAAGACAACCTGTCTAAAAAAAGCAAAAGGGTTTTGATAGACTGTAATTTTTAAACATACCACTAACTCCAAGTGATCACAAAGACAGGTTTTCTTCATAAAAATATTTTGATATATTCCAGGATGTTCCTTCAACTTTCCATTCTAGTTTAGTTTGGGATTTCTATGGTCTTCTACATAAATACTAACATGGTGGGATTCAAGATTTTTTACTACCAGTTCTGTGGGCATGGCTTGGTGGGGCGTGGCATGGCTTGGTGGGCATGGCTTGATGGGTGTGGCAGGGGAGGAATACGGTAACATTTCCATTCCCTCCCCACTCCAGGGGAAGGATACTGCAAAATCTCAATTTCCTCCCAATCAGCTGTGACTTGGGAGGCAGAGAATAGATGGGGGTGGGGACAGTCAGAGGTGGTATTTACCAGTTCTCCAAACTACTCAAAATTTCCGCTACTGGTTCTCCAGAACTGGTCAGAACCTGCTGAATACCACCTCTGGTGTGATACTGCTTAACGTTTTACAAAAGCAACTAACAACGGAGTGTTGCTCCTTGTTTTGAAGTTTATTACATCGAATCATGGTTGGTCCCCATTATTAGTAATTTGAGCATTACACCAGCTTTTTTTATTCATTGTTTTACCCATGCTTATTACTTCTTGACTTTATTTGAGAGTTCATATTTAGCCATTCTAATTACCTAATAATCACTTTCGCAGTGTTTACAATAATTCAAATACCACTGTATTGTACAATTGTTGACAAACAACAATTGATCAAAATGCTAATTCAAAGAATTTATGCCCAGCAGACAAATACAATATTTGTAATGGGAAATATTGTCTATCTAGAAAATCTACAATTTGCCAGCAAAAATAAATCATTGCTGGAGAAAAAGGCTTCACTGAGTGATACTGCTACTTAGAGAATCTATGACAATTCACTGCGGCCAACTCGCCGTGGGACAACTCACCATGGCCAACTTGCTGTGGGACAACTCACTGCAGGACATGAGTTACATCAATATCAAAAAAAATGGTGGAATAGAATAATTTTTAAAAGGATGCAAAAGGAGGGACAATATGAAAAGTGAATGACAATAATTAAAATATTTTATTTTTTTAAATTAAAGTTTCTTTTTTTTTAATAAAACAAAAATACAAAAAGGAAAAACCATCATTCTACATTGTATCCTTTGGAAAGCATGTCGACTGGTTACACATAACTCTTGTGCGTGTCTAGAACCATCATTGCTCATAAATAATCTCAATTTATAGATTTTAAATCAAAAAAATCATTATATATCTTAATATCATTATACCAGAATTCTCCTCTAATATTCCATATTTAGTCTATCTTCTTCTTCAGACAAATCTTACTTAAGCATAACCACATAATGGCATTCATTGTGTATTCCCAAAAAAATAAAAAATCTCCCCTGGTATTTCACCCTAGAAACGTATTCTGCATAGAAATCATGTTGTTTCTAGCCCCCCTTTTTTATTAACCAATATCCATTAATATTCCTTAATAGTTCACTAAAAATCTTTTACCATTTATATCCAACCTGATAAGCATACACTCATTCCCATACTTACATACCTACGTACGTACATACCTACCTACCTACATACATGCATGCATACTTACACATATACGTATTTATATATCATCTATTATTATTCCATTGCTTTTTTTATAACTCATTTTTATTACCTGGTAGTTCTTCAATAACAATCTAAAACAGTCTAAAGTTTGCTAAAATTCTCCCTATTTTGTTAAACAACATCCATCAACATTCCTACGTGGTTAACTAAAACTCTTATTGTTTATGTCCAACCCCCTACTCATACATACATACACATACATACATACATAGATAGATAGATATCATTAAACTATACCATTATCATTAGTTACTCTTATTGTAGATAATTATTTACTAACTAATAATCCTTCAATGACAATCTAAAACAATCTATGACATACTAAATTTTTACTTATTAATCATCAAAGAATGGCTAATCTTTAATTATCAACTTTCATTGTCAGCCAGTGTCTTTCCAGTAGCAAGGTGAACTTATCTCTCTTGCCATTTGTGGCTCCAGTCTCTTTTTATTCTTCTTTCCAGGTTTCTTATAGACTTCTTTTTGCACTTTATTATCCAGTATAGCTTTCAAATAATACCGCTGCCCAGTTCCTGTCATTACATGTTGTTTGTCTTCAAATATCAGACGTATTTCTGGGGAGATTTCTCCTCTTACATCCATCTTCCATTCTTTTTTCCCCTCTTTTCCTTGAAAACCAAGATGACACTCAACAATAATTAAAATATTTTAAATATATTTTAAGTAATTGAACTGATTTTGTCCTGCAGAAAATTGTCCCATGGCAAGTTGCTTTTGGCAAGTTGTCTCATGACGAGATGGCCCTGATGAGTTGGCCATGGCTAGTTGGCTGTGGAGAATTGACAGTGGTGAGGTGGTTGCAGCGAGTTGGCTGTGGTAAATTGTCCCATTTCAGCTTGTGATACCCCACAGCAGACTTAATAGCTCCGCTTCCATATTATCTATGTATACAACCCTATATAGGAAAAGCTAGGTCCTAATGCCTTCTATAAGGCTAGAAGGGTAGGGGCTTGTCAAATCAATTGGAGGGTGTTCTGCGATATTGAGAAAGCCACAGAAAAGGCATATTTCGGAGATCAAACGAGATGGCAAGCATTCAGGGAGGGGACCTGGAGTATGCCTGTCCTATATGATCTTGTGGGATAGGCAAATATTCTTGGGGAGAAGCAGTTCCACAAATAACCAAGTCCCATATAATGTAAGACTTTAAAGGTGATAACCAGCACCTGGAACTGCATCCAGAAGGAAACTGGAAGCCAGTGAAGATTGTACAATAAAGTTGTAACACAGTCCAACCTTTGGGCACCTGATATTACATGTGCTGCTGCATTCTGGACCAGTTGTAACTTTCAAATGGTCTTCAAGGGAAGCCCCCATGCAAAGTGCATTGCCTTAATTCAACTGGGAGGTGACCAAGGTATTGGTAACCATGGGTAAGGCCTCCCAGTCCAGGAAAGAGTGCAATTGGTGCACAAAAATAGATCTGTGCAAAGGCTCCCCTAACTACGACTATCATCGTCTCTTCAACCAGGAGCCATGAGTTCAGGAGTATTCCCAAATTGTGTACCAACTCAGGGACCACAGTCACAAAATGAGCAGCAATCCCCATGCATCTCTATGGCCCAACCTCACAAAGAGGACCTCACATCTGGTCTCATCTAAGCCATGACCCCTTGTGGCCATCAAAGACTTATGAGCAACAACTGCCATACCTCTACCCCTGCCCTGGTATCCTAGGAAACACATTTCAAAGAAGGTAGCTTTCAGTGTCCAACCAGGATTCATCTACAATCAAATCATGGTTGAGGGAGGCTTTATTGCTAGTCAACCTAGAAAATGAAGGATGCAGCCAACTTGCTCAGAAAATAAGAGAGAGAGAGAGAGAGAGAAATGAGATGAGAGGCATCCCCAATTCTAAATCCAAAATGAGCCCTATTGGCTCAAATTGTTGCTGACCCCTATCCTAAATTGTCTAGAGATTTAGGTGATCATAAGTAATAATTTCATTGCAGAAACTAGAAGGGAAAACTATTTTAGCAGACAGGTAATATGATCCTATACTTTGTTCCAGTGAATAATTTAATATTGTAAATCATTTCCTAGGCCTGCTCATATCAGAGAGGAAGTTGGACCTTATTTTTCCAACAGTCATAATTTAATAATTTACCATTCTGCTATCATGTTTGTGCATATTTCTTACTCATATCTGATTTACAACGGAAACGTAACAGGGCGTTTGTCCAAACTAGTTCGTGTGTTTTCCTTTGTATCTAATAATTCCCTTCTTTTCTTGCCCAACCTCAACAAGAAAAAAATTAATGGGCTCATTTAAAAAAAAAAATTTTTTTGCCAATTGGGTTTTAAATAGATGCCAATTCAATATGCTCATTCCGGACTCTAAACACACATATCATTGGGAACCAGACCTAAGTTACACAGCCCCTATCAATTTTACTTAACTTATCTCTTTTTTGTCTGTAATTCTGTACAAATACTGGAAATACTGTCATATTTGAACAGTGTCATAGACTGAATTTCAAAATCCTGAAAAGATCCAGCCATGTCTTTGGCACTACTTAACAGCCATGAGGCTTCTTTATGGAATTTGCGAAGTATCCACAGGCCTAATATTTATAATTTATGGGTATCAGTTTTCATACGTATCATTTTTGTATTATTCGTCAGCAAGGGCTGCCGTTGTTCCATTTGTTGGGCTTTGTTTTAAGTTGAACCGTTCGGTAAAAGGATTTAGTGGTAATTTGTGTGGCATTTTATCATTCATACCATAATGTGTATACTGGTTGCACATTTGTTAAAAACCCTGTGTTCAACTTTCTCCTGTCAGGGTTCTAAGTAATAGATCCATTGCAAGCAAAAACTCTAAGGCAGTTGAATTCCTCAAAGAATAGCTTTATTGGAAATATCATATTGGCACGTATCTGGTGAAAACCAATTCTGGGAGGCCCCTTGGTTTTCACCTAATTAAAATTAAAAATTTTCCCCCTCAACCCAAACAAACAGTCGCATGGTCCAATCAGTGCAATGTCTACATGTCTGATGACATCACTCCTCCTTCTTCTGAGCAAGTGTGAGAATGTCCCTGGTTCCCAGGGGGAAAGTATTTTATTTTCACTACACAACCCCAGCTACCTCTAATCCCCCACTCCTATCCCTAGCTCCAGTGTGGCAACACTGAAGCTCCAAGATGGCTTCGGACAGGTCAGCCTCAGGGTTGACATCTCCTCTATGTCAACTTCAAGCCCAAAGTACTAACAAATGTTCATAGAATAATAACCCGAAATAAAAATATGAGAATTGTTCTGCTAGAATCAGACTGTATATTTAGCCCACTGTCTTATATAATGATCAAGCAGACACCTGCAGCAAACCACAATTTGGACATAATAATAATGTTTTATTTTTTGTCCCTGAAAGGGAACTGAATTTGACACTGAAAGGTGTAACCATACTGATAATAATTCTTGGTCATCAAGATTAGTAGCCTTAAGTAACCATAGTCTTCATGCAATTGTCCAAACAGGGGTAGGCAACTCTTTAGAGCTGGACTATGGAATTCTGAAACCATAATAATGGTCAGTCTTATAAAATGGCTGCTATGATGGAATTCGATCAGTCACAAAAGTGATTTACTAGAATACTAACTAGTTGCCTAGATGCTCTTTATCACTATCATTATTACCGCAAATGCAAATTCATATTTCATATCTTGGACATTTTTTAATGTCTCTAAAACAACCATTCAAATACTATTCTTCTAACTTACATAATTGTGATAGAGTTAAACCTCTCCTCAAAGGAAAAAAAACAAATATTAACAAGATAGAGGAGGCCCTCTCTGTGGGAGCGGATCGGTCGAAGGGAGGTGTGTGGTAGGAGACGGTCCGGCAAATAGCTAGGCCCCGTGCCATGGAGCGATTTAAAGATGGTCACCAACACCTTGAAGCGCACCCGGAAGGCCACCGGCAGCCAGTGCAGCTCGCGCAGGAGGGGTGGTCATAAAATGGTCATAAGTCACTTTCAGGGCTGCTGTAACTTTGGACAGTCACTAAATGAACTGTTGTAAGTTGAGATTCACCTGTAGTATGTAACATAACTCAATATTTTTCAGATGGATCAGAACTAACTTTTACAGAACATTAGATGAGATGATCCAACTCCAGAACTCTAGAATTTTATAATTCTGTGACCAAAGACATAAAGGATTGCGCCATTAGTGATTCTTGCCACATTGCAAAGGGGGCAACAAAGACCTGATACTAGCCATTTACAGCATCCTTAGCCACTCAGTTTGAAAGCATAGAATATTTGTTTAATGCCTCCCCCCCCCTCCCCCTTTCCAGGATAGAAAAACTGGGAGGCTTAATTAGTAACTGCAGAATGTCTTAAAGCTGGCAGATGAAACTAGGAACTGATGTTTTGAATGCAAAGATTGTTCAAAAAGGTCGGGCTACAAGAAACAGGCTGCAGGGCTCGGCATCAAAGGACAGAAATAGTTTTTATTCCTGGCATATGGATGTTACAAATTAGTCCATTGTTTTTGCATGAGCTGAATGTCGAGACATTTCTTTTTAGAACGGGGTATACATTTTTTTTTTTAAAAAGCTATTTCCCATGAAACAGCTATAAATAAATAAAAGCTATAAATATGAAACATAAATAGATAGTTCTCAAATTATAACAGTTCATTTAGTGACTGTTCAAAGTCACAACAGCAGTGGAAAAAGTGACTTATGACCATTTTTCACACTTATGAATATTGCAGCCTCCCCTTGGTCACATGATCAAAATTCAGACAGCTGGTAACTGACTCACATTAATGGCGTGATCCTGGAGTCAAATCTTGCACTCCTATATTCTAAATCAGGGATGTCCAGCTATGCTGGCTGGGGAATTCTGGGAGTTGAAGTCCACAAGTCTTAAAGTTCCCAAGTTTGGACAGCCCTGCTCTAAATGAACTTTCATGCTCAGACTACTCTAGATCTTTCTGGAATTCTTCCCTGTATTATGCCTTAATTATTTTTTGTGATCTCTTCTAACCTTTAGGCCAGGGTTACACATGGCCATGTCATGCAAGCCTAGATAATTTTGAGTTATTCAATGAACCATGGCTCATGTATTATGGAAAAGCACATGTACTTATTATGCATACACCTTCAGCTTTGCATCAAACTTTTGACAGACAATTGTACGCAACAGCAACATTCTCACAGTGAGTTATTTAACTATATTGAAAACGGAAGGACAGCATAATTTTTTAGAAATTTCAACAACATTCTGTAATATTTGCACATTTTGGAACTTATTTATGTCTGACTTCATTAGGGCACAATTTTTTTGGTAAACGCCCTTCGATGAATAGAAGATGCAGCTGTTTAGCAGAGAAGGGAAGAAACTTATATTCTCAACTTGGTTGTCCCAAAGGAGTTTTTTCAAGAAACAATTGGACTTTCTTTGTTTTTCCTTGAAGAGGTTTTGCTTCTCATCCAACAAGTTTCTTCAGACCTGAAGACGCTTCTTGGATGAGAAGCAAAATGTTTTCAAGGAAAAACAAAGAAAGTCCAGTTGCTTCTTGAAAAAGCACCTTTCCCAACTTTTCAAAAGCTCCTTTCTCTTTCCCAGGATTATTTATTTATTTTTATTTATTTTATTAAATTTATACTCCGCCCTTCTCCAAAAGGACCCAGGGCGGCGCGCAGGAATTTAAAATACAATACAAAATCAAGTAAAAAATTTAAAAAACTTATTTGATTTGATTAGACAAGTTAATTAACCCCTGGATAGTTCTTTATCATTTTGTCTGTTCAATCTGTTAGCCAACTCTAACAAATTGTTGTTACATGGTATAGTATTATTCCCTTATTGCTCTCACATTTCAATTATTAGTGCAAAAAGACTTGTTCTGTTACTGCAGAACTAACCCTAATTTTAAAAAAATATTTCAGCGAAATGTTAGATGTTTCCACAATTGTTGTTGGGCATCATGGCATGGGGCTGGGTTACCTACAGAATTATTTTTGCCCCATTTCATCAGTCTGCCCCACTGGTCAGGTAGGGATGGTATATTGCAGACCCCACAGGTTAAAGAATTCTGAATGGTAGGCCATTCCAGAAAGAGAGCCTTCTCCACCATCTGTTTTTTTGGGGCTGGTTTTGGGCCTATAGAGAAGCCTGCAGCCAGGGGCTGGTTAGGCCCTCTTTCCACCTTGTCAGGGTTCCAAATAACATCCAAAATTAAATCAGAGTCCAAGGCAAAGTATTGCTCTAAGTTCCAATTTATTAAGAGAGTCGTGTTGGCACATCTATGAAAACCCGAATCTGAGCTTCCTGGTTTTCCCCGCCCAGTTGAGAATTCATGATCTTGCCCCCACACCCACAAGTCCATCACATGGTCCAATCTTCCACTGCCATGCTGGCACTTCCACCCATCCAGTTCCGGTCAGGTGCTGAGGTGTAGAGACAAAGGATGACCTTGGATTCTAGAAAGGATTTTATTTTGACAACATCACATTCTACTCCTTACTATCCCCCCTCCCCATTCCCCACTAATGAAACAGCATAGTAGAATAGAATATTTGTGTGGTAGGCCAAAGATCCCAAAAGGAACCGGCTGCAGCCATGACACTTTCAACCAAATTTTAACTCTGAATTTTAACCATTCTTGCCTCTTGACTGAAGCAGATCCTGGACGTCTGTCTATCAAGATTGCCACATATTTTAGTATTAAGAGCAGATGGTTGGACTAGATGACTATCCAGTTCTTTTCTGTTGTTGCCAGTTTTGTGATTCTATCTACGCAAGTTCCAAATTCAAATTAAACATACGTTTTCACTTTAGTTTTTCCAGACATATTTTCTTTCTGTCACACCCATATCTTCCTTCCTTGGCTGATGCCAGGTAACAAATAGATAGATCTATCTATGAGGCTAACTACCAATCTCTATTATACTGTAGATCAATACTAAATATAAGATGATTTTTTATTTAGAAATGAAATAAGAAAACAATTTATCAAAGCTTCTCTTTAGGATATTGATCTTTTTAAAAAAAAAAAAAGTTTGTTATAATTTAAAATACAAATGAACATGGAAAATTACCAACATCTCTTTGTGACCTGGACTGTTTCTCTCTACCAACGGATGAATTTTTGGATTAATTGACTCCTTCCCTGGAGTGCCTTCTTTGTTTTAATATTTGACTGTGAAAATTGCTTCTCTCTCTGGACTCTATAATTTGTTACTTTGATTTGAACTTTCTTCTCCGGATTTGCTCCAGCGGCCGCACCCAAAAAACGCCATCTTAGTGGCACTGACTTTAACAGCTCACCATGGCTTCAAAAAAACAACCAGAAAATCCAGGATTGGAAGAAAGGATGACAGCTATGGAAGCAGTGTTACACTCCTTGGTGCTGGAAATTAAAGAGTTAAGAAAAGACCATTGCAGCTCTAAACTTGAGCTTTTAGAAACACAGAAAAAATTGATGGAGAACACACAGAAGACCGAGGAGTTGGAAGTGGGGTTGGCTGGGGCAAAGGGAGAACTGAAAAATGTTAACAGTGAAATTGGAGATTTGTCTGGTCATATGTCTAGGATGGATTTTGAAAGGATGTCATATTTTTTAAGATTTCAGAATATTTTGGAGGAAACTGGTGAATGCCTTCCTGATCTCATGAGCACAATTTTAGCAGACTATTTACAAAAACCCAAAGATGAGATCAGGGGGGACATTGACCTAGTTTACAGAATAAATTCAACATATGCCAGGATAAATGAAGTACCCAGAGAGATACATATTAAATTTGTCAGAAGGTCAACTAGGGAGGGAATCTTGAAGGCGCAGAGAGTGGGTCCGTTAATTTATCAACAAAAGGAAGTCGCTATCTTAATAATAATTTAATAATAATAATTTTATTTTTTAAACCGCACCCTCTCCCCACAGGGACCCGGGGCGGTGCACAGGCAGAATAAAAACAATCAAAAAATACATACATTTCATTAAAAGAAATTAAACCAACCCTGTGCTAAAAATTCGTTAAAAATGTACTACCCCATTAAAACCCCAAGACAGAGAGACTATCCTAGGCCGGCCAGACAGAAGAAGTGTGTTTTTAGCTTGAGACGGAAGGAGCGGAGGTCAGTGGTCATCCTGATATCGGGGGGAAGGTCGTTCCAGAGGGCCGGGCCCGCCACAGAGAGAGCCCTTCCCCTGGGAGTCGCCCGCTGACAAAGTCTAGTGGACGGCACCCGGAGAAGTCCCTCTCTGTGGGAGCGAATCGGCCGTGAGGATGTATGGGGCAGGATCCGATCCCGCAGATAGCTAGGTCCCGAGCCATGGAGCGCTTTGAAGATGATAACTAACACCTTGAAGCGCACCCGGAAGACGACAGGTAGCCAGTGCAGCTCGCGCAAGAGCGGTGTTATGTGGGTCGACCTAGTGGTCCCCATAATTGCTCGCGCGGCTGCAGATCCCAAAAAAGATTAGGGAGGTGAGGAGGAAGTACTCCTTCTTATTTAAAAAATTGTTTAATCACGGGATTTGGTTTAAGTGGGTGATGCCAGAAGGGATGTTGGTGTTCTGGGAAGGAGGAAGAGTAAGGATTAAAACAGTTGCTGAGGCGGAAGCCTTTCTTTAAAAACATTCCTCTATCCTGGGGGAAGATCCAGGGGGGACGGAGGGGGCCACAGCCCCGCCCGCTGGGGGCCAGGAAGGAGAACAAGAAGACACAATTGCCAAGAGACTTAGATCTAAAAAATGACTTTGCTTTTTATTAATACAGTATAACTTTTATCTGGATGTTTGTATACGATTGCCAGCATAGAATTTAGAATTTATGATGTATGCATTTGTTTTCACCTTGTAACATTATTGAAAAATGTATTACCAATGTTTTATTAAGAAGCCCCGGAGGGACCAACGACCTCGACGTGAAAGTTCTCAAAATATTTTTGTATTTCACCCTACCCTTACCCTACTTTAAAAAATTTGTAAAAACCAATAAAACTTTTTCAATATAAAAAAAAAATACAAATGAAAACAAAATACAAATCAGAAAGGAAAAAGGAAAAGGAAAGAAGGGAAAAGGAATGTCAAGAAAAAAGAAAGAAAAAGTATCCTGATTTTTTTCGATGCAATAGAATATGAAACTTTTTCTTTATATTTCTAGTAGGTACAAGCCATTTTTATAACAACAAAATTAATCTATTCATCAAAACCTGAACTCACTGTTTCCTTTTTTTCTGTTTGAAGCATGAAGTCCAGAAGTAGTTTTCCAAGTGGAAACAAAACTGGATAAGTTATTCTCTATAATTAAAACAGTTACCTTAACATCTTAGCCAACTCCGTCACTTTTTCCATCCATTCTTCCATTGTGGGAACTGACGTGCCTTTCCATTTTTGAGCATAAAAAATTGTAATTGCTGTCAACATATATAGTTCAAGTTCACTTATCCAACAGCCCCAAAAGGAAAACTTCTGGTTTCAACTTTATATTCGTGTTAAGAATCTTCTGAATTAAGACAAAAAGACATTTATTTGCTTTATCACAAGTCCACCAGGGTGATAACAGGCACCTTATTTATAATTAAATTTCCAACAAACATTTGAGACAGCTTTATTTGTCTTTCATAAATCCTTGGGCATTAGGTAACATTTTATATATTTTTTATTTGAAATGATCGTTCAATATAAATTTCAGTCCATTTCTCCACATATTTTCACATTGCTCAAGCATTATATTAAACTAATGTTTTTTGCCCATTGAGTCATACAGTGCTCAACATATTCATTTTCCAAGTTCAATTTCAGCAACATTTTATAAACCTTAGCAATAACATGTTCATCATTACCACATAATACAACTTCAAACTCACCCTTTTAGGATATTTATCTTGAAGTTAGTCAGACTTCTTACTCAATCTGTAATAACTTTCACTAAGTCCTTTGTTTCTAAGACTCAAATAGTATGGAATGCTGTGGATAGATTATTTTTTCATTTTAGGAAGCCATGCTTCCCCCACCTATGCTTGTGAATTTTTTTGGTTTCCATTCCAGTCTGCCTTTAACATCTTTGTGGTTAAAGTGGGTTATGTGGCTCTGATGCCTTCCATGCTTCCTCATTATCTCTTTCTAGGCTGGTTACTTTTTCCAAGACATAACTTCTGCTTGGAACAAGATTTTCACTTTAACTTCAGCCCATATTTTGGACAGAATGTTACTGTTGTGTGCATTTAGTCCTAATTTGTTAATATTTCTATCTCCCCCTTGTTGTACTGGGATTCACAACACCACACATGGAAGCAATGCATTTAAAAAAACAAAACTACTTTAATATGAGAAGGAAATCAAAGAAGAAATCGTAGCTCCAATACAAGAGAATATTTGTAGTTCTGGATTGAACTGTGGAGTCCGTGGAGTTTTCTGAGTGGTGGTTTTCTTGCAGATATTTCATTACCAAACTAAATAACATCATCGGTGCTCTTTTGATGATTAGACAAGATAGATTATAGAAAAATGAGAGTTATGGTGTAATTTGAGAGAAGTTAAAGTATCATTGTATTTATAAGTCCTGTGAAGAATATTAGAAATCATTTTTTAGATCTTTTAGATCTTTATTATTGTCTCTTTTTTCTACTTTTTTCTAATTTCTTTTTTTTATTGCACTGTTAGCTTTTTCTATTATTTCTCTCTCTTCCATTTTCTCAGTTCTAATTTACTTTGTATGAGTTCTTATTACAGCCCCATGTAGAGTGCATTACAGTAATATTTCCGTAATTATTATGATATAAATTAATTGCTTCCACTTTTGAATTACTAAACATTCTTACTGTTAGAATTTTCTTTTTACATTAAGCCAGAATTTGCCCTCTAGTAACTTAGACCTTTATTTCATGTTTTGCTTTTCAAATTATTTAGAGCAAGTACTGGGCTTCTACTATTGACACTAATCTTTCTTTGTAAGAATTTTTAATCTTTAAATTATCTTTTTGTCCTTTTAAAAAAAAAAGAAATTGTTTCTTATCAAGACAATATTCAAGGTAGACATAGAACATTTTATTTGGCTATTTTTTATAGTCCTGCTTCTTAACTGAATGATGGTTGTTTGTATTCAGTGGCTATGTATGAGATGGCTAGTCTGGAGGAAAGAAGGACTGGTATGGTAGCAGTGTTCAAGTATTTGTGGGACTGCCACAAAGGAGAGAGGTCAATCTATTCTCCAAAGCACCAGACAAGAGACAAAATGGAAACTAATCAAGGAGAGAAGCAACCTGGAATTAAAGAGAAATTTCCTATCAGTGAGGACAATTAATCACCGGAACATCTTGCCTTTAGAAGTTGTGGGTGCTTAAGAAGAGACTGGACAGCCACTTGTCTCAAATTGTATGGAGTATCTTGCTTGAGCAGGGGGTTGGACTATGTCACCAATCCTTTGGACCTCAGGGACCACTAAATTTATAATTTTGAATCCCACGGACCACTAATATGATTTTTTAAAAAGATAAATAGAATTTAGTGCTATGTAAAAAATGCAAATAATTTTTTTGCAGACCACCAAAATTTTCTCATGGGCCACGGATGGTCCGTGGATGACTGGTTGGTGACCACTGGACTAGAAGTCCTCCAAGGGCCCTTCCAGCCCTGTTCTAATTGAACTATTCTGATTCAACTAGCTATTCATTTTTTTCCTTACAAGTATTATTACCAAGTCTTCCATACCAATTATCAATTCTTTCCTGATTGCTTATTTGTACCCTATGACTATCATTAAGTGCTGTACTTTATGATTCTTGATAAATATAACTTGTCTTTTTAAGACGAGCATATGCACTAAAGACAAATTCCTTGTGTGTCCAATCACATTTGGCCAATACAGAATTCTATTCTATTCTGTACCTATGTTGCTTAAAGCAGGGGTCTCCAACCTTTGCAACTTTAAGTCTGAAGGACTTCAGCTCCCAGACTTCTCCAGCCAGCTTTGCTGGCTGGAGAATTCTGGGAGCTGAAGTCCTTCAGATTTAAAGTTGCAAAGGTTGGAGACCCCTGGCTTAAAGGGAGGATGTTGCATTCGTCTCTTTGATTGATTATGAATCATCAACTCCTTGTGAACTCTTGTTACTGAATCCATCCACTTTGCACATTTGTTTTTCTATTACTTTCAATCCATTTCTTTACTATCAATATCATTTTGGATTTTATTTCTCTCTTTTAGGGTATTTGCCATCCTATCCAATAAGCATTTTCTTTCCCCTTCATTATAGTCACTAATTCAAACATTGAAGAATTAGGGCACAAAATTCACACAGTATTTTGATAAGGAATCGTTGAGGCAGTCTCTTTGAATAAGATTTCTGAGCCAGCTATATGTCCAGTCCATGTTTAATTAGTTTGCTTGCTAATGATAATATTATGGGTTGCTGTGTCTAATGTTTTTCCCATAATTTACAAAAAGTTACTCAATCAGATAGGATTAATTCTGTACTACTTGCTGTTTACAAATCCATGCTGGCCTCTGTAATTATTACTTTTAATGTAATTACAGTTCAATCACTTTCTTTCTACTGTACTCTAGAATTTGTTTAGGCTGACTTATAGGTGCCAGCAACCTATTTTCCTCACTTTTTCAATAGAGGAGCAATATTTGCCTTGCTCCAGTTCCTTATCACTATATAATTCTTCAGAATTTTGATGAAAGTGGTAAATCTTTCAAACATCTCTGCTGTTCATTCTTGCTCTTATTCAGCTTAAATACCTCATTTTGTGTGCCTACCATTGGCTATGTTACAGGATAGAGTAAGAAGTAATTTTAGTTAGACTAGCTGAAAACATTCACAATGCTCAGTAGATTTGATTGGGATTAATTTAATTGAAAGTTGTGTCTCTAGAAACCAGAGTGACAAGTTAATAATGACTTATGTTACAGTGACTTTAATAGGATGGGATTGCAACTAAGTTGTTCTAGCTCAGTCATTTAAATTGCTGTGGATTTGCCATGACAAGTATTTACAATTCTTCCAAGTTTTCAGTAAAACCATAGAGTATTTATTGGATAGGAAATATATAGCTATGTTGTAAATTGCCCAGAAGTGATATTATGGATGTATTGACATATCTTATTAAAAAATACCAAGATATTTGTTCGATGTTACAAAATCTGATTGGAGAGCTCACAGAAGTATTTTATGAAAAGTATTTTAAGAAAAGAAAAGATGTGCAGAGAAGAACAACAAAGATGATTAGGGGACTGGAGACTAAAACATATGAAGAACGGTTGCAGGAACTGGGTATGTTTAGTTTAATAAAAAGAAGGACTAGGGGAGACATGATAGCAGTGTTCCAATATCTCAGGGGTTGCCACAAAGAAGAGGGAGTCAAACTATTCTCCAAAGCACCTGAGGGCAGAACAAGAAGCAACGGGTGGAAACTAATCAAGGAGAGAAGCAACTTAGAACTGAGGAGAAATTTCCTGACAGTTAGAACAAGTAATCAGTGGAACAGCTTGCCTCCAGAAGTTGTGAATGCCCCAACCCTGGAAGTCTTCAAGAAGATGTTGGATAGCCATTTGTCTGAAATGGTATAGGGCTTCCTGCCTAGGCAGGGAGTTGGACTAGATGACCTCCAAGGTACCTTCCAACTCTGCTATTGTATTGTATGATTGCTTACACGTTAGAGATCAGTTCTTGTTTTTTTAATGATTCTCAAGTCCTAGATCTTTAAGGTGTTTGGAAAGAACTGAATATATGCACCATTGCAATGCTTTGGTAAGAGGTCAGAATTAAATGAAAGTCAATCAAAATGTCAAAATCCCATGATCTTTTGGAAATTAACTACTGTACAAAATAAAAACTGGAGACCATTGGGCTAACTCTTTCTCTTAGCCAATGCTACAATAGAGTGGTGGTTCTTAAGCAGGGGTTCTTTAGTCCCTAGGACATTTTGGCCATATTCTGAGAGCAATGGAACAATTTGTAATTAGTTAGTTATGAGTTGATGGGGCTGCCATTGCTAGGAAGCTTGTGTAAAATCCAGAGAGTCTCTGTTTTCATGGGCATAATGGCATTATTCATGAACGGGAAATAGGAAACTGCTGGGTCAAACCATTTAATAACCATTGCTATATAGGACAGTTTTAGCTGCAAAAATAGGAAAGAAAATGTAAAGTGGAGTGACAAGGGAACTTGCAGTGGGACTGTTTCCCAGAATATATAAATAAGCCTTCATTCATCAATCTACATCAACATGGTGATTATTCATTCCCAAAAAGGAAGAAATGCATGGCTGAAAAATGGGGAATGTATATATATATACCAGCACATATAAAACATGCATGTGTGAATGTGTACCTGAAATGTAAATGTGTTCCTCTTAATATCACCCTCCAAATAATTGTCCTTACATTAATCAGCCTACAAACCAAATTTGTGTCCCAGCGTAATTTCTTTCACCCTTAATTTCATTTTCTTGCCCTCTCCCTCCACAACGAAAGGTCCTAGGAAACATTGTTAACCCACATAGTCCCTTGTAGGTGTTTTTTGAGGGAAGGAATATTTCCTTTTGTAATTTGAGCCCTCAAATGGTCTGAGTACATGACAGTGTTGCTTATGATCCCAACAACATTATATGAAGAAGAATTTACTTGTTGCCAACTGAACCCAAGAGGGTAGTTATTTTGTCTTCATATCTTGATTTTTGGATGTGACAAATCATATAGCATTGTTCAGATGTGACAATTTCCTTTTATAAATACTGCGGCATTTGCATAGTTTCCTTCAAGGTTTGATTCATAAAGTGTGATTTTGTTTTGAGTTAGATTTAGCAAGTATAAGAAGTCTACTATTTTGATTTGTAAGCCAGATTGTATGATGTAATGTAATGCGTAAACCCAGCCAACTGGAATTTATTCAGTGAACCAAGGTACACAAAACATTGTTTTACTTAGGGCTGAGGTTCAATATAAAACTGTGCCACTACAATAAGATATTTAAAATATTAAAAGTATTGGCAATAGGAAGTTACTTTATATTGAATCACATTCTTTGCATATCTTGCAGAGTATTAGCAAGAATGATGGACGATGGCATTTCAAGTGTGCAGGAAGGAATTTTCAAGACATCAGAGAGTGAATTTGAAATCTATCTTCAAAGAAAATAGAATGGTCACTAAGTAAGGACTACCTGTAGCACAGTATGTTGGTTAATTAAAGCCAAGCAGAGAAGAATCTGCATTATTTCTACCAGTTCCCAGTCAATTTGATGAAAGAGTATTTGGTTTTAAATTATTTCCAAGTTAAAAGGGAATTGCAACAATTATTTTACAGGCATGATTTAATATTGGTTTCTCAATTGACTAACAAGTATGGATGACTGTCATTTGACCACCATTTCTCTTGTGCTTTATTCCCATCCTGACTTCCCGTACTTCAATGAAATCCCAGGGAACATATCATAGGGGAAGGTCTCTTGTAGTGTTGTTTTTTTTAAAAAATAATAATGTGACAATTAAATTAACAATGTGTAATTTTCAACTCACCATATACCCGGCGTATAAGATGACCCCCAATTTTTGGAAAGTTTTTTATAGGCTAAAAAGTCATCTTATATGCTGGAAAATACAGTACTTCTGAGGTATAGTGGCTTTGCCTTCTAACTCTGACAAGAAAGGCCTAACATTAATTCCTGCAGTTCTTCTCACAATTTCTCAGGGAGCATTTTTAGGAAATTCCCTCACAAGTCACTAAATTACAGCTGAATTAATGAAGAGTAAGTAAGGTGATGACTTTTGCCTGCTTCCCTTCCTTCAAAGCAGAAAGAAGTGTGTGTTAAGATTGATCTATAAATATCAGATATGAGCAAGACATCGAGAGAGAGATGTAGAATCCTAATTCAACCATTCTGCATTCACAAAAAGAACTTCAGCTAACTTCTCAGCATGCTGGGTTTTGTTTTCCTATATGCAAGATAAACTATTACATTTGTTTATTACTGCCGCCCAGTGTTTGGTTTTAAGTTTGGCAGCTATGCAAATATTTTAAATCAGCGTTTTCAGAATTGGCAATTGTAAAATGTGCAAACTTCAACTCCCAGAATTCCTCAGACAACATGAAATCCTCACATCTTAAAGTTGCTAAGATTGAAATATGCTTATATCAAAAAAGTAAAATATTATACACCACCGTTTAACATTTTTATTATAAAGAATTATAAAATACAAAATACAAAGCAAATAGAAAAGCAGGGGGGAGGGAGGAGAAAGAGAAGTGAGGAAAAATAGAAAGAAAGAAAAAATGACTTCCGACTCTTTCTGCTACAGTAAAATAAGGCGTTAACATCAAATCACAACTTTTTGCTTTTTCATAATAAAATGAACAAGCCATTTCCATAAAGATCTATCAGTCTCTAATCGCTAAAACCCAAGGTCAGAGTTTCAAAGGCACGTGAGCCTTTGCAGAAAGCAACTTTGTTCTTTCTGGTGTTTTGAATCTTTGCTCCATGTGGCCTTGCAAGCTAATTGCCAATTAGGTCTTTGGCAGCATTTCAAGGAAGATAAAGATGGGCGCTTATCAGCCTGATCCTGAAGGACTGTGGCAGACTACTATCGGACTCTTTACAAACTATTTGTGACTCATTGCGGGCTGTGAATGAATGTAATTCACAGACTTTGAAATACAAAGAGGGGTTTTGAGACCAAGTGTGTGTTTTTTACTGTATCATGAAGCCCAGGTCAGAACAGTTAGGGACGAGGGTTATGGTGGTGAACAGGGCTGCCACGAGGAGGTATGCAAGTAGTGCCCTGCCCAAAGATGGCAATGACATTGGGCATGCCAAACGATGGGAAGGGGAGCAACCCAGTGTTGCAGTGCAGGTGATTAGACTGGAGAAAAATCCTGTCCTGTCCTCCACGTGTATGTGCGAGTGCTGCAGAAGGAAGGGAATAATAAAGCCTTGAGATGCGACAATTGCCAAATCACAATTGTTAAATTGTTAAATTGTTAAATTGTTAAATTGAACAAAGGAATTGTTAAATTGAACAAAGGAACCTTAGAGGTCAGAGACAGTCCTAGTTGTGAAGCTTTCTGTACTATCCTTAGATAAAATTTATTTTATCACTGAGGTTTAATGTTTTCTTTCTATTTGAGAATTAGCTCTGCAGTGAATTTTTAATGGTTATTGATTGTTTATATTCATATTATAATAGGGATTGTTCCTCCCTCCAACTAATCAGTATAAAATACTGTCAGGATTAACATTACTAAACATTACATAAATAACAGAGTTGGACAGGACCTCAGAGGTCTTCTAGTCCAACCCTCTGCTCAAGCAGGAGACCCTAAGCCAGTGGTAGGTTACAACCGGTACACCCTGGTACAGGTGTACCGTGCCTGCCGGGAGCACCAGTACAGTGTTCCAGTACAGTGCTCCGGAGGACCCACCTGCCCACCCGCGCTCCTTACCGGTATTTGAGCCGTTCGGGGCTTCTGTGCATGTGCACAGAGCATACAGCCGAGCAGCTGGAGTGTTGCTGGAGCGTCACGGAGGCATCGCAGGTGGGCAGTACGCATGCACGCGCTGTGCACGTTCATGTGGTGGACACCCGGACCCATTACACCCGTACCAGTTGCAATGGGATCTGGAACCCAGCACTTCCCTAAGCCATTTCAGAAAAGTGGCTGTCCAATCTCTTAAAAACCTCCAGTCATGGAGCACTCACAACTTCTGAAGGCAAGCCATTCCACTGATTAATTGTTTTAACTGTCATGAAATTTGTCCTCATTACTGGTTCCTTCGTTGATGAGTTTCCATTCATTGCTTCTAGTCCTGCCTTCAGGTGCTTTGGAGAATATGTTGATCCCCTCTTCTTTGGGGTAATCCCCGAGATCAAGCCCTCGTCATCTCCCGCCTGGACTACTGTAACGCTCTCTACATGGGGCTTCCCTTGAGGTGCACCCGGAGGCTCCAGCTAGTCCAGAATGCGGCCGCATGGGGGATCTTGGGAGTCTCAAGATGTAACTCCTCTCATGCGCGAGCTGCACTGGCTGCCTGTGGCTTTCCGGGTGTGCTTCAAGGTGTTAGTAACCATCTTTAAAGCGCTCCATGGCATGGGTCCTGGTTACTTGCTGGACCGCCTCCTACCACATACCTCCCTTCAACCTGTCTGCTCCCACAGGGAGGGCCTCCTCAGGGTGCTGTCTGCCAGACAATGCCGGCTGGCGGCCCCCAGGGGAAGAGCCTTCTCTGTGGCAGGCCCTGCCCTCTGGAATGACCTGCCCCCCCGACCTTTGTACAATCACGGACCTGCACCTCTTCTGCCGGACATTAAAAACACACTTATTTCATGCGGCCAGCCTGGCATAGTTTTTAGAGTCTTTAGTAAGGGTTTTAAATCTAATTTTAGCACAGGGTGTTAAATTTAATCTATTTTTATTCTATTTTTACTGTATTTATTGTTACTGCTTTTACTACTTCCTGTGCACCGCCCTGAGTCCCGCCAGGGAGACAGGGCAGTATATAAATACAATAAAACTAAACTAAACTAAGATATTGGAACACTATCAGGTCACCCCTAATTCTTCTTTTCACTAGACTAAACATACCAAATTCCTGCAACTGTTCTTCATATGTTTTAGCCTCCCTAATCATTTTTGTTGCTCTTTTCTGTATTCTTTCTAGAGTCCCAACATCTTTTTCAAGTCTATGTCTCAGATTAACAAAAAAGTTAATAACAGTTTTTTATAATTGGTACCAATCATAACATCCCACAGAAAGTATGGTGATGGTAGGATTAGAGCTACAGTAGGGATCCCTGAAGTCTATGGGTCATCTTTTTTTTTTAATTGAAAAAGTTTTACACAAGCAGATTTCCCCCCCCCATACATACAATATAAATCAAATACACGTGCTATACCCCCCTCTTCCCAGCCATCATAATATAAATTTCTCACAAAATAACATTATCCGATTATCCCCATCTTCTAAACTAATTATGCAAATATATTTCCTTCCCCTAACCACCCTAGCCCTCCCCCACCTCCCATTCCCACCCACCCCCCTGACTTCCACTATACACCACTCTAATAATTCCAAACAACCCAGATATTATCCTCTCTGTTCACATTGTACCCCTTACTTATCTCCTTATCAGTCTACTCGTTCTTACCTAAATTACCTAATAGCTACCTAATATAAAAGTTCTCTCTTCCAACCTTTTGGTTAAACATTAAGATACATACAAAATAATTTCTTAAACTCTAAATACCATCTATAAAACATTTTATAAAAGTTCTCCCTTAAATTCTACATTCACAATTTAACCCATATTTTTCCTTATTAATCATTTCAACTTCCATTCATTATCCATGAATCCAGCTTTTAATTATCAATCTGCTCATTCTTACCTAAAAGCTACAGACCCATCGTAAGCACCCAAACCTCCAACATTTTAGTTAAACATTAGAATACATACATGATAATTTCTTAGGATCTAAATACCCTCTATAAAACATTTTATAAAAATTCTCCCTTCCAACATTTTAGTTGACCATTACGATACATACACTCTTTAGGATCTAAATACCATCTATAAGATATATTATAAAAGTTCTCCCTTAAATTCTGTATCTGTGTAAATTTAACATTTAACATTCACAATTTAACCCATATTTTTCCCCAGATCTCCAACATGACAATAATCATTTCATCATTGTTCGTAAATCCAACTCTTTGATCCTCTTTCCATCTCATCTGTAACTATTTATAATATAACCAGTTTAAAATAATTCCTTCTTCCAACAGTTGTTCCAAAGTTCTCAGTTGCCAGCTGCCCCCATCAGTAAAAAGTACATCTTTGTATAAACATGGGTTATCTTGATGTGATCATGCTGGAGGGAAGTGATAGGAGTTGAAATCCCCACATCGTAACGTTGCTGAGGTTGAGCAACACTGCCCTAAATTATAAAGGAAACAGATACCTGGCAGTTTCCTGGAATCAGGATACTATTGGCATGTAGAATGGAAGAATGGTTACATTGGAAGTGGCGTATTCTTGGTAGCTTGATTCCACCTCATGATTTTTCACTGTGCAAAAATAAAAAAGGGAAGCAAGAAAAGAGATAGTTCTCTTGCAAGAATTGGAAGGAAACATCTGGAGCCGACGATGGAATGTTGGAATTTTTCATTTATTCATTGTTTATTCATTACTTCACTTTGGATAAATGTTTTATCTGTCACTTTGTGCAGAGGTTAATATTATTTTGTGTTATTTTATATGATGGCATAATCATTCCTTATAACATCTTACTTTTAGCTATTGTTATTTTACTCTAGGTTTATGTTATATTTTGTAATGAGTGCACAATAAATAAAGCCACCACAATTCCTATATCCTCTGCACCAAGAGAGACATATGGCCCCAAGAGAAATCAGAAGGAGAATGGGAGCATTGTTTCTGATTCACAAATCTGATTAAAAAGGAAACATTTTTTTTTTATATTGAAAAGGTTTTATTGGTTTTACATTTTTTAACAGGGTAGGGTAATGGTTACAAAGAAATTTTGAGAGCATTCACGTCAGAGTCGTCGGACCTTCCGAGACCTCAAAGTACACATTAAAAAAGTTAACATAGAAAACATTTTCCATACCACTACAAGATGAAAGCAAGTACATTTACCTAAATTCTCCCTTCCATGCTGTCAGACATTTACAAAAAGTCCGGATAGAAATATTATGCAAAATTGTTCAAGAAAAATCAAGGCAAAGTTATTTTTTTGATCTAAGTCTTTTGGCTATTGTATCTTCAAAAAGGAAACATTTTTATGAGCTGCAGTTCATTCAGTAGGTGCATTGAAAGAGTATGCCGTTTAATAAATAATATTAGCTGAAAAAGTACTTCCAGATTCCTGATTTTTGCCACCATAGAGTAACATCGCTCTTCTCCTATGAGGCCCCAACAGAAGTCACAGAGTTACACTTATGAAAGGCTTCAGATCTTTCGTTGGCATTTTGTTTTCCATAGTTTGCATTTTTCCTGGCAGCAGTGACTTTTACCATCTGTGTCTGTTTATACTGAGAATAAAATTCTCATTAAGACAGAGTCTAAAAAGTGCCCAGAATTAGTGAACTTCCAACCTACATGTCTAATTAAGCTATTTCTCATTCTTACCTCTCCCCTTTTTTTTGGCTGTATTGACAATCCTTCTAAGAATTGGCTCATCACTGCCAAGCTCATTTTAATTTGGCGAAGCAAATGACAAAGAACAAAAGCTCAATTTATTATGAGTTCAGCAAGAGTTTCAGAAATCTTTAGATCATCTTGAGAAGGCAGAAAAGTACTTTGAAACAGTTTAAATACATGATTTGAACTTAGTGCTGCTCAACCTGAGAAAGGTTGCTCCTCTTTTATAGCTGGCAAGGAATAACTTGGTTCACATCTAGCACTAAACCACAATGTGGTTTGTGTGGCTTTAACTTCATATGTTGCATTATACAACATATAGTTTAGTACAAGCCAGCCAATTCAATAAATGATTGATTGATTGATTGATTGATTGATTTAATTTAATTTAATTTAATTTAATTTAATTTAATTTAATTTAATTTAATTTAATTTAATTTAATTTAATTTAATTTAATTTAATTTAATTTAATTTAATTTAATTTAATTTAATTTAATTTAATTTAATTTAATTTAATTTAATTTAATTTAATTTAATTTTATTTTATTTTTATTTTATTTTATTTTATTTTATTTTATTTTATTTTATTTATTTTATTTTATTTTATTTTATTTTATTTTATTTTATTTTATTTTATTTTATTTTATTTTATTTTATTTTATTTTACCTAATTTCTAGACCGTGCCCTCTCCCCACAGGGACTCGAGGCGGTGTACAGGAACAATTAAAACATCTAAAAGCACGACAATACATACATAATTAAAATTGGATTAAATAACCCTGTTCCCATTTGTAACACATTAAAACGATATCCCATTTAAAACCAAATAGAGCAATTTAAGTTAACAGACTGGAGCAGGAAGAGTAAATTAGGCTAAGCCAGCCTGATAGAACAAATGAGTCTTAAGTTTTTGGCGGAAGGAGTGAAGGTCCGTGGTAGTTCTAATATCGGGGGGTAGGTTGTTCCACAGGGTCGGGCCCATCACAGAGAAGGCCCTTCCCCTGGGCGTCCCGCTGGCATTGCCTAGTGGACGGCACCCGGAGAAGTCCCTCTCTGTGGGAGCGAATTGGCGGAAGGGATGTATGGGGCAGGATACGATCCCGCAAGTAACTAGGTCCTGTGCCATGGAGCGCTTTAAAGATGGTGACCAACACCTTGAAGCGCACCCGAAAGGCCACAGGCAGACAGTGCAGCTCGTGCAGGAGCGGTGTTACGTGGGAGTACCTGGTAGCTCCCAGAACTGCCCGTGTGGCTGCGTTCTGGACCAGCTGTAGCCTTCGGGTGCACCGTAAGGGGAGTCCCATGTAGAGAGCATTGCAGTAGTCTAGATGGGACATCACAAGCGCATGAGTGACTGTGCGAAGGGCGTCCCGGTCCAATAGGGGTCCAACTGGCGTACCAGGTCCAACTGGCGTACCAGGCGAACCTGGTAGAACGCCCCACGGCTGTCACATGGTCCTCCATCAACACAATGTATATGAGAAAGAGCAATGTGTTCAAAACAAGGCTTCTATCCTAATTATTAGGTGGTTTATAAATATCAGGGAATGTCTAATACAAATAGTCCCCATTGACAATTGCCTCATATAACAATTGTTCAGTTACTATATGATGAAAAGATAACTTTTTCCATATTTATTACCTTCACATCAGTGGTGGGTTTCAATTTTTTTTACTACCTATTCTGTGGGTGTGGCCTGTTTTGTGGGAGTGCCTCGGCAGCCATGTGACCGGGTGGGAGTGGTCAAGTCGATGTCACTGAATTCTTTGCCCCAATGAATGACCTACAAAAAGAAGATATAATAAAGGAAATTTATTATTTTCTGCACTTACTTCTTAAAAAAGAATAAAATAAATACACAAAACAATAAAAGAGCTTCTTACAGAAGGAAGATGACTGTCCTTGCCTGTTTTCAATATCACTTACCACCTTGCTTCAATGACCTGCACAAAGAAGAGACACAGAAACGAACTCTTCAATTGCATGCATTAGGATGAAACCAGCACACAAACCAACAAAATAGCTACTTACAGAGAAAAGATGACTGTCCTTGCTGGTCTTCAACATTACTACCTCACCACCTTGCTCTAATGAGCTGCACAGAGACAGGAAGACTTTAATTGCATGCACTTACACCTTACATAAGAAGAACACAATGAAAGAGATACACTCAAGTACTTACTTGTGTTATTGGTTTTGTGGTTGAAGATGTTTCCAGATTGTTCTTAGGCTTCCAGACTCCTCAGTTGCACTTTTCTTGGTCTTCACTCATGGATCATCAGCCGTGTGAGGGTGTTCTCTGAGCCCCTTTTTGACTGTAGAATTTGGGTCCCATCTCTTAACAGGCATGCCAAACAACACTTATTGTTATCAGATTACTAATGTTTGGAACAGCTAGGGGGGTTCTTTGCTCTGAGGTTCATTTTTAAGAACCCCCTTTCTGCCTCTGCTCAACTAACAGCAATTGTCCTGACAATATCTCTAGCTTTTTTGATACTGTCAGGAATTTTGTAGGTCTTTGGATCTTTGATCACATTTTCCAAAAAATCTCTGTAGTCAATAAAATCAATTTCATCATTAAACATGAAACAGAATCCAGCATTGGATTCTGAGCCTGTCGTTATGGTTAGGAGGGGACACACCTTTTGAGCCGGCCTTATGTACATTTCCTGGGAAAATTCTACTTAGGGTTAGGCTAAATTCTACTTAGGGTTAGGCTCTCCATGAATTCGCAGAGCAAAACAGACATCACCATTGGATTCTGAGCTGGTCGGTATGGTTAGGAGGGGGCATGCCTTTTGAACTGGCCTTATGTACATTTCCTGACAAAATATATTGGAAAATCCATTCATTGCAGTTGATCCCTGGCCTCCCCTATAGCACAGAGCTGCAGGGTGGTCCAGCTAGCTTCCCGCTTCTCTATTAAGTTACCCACTGAGCACCATGCTCTGTGCTCTAGGTGAGACTGGGGATTGGCTGCAATGAAGGCCGCAGCCAATCCCCAGCCTCACCTAGAGCGCAGAGCCACATGGCACTCCAGGTAGCGACTATGCTTTTTAAATATGTCAAACTCTTTGTTGTTGTTATTAGTTGCAAAGTCATGTCCAACCCTTCAGGACCTCATGGACAACATTTCTCCAGGCCTTCCTGTACTCTACCATGCTCTGGAGTCCATTTAAGCTCACGCCTACTGCTTCGGTGACTCTATCCAGCTACCTCATTCTCTGTCGTCCCGTTCTTCTTTTGCCCTCAATCTTTTCCAGCAATAGGTTATTCTCAGGTGAGTCCTTCCTTCTCATTAGATGGCCAAAGAATTTGAGTTTCATCTTCAGGATCTGGCCTTCTAAAGAGCAGTCAGGGTTGATCTCCTCTAGGACTGACCGGTTTGATCGCCTTGCAGTCCAAGGGAGTCTTCTCCAGCACTATAGTTCAAAGGCGCTCTTTGGCGCCTTCTTCTTTGGCGCTCAGTCTTCCTTATGGTCCAACCTTCAGAGCCATACGTTGCAACTTAGAAAACCAGAGCCTTGACTATACACACTTTTGTTGGCAGGGTCAAACTCTTAACAGCCCCTTTTGCCCATATAAGGAGTGATCCTCCAACACCCCCCAAAATGCTTGCGTCTTTATAGGTTGTTCCGCCTAAATTTGCAACTTCTTTGTTTAACCTGGAGACAAGTCTGTCTCACTTAGCAATGATACACAGATGATCTTAGGACTAAGAGTCTTAATACAAGTTTGGTTAAAAACAGTGTGAAATATGACATTGTTATAATACACAGATGCTGTTGATATTAATACATAATGCTAATATGTCAGGAACAAAAGAAAACATTGGGCTTGCCAAGAAAATGTCAGAATGTCTTAGGAAGGCCTGGGGCATGTTTACACTACATTGCACCCAAGAATTTCATTAGCAATCAGAAAACGGTATACTGTAGAAGAATCTTTGCTATTGCAATTTCCATCTACCATATTTGCAATTCTCATCTACTTACTGTTTTTGCTATGCTTTCCTCGTGTCCCAGAATTGGGGACGGCTCCTGTCACCCAAAGTCAGTGTTTTTCAAACTTGGCAACTTTAAGATCTGTGTGAATTTCAATTCCCAGAATTCCCCAGTCAGCATAAAGTTAGGTCTGATTCCACTCGGCTTTGTTTTAGTCTTGCAACATGTAAGCCCTCTTTTCTACAAGAGACTATGAGTCTAAAAAATAATAATAAAACCCTGCCCAACCTGTTTTAGCTGAATTAGAGCAGTGTTGCTTTTTTCAGAATGTTCTCAGTCAGCCTTCTGGGAGTTGAAGTCCATACATCTTAAAATTGCCAAGTTTTAGAAACTAAATCTGGCCAGCCAAACAGAGTGCTTCTACTGCACATAATAGGACTGTGTTCTGTTGTTGTTCATAGGGATTGGTGGTTTCCCCTGAGTGAAATTCAAAAATCACAAACTAAGGGAAAAGCCATCACCAATCATTAAATAAAGTATCTGCCAGAATAATGCTTGTATAGACCTGCACTCCCCCTCCTCCTTTTTTAAAGCATCTGGTGATTTGTCCACTGCTACAGAGCAATAAAAAGTTCAGCTCTTAATTGCAACTGATAATTGTCCAGGTTTGTGTTGTCTAGAGGTAGCCATTGCACAAGTCTTCTTTGGATTATATATACATACATACACTATATATTTGTAAATTTTCATGGGTGTAGGTATGCTGGTCTTGTTGTATTCAGGTCTTTTCCCATGTAAGATTGAGATTGTCTTGGCAACGTTTTGGTGAGATCTCACTCGCCATCTTCAGTCTGGCGTCTGTGGTTTCGGAGCTGCTGTCTTTCTGTAAATCTTGGTGAGGGGTGGGGGGAGTTCTGGCTTTGTTGCTGTGAGTGGGTTGATTGGCTCTGTAGTTGTATCATGATTGGTAGATTGGTGCTGATTGGTGCTATCTGTGTGTTTGTTGTTCTTTGGTATTGTAACGGCCTGAGTGGTAAGTGGGGCTCGTCTGTTGGCCAGTGCTGGTTTCCAGATGTCTGGTAGTTGGGAGGTATCATCACGTTTGTTCATGTTGTGGGGATGTTTCTCTATTGAATGGGTGTGGGGTGGGGGCGTTTCTCTCTATGAAATTGATTTTGAAGAAACCAAATTAATCTCCAAAACTGAACAGCTCAACAAGAGAATAATCAGGGAAGCCATCGAAATAGAGAAACACCCCCACAACATGAACAAACGTGACGATACCCGCACTGGCCAACAGACAAGTCCCACCCACCACCCAGGCCATTACAATACCAAAGAACAACAAACACACAGATAGCACCAATCAGCACCAATCTAACAATCATGATACAACTACACAGCCAAACAACCCACTCACAGCAACAAAGCTGTGATTTATAGAAAGACGGCAGCTCCGAAGCGAACTAGAAAGCCTATGAATTACTAAGTGGTAGCCGAGAGTGGAGATGCAGCCACTGGATGAGTGCCACTGAAAATGTGGAGTTTGAAATGTTCTGCATAGGCAGGTACAAATGGTAAGTTGATCTGTACTTCAGATGGCCTTGGGATTGGTGATTCTAGTCTCTTTTACAATAAGAGTAATTATAAATGTATAGGACAGCCCTATTTAATGCTATCGTTTAATTCTATTTATGTATGCATTAAAGCTTTAATGTTTTAATTCCTCTAATTCATACATAAAGTCCCGTGGACCACCAAATCCATAGACAGCAGAAGTGGAACTTTTGAAAGCAAGCTGTTTCATTGGTTAATTGTTCTCACTATTAGGGAATTTCTCCTTAGTTCTAGGTTGGATCTCTCCTTGATTAGTTTCCATCCATTGCTTCTTTTCCTGCCTTCAGGTGTTTTGGTGCATAGGTTGACTCCCTCTTCTTTGTGACAACTCTTTAGATATTGGAACACTGTTATCATGTCACCCCTAGTTCTTCTTTTCATTAAACTAGACATACCCAATTCCCGGAACTGTTCTTTGTATATTTTAGCCTAAAGCCCATAACATTCTTATTTTATTTTTTTATTTATTTTATTAAATTTATACCCCGCCCTTCTCCTTGTTAGGACCCAGGGCGGCGCACAGGCATTATTAAAACCACAAAAATACAATAAATATCAATTTAAAATATATTAAATTAGATTAACCCGTGCTAAAACCCATGTTAAAAACCTTCCCAAATTATAATTTATTTATTTATTTTTTTAAAAAGTCAGGAACAGGGGGCTATCCTAGGCCGGCTTGTTGAAATAAATACGTCTTAAGACGTTGGCGGAAGAGACGGAGGTCCGAGATAGTGCGAAGGTCGGGGGGTAGGTCGTTCCAGAGGGCCGGGCCCGCCACAGAGAAGGCCCTTCCCCTGGGTGTCGCCAACCGGCATTGCCCCGTCGACGGCACCCGGAGAAGGCCCTCTCTGTGGGAGCGGATCGGACGAAGGGATGTATGGGGCAGGAGGCGGTCTCGTATATAGCTAGGCCCCGAGCCATGGAGCGATTTAAAGATGGTTGTCAACACCTTGAAGCGCACTCGAAAGGCCACAGGCAGCCAGTGCAGCTCGCGCAGGAGAGGTGTTACGTGGGTTTGCCTTGAGGCACCCATAATCACCCGCGCGGCCGCATTCTGCACTAACTGTAGCTTTCGAGTGCACCTCAAGGGGAGCCCCATGTAGAGAGCGTTGCAGTAATCCAGCCGGGATGTCACAAGCGCTTGAGTGACTGTGCGAAGGACTCCCCGGTCCAGTAAGGGGCGCAACTGGCGTATCAGGCGTACCTGATAGAACGCCCCCCTGGCCACGGCCGCCACATGGTCCTCCATGGACAGCCGGGAATCCAGGAGGACACCCAAGTTGCGCGCCCTCTCCACGGGGGCCAGTTGTTCGCCCCCAATGGCCAGTGTTGGACTTAACTGGCTGAACCGGGGTGCCGGAAACCACAGCCACTCGGTCTTGGACGGGTTGAGTTTGAGTTTGTTACTACCCATCCAGATCCGTACGGCCTCTAGACACCGGGACAGCACTTCGACGGCATCGTTGGGGTGGTTTGGGGTGGATATGTACAACTGAGTGTCATCAGCGTACAGATGGTATTCCACCCCAAAACCACGGATGATCTCGCCCAGCGGCTTCATATAGGTGTTGAACAGAAGGGGAGAGAGGACCGACCCCTGAGGGACCCCACATATGAGGGGCCTCGGGGACGACCTCTGCCCTCCTGCCAACACCCATTGCGACCGACCAGAGAGGTAGGATGAGAACCACCGTAGAACGGTGCCTCCCAACCCCAACCCCCCCAATCGGTGCAATAAGATACCATGGTCGATGGTATCAAAAGCCGCTGAGAGGTCTAATAGGACAAGGATAGAGGAACAACCTCTATCCCGTGCCCTCCAGAGATCATCAACCAACGCGACCAATGCCGTCTCGGTGCTGTGACCGGGCCGGAAGCCGGACTGGCGCGGGTCTAGATAATCAACTTCCTCCAGATGTCGGGGAAACTGTTGAGCCACCACACTCTCCACAACCTTCACTAAAAAGTGAAGGTTGGAGACGGGACGATAGTTCTCTAATAAAGCCGGGTCCAGGGATGGCTTCTTGAGGAGGGTTTGCTCCAACCCCAAATTTCAAATAATCAGTATTCTTCCTGCTTCTTCAAAATCTAACTTTTGCTGGACTAACATTAGCACCCTCCGTAACTTTTTCCATTCTATTATTATATATTTGTTTACCATCATGTCTGAACCACGAACTTGGACTAGATCTTCTCAGGTCAAGCAATTAAGTTATGACCTGAGAATTTTGATATGTTGTTTGACTTCTACTTCCTGACTTAAGAAAGTCAACCCAGGGATACTGGAGTAAACAAATCATAAAACAGGTTCAGTGATTCTTTTAATTCAACCCAGAAAGTGCAACTGAGAAGCATATACTGTATATGAACTCACTGCTAGGAATAATAGGAAAATGTCCAATAAAATACACCATATCAACAGATATCACACACTAATCTAATATGCATTTTCTAACGTAAATTTCAATCTAATTTTGAGAGGGACAAGGAACCATTCAAATAAATGGATACAACTACCCATCATCTAATAACAGCTATTATTGGAAATCTACTTCAGTCCATTTGTGGCTTCCAAAAACTATATATCTCAGGGTTCCAGTTCCATCCACAACAGGAAAAGCATGGGTTTTAAAATCCATTTTACCTGTCTTTATAACATTGAGGTGGGTCTTCCCTCCCTCACCTTAGTTATTTCAAATAATATTATATCTAAGTCTGCTTCCCATGTTCCTGAAAGTTTTCCCTCTGTCAAAAGTATTATTTTTCCATTCAAGTCTGGAGTTGCTTTAGAACTTCATTGGAAATTTTCTTTGGATTTGGGCTTACTTTATCATTGCAAGCTGTGAAAAAAACCTCACCCATGAATCTTTCATTAAAAAACTTTTTCTGCTTTGGAAACAGAAATTGAGAGTCACTTTTTTTTCACTATACACTATGTTGCATACCATACAAATCTAGAAGATCAGCATTGCATTGTTTTACATGGGGCTGAGCACCAAAGGATTAAAATGCTGAACTAATTTGATTGTGGTACACTGGGAAAGATTTCCTTCCGGATAGTTCATCTGATTGCCATCAAAGAGAGTTGGAGGACAGTTATAAGAAAGAGGCCAAAGCATGTCAGGACAAGAGATTTGCCAGGAGAAAAAACAAACTGGCCTTCAGCTTTTACAGTGGAAAGTTTTCCATTATCTACTTTTTAGGAGGGAGATTTACGTGACTGCTTGACTGTTGGCAGCTTTATATCACTAAAGTTTATGGTCTGGATAGCTCTTTTAAACTTTCTGCAACGGAAGAAGCCAAACTAGGATCTAGCACAGGAGAACAGTTAGCTGCGTGAGTTCAATTTGAAATCCAGCAGATTACATGAATCACTATTATTTTCATGAGAAGCAAACATGAATGTTTTCTATGAGGTTAAGCAAAGTTTCATAACAAATTATCTGCTCGTATGATCCGCTCTTACTCCATGTTTTAAAACGGCATTCACGGCTTCCAGTGGCAAACGAGAAAGAAAAAATGGTTTACAGCAAAGTTCCCCAACGTTTTTGGATTGGTAGTCTGGAGGTGGAGAGGGGGAAGGGTTTTGTGGGAGGGGTAGACACGTCCGTGTGAGCAAACACTGGTTGCTGGCATGAGTGGGGCCGAGAGCATTCACTTTTCCTATCCTTCCTATGTTTCCTTAAAGTCCATTTTTCACTTCTATAGTGTGTCACAGGGGATACCGTGGCTTGCATGACTCTGATGCTGATGGCTAAGTATAGACACGTGTCTTTGCGTCTATTGATTACCCCCAAAATAAGCCTGCCTGCCCATTCTGTCTGATTGATTGCAGTGCTGCAGCCACAAGGTGAGGCAGGACAGTGCAATGCAATGCAATGCAATGCAATGCAATGCAATGCAATGCAATGCAATGCAATGCAATGCAATGCAATGCAATGCAATGCAATGCAATGCAATGCAATGCAATGCAATACAATAGCAGAGTTGGAAGGGACCTTGGAAGTCTTCTAGTCGTGACGTCCCGACTCGACTACTGTAATGCTCTCTACATGGGGCTTCCCTTGAGATGCACTCGAAAGCTACAGCTAGTCCAAAACGCAGCCGCGCGGGTAATTACGGGAGCCACCAGATGCTCCCACATAACACCGATCCTGCGCGAGCTGCATTGGCTTCCTGTGGCCTTTTGGGTGTGCTTCAAGGTTTTGACGACCATCTTTAAAGCGCTCCATGGCTCAGGGCCTAGTTACATGCGAGACCGCCTCCTGCCCCATACATCCCTTAGACCGATCCGCTCCCACAGAGAGGGCCTCCTCAGGGTGCCGTCGGCCGGACAATGCCGACTGGCGACACCCAGGGGAAGAGCCTTCTCTGTGGCGGGCCCAGCCCTTTGGAACGACCTACCCCCTGAGTTACGTACCATCACAGACCTCCGCCTCTTCCGCCAATGTCTAAAGACATATCTCTTCCAACAAGCCGGCCTAGCCTAACCTCCCTTGGGGACTTTTGGATAGTTTTAAATTGGGTTTTAATAATTTGGTTTTAGCATAGGATTAGACAATTTAATATATATTTTAAATTTTGTATCTATTTTTGTATTTTGTATGTTTTTTAATTTTCCTGTGCGCCGCCCTGGGTCCTCTGTGGAGAAGGGCGGGATATAAATAGAATAAAATAAATAAAATAAATAAAGTCCAACCCCCTGTCTAGGCAGTAAACTCTATACCTGTGATGGCTAACCTGTGGCATGGGTACCACAAGTGGCACGCAGAACCATTTCTTAGGGCACGCGAGGTGTTGCCCTGTCAGCTCCAGCGCGCATGCACTGGCCAGCTGATTTAGGCCTTTTGAGGCTGTTTTTTCCCTCTGGAGGCTTCAGGGAAGCTCCTGAAGCCTCTGGAAGTGGGGAGGGGAGGCTGTTTTCACCCTCCCCAGGCTCCTAGAAAGCCTCTGGAGCCTGGGGAGGGCAAAAAAAGGCACCAAAAGCAGGGGGTCATGCACATAGCATTAAGGGTGTGGCACGCCCACACACGACCCCCCTGCGCTCCCCCCACTTTTGGCACGCGAAGCAAAAAAGGTTAGCCATCACTGCCCTATACTATTTCAGACAAATGGCTATCCAACATCTTCTTAAAGACTTCCAGGGTTGGGGCATTCACAACTTCTGGAGGCAAGCTGTTCCACTGATTAATTGTTCTGTCGGGAAATTTCTCCTCAGTTCTAAGTTGCTTCTCTCCTTGATTAGTTTCCACCCATTGCTTCTTGTTCTGCCCTCAGGTGCCTTGGAGAATAGTTTGACTCCCTCTTCTTTGTGGCAATCCCTGAGATATTGGAACACTGCTATCATGTCTCCCCTAGTCCTACTTTTTATTAAACTAGACATACATAGTTCCTGCAATTGTTCTTCATATGTGGTGGAGCTGCCCCATGCATCCTGGACAGGCTTACCTCAGGGCCCCCACAGCTAGGCGATCCATGCCCCAACAGCTTCCTTGCAGCAGCAGCAGCAGCAGCAGCAGCAGCAGCAGCAGAAGCAGAAGCAGCCATGTGCAGCAGGAGCCCATGGGACTGCTGGCCTACTTCTGCTTGCAATGGAGCAAGCAGTGGGTTGATGCCATGACCGTGAGGCTAGGCAGGTGTTGAGGAGTGGATGGCCTGGCTGTGGGGCTCTAAGGTAAGCCAATACAGGGCACAAGAGGCAGCTCTATCTCCCTGCCTCATAGCAGCAGCACTGGCGTGCCATGTGGCTTCCTGTCCTGAGCAAGCAAAAGAAGTGAACCTCCCATACCTGGAGGGTGGGGAGAGAACCCTCCAAAATAAGCCCTAGTGTTTATTTTGGGGTCCAAAAGAAAATAAGACCCGGTCTTATTTTCAGGGAAACACGGATATCTAGTTGGGTAATGAAATATCTACAAGCAAACAACCAAGTTTAGAGAACACCAAAGACTCTCTATAGTTTGAGCCTGAGTTAGATATTATCTTCCATGGGACTGTTTAGTTTTCTTACCCTCTTTATGGAGTTGCCAAGAAAGCATGGACAGAAAGACCAGATAGGCATCACATAGTAACTTTTTATGGAAAGGAAGATTCAAAGCAGCTGTTTGCAGCAGTAGCTGTGTCTGTGTATATCTTGTGAGCAAGCAACAGCTGCATTGTATTTTACGCTTAAGTTTTTGAAAATGGGAAAGACTAAAGTGAATGGGATGATAATTCCAGGGGGCTAAACTCATGGTTGGTTTTTTTTTTTTGGTGTTTTCTTGTTTGGGATAAAAAGATTTGGGTTGGGTCCTCTCTCCTCTCCTCTCCTCTCCTCTCCTCTCCTCTCCCCTCTCCTCTCCTCTCCTCTCCTCTCCCCTCTCCTCTCCCCTCTCCTCTCCTCTCCTCTCCTCTCTCCTCTCCTCTCCTCTCTCCATTCCATTCCATTCTCCTTGATGACAAGATAAACAAGATTTCCACATAACTTATTATTTAACATAAAGTATACTTCAGGCTATGATTTGTTGTGTGAAATTAATTATCATACTGCAGAAGGCTTCTTTGCCCATTTTTAGATAGATGCTGCTGTTATTTCTGAACTTTGTCAAGGCACTGAATGCTTCTCAGTCTCTGGCTCCCCCTAATGGCAGATGCTCTGTTATTGACAGAGAAGTTTATTATCACATTGGGTGTTGTAATCCACGCTTGCTAATGAAGTAGAGTGTTTATGAAACGATAAAATGGGCATTGCTCCTCAAAATACTTGTTCAAACCTGATATATATCTAACAATAGCAATAGCACTTAGACTTATATACTGCTTTGTGGTGCTTTACACATCCTCTCTAAGTGGTCCACAGTCTCAGCATATTGCCCCCCAAAAATCTGGGTCCTCATTTTACTGACCTTGGAAAGATGGAAGGCTGAGTCATCCTTGAGCCAGTCAGGATCAAACTGCTGGCATTCAGGAGAATTAACCAGCAATACTGCGTCCTGACCACCACCACAGCTCTTCATTATTGTAACAACTAAAGATGCTTCTTAGAAACACACTAGAATGGAGGTTCTATCTTATTTGCATATGGGGTATAAAGCATGTTCCTCCATTTAAGCCATGTAGCACTTATTGCTCTGTCCTCCAATAAGACTACCCTGCCTACCATCCATCACTTATGGTGTCCAGAGGTGGGCTGCTACTAGTTTGTACCAGTTTGGGAAAACCGGTAGTGATATGTTGGCTTGGGTCCCACAACTGGCAGCAACCCAGGCTGGCCACACCCCTGAACCAGTTCCCCAGTCACTGCTGCCATTGTCAGACTGTTCTTAGTCCTTTTTAAATGTTCTGTGTGTGTGCAGAACAATTTATAGGCAACTGCGCATGCAGCGAACTGGCAGTAACGCCGGCAGCAACCCACCCCTGGTGGTGTCCGCCTCATTCAACTGACTATTTACTTCCCATAGTTTTATCCTGCATGTTGGACAACAGTTGTGGCCCTCCACTTCAATTACCAAAGAGAGATACAGTAATCCCTCATTTTTCGCGGCTAATCGGGACCGCACCCGTCCGCGAAAACCGGAAATCTGCAAAGTAGGATTCGCTAGGAAACTTGAATTGGTGGACATGTTTAAAGCAACCACTAGGGGGCGCTTGCCTCCTACCAATGCATTTTTCCCCCTGTATTTTTTACAAATCCGCGAAGCACTGAAGCCGCGGAAAACGAGGGATTACTGTAGTCCCTTCCTTTTAGCTCATGCCAAAAAAGTCAAGCTACAAAAGGGACAAAGAGAGAAGGGATATCAGTTTTTCAAGGCAGCATTTATGCAACTGTTTATGCATCTGGTTCAGGCCGAGGGCATTATCCTTTGCTTTTGCTTTAACCAGCAATTGGCAGCTGGGCTGGAATAAACTGTCGGTAGCAAGAGGGTTCCATCTGGTGGGGAGGAGAAAAGTAAATTCTCTGCAACTGCTCCTTCTCTGGCTCATGTAAAGGTCTTTTCATTGTGTCCCTCCCGGGAAGCAGGTTACACAATTTCACAGCTGGTCTTGAACATAGACACACACCGGTCAATAAAGGCAGGGGGGTGCAGATCTATTCATTCTAAGGCAATTGAGGAGGTTAATACAGGTCATTTCTATTTCATATACAAAGAAAAGAAAGTAATTGAGCATAGTCCTTCTATGGAAATTTGTATTTTTATATTTTGCAAAAATCCCTGGTCCTGTTTTTAGTTTAGTTTTAGTTTTATTAAATTTCTATACCGCCCTATCTCCCAACATGGGACTCAGGGCGGTGCACAGGAGCTATAAAATATAAAAATACAGACAGTCAAAAAAGTTAAAACTAGGATTAAATAATTGGGTCTGTGCTAAGAACATTTATTAAAAACCCAGCTATAATAATAAAATAGCTATGTCAGCTATGCCAGGACAGCCATATGAAAAAAGTATGTTTTTAATGTCCAACGGAAGAGGCGAAGGTCTGTGATTGTACGGAGGTCTGGGGGGAGGTTGTTCCAGAGGGCGGGACCTGCCACAGAGAAGGCTCTTCCCCTGGGAGTCGCCAGCCGGCATTGTCCGGTGGACAGCACCCTAAGGAGGCCCTCCCTGTGGGAGCAGACGGGTCGAATGGAGGTATGTGGTAGTAGGCGGTCCTGCAGGTAGCCAGGTCTGATGCCATGGAGCGCGTTAAAAGTTGTTACTAAGACCTTGAAACGCACCCGGAAGGCCACAGGCAGTCAGTGCAGCTCGCGCAGGAGAGGTGTTATATTGGAGTATTTTGAAGTTCCCAAGATCCCCGGCATTCTGCACTAACTGGAGCCTCCAGGTGCACCTCAAGGGGAGCCCTATGTAGAGAGCATTACAGTAGTCCAGGCAGGAGATGACAAGAGCTTGAGTGACCATGTGTAGGGCGTCACAATCCAGAAAGGGGCGCAACTGGCGTATCAGGTAGACCTGATAGAAAGCCCCCCTGGCTACGGCTGTCAGATGGTCATCTAAGGAGAGCCGAGCATCCAGGAGGACACCCAAGTTGCGGGCCCTTTCTGCGGGGGCTAATGACTCGCCTCCGATAGCCAGAGATGGAACTAACTGGCTATGTCATAGCGCCAGAAACCATAGCCACTCGGTCTTGGATGGCTTGAGTTGGAGTCCATTCCTCCCCATCCAGGCTCGCATGGCCTCCAAGCACCGGGACATGACGTCGGCAGCATCGTTGGGGTGGTTAGGGGTAGAGATGTACAGCTGGGTGTCATCAGCATACAGATGGAACTCTACCCCAAAACCACGGATGATCTCACCCAGCGGCTTCATGTAGATTGAACAGGAGGGGCGAGAGGACTGACCCCTGAGGCACCCCACATATACGAGGCCTCGACATCGACATCTGCCCCCGTCAACACAAATTGCGATCAGTCGGAGAGGTAGGAGGAGAACCACCGCAATACGGTGCCTCCCAACCCCAACCCCTCCAGCCGGTGCAATAGGATACCATGGTTGATGGTATCAAAAGCCGCTGAGAGGTCTAATAGGACCAGGATAGAGGAGCAACCTCTGTCCCGGGCCCTCCAGAGATCATCTACCAATGCGACCAATGCCATCTCCGTGCTATACCCAGGTTGGAAGCCGGACTGGCGCGAGTCTAGATAAGCAGTTTCCTCCAGGTGCTGGGGGAACTGTCATGCCACCACACTGTCAACAACCTTCGCAAGAAAGCGAAGGTTGGAGACTGGACGGTAGTTGGATAGCACAGCTGGGTCCAGGGAGGGCTTCTTGAGGAGGGGCCTCACTACCGCCTCTTTCAAGACAGTTGGCAAGAACCCCTCACTCAAGGAAGCATTAACAATCCCCTGGAGCCAGCCTCGTGTAACCTCCCAGGAGGCCAGTACAAGCCAGGAGGGACATGGGTCCAATAAACATGTGGTGGCATTCAGCTGCCCCAGTATCCTGTCCATGCCATCGGGAGTCACAGGATCAAACTCAGCCCAAATAACGGTCTCAAGACCTGTCTCTGTCATCCCACCCGGACTAACCCAATTGGAGGCTAACTCGCCCCGGATCTGAGTGATTTTATCCTGCAGATAACAACCAAATTCCTCTGCACGGCCCTGTAAAGGAGCTTCCCGCGGCCTCTGCTGAAGGAGCAAGCGGGTCACTCTAAACAGGACAGCAGGGCGGTTATCTGCGGATGCGATGAGAGCGGCGAGATAATCCCGTTTCACCGTTCTCATAGCCACAAGGTAGGTCCGCAAATGCGACCTCACCCGTGTCCTGTCAGATTCGGCACGAGTGGACCCCCAGATGCTCTCTAGGCATCTCTTCTGGCGTTTCATTTCCCTCAGCTCCTCGGAAAACCAAGGAGCCAAGGTAGATTGATGCCGAGTGAGAGGCCGCAAAGGCGCGACCTGGTCCAAGGCCCCCATGGCTGCACTATTCCAGGCGGTCACTAGGTCCTCAGTCGAGTCACATGCCAGGGATTCAGGTATTGGCCCAAGCTCCATCTGGAACCTCTCAGGGTCCATCAGGCGCCTAGGGCGGAACCATCTTGGCATGTCTGGTTCCACCTCCCCGCGGTGAGGTGCAGCGGTTGGAAAGTCAAGCTGAAGGAGAGAGGGTTCGATGGCTAATTCCCCTAATCCAAGAACACTCGTCCACTGGCCGGAGACAAAAACTAAATCCAGTGTGTGTCCCTCAGTGTGTGTGGGGCCATGAATTACTTGGGTCAGGTCCATGGCTGTCATGGAGGCCATGAACTCCCGGGCCACCTCAGATGCCTCCCCTACCGATGGCAGGTTGAAATCCCCCATGACTAAAAGCCTGGGGGTATCAACTGCCACCCCAGCGATCACATCAAGGAGCTCGGGTATGGCTGCTGATACGTAGCGGGGAGCCAGGTACACTATCAGCAAACCCAACTGCCTCCCATGACCCCACTTCACACAAAGGGATTCACAACCGGCTGTCTGCAGCGCAGTGGTCTCCCTTGGTTCAAGACTCTCCTTAATAACAACCGCCACCCCCCCTACCTTGGGCCGGTGGCTGATGAAATGCCCGGTAACCTGGTGGGCACATTTCCATGAGGGGTACTCCCCACTCATGGCCCAGCCAGGTCTCCGTGATACCTACCAGGTCCAGCTCCCCCTCTGACACCAAGTCGTGGATGAGGGGGGCTTTGTTGACCACGGACCTGGCGTTGCATAGCATCAGCTTAGGGCCCCGGTTCTGAGATCCCTGACCTCCTGGGTTGCAGGAAGAGCCTTGGAGATCGGAGCACGCAACCGTTTGTAAACAGCAGGTGCGCCCTCCCGGCACGTGATATGGTCTCTGGCTCCCATCATATCTACCCCTCCCCCAGACCGTCCTGATGGTATAGCCCTCTGTTAAGTGAACCTTAGCCTCCCCCCCAATATCTGACCCTATCGCCTCCCCGTCGGGACCATGGGCCGGCCAGGAGATGTTCCTTAGTGGGTTATTTCCCTCACCCACCACCCTTATCCCAGGTAACCCTCCCCCCTCCCTGGGACCCCTTAAAAGCCGAATTAAAAAAAACCCTAAAAAACCCCTAAGTCTCCGTTTCCAGCACCTCTTGAGATTAATAAATCCATCATTAAGGTGGGCCCTTGTTAACGCAGAGGGCCAAACCTGCGAGAGGGGAATCTCATAGGGCGTGGAGGTCAGCTTCAGAGTGCATAATAAATAGATAGTCCTTGAAACCATAGTCAAAGATACTAATAAGTCCTGTCAGCCGTCACTGATGGTAAAAATGGCGGCGGCGGCGGTGGGACGAGCCAACATTCTCTGCCAGACGGAACAACCCAACCGCCAAGAGACAAAGCAGAACCAAACGACAAACACAAGGACAAAATAAACCAGCAAAACAAACAGCAGAAACAGCAGGAGAGGCATGGGCGAACAACGTGGACAATCAGCAGAGTCAGCAGAGCAGGAACAAGTAGGAATGAGATGAGCAGGAACGACATGAACAGGAACGAGATGAGGCCAACAATGCAGATGAACAGGCAGCAGGAAGACAGGACCAACAGGAGGCAAACTACAAAGAGCAATGGTATAACGCTGTGGGACGAAGAGCACAGCAACAAGCAGCAGCGAAGCAACAGGAACCACAGGCAGTAGGAACAACAATAACAATGTACTGAAGAGAAGATAGGTCGATGAGACGAGACTAAGAAGCCAGGCACTGAGCGGCGAGGACGGCAGACGGCAAGAACATAACAGCAAGACGGCCAGAACAGGACAGCAGGACGGCAGGAACAGCAAGGAAAGACGATAAAATGGTGAAACAGCAGGGCGTGAGGAGGCAGGTGTGACGAGGCGGGGCAGGACAAAGATGGTGGGGCGAGCGAGCAACAGAGCGACCAGACAATGGAGGCCAGAGTGGGGGCGATAGGAGGAGCAGCAGGGGCGGTAGAGACGGGACAACTAAAGTTGAAAGACCGGAGGAACGGGGCAGCAGGAACTGGCTGACGACGGTCATAGCGCCACGTCAGCCATGATAACAGTCCGCACCCCCCCTTTCAGGCCCCGCCGGCAACCAGCAAGCTAACAGCCAGCTCTGCAGCTCTCCGCAACTCTCCGCGACTCTCTCCTCTCTTCCCCAGATGATCGCAAGGCTGATGGCTGAGCCTAGCACCCCAGCCGAGTTCTTTCCAACCAGGTATGCTCCTTTTAACTGCCTTCGGCTCGGAGCTCGCGATTCGCAGCTCCTCCATTCCGCAAACCGGAACCGGAAGGAATTGTAAGGAATTTGGAGTTTGTGGAACTGTTAGTGATTCTGATGGATTGTCACCAGATCATATACTGTCCATGACAGAGCACTGATGGACCCGGACAGGTTCCAGACGGCGCTTGGGCCACTTCCTGTATCCCTGACCCGCGCCCCGATGGAGGACCTCGTGGCCGCATGGAATACTGCGACCGCGGGAGCCTTGGATCGGGTCGCGCCCTTGCGGCCTCTCTTGCGGTGGTGAACCTCCCTGGCCCCTTGGTTTACCGAGGAGCTAAGGGTGATGAAATGCCACAAGAGATGCCTAGAGAGGAGATGGAGGTCTACTCGATCTGAATCTGACCGGACACAGGTAAGAGCCCATTTACGGACTTACATTGTGGCGCTGAGAGTGGCCAAATGCCATCATTGTGCCACTCTCATAGCATCTGCAGATAACCGCCCTGCCGCCCTGTTTAGGGTGACCCGCTCCCTCCTACAACAGAGGGTGCGGGAAGCCCCATTACAGGGTAGAGCAGAGGAATTTGTGATTTATCTGCAGGAGAAAATCGCTCAGATACAGAACGAGCTAGTCTCCATTGATGGGCCAGTGGGATTGCACGAGGCGGGTCTTGGTTGGGAGGAGTTTGACTCTGTTACTTCCGAGGATATGGACAGGTTACGTGGGCGACTGCAAGCCACCAATGTTTATTGGACCCGTGTCCTTCCTGGTTTGTACTGGCATCCTGGAAGGTGACACGAGGCTTGCTCCAGGAGGTTGTCAACGCTTCTCTGAGTGAGGGTTTCTTGCCTGCCTCTCTTAAAGAGGCCATGGTGAGGCCCCTCCTGAAGAAGCCCTCTCTGGACCCAGCTTTATTAGCCAACTATCATCCCGTCTCCAACCTTCCCTTTCTGGCGAAGGTTGTCGAGAGTGTGGTGGCACAACAGTTTCCCCGTCACTTGGAGGAAGTTGATTATCTAGACCCGCGCCAGTCCGGCTTCCGGCCTGGGCACAGCACCGAGACGGCATTGGTCGCGATGATCTCTGGAGGGCCAGAGATGGGGGTTGCTCCTCCATCCTGGTCCTATTAGACCTCTCGGCGGCTTTCGATACCATCGACCATGGTATCCTATTGCATCGGCTGGAGGGGTTGGGGGTGGGAGGCACCGTTTTGCGGTGGTTCTCCTCCTACCTCTCCGGTCGGTCGCAATTTGTGTTGACAGGAGGGCAGAGGTCGACCTCTAGGCCCCTCACTTGTGGGGTGCCTCAGGGGTCGGTCCTCTCGCCACTCCTGTTCAACACATATATGAAGCCGCTGGGTGAGATCATCCGTGGTTTTGGGGTAGAGTACCACCTCTACGCTGACGACACGCAGCTGTATATATCTACCCCAAACCACCCCAACGATGCCGTAGCGGTGATGTGTCAGTGCCTGGAAGCCGTGCGGGCCTGGATGGGAAGTAACAGACTCAGACTCAACCCGTCTAAGACCGAGTGGCTGTGGTTTCCGGCATCCCGGTACAACCAGTTGACTCCATCACTGGCCATAGGGGACGATCACCTTACCCCTGTGGATGGGGCACGCAACTTGGGCGTCCTCCTTGATGCCCGGCTGTCCATGGAAGATCAAGTGACAGCCGTGGCCAGGAGGGCGTTTTACCAGGTTCGCCTGGTCCGCCAGTTGCGTCCCCTATTGGATCGGGGTGCCCTTTGCACAGTCACTCATGCCCTCGTGACATCTCGGCTGGACTATTGCAACTCTCTCTACATGGGGCTCCCCTTGAGGTGCACCCGAAGGCTTCAGCTAGTCCAGAATGCAGCCGCACGGGCAGTTATGGGAGCCTCTAGGTTCTCCCATGTAACACCGCTCCTGCGCGAGCTGCACTGGCTGCCTGTCGTCTTTCGGGTGCGCTTCAAGGTGTTAGTTACTATCTTTAAAGCGCTCCATGGCACGGGACCTAGCTATCTGCGGGATCGCATTCTGCCTCATACATCCCTGCGACCGATTCGCTCCCACAGAGAGGGACTTCTCCGGGTGCCGTCCACTAGGCTGTGCCAGCGGGCGACGTCCAGGGGAAGGGCCTTCTCTGTGGCGGGCCCGACCCTCTGGAACGACCTTCCCCCCGAAATCAGAACAACCACTGACCTTCGCTCCTTCCGACAGCTTTTAAAAACTCATTTCTTCCGTTTGGCTGGCCTAGGGTAATTTTAATTAATTTATAGTGTTAAGGGGTTTTAGGGACAGTTTTTAGTTTTTATAGATGTTTTTAGCGCAGGATATGTTTAATTGTGATTTTAAATTTTGTACTCTGTTTGTGTTTATTGTTTTTAATTCTCCTGTGCCCCGCCTCGAGTCCCTCTGGGGAGAGAGAGCGGGCTATAAATAAAATGTATTATTATTATTATTATTACTAAATATAGATCTGCAGCAGAATTTCTCCTGGGCTAAGAAAAGGCAACCCGTAACTCAGATTAGGACAGGATAGGAAAAGAGGCAGGCTGGATTGCAAGCAGGTTCCCCTGTTTTTGGTCATCTCTGCCTGTTCAACAAGGTTGCAGATGGCTTACTCTCTCTTGCTCTGTGCTGGCTAGAAGTCCAGCTCTCTGGTGGTTGTCTGCCCTTTCATACTTCATACTTACCAGCAGGTGGTGTGCCTGTACTTATGTGGAAATCAATTGCTGCTCTGCTTTTTCAAATCTGACTTTTAAAGAATATGTTGCGCAAACTAGAGCATGAAAAATCCACGGGCATATTTAGAAATATGTATTTGAATGCAGCGTGTGATTCCATGTGTCTGCATTGCTCAATCATCCTTACAAGTTTCAGTACAGCTTTTGGCTTAATAACACCACCCAGCATGATGGACAAGAGGAGAGTGAGAGTGAGAGAGAGAGGGGGGTATTCAAATCAGCAGGCCAACCTGTATGGAAAAGGGAACAAATGATTACTTATTTGTCCTTCTTGTTTTATTTGTACCATCAGGAATGGAGAGAGACTTGTAATGTTTCTGCATGCCAAAATAACTTTGATGCTTTGAGCATTAGGTCCCTTGAGGAGGAGGCATGGGAATGGAGTACTGCTTGTTGTACTGCCTGATTTGAACTCCTATTGAAGGTGAATTCCAAACTCTTTGTGTTTGACTCTTTCTTTTTTGTTTTAGAACAGGTTGTTCTTTATTGTTTAAATTAGCAGTTTGCCTAGAACATTAGACTATGAAAGTGACAAATTAATCTCATGCTGCAAGTCAATAAAATGACATCAATTTAGTTGGCAAGTTGTCCTTCAGGCAGAGATCAATGCCTTCAATCCTTAATTAACAGATTATGACTCTAAGAGCATTGCTCGGTCAGACAAAGGCCTCTCTGTTCCAGCATTTTGAGCCCAAAGTGACCATCCAAAGGATTCTGAGAAGCCCACAAGCAAGATAAACATGCAGTCACCTCCTGTGCTCATCTCACACTTGGTTTCTAGCTATTTTAACTATTCAGGCCAAACTCTTCCTTTTCTCACAATCTCCAGCACAGTATTTGTGTTTTCATCAAGCCTGGACATTTTTGCAGGACTCACATTGCCATGAATAAATATGCACAAATGAAGACAGGAGGAGGCAGCAGGCAGTCTGGTGTCTTCAATGTCAGGGTGGATTCCTGGAGGCTGCCTGGGCTAGTCGCTGCAGTTAATGCAGAACAAGAACTATGTGTTTAATGCCTTTCCCCCTTTTGATTTCAACCACTTTAAATCATTTCAGATTCTTTATTCTTCTTCCAAGTTATTAGTGTATGTAGTTATTCAATTGCTTATAATAATATACACTTGTCGTTAATAGCTGTCTCACTCACTGTAACAGGTATCCAGCCTGTATTAATCTTGCAGCTAGAATTTATAGTTAAAAGTTTAATCTATATAAATAAAAATGTAAAATAGTTTGTACGAATCCACTAATCTCAAAAACTACTGCACCGATTTACCTCAAATTTTGACACAATGTTGCCAAGGATTTCCGATAATAGAATACCTACTCATTTTGTGCCTAGCACACGTGTGTCATGTGCAAGGTACACAAATGTAAAATGTACCCACTGATCAGGTTTTCACTTCCCTGTAACTCCTCCCACCAGGCAACAGTTATTTCCTCAGCCACGTATGGAGGCCTCTTAGGGCCAAAAAGGCACTGAGATAGCAAACTCCCAGGTGGCCCATAGAGAGAGAGAGAGAGGAAGAAATACAGTTTAATAAAAGAGGGACTAGGGGAGACAGGATAGCAGCCTTCCAATATCTCAGAGGCCGCCACAAAGAAGAGAAAGTCAAGCTATTCTCCAAAGCACCTGAGGGCAGAACAAGAAGCAATGGGTGGAAACTAATCAAGGAGAGAAGCAACTTAGAACTGAGGAGAAATTTCATGACACTTAGAACAATTAATCAGTGGAACAGCTTGCCTCCAGAAGTTGTGAATGCCCCAACACTGCAGGTCTTCAAGAAGATGTTGGATAGCCATTTGTCTGAAATGGTAAAGGGCTTCCTGCCTAGGCAGGGAGTTGGACTAGATGACCTCCAAGGTCCCTTCCAACTCTGCTATTGTATTATTGTATTACAGTAGGTAGGTAGATAGGGGAATATATAGATAGGGAGAAATATGGTAGGTAGGTAGGGGGATAGATAGAGAAGGAGAAATACAGTAGGTAGGTAGATAGGGGGATAGATAGAGAGGGAGAATTATAGTAGATAGGTAGGTAGATAGAGGGAGAAAGGAAGAAATACAGTAGGTAGGTAAGTAGAGGGATTGACAGAGAGGGAGAAATACAGTAGGTAGGTTAGGTAGATAGGTAGGTAGGTAGGTAAGTAAGGGGATAGATAGGGAGAAATACAGTAGGTAGGTAGAGGAATAGAGAGAGGAAGAAATACAGTAGGTAGGTAGGTAGAAGGATAGATAGAGAGGGAGAAATACAGTAGGTAGGTAGGTAGATAGAGGGAGAAAGGAAGAAATACAGGTTGTAGGTAGGTAGAGGGATAGATAGAGAGGGAGAAATACAGTAGGTAGGTAGGTACTGTAGGTAGAGGAATAGAGAGAGGAAGAAATACAGTAGGTAGGTAGGTAGAAGGATAGATAGAGAGGGAGAAATACAGTAGGTAGGTAGGTAGGTAGGTAGGTAGGTAGGTAGGTAGGTAGGTAGGTAGGTAGGTAGAGGGAGAAAGGAAGAAATACAGTAGGTAGGTAGGTAGATGGATAGATAGAGAGGGAGAAATACAGTAGGTAGGTAGGTTGGGGGTAATACGGTGGTTGTGTGTATGTGTGCAGGTGTAGATCTACACACAGATTGGTTGGCCATTTAACCAAACTGGGCGACAGCAACGCGTGGCCGAGTATAGCTAGTTTCTGAATAAAATAGCTTATGTTGAACATTTAGTTACAGCTTCTGCTCTGTTCTTTTCTTTTTTCTTTCTAACCTACAGATTCTTCTAATAAGGAAAAATGGATGTGTTTCTACGCATTTGCTATGATACAACACATTATAGGTCTATTTAAATTCAAATATTTCCATATATGTTCTTTTTAATCAGCTTTCCTAAATGCACACCAACTTCTGCAAAATGTAGTGATGGAAGAGACTGCTTTTCCTGTCATGGCTTCACATGTGTTTACTTGCAAGAGCTATTACCTCAATTAACCCTCTATAAGCCTCCATAAGGCTATGCATATAATTTTTTTGACCAAAAAACGAGCCCCCCCCCCCTCCGGAGCACTCTGCAAGTCTCCCCAAGGCTATTCATGCCTTTTATTTGGGAACAAACGGGCCCATTTTCACAAAAAAACAGGGTGTTTGGGGGAGGTTTGCAGAGTGCAAAAACTTTTTTTCCCTCTTTCGGAAAGCTGTTTAGTTAGAGGAATTGATGAGAATTATGTTGGTCAAGTACTGTGGCTGCAGAAACAAAGATTTAGGTGCTACAGGTTGTCAGGGATTTCCTTCTCCAGCACATGGATAAATACACCTGGAAACATCTACCTACCTACTCTCTTTCTCTCTCTCCTTACCTACCTACTGTATTTCTCTCTCTCCTCCCCCCCTCTATCTAACTATATACCTACCTACCTTCTCTCTCCCTCCCCCTATCTATCTACTGTATTTCTCTCTATTTTTCTCTCTCTATCCCTCTACTTACCAACCTATCTACTCTCTCTCTCTCTCTCCCTACCTATCTACTGCATTTCTCTCTCTCTCTCTCTCTCTATCCCTCTACCTACCCACCTATCTACACACTATCTCTCCCTCTCTCCCTCCCTATTGTATTTCTCTCTCTCTCTATTTTCTCTCTCTCTCCCTTTACCTACCTACCAACCTACCTACCTACCTACTCCCTCTCTCCCTCCCTACCTATCTACTGTATTTCTCTCTCTTTCTCTCCCTCTCTATCCCTCTATCTACCTACCTACTTTTTTAAAAAAAATGCCTCTTCAAAACCTGGGTGCGTCTTATACTCTGAAAAATACGGTGTTAAATACTAATAAATACAAATACTGCTTCATTTGAAAGCCGGGTCCCCTTTAAACATGGCTTTAAACATGGTTCCAGAAGACTGCTCAACTGGTCTTTAAAAGCAGTCCAACAATAGGAGTATTCAGCATGAAGCAGCTGCTTTGTTAGGCAGCTTTTACGCTGCCACTCTTGGTCCCAGGCTTCTCAGGCTAATCTGGGCCTTTGAGATGGAGTTCACAGACCTTGGATGCCCTTGCACAATAGCCTGTCTGAAAGAAGTGGGCTATCTGGCGGCAAAGCAAGAAGACCCAGGAGAGGGTTCCCAGGGACCAGAGGGAATTCGATATTCTTGAAGTGGCAAAGGGATACTCTGTTGATCCCAACTTGTGAAGTAAGCTGTATGAGGTGTCAAATGAATAGTTGGTGAAGCATGTCGGATTGCACCGATGGTGCAATTTCCATAGCTGGTTGCTATGGGAAAAAAAACAACTACCTTTAAACCTGGATAATAAATAGTTTAAATCTGCCTCATACCTGGTAATGAAATGAAGGCATTGTGAAGATGTAACAAGAAAGGGTTGCCAGGGCATGTTTATACCACAGTTAGATGCAATCAAGGAAAGATCCAAGTAAGATTTGCTATGCAAGAAATCTTCTGGACACACCCAAGAGTAGATTTTGCTAGATAGCACTGATCGCTATTTCCGTGGTATTATTTTTCTGAGACTTTGAACTTTTTAATTTTTTATGTGTTCTGCAATCAAATGAAATCACTAACCACACCTCAATACTTTGGCAAAATCTCTTTGGGGTGTGTGTGTGTGTGTGTGTGTGTGTATGTATGTATGTATGTATGTATGTATGTATGTATGTATGTATGTATGTATGTATATATATATATATATATATATATATATATATATATATATATATATATATATATATATATATATATATATATATATATATATATATATAATTGTTTCCACAACTTCCTGTAAGGGCCCCAATTAAGGGAGGAGACATGATGTTTCCCTCTCTGCCTGTCGGCTCATCACCAGAGACCATCTAGACAGAGAACCATTTTTTAGTTACATTGTGTAATATTTTTTTTTAGATATGTGTTAGTTTTTATGAGCTGATCAATAAATTTAAATTTGAGAGACCAAGATAGATCTATTTCGAGCTTATTAGCTCTCATCAGTTGGCCACACCCCACTGGGATTCGAACCGGGGCTGTAATGAATTTATTTAAATTTATTGATCAGCTCATAAAAACTAACACATATCTAAAAAAAAATATTAGCTGATGAAACAGGGTAGAACCGATTAGGCTGGAGTACTAGGCTTCTGCCTTGGATTCATTACAGCCCCGGTTCGAATCCCAGTGGGGTGTGGCCAACTGATGAGAGCTAATAAGCTCGAAATAGATCTATCTTGGTCTCTCAAATTTAAATTTATTGATCAGCTCATAAAAACTAACACATATCTAAAAAAAAAAAATATTACACAACGTAACTAAAAAATGCTTCTCTGTCTAGATGGTCTCTGGTGATGAGCCAACAGGCAGAGAGGGAAACAGCATGTCTCCTCCCTTAATTGGGGCCCTTACAGGAAGTTGTGGAAACAATTATCTATACTAAATACTCCTGGATTAGCTGATGAAACAGGGTAGAACCGATTAGGCTGGAGTACTAGGCTTCTGCCTTGGATTCATTACAGCCCCGGTTCGAATCCCAGTGGGATGTGGCCAACTGATGAGAGCTAATAAGCTCGAAATAGATCTATCTTGGTCTCTCAAATTTAAATTTATTGATCAGCTCATAAAAACTAACATATATATATGCTGGTATTGCTGGCTTCGGGGATTTTCCCGTGTATAAGGCATAGAAATGTTATTGCAATGTTTCGACAAGATCTCACCTGCCTGATGATGACAAGAAGCCTGCCTGATGATGACAAGTGAGAAGAAGCCTGCCTGATGATGACAAGTGAGATCTTGTCGAAACGTTGCAATAACATTTCTATGCCTTATACACGGGAAAATCCCCGAAGCCAGCAATACCAGCATACCTACACCCGTGAAAATCTACGAAAACATATGTATGTATGTATGTATGTGTGTATGTATGTATGTATGTATGTAGGTCTTTGGTTGTTTGGGTTTTCTCCCGCGTAGAATTGGAAGTATCTTCACAACGTTTCAATGAAGTCTCATTCATCATCTTCAGGCTGGTGCTTCCGGCTTGGTGCTTCCAGGAGCACCAAGAAGCACCAAGCACTTGCTCCTGGAAGCACCAAGCCGGAAGCACCAGCCTGAAGATGATGAATGAGACTTCATTGAAACGTCGTGAAGATACTTCCAATTCTACGCGGGAGAAAACCCGAACAACCAAAGACCTACATACAAACACCCACGAAAACTTCAGAAAACATATATATATATATATATATATATATATATATATGTTTTTCGAGCTTTTTAGCTCTCATCAGCTAGCCATACCCTTACTGGGATTCAAAGTGTTGTGGAACAAGTATATGTATCGAATCCCAGTAACGGTATGGCTAGCTGATGAGAGCTAAAAAGCTCGAAATAGATCTATACTAGTCTCTCTGATTTATTTATTGATCAGCTCATAAAACTAACATACACACACACACACACACACACACACACACACACATGTCACAACACCCTGGTAAGCCTCAATTAAAGGAAGAGACATACTGTTTCCTTTTCTGCCTTTCAGGCTCATCACCAGAGACCATCTAGACAGAAAGCTATTAGTTTTGTTGTGTCTTTTTTTTATATATGTGTGTTATGTTTTTGAGCTGCTCAATAAATAAGTCAGGGAGACTAGTATAGATCTATTACGAGCTTTTTAGCTGTCATCAGCTAGTCATACCCTTACTGGGATTCGAACCGGGGCTGTATTACATGCTAGGCAAATGCCTTACCACTTTGAGCCACCAGGTTCTCTTCCTGCTCAGCTGAGACAGGAGAATAAGTATATGCTTTTTTCCACAACACCCTGTTAGGCCCCAATTAAGGGAGGAGACATACTGTTTCCTTTTCTGCTTTTCGGCTCATCACCAGAGACCATCTAGACAAAAAGCCATGAATTCCGCTGTGTGATTTTTTAAATATGTGTGTTAGTTTTATGAGCTGATCAATAAATAAATCAGAGAGACTAGTATAGATCTATTTCGAGCTTTTTAGCTCTCATCAGCTAGCCATACCCTTACTGGGATGCAGCCCCGGTTCGAATCCCAGTAAGGGTATGGCTAGCTGATGAGAGCTAAAAAGCTCAAAATAGATCTATACTAGTCTTTCTGATTTATTTATTGATCAGCTTATAAAACTAACTATATATATATATGAGTGTCACGCCCTTGTTTGAAAGATACCATTTACTGTATTTTGCTTTTCAATAGAAATAACTCACTTCTCCAAAAGCCTCGTATTTAAAACCAGAAACTCCAAGGTTGCAATTCTACTGGCATTGATTTAAAATTATATTCATTTCATAACGTAGGACTTCCTTTTGGCAGACAAGTGGCTTCCCAAATGGCTTTTCCTGATGCAGTCCTTAAAATTCTCAACTGACAAATTGAAGTTGATTCTTAATTATTTATTCATTTCAGAGCTAAATTAAAAAAACCAAGAGTGGTTTTAAAGAGTTCTTTACTTACTAAAACAAGAAATGGTTTTAAATACCACTGCAGTGTTTGTGTGGGGATTTCTGTAGGTTAGGGTTTCATACATTTAAAAAATCCCTTCTCGCCCTCATGGATGGTTTGTGTCTTCTCAAATTCTGCCAGAGGCCTTGGAGTTTGAGGGTTCTGCACAGGATCTTAGCTGTTCTGGATAGGGAACGGTCCAGAACACTGCAGTTTTCAGGATAGAGAGCACTGATGTTGTTCCTGGGATCTGTTGGAATCACCCTCTGGAGCATGCATGAAATATAGACGATATATCTATGCTTCTACCACACCCTGCTTATTTAGCCATTGACCATGTATATTGGGAGTATATTATATATGGTACATATATGGAAAACATCAAATTGGAGAAGTCTAATCTAGAATCCAGGAGTTTGAGATTTCTAAGCAGACTGTCCTGCTCAGGAATCTCACACTCTGAATTTTTGGGATTGACTGAGAGGCTAGACTAGAAGTGATGATCTGTACACGTCTGTTTCTCACATTCAAAATGTCTGGAGGCCAGTCGTTCCACTGATTAATTGTTCTGTCAGAAGATTTCTTCTTAGTTCTAGGTTGCTTCTCTCCTTGATTAGTTTCCATCCATTGCTTTTACCCTGCGTTCAGGTGTTTTGGAGAATAGGTTGACCCCCTGTTCTGTGTGGCAACCCCTGAGATATTGGAACACTGCGGTTAGGTCACCCCTAGTCCTTCTTTTCATTAAACTAGACATATCCAATTCCAGCAACAGTTTGTTATATGTTTTAGCCCCCAGTCCTCTAATCATCTTTTTTGCTCTTCTCTGCACTCTTTCTAGAGTCTCAATATCTTTTTTTTATATCATGGCGACCAAAACTGGATGCAGTATTCCAAGTGTGGCCTTACCAAGGCATTATAAATACATAGCAGGCTTAGGCTAGTGCAAATGTCTATGCCCCAAATTAATATAAATGTCTATATTGTGTGCTCCAATTGTCTTGATCTTATCAATTAGCTGTGATGGCACAGTGATTAGAATGCAGTATTGCAGGCTAATTCAGTTCATGGCCAAGAATTTATGGGCTCAAGGTTGACTCAGCCTTCCATCCTTCCGAGGTCAGTAAAATGAGGACCCAGATTATTGAGGACAATAGGCTGACATTGTAAACTGCACACAGAGGGCTGTAAAGCACTGTGAAGTGGTATATGTCTTAAGTGCTATTGCACCATTTAGATTTAATTAAATTTAATTTAATTAGATTTAATTTTTAAAAAAATCAAAGACACGAAGAAGTCCAAAATGTATCAACTACCATTTCATCGTTTGATGTCAATCAGTGCATAGCGTGAGCAGATAAGGACTTGACCAATTTATTCATTTGGTTAATGTATAAGTGCCACTGTTTTGCATCTTCACTGGTTGCAATGGCAGTCACACAACTTTCCTTTACAGTGTGGAAGAAAACACCTGTTCATTGTGTAGGGTTGATTATGCATGCATGCAAACATATCTCTGACAAACAAGCACACCCAACATGCCTCTACAAAGCTAAACTAGAATGAAATGCTGTGAGGAAATACTTGAAACCGTCTCTCTTTCCTTCTTTCTATGAGGTTCAGTGGGAAAAGACTCACCCAGCTGGCCTTGCGTTCGGATGCCCTTAAATGACTATCTAGAGCAACGATGGCAAACCTTTTTTGGCTCGTGTGCCATAAGGAGGGGGAGCGCAGGGGGGTCATGCCCATAATGCAATGTGCCCTCCAGCATGCATGCACACATGACAAGTGCTCCCCTCCCAATTTTTACATGCTTTTTTCACCCACCCCAGGCTTTATAGGAGCCTGGGGAGGGGAAAAACAGCCCCCCCCCCCTCTGGAGGACTAAAAAGGATGCTATGAGCAAACCCAAAGTGTCTTCCGGTTTGCTCTTAGCGTCCTTTTTAGTCCTCTGGAGGCTTCAGGGAAGCTCCTGAAGCCTCCAGGGGGATCTGGGGGGCAGTTTTTGCCCTCCCTAGGCTCCTACAAAGCCCGGAGAGGGTGAAAAATGGCTTTAAAAATGGCTGAACTCAGCTGCCAGTGCGCGCATGCATGCTGGCCAGCTGACAGGGCAATGGCTCACGTGCCCTGACAAATGGCTCCAGGTTCGCCATCCCGGATCTAGAGGAAGTAGGTTAAGAGAGACATTTTGCTTTCACAATAGAAAGGGCTCATTCGGATTCAGGATATTTCCTGTTCACAATCAATATGATTCCTGGCAAAGAAGCTGCACTACTGCCTTTTGCTCCATACAACCCAGCCTCTGAGACATGGGATTCCTAACTTGCTCGTTTCAACTGCTTCCAGTTGAAAGTGGCCCAGTGGGATGCCCCGAGGCAGACCTTGAGACAGTTTGGTGGGAAGAGTTTGACTCTGTTACTTCCGATGATATGGACAGGTTACGTGAGAGACTGCGAGCTACCACATGTTTATTGGACCCGTGTCCCTCCTGGCTTGTACTGGCATCCTGGGAGGTTACACGAGGCTGGCTCCAGGAGGTGGTCAACGCTTCCCTGAGTGAGGGGTTCTTGCCGGCCTCCCTTAAAGAGGCGATGGTGAGACCCCTCCTCAAGAAGCCCTCTCTGGAACCGGCATTATTGGTGAATTATCGTCCGGTCTCCAATCTTCGCTTTTTGGCGAAGGTTGTAGAGAGTGTGGTGTCACAACAGTTTCCCCATCATCTGGAGGAAGTTGATTATCTGGACCCGCGCCAGTCCGGCTTCCGGCCTGAGCACAGCACAGAGACGGCATTGGTCGCGTTGGTAGATGATCTCTGGAGGACCAGAGATGGGGGTTGTTCCTCCATCCTGGTCCTATTAGACCTCTCAGCGGCTTTTGATACCATCGACCATGGTATCCTATTGCATCGGGTGGAGGGGTTGGGGGTGAGAGGCACCGTGTTGCGGTGGTTCTCCTCCTACCTCTCCGGTCGATCGCAATTTGTGTTGACAGGAGGACAGAGGTCGACCTCTCGGCCCCTCACTTGTGGGGTCGGTCCTCTCGCCACTCCTGTTCAACACATATATGAAGCCGCTGGGTGAGATCATCCGTGGTTTTGGGGTAGAGTACCATCTCTACCCTGATGATACACAGCTGTATATATCTACCCCAAACCACCCCAACGATGCCGTAGCGGTGATGTGCCAGTGCCTGGAAGCCGTGCGGGCCTGGATGGGAAGTAACAGACTCAGACTCAACCCGTCCAAGACCGAGTGGCTGTGGTTCCCGGGATCCCGGTACAACCAGTTGATTCCATCACTGGCCATAGGGGGTGAAGATCTAACCCCTGTGGATGGGGCACGCAACTTGGGCGTCCTCCTTGATGCCCGGCTGTCCATGGAAGATCAAGTGACAGCCGTGGCCAGGAGGGCTTTTTACCAGGTTCGCCTGGTCCGCCAGTTGCGTCCCCTATTGGATCGGGGTGCCCTTTGCACAGTCACTCATGCCCTCGTGACATCCCGACTGGACTACTGCAATGCTCTCTACATGGGGCTCCCCTTGAGGTGCACCCGAAGGCTTCAGCTAGTCCAAAATGCAGCCGCGCGGGTAGTTATGGGAGCCTCTAGGTTCTCCCATGTAACACCGCTCCTGCACGAGCTGCATTGGCTGCCTGTCGTCTTTCGGGTGCGCTTCAAGGTGTTAATTACCATCTTTAAAGCACTCCATGGCACGGGACCTAGCTATCTGCGGGATCGCATTCTGCCCCATACATCCCTGCGGCCAATTCGCTCCCACAGAGAGGGACTTCTCCGGGTGCCGTCCACTAGGCTGTGCCAGCGGGCGACGCCCATGGGAAGGGCCTTCTCTGTGGCGGGCCCGACCCTCTGGAACGACCTTCCCCCCGAAATCAGAACAACCACGGACCTTCGCTCCTTCCGACAGCTATTAAAAACACATTTCTTCCGCTTGGCTGGCCTAGGGTAATTCAAATTTTAAATTGTTAAGAGGTTTTTAGGGATAGTTTTAATTTTATAGAAGTTTTAGCGCAGGGTAAGTTTAATACGATTTTAATTTTGTACTTTGTCTGTTTTAATTGTTTGTTAATTTCCTGTACCCCGCCTCGAGTCCCTTCGGGGAGAGAGAGCGGGTTATAAATAAAATTTATTATTATTATTATTATTATTATTATTATTATTGTTGTTGTTGTTGTTGTTGTTATTATTATATTTATTTATTTATTTATTTATTTATTTATTTATTTATTTATTATTATTATCCTTGAAGCCAATGACTTTGCTGAGATCACTAACAACAGGAAAAGGGCACTTTTCCTAAACTTCTGCAGCCCAGAGATCTTTGATACCTCCATTCTTCGTTCAGAACCTAACACAGCAAGTGAGGATAATTATTAAACTAGCCTTCCTCCGATGCTTTGGCTCACACCTCCAGCCATTCTACCCAGTAGGTCCAAGGGTTAAACATAATGGGTATTGTAAACAAAGGCTGGGTAGAATAACGTTGAACTAAAGGAGCTTGGGACTACTCAATATGAACAGGCTGCAATTACCAGAGTTCTCTTTTTTATATTGGGAGGGAGAATATATACAAGGGGGATTAATTGTGACTCTTGCTAATGCTGGGTGGGGATTATAATTCTGATAAATTTAGAGGTTGTTAGAATTTATTTTATTTATTTTATTAAATTTATATAACGGCCTATTCTCCGTGGTAGGACTCAGGGCGGTGCACAGAAAAGATAAAACCACAACAAATATGTACAATATAAAACCGAATTAAATGATTAAATCTGTGCTAAAATAGTTAAAACAATTAAATATTAAATTATTAAATTTAAAATTAAACCAATTAATCTATGCCAGGCCGGCCAGGTGGAAGAAATGCATTTTGAGCATCCGACGGAATAGGCGTAGGTCGGCGATGGTGCGATGATCGGGGGGTAGGTCGTTTCAAAGGGCTGGACCCGCCACAGAGAAGGCCCTACTCCTGGGAGTCGCCAGCCAGCATTGACCGGTGGACGGCATCCTGAGGATGCCCTCTCTGTGGGAGCGGACAGGATGGAGGGAGGTGTGTGGTAGGAGGCCGTCTCACAAATAACCAGGACTCAGGAACCAGGAATCAGAAAGTGTGAATTTGAGTTTAATGGCATGGGGAAATACTTCATCTCCCCAGTTAGCCCCAGACCTATTTGGATGATAATAAACCATCCACATTGTTTGTCAGTCAGAAAGGTCGGCAGTTCAGCAGTTTGAATCCCTAGCATCATGTAATGAAGTGAGCTCCCATTACTTGTCCCAACTTCTGCCAACCTAGCAGTTCAAAAGCATGCAAAAATGCAAGTAGAAAAATAAGGACCCTTGGGTGGGAAGGTAACAGTGTTCTGTGTGCGTTAAGCATTTAGTCATACAGTATAATACAGTACGGTACGGTACGGTATGGCACAGCACGGCACGGCACAATACAATACAATACAATACAATACAATACAATACAATACAATACAATACAATACAATACAATACAATACAATACAATACAATACAATATCAGAGTTGGAAGGGACCTTGGAGGAACTTCTAGTCCAACCGTCTGCCTAGGCAGGAAACCCTACACCATTTCAGACAAATGGCTATCCAACATCTTCTTAAAGACATCCAGGGTTGGGGCATTCACAACTTCTGGAGGCAAGTTGTTCCACTGATTAATTGTTCTCACTGTACTGGCCACATGACCACAGAGATGTCTTCAGACAGAACTGGCTCTTTGGCTTAGAAACAGAGATGAGCACTGCCCGCTAGAGTCAGGAACAGCTAGCACATATGCGCAAGGGGAACCTTTACCTTTACCTTAAACCATTCCCAACTGGTCTTAAGCTATTATATGGTTTTGTTAACATGAACACGCTATAGTCTACAAGCCATAATGTATTGGTTAGCATATTATGTGAATTCCAGGTTTTGTAATTTATTAAATATATTTTGGCTAAATAAATCAAATCTTGAATATATGAAACCAATATTTCAGGTTTGTTATAAAGAAATGAAGCAGGAGGAAGTTACATATACCAGTCCAGTCTCTAGGAGACTGGCAACATAAACCATTGTGATCCCAAACTTTCAATCTTTCTCCTATATCCAATTAGAGTCACATGATCACACCATTTCTGCCTATGGTTATGGATCTGGGGGAACCGGAATGAGAGGCCAATTGAGATGGAGTCTGCCCTCTGACTGTTTTGGGGTGAACTTGGTCGTCATTTTAATTTGTATATTTTGTATGTATATATTGTCTGTAGTTTGGGGTTTCTTTCTTTTTAATTTATTGTGTGCTTATCATAGGTGGGTTCCTACTGGTTTGGACCGGTTCGGCCAAGTAGATAGTGACTCAGCCACCCATGCACCCAAACCGGTTCTATTGTTGGTGGCGCCATCTTTATTTTTGGTTCTGCACATGCACAGAACAATCTCCATTGCAGAAATGTATTTTTCCCCCTTTTCTAATGTTCTGCGCATGCACAGACCTTTGCCCGTCGAACTAGCAGTAATGCCAGTAGCAACCCCACCCAGTGCAGTGGTGGGTTTCTGCAGGCTCGCACCTACTCGCGAGAGCCGGTTGGTGAAATTTAGAGAACCGGTGAGAGGGGGCTCCACTGGCGTACCTGGAAGTAAATGTGGCCCGCCGCTGCCAGTGACCCAATGGGAAGGAAAGGAAAGGAAGGAAGGAAGGAAGGAACGAAGGAAAGAAAGAAAGAAAGAAAGAAAGAAAGAAAGAAAGAAAGAAAGAAAGAAAGAAAGAAAGAAAGAAAGAAAGAAAGAAAGAATTTATCATCACAATTGAGTCCAAAATTTTGGTTGCTAAGCAAGAGTGTTGTTAAATGAGTTTCACCACATTTTAAAAGGTGGCCACTCCCACCCTGTCACATGACTGCCAAGCCACGCCCACAAAATAGGCCACACCTACAGAGTAGGTTCTAAAAAATTTGAAACCCACCACTGACCCAGTGTTACATGTCTGAATTGGTCACCCTTATAAATCTTGAGCTCAAAGAAGTAGTGCAAGATCAGAAGATGTGGAGAGACCTGGCTCATAGAATCTCCAAGAGTTGAACATGACTGAATGGATAGCATCATTTTCAGCATAAATCTTGACATTAAGAAACACCTGTATCATCTGCTTTATCACTCTGCTTATCTTGCCTGAATTGAACCAGCCTTCTTCAAACATTCCAGATGTATTGAACTCCAGCAGCTAATCTTCCAACTAGTTGGATCAAAGACTCAATGCTGAATAAGCCAGTACCTTTCTCCTATAGCTTGTCTTATAGCTTCAACCTTCCCTTTTGGATTGAATTAAGCATTTACTCATGTTATTCTTGTGCTTGCCAAAAGAAGGCCAACGTGATTGGAAATATAGGAGATGTATAATAATAGGCAAATGTTATGTACTGACACCCGCTTGATTTCCCCGGCAACAGCCAGTCGCGTCTGATTGGCTAAGACGCGACTGGCTGCAGCCGAAGCGGGAGACGCGCCGATTGGCCGGCGTTCTGACAGCTCGTATAAAAGGAGCTGTCAGAGCGAAGGCGCGCGCTTTTTGTACGACTATACTTACTGTTGTGTTGTATTGCTGGTTGCAATAAAGAGCCGTTGGATCTGCCGGGTCTGGACCCTTCTTGCACACTTAACACTGGCGACGAGGACTGGGGCCCGGCGTCGATCCTCCTATCCGTGACTCTTCTCCCTGCGGGAACGAAGAGACGTTCACCCTCCGTGCCGGAGAAAAGTTTCTCCTCACCCTCTGGGCTCGCATCTGCGCTCGCCCTCATGGCTAACCTTCCGCCATTCGCTACATATGACCCGTCGGTGGAGTCCTGGGATGCTTTCCTGTCTAGATTCGACTGTTTTCTCCTGACCGACGTCAACGGGGAAATTACCCCCGCCCGCCGCCTCGGCCTGTTCCTCGGTTGCGGAGGCCGCACCGTGTTCGCCGTGGCGCGGAACATTGCCGCCCCTGCCGCGGTACAGGACTTGGACTGGGGGGTCCTGCAGGCTCGCCTCAAGGCACATTTCGCCCCGGTGCCCTCCAAATTTTCCCGCCGCTGCGCGTTCCGGCAGTGTCGGCAGCAACCGACTCAATCGGTTGCGGACTTTCTCCAATCGCTACGAGCCGCCGCCTTGCTCTGTGACTTTCCGGCCCCGTTCCTGGATGAGTCGCTGCTCGAGCAGCTCATCGCCGGCCTAAAAGACGTCAAGCTCTGCCGCAGGCTCCTGGCCCGCTCGGACGTCACCCTGGAGCAGGCCATTGAGGAGGCCAGAGCCGCGGAGCTGGCGGAAGCCACTTCTGACCTATATCTGGGCCAGCATGCCAACCCTGTGCCATCTCCCCGGGCTTGCCTAATAGACGAGTTGGCCCCTCTGGAGCCTTACGACGACGACCAGATCTATGACAGGGTGGCGCGTCTTCAGGCCTCTGGCCGCGGCGCCTCCAGGCCCCCTCCCCGCCAAGGGTCGGCTGCCTGCGCGGGGTGTGGGGACGCCCATGCTAGGAGCGTGTGCCCCTTCAAGGACACCATCTGTCGTCGGTGCAACAGGAGGGGCCACATCGCCCGGTCTTGCCGCACTGACCTCTCCCGCCAGGTGCCCCCGGCAGCCCCTCGCCCTGCGATGTCCGCTCCGGCTGCAGCCCCGAACTACGGCCGACGTCCCCAGGGCCGCCGCCAGGCCTCCGAAGCGGCCTGCTACGCCACGATGGAAGCCCGGGACACCGTTCCCATCGCCGCGGACCACCGTAGGCGCATTTCCACCACCCTGACCTTAGAAGGCCACACCCTGTCCATGGAGGTTGACTCGGGGTCGTCCCGGTCCCTCATCTCCTGGCAGCAGTTAAAGACCCTCTGCCCCGGCCTTAGATCCGAGGACCTGTCTCGGCCGGACGTTTTGCTCCGGGACTACCAGGGCGGCCCCATTGCTGTGCTGGGCCAGCACCGGGTCCGCGTTAACTACGGCCGTTTTGCTGGCCCCCTGCCCATTCTAGTGGTCGAGCGCCCCCTTTCCGCGCTCATCGGCCTCGACTGGTTTCCCGCCCTGGGCCTGTCCATCCAGCGGGTCCACCAGGTGCCCGCCGTTCCGCCCGTTGAGGCGGTCCTGGCCGAGTTCAGGGACGTTTTCGATGGGTCTCTGGGCACCTACCGGGGCACCCCTGTCTCCCTCAACCTTGACCCTCAGGTTGCCCCGATTCGGCTCAAGGCCCGCAGGCTGCCGTTCGCACTGAAGCCAAAGGTTGACGCGGAGCTTGATCGTCTCGTGGCGCAGGGCGTACTGGAGCCCGTCGACCAGGCGAAATGGGAGACCCCCATTGTGGTCCCCATCAAGCCCGACGGGTCCATTCGCATCTGCGCCGACTATAAGTCGACGATCAACCGCGGGCTTCAGGCGAACCCATATCCAGTTCCCGTGGTGCAGCACCTGCTCCATTCCTTGGGGCAGGGCTGCATCTTCGCGAAGCTGGATATGGCTCAGGCCTACCAGCAGTTGCCGGTGGATGACGATGCGGCTGACGCGCAGACCATCGTCACTCACCGAGGAGCTTTCCGTTGTCGCCGCCTTCAATTCGGCGTTTCCGTGGCCCCGGGGATCTTCCAGAGCCTCATGGAGCGTTTGCTCCACGGGCTCCCGGGCGTCGTCCCGTATTTCGACAATGTCCTGATAGCTGCGGCCAGCCTGTCAGACCTCGCCGAAGTACTCCGGAAGGTCCTCCGTATTTTCAGGGGCGCGGGCCTCAAATTAAAGCTCAGCAAGTGTAAATTTGCTGTGCCGCGGGTGGAGTTCCTGGGCTTCGTCGTCGATGCCCGGGGCATCCATCCCGCACCTGCTAAGGTCGAGGCCATCCATAAGGCCCCCATGCCCGGCTCCAAAACGGAGCTGCAGGCTTTCCTCGGCCTGCTCAATTTCTATGCTCCATTCATTCCCCACAAGGCATCACTTGCCGAGCCGCTGCATCGATTACTCGATCGCTCGGCAGTTTGGCGCTGGGGCAGCCGCGAGGCGCATGCGTTCGCGGCTGTCAAAGAGCTGCTGACGTCAGAGGCTGTGCTGGTGCAGTATTCTGCCAACCTGCCCCTGACGTTGGCGGCGGATGCCTCCCCTTTCGGCCTGGGGGCAGTCCTGAGCCATGTCCAGCCCGATGGCTCGGAGGCCCCCATAGCCTTTTACTCCCGGACGCTGACTCCTGCAGAGCGGAACTACAGCCAGATCGATAAGGAGGCTCTGGCTGTGGTTTCCGGGATCAAAAGGTTTCACGAGTACCTGTACGGCCGCTCGTTTGCCGTTTTCACTGACCACAAGCCGCTCCTTGGGCTTCTGGCCGGTGACCGGCCCACCCCCCCCATCCTCTCGCCCAGGATGACACGTTGGACGGAGTTCCTGGCAGCGTACGAGTACTCGCTGCTCTACCGTCCGGGCAAGCACTTAGGGCACGCTGACGCCCTCAGCCGCTGCCCCCTCCCTCAAGCGGACCGAGAGCCGGTTCCGGCCCTCTCTGTCCTGTCTGTGGCCGACGCCAGACTCCCCATCACGTCCTCAGACGTGGCCGCCCGCACCAAAGCCGACCCCATCCTCTCTCGGGTCGCCGCCTGGGTCTTGCGGGGGTGGCCCCTGGCCGCCCTTCCCGCCGAATTTCGGCCGTTCAAGGCCCGCCAGCTGGAGCTGTCGCTCCACTCCGGGTGCTTGCTCTGGGGGGACCGTGTCATCCTTCCCCCGCCCCTGCGCCGTCAGGTACTCAATGCCCTCCATGCCACCCACCCAGGCATAGCTCGCATGAAGGCACTTGCCAGGAGCTATGTCTGGTGGCCACGCATGGACGAGGAGGTGGCTGCTTTCGTTGGCGCTTGCCAAGCATGCCAGGCCTCCCGCCCTGCCCCCCCGGCGGCCCCCTCCCGTCCCTGGGACGCCCCCAAGTCACCGTGGGCCCGCATACACATCGACTTCGCGGGCCCTTTTCACGGTCGGTCCTTCCTGGTGGTGGTGGACGCCTACTCCCGCTGGGTAGAGGTCATTCTCATGGCCTCTACCACTGCGGAGAGCACCGTGCGTGCGCTTCGGCGCCTTTTTGCCACGCACGGGTTGCCGGACACCCTCGTCTCCGACAACGGCCCTCAGTTTCACTCCTCCACCTTCCAGGAATTCCTGGCCTCCCTGGGGATCCGACACGCGCCTACCGCCCCCTACCACCCCGCCGCCAATGGCCGGGCGGAACGGGCCGTTCGCTCGGCCAAGGAGGCCCTCGGCAGGATGGAGGGGGGGGACTGGCAAGCAAGGGTGGATGCTTACCTCCTCGGTCAGCATTCCACGCCTTGCCCGGCGTCAGGGAAAAGCCCCGCGGAACTGCTGATGGGCCGCCGCCTGAGAACTGAATTGGACAGGCTGCACCCACTCTACAACGAGGTGCAGCCGTGCAACCTGGGGGTTCCCCTGCCCCGTCTTTTCCCTGTGGGCGAGGCCGTCTATGCCAGGAACTTCGCCGGCGACCCCCGATGGGTCCCCGCCACCATTGCTGAACTAACCGGGCCGTGCTCTTATAGGGTTCGCCGACCCGACGGATCCGAGTGGCGGCGCCATGTGGATCAACTAAGGCGCCGCCACCCAGCACGGGACGAACTGCACGGGCCGCCGGCCGAGAGGGAAGGGGCAACCGACATCCCGCTCAGCGACCTTGTGAGACCGGCCGAACCTCGGGCCACAGAAGGCACCACCCCCGGACTCGCCCCGGGGCTGACGGCGTATGAACAGCCCTGCCTGGGGGAGCCCCGGCCCGCCGAGCTCGCTTCAAACCGTTCCCCAGCTTCTCCGGCTACCACCGCCCACAGCCTATCAGGCCCGGCCTACCCATCCCCTGCACGCCAGGGGCTTGACTCCACCTCAAACCCGTCCGGCACGCCCCCTCGCCCACTCCTACCTGATTCGGAGGCTTCCGGGACTTTGCCAGGCCGCGATGACGCAGTCCGGAGCTACACCCCCGGCTGGGAGGAGCTCACACGGACACGTCCTCCTCCATCGACTCCTGCAGGCGCTCTGAGACGCTCGGGGCGGAGCCGGCGCAGCCCCTCCTACCTCAGCGAGTACGTATGCTAATGGGCCCGCATGCGTACTCGCTGGGGGGGAAGGAGTGTTATGTACTGACACCCGCTTGATTTCCCCGGCAACAGCCAGTCGCGTCTGATTGGCTAAGACGCGACTGGCTGCAGCCGAAGCGGGAGACACGCCCATTGGCCGGCGTTCTGACAGCTCGTATAAAAGGAGCTGTCAGAGCGAAGGCGCGCGCTTTTTGTACGACTATACTTACTGTTGTGTTGTATTGCTGGTTGCAATAAAGAGCCGTTGGATCTGCCGGGTCTGGACCCTTCTTGCACACTTAACAGCAAAGGTAATTAAAACACAATTATCCTTTGTCCAGGGTAACAAAATGCCAAAACTGAAATAAGCTCTCCCCAAGCTATGCAAGCTAAAAGACTCCTGAGTTGACTTCTTGGGAACCTCATAAACATGTCCATGTAATTTTGCAGGTTTATCTTTGCCTTCTTTTAGAATTAAGATTTGTCATTGCAATTCTTCCAATTGCTTTAGCTTTTCAAGTTTCTTCCAGATAAGCTGTGGGCTTTGGAGTTCCCTGGCAATCCCATCCAGGCACTCATCAGACCTGACATTGCTTAGATTTTGTTGTGGTCAGACAAGGCCAACAGCCATCTGAGGATAAAAACAAGACATTCATTTCCCTAAATGATTTCTATGAGAACTAGAAATATGACTGTGTATGGTGCTGCATGGAGGGGGGGGGGGAAGCAAGGGGATACAACTTTGAGAGATTTTGTATTGTTTTGAGTCCTTCCTTCCCTCCCTCCCTCCCTCCCCCTCCCTCCCTCCCTTCCACAATATTATCTGTTTCAGTGCTGCTGGGGGCTGGGGGGCAAAAAATGGCCCATTTTTGCTCATTTATGCCCTTCCCAGCCCCCAGGAGCTGTCTGAAAGCCTCCATAAGGGTATGCACGGCCATTTTGGTGAAGTGGGCGGGGCTTCAGGAGGCAAAAAAATGCATTTGGTGTATAAGACACACCCAGATTTTCAGCTCTTTTTAGAGGAAAAAAGGCCCATCTTATTTATTTATTTGTTATTTATTTGTTTCAATTTATGTACCGCACCCTCTCCCCAAGGGGACTCGGGGCGGTGCACAGGAAATTAAAACACATATATACATAACAAATATAAATATTTAAAACCCAAATTAAATAGTTATCACCCTGTGCTAAAATCTTAAAAACCTTAAAACTATATCCCTTAAAATCCCGATTTAAAACAGTTTAGACTTTCAGACTGCAGGCTAGGTGAGGAAGAATTAGGCCAGGCCAGCCTGATGGAAAAAATAGGTCTTTAACTTTTGGCGGAAGTATAACTCCGATATATACGGTAGTTTGTCAAACATGTACAAGATAGCAGGAATAAATGTACACATGGATATAAACGAAAGAAATAAAAACAAATAAATGAGGTCAGTAGGACAGAGACGGCAGGCACATTCGTGCGCTTATGCACGCACCCTTTAAGGACCTCTTAGGAATAGGGTGAGGTCCACGATAGACAGTTTAAGGCTGAAGCTGTGGGGATTAGAGGATGTAACAACGGAGTCAAGTAGAGCATTCCGGGCGTTGACCACTCTGTTGTTGAAATAATATTTGCTGCAATTGAGTTTGGAGAGGTTTACCTTGAGTTTGTATTGATTGTTTGCCCATGTATTATTGAGGTTGAAACTGAAGAAGTCGTTGACAGGTAAGACGTTGTAGCAGACAATTTTGTGTACTGTGCTTAGATCATATCACAGGTGCACAGTTCCACATTGTCCAAGGCCAACATTTCGAGCCTGGTGGCATAGAGAATTCTATCGTAAGTAGAGAAGTGGAGTACTCTTCCTATGAAATACCTCTGAACCTGCTCAATTGTATTCACTCAATCATATTCAGCAGTAGTTGGTGAAATGCACCCTATAAATTAGGTCCACATTACAAGTGTTTGTGGATATTTTCCTATTGGCTGTGACATGTAGTAGGAAGGGAGGATGACAAAACTAGCAGGACCCACTAATTCAGATCCTTAATGTGTCATGTCTCCTTTAAGTAAGGAAGCTAGCATTGGCCAATGAGATCATTTATGGGAACTATAAATGTATAGTCCAGGGGTCTCCAACCTTTGCAACTTTAAGTCTGAAGGACTTCAGCTCCCAGAATTCTCCAGCCAGCAAAGCTGGCTGGAGTATTCTGGGAGCTGAAGTCCTTCAGACTTAAAGTTGCAAAGGTTGGAGACCCCTGGTATAGTCTATATAATGTGTTATAATAGGGCATAGTTTTACACTAACTCAAGGGCTGGTGTATGTGGGGTGAAGTGGAGTTGCTTCTGTTCTCATATTAGAAACATTTAGACTTTGATGTCCTATGAACACCAAATCTTCTCATGTAGTGCATAACAGCCACAGTTCATCATTCACAAGGAATTTGGATCTCCAGGCCAACAGGAAGTATTTTAAGGAAGTATTTCTCTGGATTTCCCCCCTTTGTCTGGGACTAACTTCTGATAGGAATAGAATAGATGTTGTTACAATGACTACATGATTGAATCAAGGGGGAGGATTAAGGGAAAGTTGCACAACACCAGAGCATTAATTGTTCACTCACTTTCTCTTTTCTGGAGTTTAAGAACCATTCACAAAAGAACAGGGAAGTAGGACACTCTTAAATCAGTATTTTTCAAACTTGGCAACTTTAAAAAGTGTGAATTTTAATTCTCAGAATTCCCAGCCAATGGGCCAAGCTTGAAAAACCCTGCCCTAAAGTAATCTTGATGACAAGTCTCCCCTACAAAAGACATTGTAAACGATCAGTTCTTAGAATATATAGAACTGTCCCTTTATCCTTAACTATGAATATAAAATCATTAAGATCCAGGCTATAATCACAACTTATTTATTTATTTATTTATTTGATTTATATCCCGCCCTTCTCCAAAAGGACCCAGGGCGGCGACTTGTTGGTACACGATGAACCAGATTCAGAGGCAGAATAGTAAAACCGATCTGGAATTATCTGGGACACCTATAAAAATGTTCCTCCTGCTGCCTCTAGGAGAAATGTATAGCACTGGGAAAAAGTCAGATTTGCAATATTAAAAGAATGGCAAGTGTACTGTCACAAAGTGATTGTCATAGTTGCAGAACACAAACCGGTGAAATTCCTCTCCGCTGCTTCAAGTCCTGTCTTGAATGCCACTTTTGCATACCTTTGTCATTTTTCTAGACAGGTATCTACATATCCACTCGTCATTTTTATTTTCTAAGAAGAAATATAAAACCTATGTAGGACACAGAATTATTCTGAGAAGTATGTGGAAAGCTTTACAAAAGCATACTTTGCAATAAGTCAACTCCCCATTGAAATTAAAAAAATAAATAAATAAAGCCAGTAGAGAACATGAAAAATGCAAAGTGAGACCTGGTGTCTACTGGTGTCCCTAGAAACCATTCCATCTTTCCTTGATTTGGAATTAAGGGTCTTCTTGAGTGTAAAGACATTTGCTTGATTGCTAGTTCATCAAGGTCAACTGTCCTTGACACATGGATCAAGGCAGGATAACCAAATATCTTCTGAAAAGAACGAAGATTTCGTAGGAGAGTTCTTTTGACATCGGGCACACTAAGACTCTCCTTTCTTTTTTCTTGCAAGGAAGTAGAGGTGCCATCAAAAAAGACATTGTATCTCTAAACTTACTGGTATTAAGGAAAGGTAGGGTGAGACAGGGCTTCAGATGGACACCTATACAATTACTTTTGTTTCTATATTCCTGCCTGATTTGAGCACAACTACACAACAATCTTCAAACACTGTAGGCCCAGCACAATAATGGCATCTGTGCCATTTCAGTCTTCGAATTTGTTTACATTAGTTCACGATCATAACAATCATTTTAAAAAATGGTACTTATTTCTGGCACCACAGTGCTGAATTAAATATAAGTTTGTAGTAGAAAAGGACACTCATACATGATGTCAAGTAATAAGATGATCACTAGTAATGATGCAATTAAAGAGAATATTTGTAGCTGGGGGTTGAAATGATGAACCCTTGGAACTCTCTGAGCTTGCTTGTTTTCTTGTAGACGCTTCATAGCCTCTTCCTAGGTAACATTGTCAGTGCTAGTAAGGAGTAGCTGTTTGCTGTCAGTTTATATTCTGGTCTCTTGCCTGTCTGTGTGGATGGGGGCGGTCTTAGAGATTCTTTGGTTGGGCTGCTTACTGATGGCTGTTCGGCAGTTTCTTGATTGGGGTATTGCTTACTTGATTTTGATCTGAAGTTAAACTTGGAGTTAATCTATGCTGATCTGAGTGTTGATTACTGGTGGAAAGGCGCTGGAGTCTTTTTCTCTTTTGGGCTGGTTGTCTGTTTTGCATAGTCCGTAGATGCTGTTAATGGGACGCGGTGGCTCAGGGGCTAAGACGCTGAGCCTGTCGATCAGAAAGGCCAGCAGTTCAGCAGTTCAAATCCCTAGCGCCACATAATGGAGTGAGCTCCCATTACTTGTCCCAGCTTCTGCCAACCTAGCCGTTTGAAAGCATGTGAAAATGCAAGTAGAAAAAATAGAGACCACCTTTGATGGGAAGGTAACAGCGTTCCATGTGCCTTTGGTGTTTAGACATGCCGGCCACATGACCACGGAGACGTCTTCGGGCAGCTCTGGCTCATCAGCTTTGAAACGGAGATGAGCATCACCCTCTAGAATCGGGAATGACTAGCATATATATGTGAGGAGAATGTTTACCTTTATAGATATTGTTAATGTCTATGTGTCTGTTGATGGCTGATTTGTCAGAGCTAGCTGTCTGTTGATATGCTTAGGTCAAAGCTTGCATCCAAGTAGATCTCTATGCTGCCTAGTTACCAAAGTTGGCCTTCTTTTACCCTGGATGGATATTTTGAACTGATAGTCCTGTGTTGGGATCCATCTTTACTGTACTAGCAGAGAGAAGATGCTGGGGCAAAAATCCAAATTCCAAAAGTAGGTTCCAGAGAGCCCTACGACTGCAACAGGCTGTTGTTTTTATTTAGCGTTTAAATAGAAATAAGATGCAGTATCATCTTCGGTCATTCCCATCATGGGAATACGATGTTAAGATATCCCCATTGGCCTCAGCCCTGAGGGATTTTGGGAGTGGTAGGCCAGCAACAAAAAAAGTGCTGCACTTGTGCAGTCATATGAGCAGCCGCCCTCTCGATCATAAGACCATCCAGCATCTAAAACTAATATTTGCATGATCTGAAAGAGAAATTACTGGGTTTGTCATGCAAGACTTGGTATGAAATGTAGCCTTGCTTATAGAATGAGTTTCTTGCTTGCATAAGTCCTTTCTTGGAAGCAGAGTTTCAGAATGAAGTAGTGGTTTCATTCTTGCATTCCAATACTTGCAATCATGTTATGATTTGTGAACAGAGATTTCTGGAACTATTTGTGTTGACATAACTAATCTATCTTTAAAGTCTCCTCCTACCATGGAAGGAGAAGTGAGCCTGCGGTAGAACATCTACCACACCCATTCCTTACCAACTACCTAGTACACAGGTCTTCAAACTTGGCATCTTTAAGACATGTGGACTTCAACATAGCTGGCTGGAGAATTCTGGGAGTTGAAGTCCACAAGTCTTAAAGTTGCCAAGTTTGGGGTTCCCTGGCCTAGGAAGTTGAAAAAATGGCTTGCTTTCTGGTAGCCTAAAAGAAGGGTAAAAGTTAAAAAAAAGTTAGGGAACAAGCTTGTTATAGTACAGACTAGCAGATGGGTTGATTGGATTGGGTTGAGTTACATGACTTAGATGGGTTGATTACGTTCTAAGGATCTGGAGCTATCTTAACCTCATATCAGGCCACCCATTATCAGAGTTCTGATTTCTTATTTTGGTAAAGCAGGGAAAGATTTGATTTCTTATACTGACCCTCATAGTGTTTTTAGTATCTATATAGATGCCTAATCTTTATCATTGAGGAGTTTGCCCCTTAATGGATGGTTTTGGTTTTCACACCTTGTTTTTCTATTTTGTTTATCACAAGTATTAAGAAAACTAATAAAATTAGAATGAAGCTAAAATGCACATGAAAGACACAGATAAGTGACCAGAGGGAAGTGAGGGACCCCTAGCAGCTTCAACCGGTCAACAGCAGTTCAGCAAGATCCAGTCCTGATTGTGCCATCCTGAAAACCTTCCTATGCCAAGACGTGACTGGAGAAAAGATTAAAAATACTACTTTAAAACTAGAGCAGTAAGGACAAATTTGAGCTGTCTGTAGAAAAGGTTAGGGGCAAGACAAAGACTTGGCCATGTCCCTGAAAAGTTAGTGGGGTAGTTAACAAGATGTGAGAATAAGCTGTGGCAACTGGTTTTTCCAAAGATTGTGGAGAAAGAAAGTCAGGTCCACTCACTGAGGCGTAACATTGTGGACACGATTTGCAGGGATGTCAAACTGGCGGCCTTGGGCTGGATGCATCACGAGCAGGCCACGCCCACCCTAGCTTTGTGAAGGGAATAATGTTGCAAAACATCACATGATAGCAACGTGATGCTGTGAGTTTGACATGCGTGCTATAGGCGGAAAGCCAGGGTGGGGGGGAGGGACAATTTCAGCCTTAAGCACTCTGTGGAGTCTCTCAGGAACCTGAGGTGCTGGGAACAAGTGGTCTGAATACAGAATCCATAAAATCTGATATCTCAGCTGTGATCGTTCTGATGCTTGAGACAATGGGACAGCTGGCTTACCTTGTTTGCGTACTTTGAGAAGTAGATAGAAGATGGGTCTCCCGACATTGTATATGGGATATGACTTGGGAGCCAATGCAACTGTGTCTAGGTTGCATTCTGGGTAGACGCTAGACAGAAGAAAAAAGACCAAAATATCTCAAAACCTGTGTGGGATTTGCAGTTCGGGGGGGGGGGGCAATAAAAAAGGCAAAAATGTGTGTGTGTGTGTGTGCGCGCGCGTGCTCATGCACGAGAGAGAGAGAGAGAGAGAGAGAGAGAGAGAGAGAGAGAGAGAGAGAGAGAGAGAGAGAGAGAGAGAGATGTGTATGATCAGTGGGGAGAAAATATATATGGGTGTGAATGTGACAGAGGAAGGGCAGAGAAAGAAGTTTGGGACAAAATGTGTGCGGGTGTGCATGTGAGAAAAGGATGGAGAAAGTTGTGTGCATCAGAGAAAAGTGTGATGCTTACTTAGATTTTGAAGGCAAGGGGGAGAAATGTATTTTGCCCAGTGTGGTAGGTTGTGCCGAGAGTGAGTTGCCCAGAGTCACACAGTGAGCTTCCATTTGCAAAGGTTGCTGAAGGGGGAGTAGACCTTGGATCCCCCAGTCCCAGTCTAATACCACAACCAATCAAAATAAAAGGGTTTATTTAGTTGAGAATGGTCCAAGATAAGGAAGAGTAAGAAAAGATGGCCATTGTGACATCCTGCCCACTGCCTCACAGCAAAGTGGATATTAATGGCTGGGGAAGACTTGCTCTTCTACTTTTTTGTTAGGGTAATTTTGATTTGAAATTACAGGTACTTCTTGTTTAGCAACTGTCTCATTAAGTGACCATTTGCAATAAATAACTTTGTGGTCAATCCTTGCATTTATGACCTTTGAAGTCTTAAAGAAAAGTTGAAGTAAAATAATAAAACTGATGTTTCATCGGTGACCGTTTTGTGATTGTTAAACAAACAAGGAGTGTCTATATACAGGTAGTCCTCAGCGTATGACAACTGAGCCCCAAATCTCTCTTGCTAAGCAAGACAGCTGTTAAGTGAGTTTGCCCCATTTTATGATTTTTCTTGTCACGTTTGTTAAGTGAACCCCTGCAGTTAAATTAGTAAAGCTGTTGCTAAGTGAATCTGCCTTTCCCATTGGCTTGGCTTGTCAGAAGGTCGCAAAAGGGGATGCTATGACTCCGGGGCATTGCAACCGTCATAAATATGAGTCAGATGCCAGCGTTTGAATTGAATCACATGACTATGGGGATGCTGCAAGGTCATAAGTGCTATTTCGAGGTGTTGTTATAACTGAACGGTCACTAAAAGTACGGTTGTAAGTCAGGGGTCCTCATTTTTTTTAAACAGGGGGCCAATTCAAGGTCCCTCAGACTGTTGAGGGGCCAGACCGACTCGGTGGGCATGGTTAGGTGGTCATGTGATTGAGTGGGCGTGGCCAGGTGGTCATGCGACTGGGTGGGGATGGCCAATTTAATATTCCATTGAACAATGCACACAAATTAAACTTTGTTTTGTTCCTGGGTGTGTTTTATTTGCTTTTGACTGCATGTTGCTTTTTCTTTTTGGTTGGCCTTTCTTTTTACTAGATCGTTTTTCCAGTTGTTTAGGAATCTAGTGTTTCACTTCAGGAAACTCAGTTTTGCAGCAGTTCTTCTCAGCCCCAAGGAGCATGAGAAATTTCTCTCTCTCTCTCTCTCTCTTGCCCTGTCTCTTTATCTCTATCTTCTGGAGGCAGGGGAGGTGAAAAGCAGCCCGTTTTCACCCATTTTTTGGGCTCCTGGGGCATCTGTGCGCCCCGTTTTTCACCCCTCCCACCTCCAGAATGTCTCTGCTAGGCCAAAATTGTTTGCCTTACCATTCAGTTCCAGTCCGCATGGCTCGCGAAGTTAAGTCCTGCGCTCAACCAAAGGGTGGGCGAGGCGATGTAGGCATGCAAGCCTTGTGGTCCTGCGCAGACCAGATTAATGGCCTTGGCAGGCCACATGCAGTCTGCGGGTCTTAGTTTGAGGACCCATGTTGCAAATCAAGTACATTTAGTTTTTTTAACTAAGCATCACACTTTCCCTTTCTTTTGTCTCACCCACCTTCCAACGTGGGAAAGAACAACATGCAGAATTGGAAATAAGAGGAGGAGTTTCTGTAAGCAATCTGGTCACTGCCAGCTCATGTTCAGCTGCTCTCACAGTCCACACACCTCACTACCTCTGGTTGGGAGCTGCAAGGAATGACTGGGAAGGGTGTGACCCTCCACCCTGGGCCCCATGCCAGGATTCCTCCCTTGGGAGTCCCAAGTATAGCTGGGCAGATCTTCCACACCTCCCTTCCCTTAGGCTTCTTGGCAAGCCCAGAAAAGTGAAAGAGCCACATGTAGTTCCAGAGCCGCAGGTTGCTGACCCCTGTGGTAGCCTAAAGGGAGGAAATGGCTACAATAGTTTTGCACAGAAAATAAATGCCCAGATAGTTTAGGCTATCTGGGCATTTTGTTCCAAATACCATGGTTTAAGAACTTATTGCACAACAATCCATCTAAAAGTTTAACTGAGGGTTTTGTGTAGGGAACAGGGTCATTGTTCCTGGTAGGGTATTGCACTGGAACTGCAATCTATGGTTAAAAAAGCAAAATATTAGAAGGAAGGAAGCATTACTAGAAGGACTAAATAGAGAAAAAAACAGGAATCGAAACAAAGAATAACTGAATATCTAGAGCAGCACAAAAACAATATAATAAGGTTGCCTGCATTACAAAGAAACACCTAACACAAGTATTAATAGATGCCAATATTGTAGTATTGAATATAAGCCCTATCTCACTATAAGAGAGATTCGGTCTAAACATCAGGCTGACTCTGACCAACCATAATAAATTTCAACCTTGCCTCTTCCTAACTATCTACTGTTGAAGCTATCAATAGCCAGGGATATATGTTGGCTAGACATAGAGGTGGGCCTTTCCCACCCCGAACTAGTCCTATAGTTACCAGAAAATGAAATGCAGCAGTTAGTTAGAGCCACGAGCTGGATGCAGCACATGCTGGCTATGTCCACGCCCGGTTTAGCAAAGGGGGGGGGGGGGGGCAAGTCCTGATACATCATATGACATCTCTCTGACAACATGACTTTGATACCCCTGAGTTAGATAGTCCTCCATTGAGATTAGACTGTGAGCTCTTCAAACAGCATAAGAATACCTATAGTAGGTAGGTAGGTAGATTTATTGTTCCTTTGCCGTATGAAAAAAAACAAATAGTGGAAAAGCAATGACAGATATAAGGAAGTGTGTCTTCATATCACTTCACTCATTTCACACATCCCTCCGGCCGATTCGTTCCCACAGAGAGGGACTTCTCCGGGTGCCATCCACTAGGCAATGCCAGCGGGCGACGCCCAGGGGAAGGGCCCTCTCTGTGGTGGGCCCAACCCTCTGGAACGACCTACCCCCCGATCTCAGAATAACTACGGACCTCCGCGCCTTCCGCCAGAAATTAAAGATCCATTTGTTCCATCAGGCCGGTCTGGCCTAATTTATTTTACCTAGCCTATAGTCTGTACCTTAAATTGTTTTAATTGGTTTTAAATGGGGTTGAGTTTTAATGATTCTAAATTCTAGCGCAGGGATAATTCGGTTTTAATTATTTATAATTGTGATATTCATATGTTTTAATTTCCTGTGCACCGCCGTGGGTCCCTTTGGGGAGAGGGTGCGGTTATATAAGTCTAAATAATAAATAAATAAAATAAAATAAATATCCATGGTTTGACTATAGCTTATTAATCAAACCATGCTAAACCATACCTTGTGATTCACAAAGCCTACTGATATGCTGTTTAGTTCAAACTATGAACTGCCAATGTTCACATCCAATTTCAAACTAGTTTATGGGTGGGTCGATCAGTTTACAAGTTATCATATCTTGTTTTATACTTACTAAAAAATAATGGGTGACTTTATGCTAGATTTCATGCTAAATGAAATCTAACTATATTGGAACTTTGTATTAGTCCTCTTACAGAAGTTACTATGTCAATACATAGTGTTTCCCTTAGGCCCAGGGTCTGCAAAGTCGGCTCTTTTAAGACTGGTGGACTTCAACTTCCAGAATTCCCCAGCCAGCTATGCTGGCTGGGGAACTCTGGGAGTTGAAGTCCACCAGTCTTAAAAGAGCCAACTTTGCAGACCCCTGCCTTAGGCAATTGGTAGCTTCTGAGGGGATCTAGTGTGAGTCTCCTTACAGTCAAGCCCATTTTAAAGTCATTTTCTTAAGACTGCTAGGATAACAGATGACATACATAAATCACTTTTACACACTTCCTAATCCCTCCAAACTATGCTGAAGCTTGTAGTAAAATCTTTTGCATTCCTGCAGACCCTGGAATGCAGAGAGCAGAAAGGAAATGAGCAACAGGTGAACAGAGAAACTCTGGCAGCCATTCAAGTCACATCCTGAAAGATGAAACGTATTGGTGTAGTAAACCTATTATTACAAGGTGTTACAATTGTTGAATGCTATACTTGTCTGCCATTTATTAAAGCAATCTATTTTTTTCATGATTGAAAAAAGGTTGCTACTTAAGAGATGCACTGTGAGTTGACACACAGAATACATAAGAGTTTGGATAGGTAATAGAGGGGTGCTCTGTTTGCATGAGTTGTGAAGTAATTTCCTCCTAAATATTGCCATTGTGTGCAGCGTTAAGAACAGTGTATTCCAAAGTGCTCTAAGTTGCCTATTCATTATCTGTCTAATGTTTTAGACATGTTGGCCATGTTGTCTAAAACGTTCTCATTTTAATTGCATGCTGAATTAACTAGTTCAGGCACCGATAGCTGTCTTACTTCTTTTGCAGCAAAGTTACACACACACAAATCCACCTACCTCCCAGGAATCTCATTGCCTTGATAGCACCTGTTTTGGATATGCAGATCTCTTTGTAACTGCTGTTAATTTCCATTATGAAACTTATCAACATATTTTTTCTTCTTCTTTGTGCAAGTTTATTTTTTTCTTTGTGCACCCCCTCCCCCCTCATTTATGATCTGGTTTTGGAGGGGGGGCAGACCTGGCAGGTATTACGGACACCTGGTTGGGCCAAGAGGGGTGTGTGCCCCTCGTTGAAATGTGCCCACCGGGTTACTGTGCATTTCACCAGCTGAGAGCCCAGGGTCGGGGTGGGGGGGTGGCAGTTATTATAAAGGAGGGTCTCGATCCGAGGGAGACCACTGTGCCGCAGATGGCCGGTTGTGAGTCCCTATGTGTGAAGTGGGGTCATGGGAGGCAGCAGGATGTGCTGATTGTTTACCTGGCTCCCCGCTACGTATCAGCAGCCCTACCCGAGCTTCTCAATGTGATAGCCGAGATGGCAATTGAGACCCCCAGGCTGTTAGTCATGGGGGACTTCAATCTGCCATCGATAGGCGAAGCATCTGAGGCGGCTTGGGAGTTCATGGCTTCCATGATGGCCATGGACCTGACCCAGTTAGTTCGTGACCCCACCTACACTGGAGGACACACACTGGACTTAGTTTTTGCCTCTGGCCAGTGGCTGAGTGATCTTGGTTTAGGGGAAATAGTCGTTGAGCCCCTGTCATGGTCAGATCACTCTCTCCTTCGGCTAGGCTTCCAACCGCTGCACCCCACCACGGGGAGGCGGAACCGGAAGTGACAAGATGGTCCCGCCCCAGGCGCCTGATGGACCCTGAGAGGTTCCAGATGGAGCTTGGGCCAATACCTGAGACCTTGACCCACGACTCAACTGAGGACCTAGTGGCCGCCTGGAATAGTGCGACCGCGGGGGCCCTGGACCGGGTCGTGCCTTTGCGGCCTCTCACCCGGTGCCGATCTACCTTGGCCCCTTGGTTTTCCGAGGAGCTGAGGGTGATGAAGCGGCGGAAGAGATACCTAGAGGGTGTTTGGAGGACCACCCACTCCGAATCTGACCGGACATTGGTAAGGTCCCATTTAAGGACTTACCTAGAGGCGATAAAAGCGGCGAAACGGAACTATTTCTCTGCTCTTATCACATCTGCAGGTAACCGACCTGCCGCCTTGTTTAGGGTGTCCCGCTCCCTCCTCCATCAGAGGGCGCGGGATGCTCCCTTGCAGGGTTGTGCAGAGGAATTTGGGTGTTAACTGCATAATAAAAACATTCAGATCCGGGACGGGTTAGCCTCCAATTGGACTAGTTCAGATGGGTCGACGGAGGCAGGTCTTGAGTCCACTATCTGGGAAGAGTTCGATCCTGTGACTCCCAAGGACATGGACAGGATGCTGGGGCGGCTGAACACCACCACATGTTTACTGGACCCATGTCCCTCCTGGTTAGTACTGGCCTCCCGGGAGGTTACACGAGGCTGGCTCCAGGGAATTGTCAATGTTTCATTGAGTGAGGGGTTTTTACCGGCTGCCTTGAAAGAGGCGGTGGTGAGGCCCCTCCTCAAGACGCCCTCCCTGGACCCGGCTGTGTTGGCCAACTACCGTCCTGTCTCCAACCTTCACTTTCTTGCGAAGGTTGTTGAGAGGGTGGTGGCGCAACAGCTCCCTCAGCACCTGGAGGAAACTGTCTATCTGGACTCACGCCAGTCCGGCTTCCGGCCTGGGCACAGCACAGAAACGGCATTGGTCGCATTGGTGGATGATCTCTGGAGGGATCGGGATAGAGGTTGTTGCTCTATCCTGGTCCTGTTAGACCTCTCAGCGGCATTCGATACCATCGACCATGGTATCTTGTTGCACCGGCTGGAGGGGTTGGGGCTGGGGGGCACCGTTTTGCGGCGGTTCTCCGACCGGTCGCAATTTGTGTTAGCAGGAGGGCAGAGGTTGACGTCGAGGTGCCTCACTTGTGGGGTACCACAGGGGTCGGTTCTCTCGCCCCTCCTGTTCAACATTTATATGAAGCCATTGGGTGAGATCATCCGTGGTTTCGAGGTGGGGTTTCATCAGTATGCGGATGACACCCAGCTGTACATCTCCACCCCGGACCATCCCAACGATGCCGCGGAAGTGATGTCCCGGTGCCTGGAGGCGAGTCTGGATGGGGAGAAACAGGCTTCGACTCAACCCGTCCAAAACTGAGTGGCTGTGGTGCGGCGTCACGACATAGCCAGTTGGTTCCATCTCTGGCTATTGGGGGGCGAGTCATTAGCCCCCGGGGAGAGGGCTCACAACTTGGGTGTCCTCCTCGATACTCGACTGTCCTTAGACGATCATATGACAGCCGTGGCCAGGGGGGCTTTTTATCAGGTTCGCCTGATACGCCAGTTGCGCCCCTTTCTGGATCGTGATGCTCTACGTACGGTCACTCAAGCCCTCGTCATCTCCCGCCTGGACTATTGCAATGCTCTCTACATGGGGCTTCCCCGGAGGCTCCAGCTAGTTAAGAATGGGGCCGTGCGGGGGATTTGGGGGGCCTCTAGATGCTCCCATGTAACACCTCTCCTGTGTGAGCTGCACTGGCTGCCTGTGGCTTTCCGGGTGCACTTCAAGGTGTTAGTAACAACCTTTAAAGCGCTCCATGGCAAGGGACCGGGGTACCTGCAAGACCGCCTCCTACCATATACCTCCCACCGACCAGTCCACTCCCACAGAGAGGGCCTCCTTAGGGTGCCATCAGCCAGTCAATGTCGGCTGGCGACCCCTAGGGGGAGAGCCTTCTCTGTGGCAGCTCCTGCCCTCTGGAATGACCTACCCCCTGACCTACATACAACCACGGACCTGCGCCTCTTCTGCCAGGCCTTGAAAACCCATCTATTTCGTGCGGCCGGCCTGGTGTAGTCTTTTAATCTGTTTTATTAGGGGTTTCTTTTGGGGATTTTAGAACAGGCTTAGCGGTTTAATTCATTTTTAGCGTATTTATTGTATTTGATGTTTTTATTGTTGTTTTATTATTGCCTGTTCACCGTCCTGAGTCCCGCAAGGGAGAAAGGGCGGTATACAAATCTGAATAAACTTAAACTTTGCTTGCTTTTTGAAGTCAGCTTTCTTTCCTCTAATAGATACCTTGACGTTGTTATCTAGGCTGCAAATTTCTGACTGGCTCTGAATCACAACTACATGACATAGCATTTGTGTATTTCTTTGGTTTATTCAATTTCCTGAAGTCACAGGTAGTAGCTGATCATTAGTATCATACATATATAGTACAATTTAAAAGCAACATAAAGCATTTCAGTGTGTGAATGGGAGATGCAGAAAGTAAAAAATAGGCATGAGTGAAGCAAAAAAAAAAGCACAATTTGAAAACCACAAGCTTCCCTCACCCCCAAGTAAAATAACTCATGCAAAACATCACAAGCACATCAGCTGACAAGAGAAATGATAAAAATGCACAAGGCTCCTTAAGCTAATAGATCCTCTCTAATTACATCCATATTGCTAGATAATCTGATTAGTTAAGGTATTAAACAGAGACCGGCTAATCCCTTTTGATACCAGTCTCTGGAGTCAGAAAAGAGCTTAGCATCAAGACACTGCAATGGCCGTTAAATACTAAAAACGGTCACAAGTCACTGCTTTCAATGCCATTGTAACACTGGTGGGTTTCAAATTTTTTTAGAACCCCTTCTGTAGGTGTGGCCTGCTTTGTGGGAGTGGCTTGCCAGCCATGTGACCAGGTGGGAGCGGTTTGGCAGTCATGTGACTGGGTGTGTGTGGCCAACTTGTAAAATGTGGTAAAACTCACTTAACAACGCTCTTGCTTAGCAACCAAAATGTTGGCTCAGAAACTGGCATTTGCACACAAATCTTAAAGCTGTCAAGTTACAAGACCCTTGCACCCCTAACCCTTTAGAAAAAAACAACAACCCAGGGGTGTTCAAACTTGACAGCTTTAAGACTTGTGGTCTTCAGCTCCCAGAATTCCTCCTCTCACTCTTCATCTTGATGTTGTGCGGATGGGCGGGGGAAGGGAGCTGGAACCGGTTCTAAACGGCACTGTAGATTTGTGGAACCTCTTCTATAGAAGAGGTTAGAACTGGCAAGAACCCACCCCTGCACTGTAACCACTAAACAAAAAGTTGTAAATTGAGGACTATCTGTATTTGAGGTTGTGGCTTGCTTTATGCTGCTCTGAATTCATTATTCCTTCTCCATCCTTGCCAAGGATCAAATAGCCGAAATCCCATTTTCTGTTAAGTGGCAATTATGAAATTTCAATCTCTGTTCCATGTTGTAAGTTCTTCAGTCTGACACAATTTTTACCATCTTCTAAAAATGGGTTTAGTGATTTTAATAGCAGTCCTCTTCTTTAAAGGTAAAGGATAATTCTACATTCAAATCAATGCTAATTTGCTCCCAAATGACTTTTCAGAGATGGAAAAGCCCTGTGATCAATGAGAATCGGGAAAATTTGTCATAATTACCACCATTACTTCTCACATATTTTTTAAAAAAAAACATACATGAGGACAGTAAACATAAAGACGTCTCTGAGATTTCTTGAACAGATGGCTAATTCTCATGACAAAAAAAACGTTCATCAGCTTAGATTATTTGAGTCTATATACGTTTTGAATCTTGTTCCCAAAAATTAACCAATTAAGATTTGATTATTTGAATGGGCATCTACCTGGCAACACTAGAGTTACAGAGCTAAACTGAAAATATAGAAAACTTTTTCCATACTTGTCAATCAATTGCATGGCCTTACCCATGGAATCACCAGAAATCAAGCAACAAGCTGATTGTATTGCTTAGCAACAGTTATTATATGTGAGCAAATGGGCTGAGTACAAATAGGTCTTTGGAAGGGAAAACCAAGGAGAAAGTACTTTTTTGTTAGTTCTTGTGACTACAGAAGTGTCACGTTTTTTACTCTGAAGATGACAAGAACAATAGATAGTTCAGGATGTATTGCACAAGTTTGGGATGTACGTCCTGGAAGAGAAAGTGAAGGGACTTATGCTTAGGAGGGAAGATGGGAAATTCTTAAATTAGATACAGGAAGTGCTTGCAAAAGGACAGCAGCAGCAAGAAGCTTCCCAGAAGATAAAAAGAAAGCCCACGGGATCATCCAAATCCATAAAAATCTTTTAGTATCTCAGAGCCTTCAGAATGGATTTGAGTCTCACTGCTGATTAATTTTTTGAATTCCTGGATGAAAAGCGGCCAAGAATCTCAAACACCAGTAAAAGCCAGGTTATTTGAAGGACTATCTCTTAGTTTCTGCCTGTCCAGTAAGATTGGGCAGTTAGTGTGCTCCATGTCCCTTCAATTTAACATCTTCTACCCAACCCAGGAATTGTTATCATTTTTGTATCTGCACTCTAGAATGATATCCTCCTAAAGTTCCCCTAATGTTCCAGTAGCCCTTAAAAACATGGTAAGGCCTTGAGGTAGGTGGCCATGGAGCCTTGTTAAGTGGGTTTTTAAAAAGCCCATTATTGTCTAGACCAGTGATGGCTAATCTTTTTTGGCTCGCATGCCAAAAGCGGGGGGAGTGCAGGGGGGTCATGCGCAAGCGTGCCACACCCAAAATGCTATGTGCGCGACCCCCTGCTTTTGGTGTGCTTTTTTCACCTTCCCCAGGCTCCAGAGGCTTTCTAGGAGCCTGAGGAGGGTGAAAAAAGCCTCCCCCTCAACTCCAGAGTAGTTTCCCTGAAGCTTCCAGAGGGCGAAAAACGGCCTCAAAAGAAGGCCTAAATCACCTGGCCAGCGCACACATGCGCGCTGGAGCCGACAGGGCAACACCTCGCGTGCCCTAAGAAATGGTTCCGCGTGCCACCTGTGCCATAGGTTCGCCATCACGGGTTTAGACATTTCAGCTTTTTCCTCTATTTTTTATTTTAAAATAGTAAGCAAAGAGTCATTCTGGAATAGCAGAGTCCAGAGAAAATTAAACCAAAATTTAAAAATAAAATTGAATTATTCCTGCCTCAACTTTAATGATAGCGATAATCAGAACCCCTCTATTGAAAGAAACAGGTGCTAATTTCTCTCTGGTGATCAGTCAAGCAAGAGAAAGGTGTGGCATGCATGAGATAAAAAGTCCATTGATAAATAGCCTCTGCTCTATATGATACAGCCAGCCAAAGCCTTATAGATTTTAGTTTTAGTTTATTTCAAATTTATATACCGCCCTATCTCCCCGAGGGGACTCAGGGCGGTGCACAGAAATATAAAAACAAAGACAATACAAAACAATTTAAAATGAATTAAATTAGGGTCTGTGCTAAAAATTTGGATTAGAAAAGATTAAAATCAACTTCAACTTTACCCATTAAAACTATGCCAGGCCAGCCTCTTGAAATAGATGTGTCTTTAATGCCCGGCAGAAGAGGCGTAGGTCCGTGATGGTACAAAGGTCGGGGGGGTAGGTCGTTCCAGAGGGCAGGTCCTGCCACAGAGAAGGCTCTCCCCCTGGGGGCCACCCATCAGCATTGTCCGGCAGATGGCACCCTGAGGAGGCCCACTCTATGGGAGCGGACAGGTCTAAGGGAGGTATGTGGTAGGAAGCGGTCCCGCAAGTAGCCAGGTCCCGTGCCATGGAGCGCTTTAAAGATGGTTACTAGCACCTTGAAGCGCACACGAAAGGCCAAAGGCAGCCAGTGCAGCTCGCGCAGGAGAGGTGTTACATGGGAGTATCGAGAAACTCCCAGGATCCCCCGTGCGGCCGCATTCTGGACTAGCTGGAGCCTCCGGGGGCACCTCAAGGGGAGGTGGGAAGTGACGAGCGGGAAGTGACGAGCGCTTGAGTGACCGTGCGTAAGGCATCACGATCTAGATAGGGGTGCAACTGGCGTATCAGGTGAACCTGATAAAAGGCGCCCCTGGTCACGGATGTCCACTGACAGCCAAGAATCCAGGAGGACGCCCAGATTGCGAGCCCTATCCGCGGGGCCAGTGACTCGCCCCCGATAGCCAGAGATGGAACCAACTGACTATATCGTGACGCCGGTCTTGGATGGGTTGAGTCGGAGTTTGTTCCTCCCCATCCAGACTCGCACAGCCTCCAGACACTGGGACATCACTTCGATGGCATCGTTGGGGTGGTTAGGGGTAGAGATGTACAGCTGAGTATCATCAGCATACTGATGGAACTCTACCCCAAAACCACGGATGATCTCGCCCAGCGGCTTCATGTAGATGTTGAACAGGAGGGGCAAGAGGACTGACCCCTGAGGCACCCCACATGTGAGGGGCCTCGACGTCGACCTCTGCCCTCCTGCCAACACAAATTGCGACCGGTCGGAGAGGAAGTAGAACCACCGCAAAACGGTGCCTCTCAACCCCAACCTCTCCAGCCGGTGCAATAGAATACCATGGTTGATGGTATCGAAAGACGCCGAGAGATCTAATAGGACCAGGATAGAGGAATGACCTCTATCCCAAGCCCTCCAGAGATCATCCACCAACGCGACCAATGCCGTCTCCGTGCTGTGCCCAGGCCGAAAGCCGGACTGGCACGGGTCTAGATAGTTTCCTCCAGGTGCTGGGGGAACTGTCGTGCCACCACACTCTCAACAACTTTCGCTATGGCTATGACAAGGGGTAATGGCAGAAAGGTGACAGAGCTGGGACACAGATGATGTTTCCCTGTTCCTTCCTTCCTTCCTTCCTTCCTTCCTTCCTTCCTTCCTTCCATCCATCCATCCATCCATCCATCCATCCATCCATCCATCCAAGGACATGGCCCAATAAGAGCAAGAAATATAAACCATCTGGCTACACAGACAAGGCCAACAGGAATGGCTTAGATTTTAATAAGAAAATATGTTTCCAAGACAGGCAATTCCTGGCAGGGGATAGGCTAGACCTCACAAGAGTTGGGCAGAAGGTATTTAAAAAGTACTTTGCTAACCTGATCCAGAGGACTTTAAATTGAAATGGTACTGGGAATGGAACTGAATGGAGTATGCAGGATGTGTCACATCCAATAACAAGGATGCAAATACAAGAAGGACTACACCAAGTCACAAAGATTTCAAGTGTCTTTATGTAAATATTCAGAATGTGAGGTATGAACATTATGAATAAAAAGCTTAATGCACAAAATAAGTAAGAACTGTGATGGCACAGTGGTCAGCATGCAGTATTGCAGGCTAATTCTGGCAGAAGTTCGATTCTCACCGGCCCAAGGTTGACTCAGCCCTCCATCCTTCCAAAGTCGGTAAAACAAGGACCCAGATTATTGGGGACAATATACAGACTCTGTAAAACCGCTTAGAGAGGGCTGTAAAGCACCATGAAGTGGTATATAAGTCTAAGTGCTAAGAACTGGAGTTATACTACCTTTAGTTCCGAGAAACTTTCCAAAAAAGGAGCTTATGAAAATGTTGGGAATAAATTAGATACCTCTTAAACATCTGGTTTGTCCATTTTAAAATGACAGTAACATAGGTTGGCAAAGACAATAATAATTGATACATTAAACTTCAGGGAATAGAAAGCCTTTTCTATTTCATACATCTTACTGAACTTATCTAGGCGCTTGTACAAACAATGAGTAATTTGATTTGTTTGTTTTTTTTAATGAAGCAATTTTTATTTATAAAGCAGAAATGTGAAAGTTAAATTTCATATAAATATAAATAAGTTTAATAAATAAAGTTCATGTGTTGATTTCTGTAATGAAAGGGAAACTGTGTCAAATAATTAACAATGTGAAAATATCATCTTTTTTTAATTGTAAAATTAATCCAATTGTGCATTAAGACATACCTATAAATCTTCACTACACTGAACTGCAGGTTAGTAATTCACTCACAAATAAAGCAACATCATTACCATTTCTTGGTTCTTGAATATGTATTCTTTTTACTGAAAAAAATCACTCATAAGTTAACAAATACAAAAATGTACAAATACATAGGTGTATAAATGCAATGATACAATGGATTGCTGAAAATTGTGTGTTTTAACACTAGATTTCAGTGCAAAAATATACCCCTGGAGCCTCACAAAGAACACAAAGAAGCTCAAAACAGAAAGAAAGAAATTACATACAATTCAATTTTATCTTTGACAGTAGATGTTTGGCAATGCACAGTGGTTGCTCAGATGTTAAACTGAATACAAAACAGTTTTTACAAAAAATAATAATAAAGAGGTTTAGCAAATAAAGATCCACATGGCTCATATAAAACATACTTTTTTGTAATGATAGTGTTCTATCCCTTAGCAATATTAGCTGACAGTGCTGATGGAAATGGGGAGCACTTAGTTGAAATTTCAGCTATTAATGTACACAATTTAAATGATTTTTAAAAACACCATAACAACACATGCATTTGATAGTTATGTTTCCAACAATTACATTTACCATACAATAGCTGACTTATCTGATAAGAGCAACGGTGTACATTTAAAAGATATTCCACACTTTTAAAGGAAGGACAAGAAAATATTTTGGGGGGGGGGGGGGGGGAATCAATCCAGAACTAATTAAGTGAAACTGACTCTTTCACACCAATCTTCAACAAGTGCATTTCTTAGCAGAGGTAATTCAGAGGGTATAGTAGAAGGGTGGACAATCTATTTTTAGAGTGTGTGTGTGTTTGTGTGTGTGTGTGTGTGTGTGTGTGCAGGTGTGCGCAGCACTGTCAAATATCTGTTTGGAAATGTCAAGGTGAATTAAGACAGATTGAAACACATTCTCAACTGAAGCACCATTAAATAAAACGTTAATTTCTACTAGCCTTCCCAGTTAAAAAAAATACATATGAATTATTCACAACTGAAAATTATCAAAATGTAGAAGTTTTTATTGCTTCATGTGCCATTAAAAGAATAAAACCTAAGATTCCCTCTGCAGCAACCATAAAGGTACTATTATGAAACATTTTAAAGTCTACTTATCAGCAAATTCAAGAACAGACTTCCTGCCCTTTCATACCAGCTGATAAGATGCACACATGCACACTTTCTCTTTCACACACAAGCACACACTCGTCCCTTCATAACTCTTGAGATTCAAGAAAATGGGTCTGGTTAATCACCTCCACAACAGTTGTGTATGGGGGGGTCATATATCTACCAAACCCAAAATCTTTAAAAAAAAAACACCACCACAACCCTATACAAGTTAAAGCAACTGAAGGCAGCAATGCAATCAAAGAGATTAAAGTACTTTTCACATTAAACTCTGTCTATAAATATATATTAAAGAACAATTTGTTTTACCAGAGTATATACCCCGGTTTAAAAAAGTCTGTACATGCTATATAAAGAGATGGACTGGTTTTAAACCAGAAAAACAAAACAAAGGCACAAACTTATTATGGTAGGTTAAAATAAAAAACTAGATAGAGATTATGGACCAACCAATTCTGCCTGATATTTGCATTTTTTAAAACTAATCTCAATGCCCTTCATTCTTTTAATTAGAAAACCAATGCAAACACAAATGCAAAAGAACGGTGTCACAGTTAGGTAGCAGTTCATCTCCAATTATGGTCGTAGCTTAAAGTGCAGGGGTGTCAAACTGGCGGCTCACAGGCTGGATGCCTCATGCAGAGGCCACACCGACCCAGCTCCACAAAGGGGAAAAACATTGCAATATGTCACGTGATGACAACCTGACTCCATTAGCTTGACACCCGTTGCTTACAGGATAGCTTCCAGCACCCTAAGTCAAGAAATCAAGACTTTCTTTTCTTTTCTTTTTAAGCCAAACTAGTTTTATGAGCAGGAAAGCACATTCAATTTCTATTTGTTACTGGAGATTGCTTAAAGAAATGGAATGCCGGGATGAAAGCAGCAGGTCACACCATTGTTCTTTTTCAAAAGAAATCAAAAAGCAAGTTATGTCTGAACTCGCTGACAGTGTGAATATGTCTACGGTCTGATGATCTCTGTGCGTATTTTTGAAAATTATTCTTCAAAATACTGTGATTCTTCATTAGACACAAGATTATTCTTGTCCAGGAGACATCTATAAAACCATCTCTTGACATTCTCTTCTCATATTCTCTTAGTATTCATTCACCAGAGCCAGCTCTGGTGAAAGATTGACAGTTATGTTTTTATACAAAGAATCATATGTAATATTTGGAAAATAGTTCAAATTATTGAGGCCATCCAATTCTTGCCTCTCTTTGGACTTCCTCAACAGTGCATATCTATTAAAAAGAAAAAGAGAAAAAACATTAAAGCCAACACTGTTCCAACATACAACATAAAAGACTATTAATATGACTACATTTTGAATATCAATAGTTTCTTAATTTATTAAAAAAATATCAAGTGCAGCCTACAGACATAAAAAGTCCATAAAATGTCTGAGGAGTTCTAGGCAAAATACAGTTTCACCCAGATTCCACAATTTTACATCCTGCTTGTAAGCTTCATTTTGTATTTACATTAGTTTATATACATAGTGTAGAACATATATATGTAAATAAAATATGAACACAAGTAATTGGATTAACTGAGGAAACTATAAATTAACCATGGGTAGGGACATCACTAACCATAGGTAGGAACACAATCATTTCTCAGAGCTGGATATCTAAACTAGAATAATGGATTTTTATTGAAATGCTCCGATCCTGATCAATAAATATTGCAAAGAAAATATTTGTAAGCAACACCAAAATACAAACCTAACAGACAAAAATGAAAGCATTAACCATTACAAACTATAAAAAAGCTTTCTTATTTTAAATTGTCCAGTTATTTTCTTCCACTTCATTGAATTTTCTAATATTGCTCAACCAAAGCATAAATTTTCAACATGTTGCCCAAGCTCTGCTATAACCAATTCTGATGAGAAACAAAAACTATTGCTTCCATCTTCCTTCTCCATAAATATCATCCTGAATCATAAACTTCCCTTTTTAAAAATTATATTTTTCTTTTATATAATCAGCATGCTCAATGAATGGAAATCACTTCTGATCATGGATTCAAAGAATTGTTTTGCTAACATTCGTCCTTTATATAGATTTCAGACATATGTTTGTATGTGTGTGTCAGAAAAAGAGTTTTCATTCATATGCTTCTTGTCCTGGGGGCAGGACAAGAAGCAATAGGTGGAAACTAATCAAGGAGAGAAGCAACTTAGAACTAAGGAGAAATTTCCTGACAGTTAGAACAATTAATCTCTGGAACAGCTTGCCTCCAGAAGTTGTGAATGCCCCAACCCTGGAAGTCTTTAAAAAGATGTTAGATAGCCATTTGTCTGAAATGATATATATGTATATGTGTGTGTGTGTGTGTATATATATATATATATATATATATATATATATATATATATATATATATATATATATATATATATATATATATATATATATATATATATATATATATATGCCAGCATATATATATATATGCCAGCTATGCCAGCATATATATATATATGCTGGCATAGCTGGCTTCGGGGATTTTCCCGTGTATAAGGCATAGAAAAGTTGTTGCAACGTTTCGACAAGATCTCACTTGTCATCATCAGGCAGGCTTGTGTCTGTGAGTGTGACTGCGGAGGCATCGCCCCTCTTTAAATCTTGGTGGGGGGGTGGTGGAGTGCTGACTATTGTTGTGAGTGGGTTGATTGGCTGTGCAGTTGCATCGTGACTGGTAGATTGATGCTGATTGGTCTCATTTGTATGTTTCTCCTTGTTTTGAATTTCAACGGCTTGGCTGGAGAATAATCAGAGAAGCCATTGAAATAGAGAAACAATCTAGCAGCATGAACAGACGTGATGATACCTCCCGCCTACCAGATATCTGGAAGCCAGCATTGACCAGCAGACGAGCCCCACCCTCCAGCCAAGCCGTTGAAATTCAAAACAAGGAGAAACATACAAATGAGACCAATCAGCATCAATCTACCAGTCACGATGCAACTGCACAGCCAATCAACCCACTCACAACAATAGTCAGCACTCCACCACCCCCCCCACCAAGATTTAAAGAGGGGCGATGCCTCCGCAGTCACACTCACAGACACAAGCCTGCCTGATTTAATTTATTTATTTTATTAAATTTATACCCCGCCCTTCTCCTTGTTAGGACCCAGGGCGGCGCACAGGCATTATATAAAACCATAAATACAATATACATCAATTAAAAATATATTAAATTAATTCACCCGTGCTAAAACCCGTTATTAAAACCGTAACCAAATTATAATTTATATTTAAAGTCAGACGCGGGGGGCTATCCTAGGCTGGCTTGTTGGAATAAGTACGTCTTAAGACGTTGGCGGAAGAGGCGGAGGTCCGAGGTAGTGCGAAAGTCGGGGGGTAGGTCGTTCCAGACGGCTGGGCCCGCCACAGAGAAGGCTCTTCCCCTGGGTGTCGCCAGTCGGCATTGCCCGGCCGACGGCACCCGGAGTAGGCCCGCTCTGTGGGAGCGGACCAGACGAAGGGATGTATGGGGCAGGAGGCGGTCTCGTATATAGCTAGGCCCCGAGCCATGGAGCGATTTAAAGATAGTGGTCAACACCTTGAAGCGCACTCGAAAGGCCACAGGCAGCCAGTGCAGCTCGCGCAGGAGAGGAGTTACGTGGGCTTGCCTTGAGGCACCCATAACCACCCGCGCGGCCGCATTCTGCACTAACTGCAGCTTTCGAGTGCACCTCAAGGGGAGCCCCATGTAGAGAGCGTTACAGTAATCCAGCCGAGATGTCACGAGCGCTTGAGTGACTGTGCGAAGGGCCCCCCGGTCTAGTAAGGGGCGCAACTGGCGTATCAGGCGAACCTGATAGAACGCCCCCCTGGCCACGGCCGCCACATGGTCCTCCATGGACAGCCGGGAATCCAGAAGGACGCCCAAGTTGCGCGCCCTCTCCACGGGGGCAAGATGTTCGCCCCCAATGGCCAGTGTTGGATTTATCTGGCTAAACCAGGGTGCCGGAAACCACAGCCACTCGGTCTTGGACGGGTTGAGTTTGAGTTTATTACTACCCATCCAGACCCGTACGGCCTCCAGACACCAGGACAGCACCTCGACGGCATCGTTGGGGTGGTTTGGGGTGGATATGTACAGCTGAGTATCATCAGCGTACAGATGGTACTCCACCCCAAAACCACGGATGATCTCGCCTAGTGGCTTCATGTAGGTGTTGAACAGAAGTGGCGAGAGGACCGACCCCTGAGGAACCCCACATGTGAGGGGCCTCGGGGCCGACCTCTGCCCTCCTGCCAACACTCATTGCGACCGACCAGAGAGGTAGGATGAGAACCACCATAAAACGGTGCCTCTCAGCCCCAACCCCCCCAATCGGTGCAATAAGATACCATGGTCGATGGTATCGAAAGCCGCTGAGAGGTCTAACAGGACCAGGATAGAGGAGCAACCTCTATCCCGAGCCCTCCAGAGATCATCCACCAACGCGACCAATGCCGATGATGACAAGTGAGATCTTGTCGAAACGTTGCAACAACTTTTCTATACCTTATACACGGGAAAATCCCTTACATTCACAAGAACGGCTGAAGCACAAATACTTAATTTCAGAATAACAGAGTTGGAAGGGACCTTGTAAGTCACCTAGTCCAACCATCGACCCAAGCAGGAGACCCTACACCATTTCTGACAGATGGCAGTCCAGTCTCTTCTTGAAAGCTTCTCGTGATGAAGCAACTTCTGAAGGGAACTTCTGATCCATTGGTTAGTTGTTCTGTCAGAAAATGTCTACTTATTTCTAGATTGAATCTCTCCTTGATCAGTTTCCATCCATTAAATTAATAATTAAAATTTCTAAAAGTTATTTATAGATACGTTTTGAGGTTATGTTATAGATAATTAAGCTTTCTGTTTTCTGTATTCATCTTTTCTATCATTTACATTTTCTATCATGAGCATGCCCACACAAATGAGTTACAGTTCAAAACATTATTAAGCAAAAGCAATATAAACAGAAGGAAAGATGTACCAGCAGTTATCAGTGGATCCAATTCAACAGCAATGAAAAAGCGAGATAAAAATATGCTGCCAGTTTAAAGAAATTTAAAATCATTTTTAAAAATGACCCCGAATTTATGTATAAGAAATCTTACACTGAAGTACAGAAACTACAATATTGAATGGTCTTCCAGATGCATAGGTAGGCTGTTACAACAGAATTCCTGATATAGCCCTCTTTGTTCCATAACACTTGACATTTTTATACCAGTATACAGTCAGTGACCTTTTTATACATTTACTGCTTGTTGAAATTTTAGATACTAAAGCTGAGAACTCTGTCTTCTCAAAAATAATTAGGAGTGTGTTGAGGCCAGGGAGAAAACCTCCAAATTATAGCTGTTCTAATTTCCAGTTAAACACAATCCCTATACAGTAACTTCAACAGCATAGTAAAGGCTAAGAGAAAAAAAACAAGAAGAAACATTTCAAAAAATGGAATGGTTGCCTGGAAAGATCAGAAAGCAACTCATTTTGTGCTTCAGAATACAATTAATTGGAAGTTTACACTGCAATATGAAATCAGTATTTTACATTAAAACAAACCTATAGAAATCTCTGTATGCTTGATACATAACATGGCCATTTTAAAAGACCCAGCATTCGGTACCAAGGATCCCATTGCAATTCATTTTCAAGGTTATTACAATTCAGTACTGATCTGCATAAATCTTGACATAAAATTTACTATGTGCACAAACTTTTCATACAACCGCATGTAAATGAATATAAAGATAAGGAAGGTAAAGTTATGGCGTCATTTTTCAGCCTATTTCAGTGGGCAGTAAATCGTATCCTCCCAAATGTCAAAACTACAAGTCAAGCCAGAACTGGGAAAATATCTGGACTACAGGTACTCCATGTCTTATGACCTTTCATTTAATGATCATTTGATGTTATGAGAGCGTTAAAAAGAAGGGACATATGACTGGTCCTCACATTTACAACCGTCTCAGTGTCCCCATAGTCACACAATAAAAACTGTATTTGCAACCTTCCCAGGAGCCTTTGATACGCAAAGGAGGAAGCGGTTTAACTCGTGATTTGCTTAATGACCATCGCAAAAAAGTTGTAAAATCAGGTGCAATTCACTTAATGAATGCATCACTTCCAGTCCCAATTTTGATCGTAAGTCAAGGACTACATGTATATCCTTGAAATCAGAGGTCACAAAGACATTAGGAGGTCACAAAGACATTGGGCACTATCTAACAAAATGAAATTCAATTGTGAAAAAGTAAGGTTCTACATTTAGGCAAGAAAAACAAAATGCACAGGTACAGTATAGGTGGTACCTTGCTCAATAGTAGCAACTGTGAGAGGGATCTTGGAATCCTAGTGGACAACCATTTAAATATGAGCAAGCAGTGTGCAGCAGCTGCCAAAAAAGCCAACACAGTTCTAGGCTGCATAAACAGAGGGATAGAATCTAGATCACGTGAAGTGTTAATGCCACTGTATAGTGCCCTGGTAAGGCCACACTTGGAATACTGCATACAGTTTTGGTCGCCACGATGTAGAAAAGACGTGGAGACTCTGGAAAGAGTGCAGAGAAGAGCAACCAAGACAATTAGGGAACTGGAGGCTAAAACATATGAAGAACGGTTGCAGGCACTGGGTATGTCTAGTTTGATGAAGAGAAGGACCAGGGGAGACATGATAGCAGTGTTCCGATATCTCAGAGGGTGCCACAAAGAAGAGGGAGCCAAACTATTCTCCAAGGCACCTGGGGGCAGGACAAGAAGCAATGGGTGGAAACTAATCAAGGAAACAAGCAACTTAGAACTAAGGATAAATTTCCTGACAGTAAGAACAATTAACCTCTGGAACAGCTTGCCTCCAGAAGTTGTGAATGCCCCAACCCTGGAAGTCTTTAAGAAGATGTTAGATAGCCATTTTTCTGAAATGGTATAAAGTTCCTGCCCACGCAGGGGGTTGGACTAGAAGACCTACAGGTCCCTTCCAACTCTGCTATTGTATTATTGTACATTAGGTTTGCCAACTAAAGAAAAAGGTTTAGTTGAAATCTTAAAATTTTGTTGAAATCTGTCTGAGAATAATCCATGTTTGTTCTTCTCCAGTAGAAACATCTGAACATTTGGTAAGGCTTTCAATAATTAGGAAATTGCTGGGGACAAATATGTCTTGACTGGAATAACAAGGAGCACTGAATTAGTTTGTGACATAAAATAATCTGAACTACCATAATTACCTATCCCACAAACACATATACTCTTATGCAGAGATAGCAAGTTAGTTCCATCTTAGAATCATCTTAAACTCAAATTGAAATACAGTCAGATGATTAAAAATCATAAAGAAAAGCAACGCAATGACTTGGGGTTACAAAATAAAGATCCATAGTAATTTTTAAGATGAAGGACTTAATGGGCTAACCCAGTGGTGGGCAAACTCATTAGTCAACAGAGCCAAATATCAACAATACCACGATTGAAATTTCTTTTGAGAGCCGGAAGGTGTGGCCTGTTTTGTGGGAGTGGCTCAGCGGTCATGTGAATGGGTGGGCGTGGCCAACTTGGAAAATGTGGTGAAACTCACTTAACGACGGTCTTGGTTAGCAACCAAACTTTTAGGTTCAATTGTGGTCATAAGTTCTTTCTTTCTTTCTCTCTCTCTCTCTTTCTTTCTTCCTCTCTTTCTCTCCATTTCTCTCTCTCTCTTTCTTTCTTTCTCTTTTTCTTTCTTTCTCTCTCTCTTTCTGTCTCTTTCTTTCCCTCTTTCTCTTTCTTTCTCTCTTTCTTTCCGTCTCTCTTTCTCTTTTTCTTTCTTTCTGTCTCTCTTTCTAATTTTGTAATTTTTACAATGACAATAAAGATTATTATTATTATTATTATTATTTATTTATTTATTTCTCTTTCTTTCTCTATCTCTGTCTCTCTCTCCTTCGTCCGCCCAACTGTCACTCTGTCTCTCAGTCACTTAATCAGTCTCTATCTGTCTCTCCCTCCCTCTGTGTATGTCACTCTCTCTGATTCTCTCCCTCCCTCCCTCCCTCTCTCTGTCTCTGTATGTCTGTCTCTCCCTCTTTCTCCCGTCTGTCTCCGATTCAATCCCTCCGTGTCATTCTATATCTGTGTCTCTCTCCGTCTCTCTCCCTCCCTCCCTCCCTCTCTGTCTCTGTCTGTCTCTCTCTTTCCCTCCCTCCCCCTCTGTCTCTCTGTGTCTGTCAGTCACTCCCTCTCTCCCCCCCCCCCGGGAAGCAGCGGAAGGGCCGGCATGCCTGAGGTTAGGGACGCCTCCTCCCGCAGCGGGCGAGGGAGCAGGCGGGGCGAGCACCCAAGGCTACCGTCATCTTAACCACCACCGAGGTTGTCGCCCGGCAGGGGCGTCAGGCAGGGAAGCCGGTCGCGTCTCCATCGCGTCTCCCTCCAGCGGGCACCACGGCGCACGTTCTGGGGGCGTGCGTCCATCTCCCTCCCAGCCACGCAGCCCCAGAACGTGTGCCGTGGTGGCTGTCGGAGGGAGCCAGTGAAGATGCGCCCAGCTTCCCTGCCCGACGCCCCTGCCGGGTGACATGCCGAGCGACTTTGGGCGGTGGGAGCTGCGTGTCACAAGGCTCGGAACCATGCAGGAACTCAGCGCTTTTCCACGGTGTGGAAAAGATAAGCGCATGCAAGTCCTGCGGAATTACAGCGCAAATTCCAACCACTACGAAGTCTCCGAGACTGTAATCGGGCAGGGCATGCGCGCGCCTATCTTTTCCGCGCGCATGCCCCACCCGATTACAGTCTCGGAGACTTCGTAGCAGTTGGAATTTGCGCTGTAATTCCGTAGGACCTGCATGCGCCTATCTTTTCCACACCGTGGAAAAGCGCAGAGTTCCTGCACGGCCCCTGATCACTCCAGACGCCATCGGGGAAGAGGAGTAACGCGAGGGGGACCTCGCAGATGGTCCTCCAGCAGCGCACAGACTCGCCACTGCTTCACACAGTATTCTGTGGACAGAGACAGTGACAGGCAGACAGAGAGAGGCACAGAGAGGGAGGGAGGGAGCGAATCAGAGAGAGACTGAAGAGCCACATTCAAGGGACCAAAGAGCCGCATGCGGCTCGCGAGCCGTGGTTTGCCGACCACTGGGCTAACCCATTAACTCACCATCTAATTGGTGAATGCAGACAATAGTCTATATTGTTTCACAAATACACTGGAGGTTTTAGAATGTTAAAACTTCACCATATATTGTAAGGTGCAGAGTTTCAGCATTTAGAATGACATCCACTCAAATCTGATGGACCGTAAAATCTGCATATATACAATATTTATAACAACCTACCTTCCTAAGAACTGAACTTCCCCTCTGTGATGATGGGGAATTGATTTGAATCTCCCTATATCTCCTTCTGGCCGAGTAACCAAGTAGCCAGCATAGTGAACCCTGGGAGAGAAAGGGAGTTATTAAACTCTGAATTGAATTTTGCTTTCAATTTTAATATTTGCCAACACTAATCATTTGAGCAAACATCATATCGACATTATTCATAAGCAAGCATCCCAACATATCTCCTAAATTAGCTTACTTATACACTTTTTCATTTGAATTAGTTGCATGGCAGCCTGTTGTTATATTCCAGTTAAAAAATGGAATAAGTTGTTTATTTATATGATAACTACGAAGCTATGGCATAGCTAGAATGAGTATTGTTGTTATATACTTTTAAAAACAGCTTATCTAATAGAGTAAATTAACTATACCTAGGAAATAATCAGTACTTAAAATGGGTCAACTTAAATTATAAAGGTGGGTGATGAAGTAGACTTTATTTATTTATTTACTAACTATACCCGGCCACGCTTTGCTGTGGCCCAATCTGGTTAAATGGCCAACCAATCTGTGTGTAGATCTACACCTGCACACATACACACAACCACATATAACCCCCATCCTACCAAATCATATTTCTCCCTATCTATCCCTCTACCTACTGTATTTCTTCCTTTCTCCCTCTATCTACCTACCTACCGTATTTCTCCCTCTCTATCTCTCTACCTACCTACTGTATTTCTCCCTCACTTTCTATCCAGAAGGTCGTGGGGAGAGGCAGGTCCGAGGGGAGACAAGTTCTACCCTCCCGGTTGAGGGCACAGAACCGTTGGTTACAAACGGTGAAGTGCCACAACCCCCGCAGGCTAGGTGGTCAGGGAGTACAGAGCCAGGGCCTACGGCTGATGTTTTGCAATGCCAGGTCCGTGGTCAACAAAGCCCCCCTCGTCCATGACCTTGTGTCTGAGGGAGAGCCGGACCTGGTAGGAATTGCGGAGACCTGGCTGGGCCACGAGGGTGGACTTCCCCTCGTTGAAATGTGCCCACCAGGTTACCGCGCTTTTCATCAGCCTCGGGCCCTAGGTAGGGGTGGTGGGGTAGCGGTTATTGTTAGGGAAGGTCTTGAGCCGAGAGAGACCATTGTGCCACAGACTACCGGTTGTGAGTCCCTCTGCGTGAAGTGGGGCCTAGGGAGGCAGTTGGGCTTGCTGGTTGTATACCTGGCTCCCCGCTATGTAGCAGCAGCCCTGCCCGAGCTCCTTGAGATGATCGCTACGGTGGCAGTTGAGACCCCCAGACTTGTAGTCATGGGGGACTTTAATTTGCCATCGGTGGGCGAATCATCCGTGGTAGCTCGGGAGTTCATGGCTTCCATGACGGCCATGGACCTGACCCAACTAATTCAAGGCCCCACTCACGAGGGTGGACATACACCGGATCTCATCTTTGTCTCAGGCCAATGGAAGAGTGATCTGGGTATAGGGGATATAGTCATCACGCCCTTGTCATGGTCAGACCACTCACTTCTCCGGCTCGACTTTCCGACCGCTGCTCCCCTCCGCGGGGAGGCGGAACCTGAGTTACCAATCTGGTTCCGCCCCAGGCGCCTGATGGACCCGGATGGGTTCCAGGCGGCGCTTGGGCCATTTCCTGTACCCCTGACCCGCGCCCCGATGGAGGACCTCGTGGCCGCATGGAATATTGCGACCACGGGAGCCTTGGATCGGGTCGCGCCCTTGCGGCCTCTCTTGCGGCGGCGAACCACCCTGGCTCCTTGGTTTACCGAAGAGCTGAGGGTGATGAAACGCCGCAAGAGATGCCTAGAGAGAAGATGGAGGTCTACCCGATTTGAATCTGACCGGACACAGGTAAGAGCCCATTTACGGACTTACATTGTGGCGCTGAGAGTGGCCAAACGTCATCATTGTGCTACTCTCATAGCATCCGCAGACAACCGCCCTGCCGCCCTGTTTAGGGTGACCCGCTCCCTCCTTCAACAGAGGGTGCGGGAAGCCCCGTTACAGGGTAGAGCAGAGGAATTTGTGATTTTTCTGCAGGAGAAAATCGCTCAGATACAGAACGAGCTAGCCCCCATTGATGGCCCAGTGGGATGCCACGAGACAGATCTTGTTTGGGAGGAGTTTGACTCCGTTACTTCCGAGGATATGGACAGGTTACGTGGGCGACTGCGAGCCACCACATGTTTATTGGACCCGTGTCCCTCCTGGCTTGTACTGGCATCCTGGGAGGTGACACGAGGCTGGCTCCAAGAGGTGGTCAACGCATCCTTAAGTGAGGGTTCCTTGCCTGCTTCCCTAAAAGAGGCCATGGTGAGGCCCCTCCTTAAGAAGCCCTCTTTGGATCCAGCTCTATTAAACAACTATCGTCCAGTCTCCAACCTTCCCTTCTTGGCGAAGGTTGTTGAGAGTGTGGTGACACAACAGTTTCCCCGTCACCTGGAGGAAGTTGATTATCTAGACCCGCGCCAGTCCGGCTTTCGGCCCGGGCATAGCACCGAGACGGCATTGGTCGCGTTGGTCGATGATCTCTGGAGGGCGAGATGGGGGTTGTTCCTCCATCCTGGTCCTATTATACCTCTCGGCGGCTTTCGATACCATCGACCATGGTATCCTATTGCATCGGCTGGGGGGGTTGGGGGTGGGAGGCACCATTTTACGGTGGTTCTCCTCCTACCTCTCTGGCCGATCGCAATTTGTGTTGGCAGGAGAGCAGAGGTCGACCTCGAGACCCCTCACATGTGGGGTGCCTCAGGGGTCGGTCCTCTCGCCTCTCCTGTTCAACACATACATGAAGCCGCTGGGTGAGATCATCCGTGGTTTTGGGGTAGAGTACCATCTCTACGCTGATGACACTCAGCTGTATATATCTACCCCAAACCACCCCAACGATGTCGTAGCGGTGATGTGCCAGTGCCTGGAAGCCGTGCGGATCTGGATGGGAAGTAACGGACTCAGGCTCAACCCGACCAAGACCGAGTGGCTGTAGTTTCCGGCCGCCCGATTCAACCAGCTCACTCCATCGCTGGCCATAGGGGGCGAACATCTTGCCCCTGTGGATGGGGCGCGCAATTTGGGTGTCCTCCTGGATGCCCGGCTGTCCATGGAAGATCAAGTGACAGCCGTGGCTAGGAGGGCGTTTTACCAGGTTCGCCTGGTTCGCCAGTTGCGCCCCCTATTGGATCGGGATGCCCTTTGCACAGTCACTCATGCTCTCGTGACATCCCGACTGGACTATTGTAACTCTCTCTACATGGGGCTCCCCTTGAGGTGCACCCGAAGACTTCAGCTGGTCCAGAATGCAGCCGCGCGAGCAATAATGGGGACCGCAAGGTACGCCCATATAACACCGCTCTTGCGCGAGCTGCACTGGCTGCCTGTCGTCTTTCGGGTGTGCTTCAAGGTGCTGGTTGTCATCTTTAAAACGCTCCATGGCTCGGGACCTAGCTATCTGCGGGATCGGATCCTGCCCCATACATCCTCACGGCCGATCCGCTCCCACAGAGAGGGACTTCTCCGGGTGCCGTCCACTAGACTGTGTCAGCGGGCGACGCCCAGGGGAAGGGCCTTCTCTGTGGCGGGCCCAGCCCTCTGGAACGACCTCCCCCCCGACATTAGAACAACTACAGACCTCCGCTCCTTCCGTCGAAAACTGAAAACACACTTTTTCTGTCTGGCCGGCCTTGGTTAGTCTCTACCTCTGGGGTGTTTAGGGAATTTAGTTTTAATGGGGTTTTTAGCGCAGGGACAATCAATTTAATCTGCTTTTATTTATTGTATTTATTGTTTGTATATATTTTTATATGTTTTAATTTCCCTGTGCACCGTTCCGAGTCCCCTTGGGGAGAGGACGCGGTATAAAAAATTAAATATTATTATTATTATTATTATTATTATTATCATCATTATTATTATTATTATTATTATTATCATTATTATCATTATTATTATCCCTCTACCTACCTTCCTACCTACCTACTGTATTTCTCCCTCTCTATCTATCCCTCTACCTACCTACCGTATTTCTCCCTCTCTCTCTATTCCTCTACCTACCTACTGTATTTCTCCCTATCTACCTATCCCCCTACCTACATACCTACCTACCTACTGTATTTCTTCCTATCTATCTATCCCCCTACCTACCTACCTACTGTATTTCTCCCTCTCTCTATTCCTCTGCCTACCTACCTACCTACCTGCTTTATTTCTCGCTCTCTATATATCCCCCTATCCACCTACCTACTGTATTTGTCCCTCTCTATCTATCCCCCTACCTACCTACCTACTGTATTTCTCCCTCTCTATCTATCCCCCTACCTTTCTACCTATCTACCTACCTACTATATTTCTTCCTTTCTCCACCTACCTACTTACCTACCTACCTTATTTCTCCCTCTCTATCTATCCCTCTACCTACCTACCTACTGTATTTCTCCCTCTCTATCTATTCCCCTATCTACCTACCTACTGTAATACAATAATACAATAGCAGAGTTGGAAGGGACCTCGGAGGTCATTTAGTCCAACTCCCTGCCCAGGCTGGAAGCCCTATACCATTTCAGACAAATGGCTATCCAACATCTTCTTAAAGACTTGCAGTGTTGGGGCAATCACAACTTCTGGAGGCAAGCTGTTCCACTGGTTAATTGTTCTAACTGTCAGGAAATTCCTCCTCAGTTCTAAGTTGCTTCTCTCCTTGATTAATTTCCACCCATTGCTTCTTGTTCTACCCTCAGGTGCCTTGGTGAATAGCTTGACTTCCTCTTCTTTGTGGCAACCCCTGAGATATTGGAAGGCTGCTATCATGTCTCCCCTAGTCCCTCTTTTATTAAACTGTATTTCTCCCTCTCTCTCTCTATGGGCCACCTGGGAGTTTGCTATCTCAGTGCCTTGTTTTGGCCCTAAGAGGCCTCCATACATTGCTGAGGAAATGACTGTTGGAAAGCAGCCGGATGGGCAGAGCTACAGGGAGGTGAAAACCTGATCAGTGGGTATATTTTAATGCTCTCTACATGGGGCTTCCCTTGAGGTGCACTCGAAAACTACAGCTAGTTCAGAATGCAGCCGCGCGGGTGATTACGGGAGCTCCTAGACACTCCCATATAACACCGATCCTGCGCGAGCTGCACTCGCTTCCTGTGGTCTTTCAGGTGCGCTTCAAGGTTTTGACGACCATCTTCAAAGCGCTCCATGGCTCGGGACCTAGTTATTTGCGAGACCGTCTCCTGCCCCATACATCCCTTCGACTGATCCGCTCCCACAGGGAGGGCCTTCTCAGGGTGCCGTCGGTCAGACAATGCCAACTGGCGACACCCAGGGGAAGGGCCTTCTCTGTGGCGGGCCCCGCCCTTTGGAACGACCTACCCCCAGAACTTTGCACCATCTCAGACCTCCGCCTCTTCCGCCAGTGTCTTAAAGACACATTTCTTTCATCAAGCCGGCCTAGTGTAACCTCCGCTGTGACTATTTTAGATAGCTTCTATTTTAAGGGGATTTTAATTTGGTTTTAGCTCAGAATGGGTATTTAATAAGTTTTTAAATTTTATATTTGTTTTTGTATGTATTTTAAATTCCTGTGCGTCGCCCTGGGTCCTCTTTGGAGAAGGGCAGGATATAAATCTAATAAAATAAATAAATAAATAAATATTTTACATTTGTGTACCTTGCACATGACACACGTGTGCTAGCCACAAAATAAGTACTTATTCTATTATCGGAAGTCCTTGGGAACATTGTGTGAAAATTTTGTGTAAATCGGTCCAGTAGTTTTTGAGATTAGTGGCTTTGTACAAACTATTTTACATTTTTATTTTTATAGATTAAATTTATATGCCGCCTACCTTGCCTAGGCAGCTTACAATCAATAAAAGTAACAATATGAAACATTAAAACAATAAACGGTAGCACTAAATTGATTTAAAATTAACAACGATGGGAAGGAAGGCTAACTTTGTATCAGTGATAATGACATGGCTGGGGAGATGGGCACTGTCTATATGTTATCTTGTAAGAGTGGCAGCTGCCAAAATAGGGCTGAATAGCATAAAGAGAAAATAGGGAAGACTTCCAGGCAGTTGGTATTACTAAGATGAGCATATAATGCAAGATGCAACCAAGGATACAAATTTTCTGAAGAAAACTGACAAAAGTCACTCCTTTTTAATTATACATTGCAATTCTTTTTGTTCACATGTCTTGTGAAATTTGAAACTAAATCATGGAGCCCCATCAATTGGAATTTACATACAAACCACTCTTTCCATTTCCTGTATGCAACATACCTGTTCCAAAGGTCGTCATCCTCTCCACCCCAGCCCCAGAACGCATTTGCAAAGCCGTTGATTTTCTTGAACTGTTTCACTGTCAAGCCACTCACTCCACCAAAATTTTCATCATATGGAAGGCTACAGATACATGAAAATAAAAATGTCAGTCAAGTTTCAAATGATCACAGCAAATACGCGGTTGTAGCTGTCTCAATTCGTTTAAGTTACCATAGATCTGCTTATAATTAATTTTCTACTTTTAGCATTTTAAACTTACTAGAGAATTACACTTACTTACATATACATGTACTTATCCAACTTTGTAGCAAAATGCCTTGGCATCTGTCCACATCCATAATAGTTATGATCATTCTCAGGTATATGGTCCACATCATGAAAGATCAAACAGTCCCAGTCCAAGTCCTTCATAGCTTCCCGAAAGCCAATATTAAAGAGCATAGCGCGATTAAAGGGCTGATTACCTGCCTAGAAGAAAAGCCCAATTTATAAAAAATAATATTTACTTTCATACAAAAGATAACTTGAGTTCCAATACTTGAAGTGGATGAATAGGTAAATTTAGTTGCTTCATATCTTACAGTATGGTAAGTTTTCTTTTTCAAAGATTTTTCTTTCAAATTTTGTCTAAGAAAATTTTATTTCATTACATTGACATGTGTGACAAATCAGGAGATTAAGGACTGCAGATAGATTTAGGGCTTGTACAATCACCCTAAAGCCTAACTACAAATACCAAAAAAGACGCACATTGTTGCCAGGATAATTTTTGAAAGATAGGAGTGGTGCCATACCCATCTAGATATATAGGCTGAATTTGATTAACACTTAAACATAAATGCAATGCAAAATTTATATATCACTTTTGTCCCGTGATAGTTAAACTTACTCAGTAGAAAGAGCTACAATATCTTTTGATACAAGTATAAGGATCCCACTTCTTAAATGGATCTTACTCAGATGTATTTTAGGCAAATGTACACACACACACACACACACACACACAAAAGCATTTTTCTTTCTGTACATAGTTGAGGTACATTGAGTCAATTAAAGCTCAGGGGTGGGTTTCTGCAGGTTCGCACCTACTCGCGAGAACCGGTTGGTGAAATTTAGAGAACCGGTGAGAGGGGGTTCCACCGGCATACCTGGAAGTAAATCTGGCCCACCGCTGCCAGTGACCCAACAGGAAGGAAAGGAAAGGAAGGAAAAAATGAAGGAAGGAAGGAAGGAAGGAAGGAAGGAAGGAAGGAAGAAAGAAAGGAAGAAAGAAAGAAAGAAAGAAAGAAAGAAAGAAAGAAAGAAAGAAAGAAAGAAAGAAAGAAAGAAAGAAAGAAAGAAAGAAAGAAAGAAAGAAAGAAAGAAAGAAAGAAAGAAAGAAAGAAAGAAAGAAAGAAAGAAAGAAAGAAAGAAAGAATTTATCATCACAATTGAGTCCAAAATTTTGGTTGCTAAGCAAGAGAGTTGTTAAATGAGTTTCACCACATTTTAAAAGGTGGCCACTCCCACCTGTCACATGACTGTCAAGCCACGCCCACAAAATAGGCCACACCTACAGAGTAGGTTCTAAAAAATTTGAAACCCACCCCTGTTAAAGCTATATGTTTTAGGAAGTACCAACATTTTGATTTAGATAGCCTTAGGTTTTATCTACAAATCAATACACACACGCACCCTCTTGGAAGTCTTCCATCACTTCAAATATGAAACAGCACTTAAGATATAATATCATTGAGCAAAAACTCTACAAATATATCTTTCTTACAAGGTTTTTGGAGCCCTGGTGAAGGAGTCATTAGAATGCAGTATTGCAGGCAATCCTGTCGGGCTCAAGGTTGACCTTCCATCTTCCAAGGTTTGTAAAATGAGAACCCAAATTGTTGGGGGGCAATATGCTGACATTTGTAAATCACTCAGAGTGCTGTAAAGTACTTTGGGGCGCTATATGTTTAAATGGTATTGCTATTATACAACAGATCAGCATTTCTCCATCACTAGAAAGAAATTAGCATAGCTGTGCAAATCCTTACAAGTTTTATTTTCTAAGTTTAAATGGAACAGTTCCTTGAAGATCTTTTGCAAAGCAATATGGCCTCCTTGCTTCTAAAAATGAAATGCATACATGATTTCATTTCTCTCCTGAAGCCTCCTCCAGCAGTTCTAATAACTGGAAGAATATTTTATATTTGCACTCTGCATGGGTAGAAGTTTCTGGCTAGAGGAACAGTCAGCCAAGGTTTCAGGATGACATTAGTTGCCTCATTAAAAGAATTACTGCAGTATTTGATTTGATGAGAAAATGTTATCAAAACAAACTAGTCTTCACAAATCTAGAAATTATCCTTGAAAACAAAAACAGTAAATGCAAACTTACTTGTTCAATGACATAAAATGCAAATTGCAAACGTTGGCGTTGCAGCATTGGAATAAGATGTTTTAAGAGAACCGGCAAATGTTCAAAACGATTGCGGAATGGGATAAGAATAGCCACCTACAAGGAGAGAGATCGTGAGCTCTTCTAAGATCTTGCAAGCAATCTAAGCTATCAATACTTCATAAGAAAGATGTAAACCTCACATGGCCATTATTTTTGTAAGTAAAATTCTTAAATCCTTAAAAGTGGGAACTGACTTGCCTAAATGTTGTTTTCTTGCAACATTCTGTTCGAATACATTACAATAAATTTTAAATGCATTTATTTTAGCCTAATAAGATTCCAGAGATCAAGCGCATGTGTCAACACTTTTGATTTAGGGGTTAAATGGACTCATCATCTGAGTCCTTGTAAACAAACATCATCGCCTGCTAATACTAAATATTAGATTATAAATAATAACATTTAAAGCTGTGACTTCAGGCTTTGTTCAACTTGCATTTCATTAAAATATCATATTGAACTCCAGTTCTTCAAGACAGATTCCTAATTTTATTTTTAATATTCCTAGGATCAGTTCTTGAAGTGAAATTTCCAAAAGAGAAATGGGTACTGCTAGAAACTCTGCTTGTAACTTGTGTGCAAGACACACTAACAATATTAGCTACTTGATTAATAAAATGTTTGCAAGCAAACAACTAAGCTCAGAAAGCACTAAGAACTCTACTGTACAAATATTCTCTTCTATTATATTATAACAGCTACCAAACTAGAAAACCCTGAGTTATAAGATCAGCAGCTTATATAAAAGCATTTCAAAAGAAAAACATAAGCACATAACAAACTCAGGATTTGAGATGCTATAGCATTATTATTTTCAACATTCTATTTCTGTAGCTTACTTTCCAGCGAGGCAAGCAATCTCTAGGCTTCCAGTGGCCTCCTAATTTGACAGTAGGGTCTTGAGAGAAAAACTGGTGGAGCTCATCCATACTGATTTCACTCATATTTATATCAATTGGCCCCTCTGTGTATGTAAATAGTAGAAAATGAGAAGCAGCAAGCACAGCTCAACAAATACGTTTAGCAATATCTCCTTATCATATTATACATTTTGATGTTATACTACTGTTATTGCTATCTTGCAATCAATTGCAATTTTCAGAATTAACTTCTCCTTTACTATTTTAATCAAAGTTCTAAGCCAATTAATTTACCTAAACCTACAGATTATCAGGGGATACCATACCCTTGCAAATAAAATGTGAAGGGTTACTATCGTAGGTTATTGATGGTACAATAATTAGATGATATAAGAATTAGAAGCCTCTTATATTCAAAGAGTACTTGGGTATTACAGATGGTCTACATGTTTCAATTGTAACAAAGCCTGTCTATTACAGTAATAAGCAAGGCACATGTGATTATTTTGCTCAATGAGCAATGTTTTGCTGGCCTGGCCTTTTCAGGAGCAGTGCCTAGGTGATTACATGGATCTTCAAAGAAACAGGCAATATGTAAAGGACTAGTTCAGAGGAAAAAAGCTCGGATCCCAATATTCAGAGCTTCTTTTCTCTGGACCAGCATGCTGGCTCTCCTCCATGCCATGTGCTAGAAAGTTAAAAAGTCTCAGGGCAGGGAGAGAAGGCGATGTGCCACATGGAGAAGGAAAACACTCTAAACTTCATTTCTCCATGCAGCGCACTGCTGCCCAGAGAAATGAAGTGGCTTTCAATCTTTTTGGCTGGTTTCCCTGAAGAAAGGCAGCACATAAACTCCACATAAAACAAATTTGTGTGCTTGGATTTGCCAAACTTGCTGGAGAGCAATTGCTGCTTATGATGGGTGACAATAATTTTACTAGGCCTCACTGATATAAGCATGCTCACCAACCAAGACAGATTATTCCTAAATTTAGAGCAAAGAAACTCAGCAAACACTATTGAAGCATGAATCTTTCAAGTATGTGCACTTATTATGCTTCATTGGATATGTCAGCCTTTAGAAACAGTTGATGGAACTCAACATTTTAGGATAATCCTGTTTAAGGTTCAGACCATATGCTTCAGGCATTACAGGCAGTACTCACTAATGATGGTAACTGGGACTGGAATTTCTGACACTAAGCAATGTGACACATGGAGCAACAACACATAAACGGTGCTAAACAGTGGAAATTCTAGCACTTTGGATTGTCATTGTTAAGCAAATCCCGTGCCATTCTTAAGTGCAAAGTCACATGGTTGCCACTTGTGACACCTGCAGGTCTCCCCATTGACTTTGCTTGTAGAAAGCCAACAAAGGAGGTTACAAATGGTGATCACATGACTGCAGGGACATTAATCATCATAAATAATGGGAGCTAGTCCTATGTGTGGTCTACCTGTAATGCCTGAAATGTATGGCCTAAACTTTGACATAAGTTTGAACAGTCATTAACAAACAGACGTTAAGCTTGAACAACCTATATTCTTTTAGATGTTCCTGTATCCCCTTTATGAATACCTAAGAAGAGTCTCCATATGCCAATGGAGGATAATAAAATGTTTTGGATGACTATAAACTACTTTTAAATATGAAAATAGTTTCAATCTATATATGTTAAATAATGTGGTAAAGATTCTCTATTTCATCCCCATCCCACAGTTGAGAAAATCTGGACATGAATGAACTAAGCAGATTTTATTAATAGATTATTCATTAAGCAGTGGTTTCCTCCGTGATATAAACTTAGTTCAGCAATCTACTTATATATGAATAATTAATTCTAGGTTGAACAAACTGAATTCAGATTCAATTAAAATGTAAAATATATGGAGCAACACTGAAATAATTAAGGTTTCAGAGAATTTATTTCTGGCTGGAATATGACTTTATATATGTGAGCATATAACTGGAAAGGGAGAAGAGTTATTATGTAAATTGTAATAAAACTTACTCATAGAAGGAAGCCTCTCAGGGCAAGTATGATTTGGAAAATAAGTAAAATCTTCAGGAAGGAAAGTTGTTGTTTGCAGAAAGTTTTCACTGTGATTCAAATCAAGAGGATAATCTGATGGAAGAGTAAGAAAACAAGACTGCTATTCAAAAGTATTTCATTATTTACTATTGCTAACCAAGTCATTCGGTTTATTTCCTAATATCCTTAGTATTATGCAACATAAACAATGACTTTCATGATTTTATCATTAGGAAATGAAATTTCCTCTCAAAGAAAAGAAAGAAAGAAAGAAAGAAAGAAAGAAAGAAAGAAAGAAAGAAAGAAAGAAATTCCAGAATTAATGCATTAAATATTTTATTCATTTGAGGAATTCCTAATGTTTATTTTAGGATTTGCCATGTTGTGCTCATATATTATATGTCAACAGCACCATGAAAGGAACATTTGGATATTATTATGTAAAATGGAAAGCAGAAACAGACAGAATTTTGGAAACTTAATTCATCCGAAGTATCTTATAGTGACTATAAAAATATTAGCTGACCTATCTCTTTGATAAAGAAGCTATTCTTCTTGCAAACCAGATTTTTATTAAGAAAAAAGATTTTAGTTCATTAATGCAGCACCTGCACAATGTATTTAAAGTTTAATCCCTGGTGTTTCCAAATAGGGCTGGAAAAATATTCTAACGTCTTGGATAGGCACTGTATAGTATTCTGACAGACAAAATTATCAAACTTAATAAGACCGTTTCTTGATGTTTCTGACTGCATGTTTAAAAGAGTCTGTAATGCATCAACAAATAATCTACCCACTCTCCCATTAGCTACAGTATACTGTTAAGACCTTAACACTGATTTAAGAGGAACAGGTTGATCCTCAGGTTCAACAACACATTTTCCCATTTCTAATATCCGTTGATTGGATATTTAATCTGGGCCCATTTCAATTTATGTGTTACAACCTATTTTTTATGATTAGTTTATTTCATTTTACAATAGCATATACCCATTTGCAGGACCCTGTGCAAGTAAAACATAAAAATAACATAACCAAAATAAGTAACAGGTATCTTTTCAATAACTTCAACCTATCTGCTGCAGACCAAACAAAGCAGAATGGTCTTCACTTGCTTCCAAAACACAGAACTCTTCACTTCAGAAGGAAGAGAATTCCAATGATCCAGGAAAACCTAGCTCTGTGGTTGCTTATGACAAATGTGAACAAATTTTCCAGCTAGCTGCAATTATTTACATAACTGTTTTTTAAAATGCCTTATGTGACGTAAAATGCCTGATGTTTCCTAGCACTGAAGATGATTATTTTTTGTTCTAACCTAACATATCAAATCTATATGCAAAGACATGCAGATTAAAGTACAATAAAAAGATTCTAAATGTTTTTCCAAAATTTAGATTGTCCTTTCCCCCCCCCCAACAAGGTCACAGTGTTAAAGAGTTTAGCTATCGGAATGTGTAATAATTGCAGCAGCATGCTCATATTTCACAGTGAAGGAGGCCAACATATGACTGAAATTGGACAATACAAGGCACTGCATTAGTATCTATATTAGCAAGGTTATTGTGCTTACATGTTACTACCATATATTCTTATTAATAACAAACCACTAATTCCTTTTTTATCTTAATTATTATGGGCTACACTTTGTATGGATCTGAACAATGCATACTTAGACAACCAGAATTTCAACTCGCGAATTTCCTTGATATAAAACATATTACTCAGAATGCCCATTTTTTTATTTTACCATTTCACTTCTAAAGAAATTATTGTGGCTTTCTTATAAATGAGCCTGTTAATGTTCATGTGACAATATGCTGATTTTCATGACAAAATTACATGCAAAAATAAAGAAGGTTGTGAATGGGTTCAGAGGCTGCATAGCCTCTCTAAATACAATGAGATGTCCAGAGTAAATATATTAGATATAAATTCAAATCTCAAAATCCATTTTTTTTCCTTTTTGTGAGTTAACTGTTATAGGGCCTTAAATTAATTTCAAAGTTGTCTAAGGTAAAAGTAAAATAATTAAGAACTGCAAAATTCTTTATGTATTATAAAATTATTAGGGAGGAAAAAATGGATAATAAAATTATTTTGCTGGTACTATTGTATTATCAGTAGTAAAAGCAGCAAAATACATAAATTAAGATGCTCTTTGCATAGACACATTAAACTTTTCTTTCATATAGAAACCTGTGATTGCGCCTTTAATTTAAGTTTTTTTCATTTTTTAAATTTCTAATGAACAAGGGAACTACTGAAGGGGAATTGATTCAAACATGAAAGATAGAATTTGAATGGTGTATCCTAGTTACTTTTTATTTCATTTGGCAGTTCTTTTGCTGTATATCAACTTGCAAAGTGTTGTTTTTCCTAACTAACTCAGGAAAATACTTTAAGAAATGGAGAGAACAGTAATGTTTATGTGTTTTATATCTTTCCTGTATACTACTGTTTTCCAGTTTCTCTTTTTTTTTTAACATTAGCATTTATGCAATTTTACCCAGAGAATTTGGATATTGGGTGGGTTTGAAGTAAAAATATAAGTGTTCAAGCGATGTTGAAAATAAAATTCAAAAATTAACAAAGAACTCTTTTTAAAAGCCACAACTATTTAAGTATATGGTTTTTATGGCTTCCCATACATTTGGATTATGATCTGATTATAATCTGATTATGATCCACCCACATAACTAAAGGCTGGAACAAGGTACTATACATATGTAGAAGTTGGTTGTGCTAAATATAAATATCTACATTTCCAAAGTTGGTTACTACATTACTACAATTTCCTACATTTTGTATCAGTGATTTCATAGTCACACCATCTAAGCCAGTTGAAAAGCGAGAAACACTAAACAAGCCAGGACTTTTACTGTTCTTATTAAATAGCTAAGAAGTAATGAAGCCAATGTTAATTTTCAAAGAAATGGTGTCTTACACTTTGGTTTATCAGCTGCACTTCTACTTCTAAAGCAATTACCAAAGACATCTGGTTATGTGTCAGAATCCATTTTGGTCAGGATTCAGAACCTAAAGGGCAGAAACTGCATGGATTGTGTTTTTGGATGATCTCTGGCATGGGCAGGATGGGGGTAGTGCATCCATCCTTGCCCTACAGGACCTCTCAGTGGCTTTCAATACCATTGACAATGATATTCTTCTGGATTGGCTGAGAAGATTGGAAATGGGTAGCATGCTGCTGTCTTGATTCATCTTCTTCCTTTAGGACCAATTGCACTTAGTGATGATTGGGGAACAGTGTTCCCCCCACCGTGCAGTGGCACAGGATTCGTTGCTTTGTCCTTTCCTTCTTATCATCTACATGAGACCCCTGTGTGAACTCATTTATTGCTATGAGATAAGGTATCATCAGCATTCTGAGATACTCAAATATAGATCTCCACCTCTAGTGAGGAAGATGAGGCTATGAATGTCTTTTCCCAGGATCTGGGGCTGGAAGGTTCTGGAAGAGGAACAACAGGCTTCAGCTGAAACTGGCAAGACTGAGTGCTTTGGATTTGAGGCAGACTAGTTTCATTAATCATCTTTTCTAGTGAATGGGGTTAAATTGCCCAATTCAGACTCAGTGCACAGACCTGGGGTCCTCCTTGAGTCATGATCCCTGATTGATGAGCAAGTGGCAGTCATGACTAGGAAGACCTTTGTCCTGTGAACGAATTGCACATGTTCCTGAACTGGCATGCCTTGTTTACAGTCATTCATGCCCTAGTGATTTCCAGATGGGACTATTGCAATGCACTCTGCATTGGATTGACCTTGAAGAGTATCCAGAAGCTTCAGCTAATACAAAATGCAGTAGCTTGGGCGGTTATGTGCACTCCTAGAACAGAGCATGTTATACCTCTTCTCCGTGATCTGTGCTGGCTGCCAGTTTGCTTCCAGGTCCAATTCAAGGTGTTGGAATAACCCTTGACGGATTATCTTTCCCAGTTATATCAGCCTGCCCTATTACATCTAGCAATGAGATCATGTTGCAGATCCCACCAGCTGGAGAACTACATCTGAAAGGTCCCAGGAGATGTGCCTTCTCTGCCTAGCTAGCTTATGCAACATCCTTTCTTCTGAAATTAGATTACCCACTTCCTTTCTATATTCCAAAAAGCCCTAATGACATATGACAGCAATCCTTATTTACCCAATTTCTCACAAAACATACCAGAGTCATTTCCAGTGCTGTTCCTCTTGGCATAGGCACTGCGGACCACCTGTTCATAAACTTGCGCTCCTATTGTTCTCATGTTTTCACGAATCATGATACCTTGGGCTTGCATCATGAAGAGGTAGGTGTTCACTGCAAGACAACAAAGATAAGACTAGTTATAGCCTTCTGAAAAAGAGAATGAATTCTGAAGTATTTCAGAAACTGCTCTTCCTTTTTTTTTACCAATATTTTAGAAAGTTCTTGTCATGCAATTTAAATATTTTAAAATAAATTTAAAATAAATATATTTACTTATATTCTAGTTATACAATTCTAGAAATTTATAATCCAAACCATCCCAGAACAAAAGAATACTAAGAAACATAGACATTATTTGTTATATTCAGTTCCCATCATTTTTCCTCCCATTTATTTAATCTTATAACCTGAACCTGTGGGACAGTTTCAGCTATGAAGCACTAATTAGTCTAAATTTACTAAGTGATTTTCTGTAGTTGAAGTTGTTTTACAAAAACAATCTTTTTACCAGCTTCTAGTTTGGATATAAATATATATACAAGTAAAACTCAAAAAATTAGAATTTCGTGCAAAAGTTTATTTATTTCAGTAATGCAATTTAAAAGGTGAAACTAATATATGAGATAAGACTCATTACATACAAAGCAAGATAGTTCAAGCCATGATTCATCATAATTGTGGTGATTATAGTGTACAGCTCATGAAAACCCCAAATCCACACTCTCAGGTTAGAATATTACAAGCAATCAATAAAACAAGTATTGTACATAGAACAATATCGGACCTCTGAAAAGTATAAGCTTGCATATGTACTCAGTAGTTGGTTTGGGCCCCTTTTGCAGCAATTACTGCCTCAATGCGGTGTGGCATGGAAGCTATCAGCCTGTGGCACCACTGAGGTGTTATAGAAGACCAGGAGGCTTCAATAGCAGCCTTCAGCTCTTCTGTATTGTTCGGTGTCATGTCTCTCATCTTTCTCTTGGCAATGCCCCATAATTCTCTATGGCAGTGATGGTGAACCTTTTTTGCCTCGGGTGCCTAAAGCACACACGTTCACGCTATTGTGCGCGCTCATGTGCCCACCCCATAATTTAATGCCTCCCATACTGTGCCCTGAGCATGTACGCTTGACACCCCCTGCTGCTCTGTGCATGTGCACATGGCTTTTTTGGAGCCCAGGGAGGACAAAAATGGCCTCTCCCACACCCCTGGAGGCCGGAAAGTTTTCCGGTGGGCCTAGTCGGTCCATTTTTTGCCCTCCCAAGGCTCCAGAGGTTGTCTAGGAACCTGGGGAGGGGAAAAAAAGGCCCAACACACAAACCAGAAGTTCAGGAATAGACTTCCAGGTTGCCGGTTGGGCCATTTTTGTCCCTTTGGAGGCTGCAGGAGGGCAAAAAATGGCCAAGAATCAAGGCTGAAAATCAGCTGACCATCATGCTCATGTGCACTGGAGCTGACAGGGCAATGCCTTGCGTGCCCTCAGAAATGGCTTCGTGTGCCACCTGTGGCACCCGTGCCATAGGTTCGCCATCATGGCTCTATGGAGTTCAGGTCAGGCAAGAAATTGCTGCAAAAGGGGTCCAAACCAAGTACTGAGTACATATGCAAGCTTATACTTTTCAGAGGTCCAATATTGTTCTATGTACAATACGTGTTTTATTGACTGCATGTAATATTCTAATTTTCTGAGATTGTAGATTTGGGGTTTTCATGAGCTGTACACCATAATCATCACAATTATGACAAATCATGGCTTGAACTATCTTGCTTTGCATGTAATGAGTCTTATCTCATATATTAGTTTCACCTGTCAAGTTGCATTACTGAAATAAATGAACTTTTGCACGGTATTATAATTTTTTGAGTTTTACCTATATATATAAAGTACAAGCAAATGTAAAAACAATCAGATCTGAGGAGGGTGGGTTAATAGCATGAACACATTAGTATTAACCTGGTAACATTACAGTAGTAAGTATGTTAAGCTTGAACTCTTTTGAATTTTCTAGAAATATTCCTCACTTAAATTATAAAAAGGCATTGTGATCTTGAAAGATGCCCATTTTGAAGTTACAACTCTTTCTGCAAAAATGATTATTGAAGTTCTAGAAAATGATTATTGAACATAAAAGAATCTAAGATGGTAAAAATGTTAACAGAGGGAAATAGAGAAATAAGAATTTAAACAAGATCAAAATACTGAAAAGAGGTCAGAGCATAGAGAAGGAAGAATATAGGAACCTGAACTCAGTTTTTTGGTTCAGTATCATTCTGCATGTCAAGAGCTTGTTATGCTTGGTAATAAAGGCTGACATATGCTGGTATCAGGAAGCTCTATATCTCAATATTTATCAGCTTATTTGTACAGATAGAAATAAAGTTGGGCTATTTGAGCTACTGCCCTTATATTCAATTACATTTTCTAAAGTACAGAAAACTCAACTCAGAAAAAAATAAACAAAATATCCCAATTCTTACATTGACATTATGTAAACAGTAATTACATTAATCAACACAAAAGGACAATTTTATTCAAGAGATCTATGGCTACAGAACCCTGTTGTATTTTGAGCTTTGACAGGTCAGAAATTTAAATATTATAATTAGAAACGCAAAACTATAATCTAGCTCACATTACAAACATAGACATTCTTTCTACCTTTAAAAAAAGTCTTCCAGTATTCTTGACTTTAAAAAAAACCCGAGACTATGAGCAAGCCATCCTTCATAAAAGACTATCTTTCTTACCTTAAATCAATGTCAGGTGGATCCCCACCCCTTTCCTAGGACAGCCCATCAATACAGGCTCTGTGGCAATTTAGCTGAGAAGTTTCATTTCTTTTCACAAGAGAAATGAGTTTGTGTTCACAAGACAATTTATACAATAACATTCATTATATACTTACAATACAATACAATAGCAGAGTTGGAAGGGACCTTGTAGGTCCTCCAGTCCAACCCCCTGCATGGGCAGGAATCTTATACCATTTCAGACAAATGGCTGTCTAACATCTTTTTAAAGACTTCCAGGGTTGGGGCATTCACAACTGCTGGAGGCAAGCTGTTCCAGAGGTTAATTGTTCTTACTGTTAGGAAATTTCTCCTTAGTTCTAAGTTGCTTCTCTCCTTGGTTAGTTTCCACCCATTGCTCCTTGTCCTGCCCCCAGGTGTCTTGGAGAAAAGTTTGACTCCCTCTTCTTTGTGGCACCCTCTGAGATATCGGAACACTGCTATCATGTCTCCCCTGGTCCTTCTCTTCATCAAACTAGACATACCCAGTTCCTGCAGCCGTTCTTCATATGTCTTAGTCTCCAGTCCTCTAATCATCTTGGTTGCTCTTCTTTGCACTCTTTCCAGAGTCTCCACGTCTTTTCTACATCGTGGCGACCAAAACTGTATGCAGTATTCCAAGTGTGGCCTTACCAAGGCACTATACAGTGGCATTAACACTTCACGCGATCTAGATTCTATCCCTCTGTTGATGCAGCCTAGAACTGTGTTGGCTTTTTTGGCAGCTGCTGCACACTGCTGGCTCATATTTAAATGGTTGTCCACTAGGATTCCGAGATCCCTCTCACAGTTGCTACTATTGAGCAAGGTACCACCTATACTGTACTTGTGCATTTGGTTTTTCTTGCCTATATGTAGGACCTTACTTTTTTCACAATTGAATTTCATTTTATTAGACAGTGCCCAATGTTCAAGTTTGTCTAGATCCTTCTGTATCTTAAGCCTATCTTCTGGAGTGTTGGCTATTCCTGCCAGCTTGGTGTCGTCTGCGAATTTGATGAGTTCCCCATTTATCCCCTCATCCAAATCGTTGATGAAGATGTTAAAGAGTACTGGGCCTAAAACAGAGCCTTGGGGGACTCCACTGCATACTTCCTTCCATGTAGATGCAGTTCCATTGAGGACTACACGTTGAGTGCGGTTGGTCAGCCAGTTACGAATCCATTTGGTGGTGGTGCTGTCTAACCCACAATTTTCTACTTTATCTAATAGTAGGTTATGGTCTACTTTATCAAATGCCTTACTGAAGTCCAGGTAAATTATATCAACAGCATTCCTCTGGTCCACTGATTTTGTTACTTTGTCAAAGAATGCAATTAGATTTGTCTGGCATGATCTGTTTTTGACAAACCCATGTTGGCTTTTGGCTATTACTTTGTTTGCTTCTAGGTGTTCACTTATTTGTTGTTTAATTATCTTTTCCAGAATCTTTCCTGGTATTGAGGTCAGGCTGATGGGTCTATAGTTTCCTGGATCTGTTTTTTTTCCTTTTTTGAAAATGGGAACCACATCTGCTCTTTTCCAGTCTTCTGGCAGTTCCCCGGTGCTCCAGGATCTCTGAAATATATAGTTCAGTGGTTCTGAGATCTCGTCTGCCAGTTCCTTCAGAACCCTGGGGTGTAATCCATCCGGTCCTGGTGATTTGAACTCGTCCAGGGCAGACAGGTGCTCACTTACCATTTTCTTCTCTATTTCAACTTGTGTTCCTAATCTGATATTTGTGGTGCTGTTTTTGATTGATTGGACTGTTTTATCCCTTTGTGTAAAGACAGATGCAAAGAAAGAGTTAAATAGTTCTGCTTTCTCCCTGTTGCTTATCATCTTCTTGCCATTTTCTCCCAGCAGTGGACCAATTGTTTTGGTCCACTGCTTGTGTTCCTTGGACAGCAAAGGGGACTAACAAGCAAGTACAGTACATGAGCGTATAAGACTGAATATGTCACTAGAAGGCAAAATCATGAAACTGAGTGGCTTACTTTGGCCAAGTCATGCAGGGGAATTCACTGGCGATTACAACAATTACAGGTAGTCCTTGACTTACAACCTTTCATTTAGTGACCATTCATAGTAACGTCACTGAAAAAAGTGACATGAACGTTTTTCACACTTATGACCATTGCAGCATCCCCATGGTCATGTGATTTACATTCAGATGCTTAACCACTGACTCACATTGATGATGATTGCAGTCTCCTGGGCTCTTGTGATCACCTTTTGCAACCTTCTGACAAGCAAAGTCAAGGGGAAAACCAGATCCACTTAACAACCGTGTTACTAATGTAACAACTGCAGTGATTCATTTAATAAATAATGCAAGAAAAGGTGTAAAATGGAGAACAACTCACTTAACATAATTCTCACTTAGCAAGATAAATTTTGGGCTCAATTGTGGTCGTTGAGGACTACCTGTATTTTTAGAGAGTTAGCGGTAAAAAAAGGAAACCAGGCCGCCATCAAAGAGGCTGGACACCATCAAAGCTGACACCAGCCAGAGCATAGAAAAACTCAAAAAAGTAATGCAAGGTCAGAAGACATGGAGAGATGTGGTCCATAGAATTGCCAAGAAACAATTGAATAGATTTCATCATCATCACCACCACCACCTAACTTTGTAATGTATTTATGTCTGCTTTCGGTCTTCAGTTACTCATTGTTGGGCATTTTTATACATTAAAACTAGGTTTAAACACTTTCTGCAGCTCTAATGTATATGTGACCACTTGAAAAAGCCATAGAAGTATCAAAATTAAAAGGATGCACTGACTAAATGCTTATGGTTATATATTTTTTTTGCTTCGCAAAAAGGGAATTTCAAAATGATTTCTAATCCACGCATTAAGAAGTCTGAAGCCACTAGCAAAAGTGTCGTTGGCTTACCTGAACAATCTTCTCTGTGAGGAGAGTCCAATTATGGGTTAATTCAGCCTAACTGCCCTCTGGACTGGATTGATTTTCTTTTAAAGCCACGCCTCTTCCTTTGCTTGCCAGAATTTCAATGCAAGGCGTGGACCTGTAAAATGTTCTGGTTGGTTCTCATATTGCTGAAAGATCGTAGCTCAAATGGTAGTCCAAGACAAGTCTATCAAAGTAGAAAAGTGGCAAAAAAACAGGAATCTACAAAATAAAGGGCGGGTTTGGACTCTCGCAGCACACAGAGAAGATCGTTCAGGTAAGCCAACGACACTTCTGTGTGCTGCTTGGATAGTCCAACTATGGGAAGTGCCCAAGCTAAACATTCCCAGGGCGTGAAGAAGAGTCGCTAGTAGATTCCATCGCTAAATGAACTTGCTGCAGAACTCTGCGCCCAAAGGCTGCCTCAGAAGACGCAAACTTGTCCAGCTTATAGTTGCGCACAAACTGTGACGGGGAGGCCCAGGTGGCTGCCCTACAGATCTCGGCAAGTGGCGCCTGAGTAGCCCAAGCTGTGGATGTTGCCACGCTCCTGGTCGAGTGGGCCGTGATGTTGCGAGGCACCCGTTGAGCTTGCAGTTCATAGGCGGAAGCGATGCAGGAACGCAGCCACCTGCCGATGGTGGCTGAAGTGACCTTCCGACCCATGTTGTGAGGTTGAAAGGCAACGAACAGGGCCTCTGTTCGCCAGAAAGATGCGGTACGCCAAACGTATGTCTTGACCGAGCGACGGACGTCCGGCTTGTGCCACCGACGTTCCCGGGGATGACCCGAGCGTGGACAAAAATCAGATAGGATGACCTCCTGGCAGCGATGGAACGAGTTGACCTTCGGGACGAAGGTGGGGTCAAGGCGCAGAACCACTCTGTCTGTGTGGATAACGCAGAGGTCCTCCCTGACCGATAATGCCACCAGCTCAGAAATTCTGTGGGCCGAGGTGATGGCCACTAAGAAGACAGTCTTGAAGGTCAGTTGTTTCAGGTCGCAAGTACGTAACGGTTCGAATGGCGGATCAATCAGAGCCCTAACACTATATGGAGATCCCAGGTCGGGTACCTGTGGATGACTGGAGGGTGAAGGTTGGCAGCCCCTCTCAAGAAACTTCTCACTCTGGGGTAACGAGCCAGGTAGGAGTAGGATTCAAAGGCCAGAACAATGGATAGCGCAGCTGTCTGACGGCGAAGCGTGTTGGCCGCCAGACCTTGGTCAAGTCCTGATTGAAGGAATTCCAAAACATCAGGAATGGAAGCTGATATGGGGTCGACCTGACGTGGGCCGCACCAACTGACAAAGGTTTACCAGGTTGCGTTGTATATTCTGGTAGTTGAAGGATGGCAAGAAGCCTGAATAGTACGTATGACCCCCGCGGATAGGTTAGCCCTGTCTAGGAGCATCCTTTCACACGCCAAGCGGCTAGTTGCATCCATTGAGGCTCTGGCTGCGAGATGGAGCCCTGAATGAGTGATATCTCCTCCAGAGGGATTCTCCACGGTTTGTTGATGGATAGGCTCACCAGATCTGCGAACCACAACCTCCTGGGCCAAAAGGGGGCCACCACAATCACGTCTGCTTGTTCTGCAAGGATTTTCCGTATCAGGCAGGGTAGCAGGGACAGCGGTGGGAAGGCGTACAGGAGACCTGGGGGCCAACGACACAGGAGGGCATTGGTGCCCTCCGCCCCGACACCTGTACCTGGTGAAGTACCTCAGAAGCTGCGCATTTGTTGTGCTAGCGAACAGGCAAACAGCCTGGCCGAACCTCTGCGATATCTTGAGGAACAGGTTCGGATGTAGTTGCCACTCCGAGTTGTCGATGGTGACTCTGCTCAGCCAGTCCGCCTGGATGTTGCTCTCCCCTGAAATGTGCTCCGCCCTGATGGAGGCAAGATGCCTCTCCGCCCGAAGGCCCAGCCGTTCGGCTTCCACCATCAACGATTTGGAGCGAGTGCCCCTTGGCAATTGATGTGGGCCTTGGTGGAGACATTGTCTGTGAGTAGCAAAACGTGTTGGTTCTGAATCATCGGGCGGAAGTGTAGTAGGGCTAGACGAGCCGCCTTCAACTCCAGCCAATTGATGCTGTGTTTGAGGTCCTTGGGTGACCACGTCCCCTGCGCCACCTGGTTGTCTAGGTGAGCTCCCCAACCGAAGAGGCTGGTGTCTGTGGTGACGACGACTCGGTTTGGTTCGCGGAAGAGACACCCTTTGGCTAGGGAAGTCGCTTGCCACCACTTCAGGGAGGAGCGGACCTTGGCCGGAACCGGAACTTGCCTGGGTGAGTCGCTGTCTTTGGCGCGTTGAAAAGGCAATAGGCACCACTGGAGATGCCGAGAGTGCAGCCGCGCCCACGGTACTATCGAGAGGCAGGAGTTGCGACAGGAGAACAATGGGGACGGTCCTGGATGACCGCACCTTCTGCACGAGGTGGAGTAGACTGCTTACACGTTCGGGTAACAGGTAAACTTGACAGGAGATTGTGTCTATGACAGCTCCCAAGTGGACTAACCTGGTAGTGGGAGTCAGGTGGCTCTTTTTCAGGTTGATGGAGAACCCGTGGCGTTCGAGGGTCTGCATGGTCACCCGGAGGTCTCTGAGAGCTTGATGGTGGCTGGACGACTGAATGACGATGTCGTCGAGGTACGCTTGTAACTGGACTGGGCATGACCTGAGGGAGGCTAGAACTGCGGCTAGTACCTTCGTGAACGTTCTCGGGGCGGAGGACAGGTCGAAGGGGAGAGCCCTGTACTGGTAGTGATGGCCTGCGTAATAGAACCTGAGGAACCTGCGGTGGGCCTTCCAAACCGGGATATGGAGGTAGGCCTCCTGGAGATCTATGGATGTTAACAGATCCCCCGGTCGAATGCAACTCAGGAGGGACTGCATCTTGAAGCGTCTGTACGCCAGATGCTGATTCAGGTGTTTTAAATCCAAAATTCCCATCCAACCCCCGGAGCTCTTGGGAACGAGGAACAAGATTGAGTAAAAACCTGACCCTTCGTGATTTACCAGCAGCAGCTCTATGGCATTTATCTCCCTCAGGTGTGCTACCTCCTGCTCCATGAGGGACCTCCTGACTGGGGATGACAGGGTGGGGCAGCGAATGAATCGCCTGGGGGGAAGGGAAAGGAATTCCAGGGTGAGACCTATCCGGATGGTTTGTAACACCCATTGGTCTGACGTGGTCTGCTCCCAGGCCGCCTGAAAGAGGTGAAGACGGCCTCCTATGGGAGTAGTCACCAGAGAGTCACTTAAATTTACGGAAGGGCCTGGAGCCGGAGCCCCCTCGAAAGGGACGCTTCGAGAAGGATTGTTGTCGGCCCGTCCCGAAAGGAGTGACGATCCTGTCCCCTATCAGATCCCTGATTGTAGGGTCGGTGGTATTGTCCTGAACTGGTGGAAGGTTCTGAGGGACGAAAGGACTGCTTCCGAAAGGAACCTGATCCTTTGCGTTCTACCTTTTTTGTGACAGAAGGCACAACCTTCTTATCTTTGTTCTCACCGAGAACCGGGTCAAGCACTTCACCAAAAAGCTTCCCCCCTTTATAGGGGGCAGAAGCGATCTTCCACTTGGATCACATGTCTGCGTTCCAGTGGCGAAGCCAAAGAAGTCGCCTAGTGGTCACGTTAGATGCTAAGGCGCGAGAGGCAAACTTGGCGGAACTCAGGGTGGCGTCGGTGGTGTATGAAACGCCCGCCATGATTTTCCTCAGCTTCTGTCTAGACTTAGATTCACCAGCTGGCACTTTAGCAGCCAGTTGCCGGAGCCACTTGAGGGTTGCCCTGGACATGAAGGAAGCTGAGGTGGCAGTCTTAATTGCCCACGCAGCCGCCAAGTGGGTCTTGTGACAGGCCTTCTGAGACCTCTTGTCCTCTGCCTTAAGGCCTTCCAAGAGGTCAGGAGGCAGAACTGAAGTGGAAGTAAGGGCCTGCACTGGTGGGTCTACTGGAGGAAGTTTGAGCAGGTCCTCCAAAGGAGAGTCCACTGTGTACAGCTGTTTATCATTATTGCTGGGCGTGGCCGCAGTGCCCGGTTGGGCCCACTGACGCTGAACTATGTTTAGAAATAGTTTGGGCACAGGAACAATTTCCTGAGTCTCCTCTGGTTCGTCAAAAAGGCCCTCATCGTGGTCAGAGGCCACTTCAGTGGCAGTCTCAGGAGTGGAGACCTTCATGTGGGTGGAAACCTTAGCCTTGTTTAGAATGGTTTTGAAAGCAGTGCAACGGAAAAGGCCCTTGAAGGCAGGCTTTTCCGGGGCAGCTTGCTCATCCCCCGAGAACTCTTGTTCAGGGAGCAAGTCGTCCTCCACAGTGGATTCCTCACTATCCAGTGATGAATGCGGTGAAGGGGACCTACGGTCTGACTGGCGTTCAGATGCCCTGGAGGTATTAGGCCTCCTTGACCTTTTGCTTTTCTGCTTGATGCCATCAGCAATCCCCTGGGAAATGGCCTTATTAATGATAGCCTGCATCTCAACCGAGAGTGCAGGCCCCTGATCTTCAACAGGCCTAGCCCTTTTGGCAGGTCTAGAGTGGGTAGGAGGAGGGGACACGATCTTAGAAGTAGAGGGGCCCTCCTCTTGAAAAAGGTCATCATCTCCCACCGAAGGCTCTGGGGAATCATCAGAAGAGAATTCTTGTTCTTCCTCCTCTTCTTCCCTGTCATGCAACGGAACAGCCTGAATTACAGGGATCGGATTCTCTTGAACTTCCTCTGCTGGAGCCTCTCTGGAAAGTTCACTGGCCTTGCGCTGGGCCTTGTCAAATTCCTTATCAAGGGCCTTTTGGCGCCTGGATGCAGCCCTATCTTGGGCCTTGTCCTGCCTCTTCCCCCCGGCCTTGCTCAGGGCCTCAGAAGCAGCCTTGCTGGCCTGTCTGACGTGCCCCCTGCTGGTGGATGGCCCTGACTGGTCACAGTCTTGGGAAGGCCTTTCAGACATCCTGGCCCCCGGTAACTCACCACCAGAAGAATGATGGAAGGCGAGGGATGACTTCAGCAGGACGAATCCAAATCAGCAGCAGTGGAGAGGCAGCAGGCAGACAGCAGATCAGCTCCTGAGGAGACTGAAAAAACTGCCTCCCAATGAGCAGGATGCCCCCAAGGCAAAGGAGAGCCTGGCGGATCAGGGCCGGACAGAAGACCTTTCCAAAGCCTTGTTCTGGAGCCGGCCGATGAGGCTAATGGCCAAATGAGGCAGCTGCGCTGGAGCCTTCTTCGCGCCTCCGCACTCACTCAGGAAAAGGCGCCAATCTCAGCAGCTTTGCAAACGGATCCAGGACTTCCGGAAGAAAGCGCGCCCAATTTCGCCGCCCCTGCCTTCCTCTGGCTGCAAAACGCCCGCCAATGGCTGAAAAGCCTCAAAAATGTCGGGCGCAGTTCAAACGGGCGGCGCGAAAGCCGCCAGCGTGAAGCCGGCTGTAAAATGACCCGGGGGGGAAATCAGCCACTCCAGCGAGGCAGCGCAAGCGGCAGGACACCTTCGCCACTAACCGAAGCGCTGCCAGAGGCTCCCTAGGCAATCCGAGCCTGGGGCCACTAAGCGAGACCTGCGTGCGCCCGGGCGAACCCAGGACGCGTCGGGAGAGTCGAAGGCAGAAGCGTGAGTTAAGACTCACCGATGAGAAGCTGTAATGAAGAAAAAGGGGGGAAATTGCGTTTGGAGAGTCCAACTAAATAGTCTGGTAAAGAAAAAATTTCTGGAGAACCAATAGAACACATCCAACTGGGCTTTAGACTGGATTGAAATTCTGGCAAGCACAGGACTTCCGGTTCCGGCTCCAGCGGCTACGAGCGAGCCTAGCGCTTGCTCGCCGTTTTGTTGCTTTTTCTGCCCCCCCCCCATGGGGGCGAGACGCCCCTTTTTTGGGGGTCTCCCGTAGGGCCGGCTCGGCAGGGACGCCCCCCCTCACGGCGGTGGGGGAGGCGACCCTTTTGCCGCGGCCTAGGTGAAGGAGAACATGCTGCGGGGGGTTCTCCCTTCGCCTAAGGACGTCGGCACCATTCACATCTATGTAGAGGGCTGAACGTCGATGTCGGAAAGCTTCCCGAGGCTTCAGCTGCAAGGGGAGAGTGAGTGTTCAAAAACCTTTTTTTTCTACTGTCAGCCGGGCTGAAAGGACTGGGAGGGGGGTGTTTGTTTTTAAAAAAAACCCCTCGGATCTAAGCGGCACTTGAAAATGGTTCCTCGCGGCGAGGAGCGGAAATTTTCAATCCTGACTGTTTGCGTTAAGGGAAAGTGGATTGCGGCTTGCTTGCAACAATGTTTCTAGGTCTGGCTGATACAATTTCTCTCACTACTCTCTCCTGCGGGCTCTGAGCTGGGCGGTGGAAAATGGCCTCTCTTTGTTCCTGATTGACTATTTTGTTTATGGAAAATTTCCAGTGTCTCTTTGCAATTTGGACTATCTCTGGTTTTTAATGAAGAAATTTTTTCTTTTGGATTTGTGATTTCTTTTCTGGAGTACCTTCGCTATTACATCTATTGAGTTGGAAAACTGTCTCTCTCTTGGTTCCTGTATTTTACAACGTTACAACCTTGATCAGAACTTTTGGCTCCCGGTTAGTCTCACCAACCCCACCCTGAAAACGCCATTTTGGTGGCATTGATTTTAACAGTTAATCATGGCTCAAGAAACAGCACTGACAAGTTTAGAACAACGGATGGCTTCTCTTGAAACTGTTATACAAACTTTGGTACAAGAGATTCAAGCCCAGAGGGCAGAAAATATCAATTTCAAGAAGGAGCTATTGGACACACGGAAGCAAGTGCTGGAAAACACACAGAAGACTGAAGAATTGGAAGGGGGGTTGGCGGGGGTTAAGGGAGAGATTAAAAATGTTACTAAAGAGGTTGGGGAAACAAATGGGCATGTGTCTAGGATAGATATGGAAAGAATGACATATTTTTTGAGATTTCAGAACGTTCTTGAGGAATCTGGTGAATGCCTCCCTGATCTTATGAGCACAATTTTAGCAGACTATTTACAAAAACCTAAAGATGAGATCAGGGGGGACATTGACCTAGCCTACAGAATTAACTCAGCATATGCCAGGATAAATGAAGTGCCTAGAGAGATACATGTGAAATTTGTTAGAAGGTCAACCAGAGAGGAAATCCTGAAAGTGCAGAGAGGTAGTCCATTAATCTACCAACAAAAAGAGGTTGCTATCTTGAAGCAGATCCCTAGAAAGATTCCAGAAGCAAGGAGGAAATTTTCCTTCTTGTCTAAAATTTTATTTGATCATGGGATTTGGTTCAAGTGGGTGACACCCGAAGGGATGCTGGTGTTCTGGGAAGGAGGAAGAGTGAGGATTAAAACAGTTGCTGAGGCGGAAGCCTTTCTTAAAAAACATTCCTCTATCCTGGGGGAAGATCCAGGGGGGACGGAGGGGGCCACGGCCCCGCCTACTGGGGGCCTGGAAGGAGAAAAAGAAGATTCAATTGCCAAGAGACTTAGATCAAAAAAATAACTTTGCCTTGACTTTTCTTTTTGAATAATTTTGCATAATATTTGTATTTGGATTTTTTGTAAAGGACTGACAGTATTGAATTGAGAATTTAGATATGTGTACACGCTTTCACTTTGTAGTTTGATGAAAAATGTTTTTCTTTTTATTGTTATTAATGTATTTTGAGGTCCCGGAAGAGCCGACGACCTCGACGTGAATGCTTTCAAAATTTCTTTGTATCCCTTACCCTATCCTACAGAAAAAATGTAAAACCAATAAAACTTTTTCAATATAAAAAAAAGAAATTCTGGCAAGCACAGGAAGAGGCGTGGCTTTAAAAGAAAATCAATCCAGTCCAGAGGGCAGTTAGGCTGAATTAACCCATAGTTGGACTCTCCAAGCAGCACACAGGAGAACAGCATCTTTATGATCTAACACTTATTCACTTCTAAACTGCGAACTATTTAAAAAGTTGCAATTCAATACAATAAATTTATCACACTGAGACATGATATTCAGATGGTAGTAATTAAAGATACACCATTTCTATTTAACTCAGTGAAACCTAGATGAAACCTGAATCTGAAAAGACAAATTTCAGAAACTATGTCTGAACAATTTATGATGGTTTCTTCTGCTTTAATCTGCTTAAAATACATGCTGAAAGGCTGTTCTTCAAATAACAAGAAATACAATTGGCCTAAAACTATCAAGAACACCAAGTATCTGAGAATTATCAAAGACACCCACCCCCCACAAGACTAGTTTCTCTTTGTGATGCTCATAAATTTTTTTACAATCCTTTGATTTTGTTATTTTTTAAGAACAGCAGAATGCAATCAATTCTCAGAAACTTTTTTGTGACCTACTATCTCCACGATGAAATCTGCAAGATTTCAGTAAATGTGGCAAATCTGCATGTCAGACTGGAGGGAAGCCTGTCTGTTTCCAGTAAACAAAAATATCTGAATAGGTACTAACACAGCTTTCTGTGTAACAATCTGTCATATCCAATAATATATAATTTTCAATATTTTGAAATGATTCTAGGTCAAGTTGGAAGTCCTTCTAATATTAAGGATCTTGTAACAGCATACTCATTCTTATATAAACCTTTAGCCATACACAAATACTTACTGTAACTCCATCTGTTCTAAAATCCTAAATATAGAGACATCAAATACCCAACAATAAGGAAGTTTTTTGGTCAAATAATCCTAATCTGCCTGGATGCTCATCTGGTAATAGGCAAAAACACCATGGACACTTATTTTGGATTACTACTATTCAAAGAGGTATTTGGGGCATCTCAAATCTGTATGCAGAGTTAATGGATTATTTATTCTTAAAATCACAGAGCCGGGGTCCTAGGCTGATGTTCTGCAACGCCAGGTCCGTGGTGAACAAAGCCCCTCTCATAAATCACCTTGTGTCAGAGGGGGACCCGGACCTGGTGGGAATCACGGAAACCTGGTTGGGCCCCGAGGGGGGTTTACCCCTCGTGGAAATGTGCCCACCAGGCTACCGGGCATTTCATCAGCCTAGGGCCCTAGGCAGGGGTGGCGGTTATTGTTAAGGAAAGTCTGGAGCCGAAGGAGACGACCGTGCCTCAGACGACCGGCTGTGAGTCCCTCTTCGTGAAGTGGGGCCTAGGGAGGCAGTTGGGCTTGCTGATTGTATACTTGGCTCCCTGCTATGTAACAGCAGCCCTGCCCGAGCTACTCGAGGTGATCGCCGCGATGGCGGTGGAGACCCCCAGACTGGTAGTCGTGGGGGACTTTAACCTGCCGTCGGCGGGCGAAACATCCGAGGTAGCTCGGGAGTTCATGGCTTCCATGACGGCCATGGACCTGACCCAAGTAATTCAGGGCCCCACTCACGAGGGGGGACACACGCTGGATCTGATTTTTGTCTCTGGACAGTGGAGAAGTGATCTCGGAACAGGGGATTTAGTCATCTCACCCTTGTCATGGACAGATCACTCTCTCCTTCGGATGGACTTTCCAACCGTCACACCCCACCGCGGGGAGGCGGAACCGGAAACATCAAGTTGGTTCCGCCCCAGGCGCCTGATGGACCCTGAAAGGTTCCAGAGGGAGCTTGGGCCAATACGTGTGTCCCTGCCCCGCGATTCGACTGAGGACCTAGTGGCCGCATGGTATAGTGCGGCCACGGGGGCCTTGGACCGGGTCGCGCCCTTGCGGCCTCTCATGCGGCGTCGAGTCACCCAGGCCCCTTGGTTTACCGAGGAGCTTCGGGAGATGAAACGCCGCAAGAGACGCCTAGAGAGTAGGTGGAGATCTTCTCGATCCGAAACTGACCGAACACTAGTGAGAGACCATATTAGGACTTACTTAGTGGCATTAAGGGTGGCCAAACGTGAGTATTGTGCCACCCTTATCGCGTCCGCGGAAAACCGCCCTGCCGCCCTGTTTGGGGTGACCCGCTCCCTCCTTCATCTGAGGCCGCGGGAAGCCCCTTTGCAGGGTCGAGCAGAGGAATTTGGAGAGTTTCTGCAGGACAAAATCACTCAGATTCGGAACGAGCTGCCCTCCACTGAAAGTGATCCAGTCGATTTGTCCGGTGCTGGTCTTGAGATAACACCTTGGGAGGAGTTTGATTTTGTTACTACCGAGGATATGGACAGGTTGCGGAGGAACCACATGCTTATTGGACCCATGCCCCTCCTGGTTTGTACTGGCATCCTGGGAGGTGACGCGAGGCTGGCTCCAGGGCATTGTGAATTCATCTCTGAGTGAGGCGTTCTTGCCTACCGTCTTGAAAGCGGCGGTGGTGAGGCCCCTCCTCAAGAAGCCATCCCTGGACCCGGCTCTATTAGAGAACTATCGTCCCGTCTCCAACCTTCACTTTTTAGTGAAGGTTGTTGAGAGTGTGGTGGCCCAACAGTTCCCTCGACACCTGGAGGAAGTTGATTATCTAGACCCGCGCCAGTCCGGCTTCCGACCCGGACACAGCACTGAGATGGCATTGGTCGCGTTGGTTGATGATCTCTGGAGGGTGCGGGATAGAGGGTGTTCCTCTATCCTAGTCCTATTAGACCTCTCAGCGGCTTTTGATACCATCGACCATGGTATCTTATTGCACCGATTGGGGGGGTTGGGGCTGAGAGGCACCGTTTTACGGTGGGTCTCGTCCTACCTCTCTGGTCGGTCGCAATGGGTGTTGGCAGGAGGGCAGAGGTCGTCCCCGATGCCCCTCACATGTGGGCTTCCTCAGGGGTCGGTCCTCTCTCCCCTTCTGTTCAACACCTATATGAAGCCGCTGGGCGAGATCATCCGTGGCTTTGGGGTGGAATACCATCTGTACGCTGACGACACTCAGTTGTACATATCCACCCCAAACCACCCCAACGATGCCGTCAAGGTGCTGTCCCGGTGTTTGGAGGCCGTACGGATCTGGATGGATAGTAACAAACTCAAGCTCAACCCGTCCAAGACTGAGTGGCTGTGGTTTCCGGCTCCCCGGTTCAGCCAGATAAGTCCAACACTGGCCATTGGGGGCGAACAACTAGCCCCCGTGGAGAGGGCGCGCAACTTGGGCATCCTCCTGGATTCCCGGCTGTCCATGGAGGACCATGTGGCGGCCGTGGCCAGGAGGGCGTTCTATCAGGTTCGCCTGATACGCCAGTTGCGCCCCTTACTGGACCGGGGGGACCTTCGCACAGTCACTCAAGCGCTCGTGACTTCTCGGCTGGATTACTGTAACGCTCTCTACATGGGGCTCCCCTTGAGGTGCACTCGAAGGCTACAGCTAGTCCAGAACGCAGCCGCGCGGGTGATTATGGGTGCCCCAAGGCATGCCCACATAACACCTCTCCTGCGCGAGCTGCACTGGCTGCCTGTGGCCTTTCGAGTGCGCTTCAAGGTGTTGACGACCATCTTCAAATCGCTCCATGGCTCAGGGCCTAGTTATATACGAGACCACCTTCTGCCCCATACATCCCTTCGTCCGATCCGCTCCCACAGAGAGGGCCTTCTCAGGGTGCCGTCGGCCGGGCAATGCCGGTTGGCGACACCCAGGGGAAGGGCCTTCTCTGTGGCGGGCCCGGCCCTCTGGAACGACCTACCCCCCCGACCTTCGTACCATCTCTGACCTCCGCCTCTTCCGCCAACGCTTGAAGATGTACTTATTCCAACAAGCCGGGCTAGCGTAGCCCCCCGTTTCTGACTATATTTATAAATTTTAAATTTTTAGGGTTTTAAAGGGTTTTAGCACGGGTTTTAGGTTAATTTAATATGCTTTTAAAAGTTTGTATTGTTTTTTGTAATGGTTTTTTAATGATGCCTGTGCGCCGCCCTGGGTCCTAACAAGGAGAAGGGTGGGGTATAAATTTGATAAAATAAAAATAAAATAAATAAAAATAAATAAAATAAAAGGCAAATATCCACTGTCATAAACAGCTTACACAGTTCTTGTTAGCTTCAAAAGCATTTTACCTAGAAGCCATTTAAGAAATGGAAATTTCTTGCACACAAAATTGAGTGAAGTTCTTGTTTATACAATTATGTTTATAGTTGGAGAGAAAAACTAAAAGTTACTGCTTTGAAGGCTAGCATGGCAAATTGGAGGAAGAGCTTATGGGGAAAAGGTGAAAACTAACTTCTACCACACTTCTGCAAAGAATGAACATACACAAAGAAAGCTTCCTTGGTTTTGAATATCTAATTATTTTCCATAATGTATAAGAAAAGTCAGGCTGCTGATGTTTAAATATTTATTGTGAGTTAGCATTTAATTATTAAATTCGTAACAACTGTGGAAGTTCCAAATCCAGAAACCCTATTCACAAATAATGAAGCAAAACTTCAAGTTGCAGCTCCATACGAGAAGGAAAGTAATAGCTCATACAGAATTTAGCAAAAGTATAAAAGGAATTTTCAGGATGATGGAACAAGTGAGCAGCACTAATTCAAGATTATTATTTTTTTAAAGGAGTGACCCCAGATATACTGTGTACAATCACTTATATTTTCTTTCGCATCTAGCATACTTTGAATGCAGTCATTTTGGAGTTTGCTTTTAAAGAGGAAGCCATCATGACCTGAGAGGACTTTGGCGGAAAAAGTCTCACTTACTATCAATACCAGGAGGGGTGTGGACGCGGGAGGGTGAGAACTGGAGGGAGACTTTCAGTCACTGGGGGAGGTTCCTAACTAGTCCAATGAGGGCTGGTTGGTTGAAGGGCTGTGACCGGGTGTATGTTAAATGAGGTCTTTGGTTAACCGGAGGCACCAAGTCCAAGCATCTAGACTTGTGGGGAGGGGGACTGTTGTTGGTTGTGCAAGATGGGTGGATGGGCATGGGTCAAATTGGGCATAGGAGAGACAAACCTCTGAAGTAGTGGGGATATTTGTGCTAAAACACTCAGGACCTTGTTTGTTAAATTGGGCTCTATGGATCTGCTGGGACTACCCGGGCTTGGTGTGTGCGAGTAGACCTATCTCCTGGTTGCATTACCTTTCTTAGCTGCTATGTATTTAATTTCTGTCATTGTTCTCAGTTTTACTTTTAGCATTATTCACCACCCAGAGTCACCAGCTGAGATGAGTGGCTATAAAAAGTATTAAATACATTTCAAAAACTATGATGTTCACTTGCCTTCAGAATGACTACATTTCAGAGGAGCTTTCAGACGGTTATGTATATTCCTAGCATGATACAGAAACTGCTGAATGATCAACCCCCATTTAAAAATTGTCTATTCTGATAGATGTAGATAGATGCAATGTTTTCTTTTTAAAGCAGGCAATTAGTATATGTGCATGTTTACAATCATACAAACATGCCTTCATATCAAACCTGTCTCACAATAAACAGAAATGTTGAACACTGAATTAGATGGGCCATTAATTTCATATCATTTTTAATGATGGTTTTGTCTGTTGTAATCACCAACATTATTTCTTTTCCATGGTATTCTTTGTTAAAAGTCATCCCATCATATTGTAAATATTTGTAAGCTATTTTTTGGTTTTGTGAATAATGAAATCTGTAGAATTTTTTCAAGCAACTCATTTTTGGATTATATATGCAGCACAATCAACTTATACTATTGGATCGGGACGCCCTTCGCACAGTCACTCATGCTCTCGTGACATCCCGACTGGATTATTGCAACTCTCTCTACATGGGGCTCCCCTTGAGGTGTACCCGGAGGCTTCAGTTGGTCCAGAATGCAGCCGCGCGAGCAATTATGGGCACCTCTAGGTTTGCCCATGTAACACCGCTGTTGCGCGAGCTGCACTGGCTACCTGTCGTCTTCCGGGTACGCTTCAAGGTGTTAGTCACCATCTTCAAAGCGCTCCATGGCTCGGGACCTAGCTATCTGCGGGATCGGATCCTGCCCCATACATCCTCACGGCCGATTCGCTCCCACAGAGAGGGACTTCTCCGGGTGCCGTCCACTAGACTTTGTCAGCGGGCGACGCCCAGGGGAAGGGCCTTCTCTGTGGCGGGCCCAGCCCTCTGGAATGACCTTCCCCCCGATATCAGGACAACCACGGACCTCCGCTCCTTCCGCCTAAAATTAAAGACGCACTTTTTTCGTCTGGCCGGCCTTGGGTAGTCTCTTTTTAGGTCAGGGTTTTTTAGGGGTAATTTTTAGTCTAGTTATGGGTTTTAGCGCAGGATTTATTTAATTTATTTTTAACTTTGTATTTTGTATTTGTTTGTGGTCTATTTGTATTTTTAATTGCCTGTGCCCCGCCTCAAGTCCCCTTGGGGAGAGAGAGCGGGATAGAAATTAAATTATTATTATACTAAGTCCACTGATATTCTCTAGTTGGTGACATTAAATCCATCTGTATAATGTTGGTATGTAAAAAAATCATTTAATTAGGATTTGTTTAAAACCATACATGTGAATCATTACTTATTTCAGATTTTCAAACTAGAAAATATTTGCTATAAATGGCTAGAATAATGCTAAAATGTGAACAAAAGATGGCAACTACCAGAAAAAATCTGCAACATTCTTACCTATTTCAATAATGGTTGAATAGATATTTGAGAAGAAAGTACAGCAGACTTCTACCAATCATTTGGTGGATGAAGAGTTTTTGCATTGATGGAATTACAACACTAGTTTCCACCCTATTATCAGAAGCTTGGCTTCTATGTTGGCTGAATTATTCAATTAGATATTTGATGTAATAAAAAAACTGCTAAAAATATACGCTGGAATGCTATTCAGTTGATATTTTGAATACCCTGAAATAGAGGGTACATGGAATGTTTTGTGAACTGATAAAACACAGGTTCTCTGCTTCTCCAAAAATATTTAATTAAAAAAGCGGTTTGCTAACCAATAATGGAAATCAGCACGAAAAGCAGAAAGATGCTAAAAGGTTTTTATTATTCGCTTAGCAATACCACGGGCATTTAATAATGCAGATAAAAGGTAAAACCTAACATTGATTTTGAATTGGAGTGAAATGTGGTTTTGGCCTTATTTATTCATTTATTAGGTATTGAGGCAGCCCAACTGTAAAATAAAAACTTTTGGTGGCTTACAATATTTAAAGGAATACATAATTTAAAAGGAACATGACTTTCGGTACAAAATCATATTAACAACACCTCCCACACCAATAATTGCCAGGGGTTCTTTAAAATCCTTACCACAGATCTGAGAACAAAGCTAAGATTTCAAGAACGTTTGAAAGCAATCCTGATATCAAGACTATGCATCAAGCAGCTCACTTGGACCTGGCCAATCAGATCAACTCTAAGTGTTTTAGTCTTCCAGCTAACTTGGGTATATTTTTCCCCTAATATTTTTTAGAGGTTACAAATATAAAAATACGTTAACAAATATAGTTATTTACCCATGTACTGGGGCTGTATTAGGGACGTGGTGGCTCAGTGGCTAAGATGCTGAGCTTGTTGATCAGAAGTTTGGCAGTTCAGCAGTTCGAATCCCTAGCGCTGCATAACAGAGTGAGCTCCTTTTACTTGTTCCAGCTTCTGCCAACCTAGCAGTTCGACAGGATGTAAAAATGCAAGTAGAAAAATAGGCATCACCTTTGGTGGGAAGTTAACAGCATTCTGTGCACCTTTAGCATTTAGTGATGCCGGCCACATGACCACAGAGATGTCTTCAGACAATGCTGGCTCTTCGGCTTTGAAACAGAGATGAGCACCGCCCACTAAAGTCGGAACGACTAGCACATATGTGCAAGGGATAACTTTACTTTTATCTTTATTAGGGCTATATTACTATTAGCCTTCTCATCTTTCCTGTTATATTCTCCCATTGGTATCTTATATCACTTTGTTGTTTTTATGTACACTGAGGGCTTATGCACCGGAGAATCAGTAAAGAAGTAAAAAAAAGAGAAATGCAAGGATATAGAAAAAAAGAAAACAAATAAGCGAAAAAAGTTATATAAAATGTAACTCCTCTTTCCAGACAAGTATAAACAATTTCAGTCACTTAACATCTGCTTTAATTAAAAATAAATCTTCTTCCCACATTGTCGTTTAAGAATTAACCAAGTTATAAAATCTCATCATTCAGTCCTAATCAGCTAATGTATATTAAGAGCTGAAAATAGTAATCTATTATATTTTAATCTAATAAATCCATTTTGTACTCCAATGTATCACTTTCTCTATGAAATAAAGCAAAAGAAATCTCTCTTCATTTATAAACAGAGCCTTAAAGTCTCGCAAAAAGAATTTCCAGAAATAGCTTTCAGAGACTACTACTACTACTACTACACACACACACTTATAAATCATATAGTTGTTAATTGAATCTGGCTTTCTCAATTTCTTTCGCTTACCAGAGTTAGCTAGGAAGGTCACAAATTGTGATCGCATGATAGTAAAAACTACAACTGTTGTAAATGAGAGCCAGTTGTCAAGCGCCTAATTGCAATCATGTAACTGTAGGGGTGGTGTAACAGCATGACTTTGAGGATGGGTCTTAAGTCACTTTTTAAGGCTGTCATTAATTTAAGCCAATGTTACATGAGCAATGGTAACTTGTGGACTACCTTACAAAAGAAAAAGACAAAACTTCATGTAGATTCACATAGTTTTAGACAAATTGAGATGGGCAATTGATAAGACTATATGAATCTACTCAAGTCGTGTCATTTTTTTATTTTCTAAATGAAAAAGCAATCATTTCAAAACATTTTCAAAAAACTACAAAAAGCAAATGTAAATCTCACTATCAAATGAGACTAGCATAAAGAATTTTCAAATTTTACACACACACACACACACACACGGAGAGAGTTATATGTAGTTTGGACATGGAAACAGCAATATTTAAATTATGTAATATAGACATTTGACATTCCCTCTTACATTTTAGATTTTAAATGAAAATTACAAAGACAGTAATTTTATTTTTAAGCAATAATACCAAATGAAGCTATTTTGTTATCATTAAATAATCTCTTCCTTGCCAATTTTAATGGCATCTAAAAACACCTACTTGTGCATACCAGTACCTAGTCATAGTCTCACCTCTAAGATTTCAAAATGATATCCCCCACAGATTGAGTGTAAACAGTTGGTAGTGTTTGGGTAAAGGAATTTGTGGTGGGTTTTCTGCTATAATGCTCTTCCTAGGTGGGATCATGTAGCCAATATTTTATAACCAAGCAAAGCCATTCCCTTATCCCAAGTCTTTCTTTTAAAAACTTGAAATATTAAACTTTGTTATCATATATTGCAGAAATATAATCAAAAATTTCTAAAGAAAGACACACTCTACAGATAGGATTAAAGTCAAATACCATGTTGGGGGGAAATAAGAATTTTGAGGGTCTAAACTTATATGGAATCTAAACAGGAATTTTCCTACTGCTCTGCTCGAGGGTTTCACTGCTTTCTGTAACTTTAGAGGTTGCCATTAGAATTATGTTCTGATTCAGCAACCACAGAGAGGCTAGGAAGGGAGAACCATACACTAGTAATGTAAACTTTGGCAGCCAGCCAATTAGCTTGAAAAACACTGAAAAGTAGAGCTTTGGATAAAGGCAGCAGGCATTTGCTTAGGTAGGTTTTCATCCATGTATATATGTATGTATGTATGTATGTATGTATGTATGTATGTATGTATGTATGTTAGTTTTATGAGCTGATCAATAAATAAATCAGGGAGACTAGTATAGATCTATATCGAGCTTTTTAGCTCTCATCAGCTAGCCATACCCTTACTGGGATTCGAACCGGGGCTTTATTGCATATCAGGCAAGAGCCTTTAGCCATTCAGCCAGCCAGGTTCTCTTATTGCATCAGCTGAGACAGGAGTATTAGTATCTATAATTGTTCCACAACACCCTGTTAGGGCCCCAATTAAGGGAGGAAGCACACCGCTTTCCTCTTCTGCCTTTCGGCTCATCACCAGAGACCATCCAAACAAAGCCATGAGTTCCGTTGTGTGATTTTTTAAATATGTTAGTTTTATGAGCTGATCAATAAATAAATCAGGGAGACTAGTATAAATCTATTTCGAGCTTTCTTGTTATTTTGAAAGCACACCGCTTTCCTCCCTTAATTGGGGCCCTCCCTTAATTGGAGCTATCTCCACCAACTATGGAGAATGAAAGGAGCAGATGAAATCAATTGGGAGGGGAGGAGAATGAAAATGTTGCTTATGTATTTCAACAGCCATTTTTTCCATAAAATATGTATTTCTCAAAGGTACTTGGATAATTGTGCATGATGGCCAGGGCAAATTCTGAAAATTTAATCTTTCCAAAAAATATGAACATTCCTGTCAAAATAGTGAAGTGACACAGGATTATTTTTCTATACGTTTTCTCATGTTAATTTTCGTTCAGAACAAATTGAGAAACATTATTTTGCAGCGTTGTCTAGAGAGAACTTCAATTTACCATACAGATTGCCAGTATTATTTTTGTCTATTGCTAAGTAAGTGTGTTATTCTTAAAGCTGATAAATTGTGGTTTCTCTTTTCTAGAGGTGTTCCATTGGGAATCTTGCCTAGAAAAAAGGCTTTAATTGCTATGGGGAATATGCTAGTAAAAATGTTCACATCTACATTTCTCCAGAGATACATTGACTGAGAAAGTAAGTATGCACAGAGAAATATGGAGTAGCTTTTATCAAACAGCAACAATAAAATCATTGATGAATTATTGATAAGATGCGTGAAACTGTTATCCCATAGCATTTAAGATTTAAATTAATGAATAAAATGCTGCATACCAATACTAAATTTGTTGCTTGCATTCCCAAGCAGAACATTCTGCAAAGCTTTCTGCCCATAAACTAGTTAATATCTCTCTTGCAAACAAGTATCGTATTTTTCAGAGTATAAGATGCAATGGAGTATGACGCACCCAGGTTTTAAAGAGGCAATTTTTAAAATAAAGTAGGTAGGTAGATAGATAGAAAAGGAAAGAAAGAGAGAAATACAGTAGGTAGGGAGAGAGAAAGAGAGAGTAGGTAGGTAGGTAGATAAAGGGATAGAGAGAGAGAAATACAGAAGGTAGATGGGGGAGAGAAGGTAGGTAGGTATATACAGGGAGGGAGGGAGGGAGAGAGAAAAATACAGTAGGTAGGGAGAGTGTGTAGATAGGTAGGTAGGTAGAGGGATAGAGAGAAAAATAGAGAAATAGGTAGGGGGAGAGGGATAGAGAGAGAAGGTAGGTAGGTATATAGGTAGATAGAGAGGGGAGAGAGAGAGAAATACAATAGGTAGGTAGGTAGATGTTTCGAGGTGTATTTATCAATGTGTCAAAGTCGTGGTCTGCAGGCTGGATGTGTCATGTGCTTCCCCCCCCCCCCGTTTAGTGAAAGGGGGAAAGTCCTAATATGTCATGTGATGCTGCTGTGACGATGCAAGTTTGACACCCCTGGTTTACATCCTTTCAATGTGCAAATCTCTTTACCTAAAAGATTCCAAATACCATCCACTAGCGTCAACATGATCCAAGGCAAAAAAACACTAACTGTATATAATATATATTGTTTTGAGAACTTGTTGTAGCGCAGCCTTTTCATCATTCCAACTGTTTATAGCCTAAACAAAATATTGGAAAGTAAACTTTTGAAAAATGCCTTTGACTTATAAATTTAGATTATTAAAATTGTCTGAAGCATGGGAAATAGATTATTCTTAAATTAGACTAAATCATAATATTAATAATCTTTGCTTAATGACTCGCCATCTTACAATCATCTGAAGTTATGTTTACATAACTTTGTAAATTGTAAATTTACATTTATACTGTAAATGGTTGTGCCACCCTCCTAAGATCATATGTCTGCATGTCAAGTGGGCAGCTCTATGGTCATGGCATTCCATGGTCCCAGGATAATTTGTGGTTTTTTTTGCTAGTTTCTGGCAAAATAACTCCCATTCAAATGAATGGGTTCATTTAACAACTGTAACAAAAAAGGCCAGAAAATTACTTCTGGTCACAAAGGTGTATTAACTTACAACCGTTATATGACTTATGAGTATAATTGAGCCCACACCTGCAGTCATAAGTCGAGGACTACCTATAAGCAATTAATAGGAAAAGAGTCAATGAGGCATGAAGTAAATCACCTGAAGATTTACATTTGGATTTGAAGATATAGAAAAAGGAACATTACAGAACTTCAATAATGCTACCAAAATATTTTTTTTAATCATAAGGATCCATATTTTTCCAAATGCATTTTTCCCCATTTTCCTTTTCCAAAATCTCTCTCCCCTGTCTCACACACATACACAGTTTCTCTTTTCTGTCTAAATACTTGACATAAGAGCCTTCCAAACAGAAAGTTTTCAGATCATGCAATAGTTATTTGTCCAGCTTCTTTTAAATATTGCAGTTATAAAAATAAGCTAAAACTATTGGGGATTTCCTAAATGTGACATTTCTTTTGTCTTGTGATTAATTTAACAGTAAATAATCCACCAGGATTACACGTTATAACTATTGAGTCAGTGTAGTTCTGAAATAAAGTTTACTCTTTTAAATGTGATATTTTCATCCAGTTTCATGAGTCCCGTATTTTTAAATAATAACCAGAAGGCTACTTATACAATGTTATTTTCTTCTCAACAAAGTGACTATGGGCAGAAAATGACTTTTAAAATATACTACACAGCTGGCAGATATCTGGATATACTAACTTACATATTTAAGTTCCAGCAGGTGAGTAATTTAGGTTAACAATTTAATTATAGGACATGTATAATTATAGGACATTCATAGAACTATCTTTAAATAAGAGATCTTGGCACTTTGTAAACTTTTACTCCTTTTCTTTTTATATATAACTACCTGTACACAGCCATGCGTTGTTGTGGCCCAGGCTGGTTAAATGGCCAACCAATCTGTGTGTAGATCTACACCTGCACACACAAACACGTACACACAACCACCGTATAACCCCCAACCAACCAAACTACCTACCTACTGTATTTCTTCCTCTCCCTCTACTTACCTACCTACCTACTCTATTTTTCCCCCTCTCTCTCTATCCCTCTACCTACCTACCGTATTTCTCCCTCTACCTACCTACCTACCTGTATTTCTTACTTTCTCCACCTACCTACCTACCTACCTATTTACCTACTGTATTTCCCCATCTCTATCTATCCCTCTACCTACCTACCGTATTTCTCCCTCTCTCTATTCCTTACCTACCTACCTACTGTATTTCTCCCTATCTATCCCTCTACCTATCTACCGTATTTCTCCCTCTCTCTATTCCTCTACCTACCTACCTACTGTATTTCTTCCTTTCTCCCTCTACCTACCTACCTACTGTATTTCTCCCTCTCTATCTATCCCTCTACCTACCTACCTACCTACCTACTGTATTTCTTCCTTTCTCCCTCTATCTACCTACCTACCTACTGTATTTCTTCCTCTCTCTCGCTCTATGGGCTACCTGGGAGTTTGCTATCCTCTGGATTGTTTTGGCCCTTTTAGGCCTCCATACAGTGTGGAACTTTGGGGGCTTATTCGGTTGCTGAGGAAACGACTGTTGGAAATGTAAGAAGCAGCCGGGTGGGAGGAGCTACAGGGAGGTGAAAACCTGATAAGTGGGTACATTTTACGTTTGTGTACCGTGCACATGACACACATGTGCCAGGCACACAAAATGTACGTATGATTGCATCGAAAGTCCTTGGGAACATTGTGTGAAAGTTTGGTGTCAATTGGTGCAGTGCTTTCTGAGATTAGTGGCTTTGCACAAACTATTTTACATTTTTATTTATATAGATTTCATAACTAACCTCTGTGGAAACAATTTACCTGGTATTATGGGAAAGTATCCACTTAAATTAGGAATACTTAATGAAACTCTCAAATAATAGTGTGCAGTATGCTCATCATATCTTTGGAAACAAGCAGCAATTTTACACCAATCTGATTTTATTGGGTACAAAACTTTCAGCACTGTCAGTAGATTATTCAGCTCTGCTTCAATGGTTGAGAGTCTGAGCTGGCCAAGCTACTTCTCTTTATAGTCTAACCTGATAGGGATTCATGATCAGTAATTCATTTACCACTCTTGTAGGTAGGACAGTATGTCTGGAAAACAACTTCCCAGGATCAATACATGTGGACAGAAAGTTACCGACCATGTTGCACATACCTGACATATTTTTATACATGGTTCTTCCTGGAATCCCTGGGTCTGGCACATACAGCATGAATTTCAATTGTAATCCAGGTGGTCCAGGCAACTCATCAGAATTTGGAATGTAATACACAAAACATCCTTGGTTCATCCTCTTCTTTAAGAGTATCTCCTTTGTCTTCTCTAATCTCCAATAATACTTTCCAGCCTTCATTAGCAATTGCTGATGCTAGTGATGGAGGGGATGGAAGGAAGATTATGGCACCCAAGTTGAGGATATCATTTTCTCCTGGTGGAAGTCTAGAGTCCTCCAGCAGCAAGGCAGATGTCTCTGTTAAGAATAGGGTATCTGATGTGGAAAGATCCTTTCTGATGAAGACCTGTTTCTTAAATGACAATACTTATTTTCTTCTTTCCTTCCCTAGGCATTTCTGTTTATACAGATTGCTAATTAGCAATTCTTATGTCTTAATAGCTACAGTCTACTATTTCTCAAAAAACAGGCATCACTTTCAGCCCTCGATGGAGGCAGTTTGGAAATTGGGTAGGCAGCTCTGTTCAATAGTGGGAACTATATTTGGGAATAGGCAGTTATCATAAAGTCTCCTTGCTTTATTCTTTCACTTAACCCTCACAGTCCTGTAAGGACATAGAAATCTCCTAGCTTTCCCTTTCTTTTTTCATGACCTAGAAATCAGGGGGAGAAAATTTCATAGATCCATGTGCAGGATGGCTGAGAAGTAGGAGTGCTCAGTCTGCTAGACAGTTAAGGAGTTTATACACTGAATGTACACACACAAGCAATAAGAAATGGATTAAGACATAAAATGGGCAATGAATGACCTAGCTCCATAGCCTTCTGCTCACCAATGCTCACATAAGCCAGCATTCTGAAGTAGCAGTAGCAGTACCTTATAATTCACCACAGTCCCAACTCCCTCCTGCAGTCTTTACTACTCAGTTAAGTTTCCAAAACCCTGTTATGTCTCCAGATTTTGGATCAGAGGGGAAGGAGGTTATACGCAATAAACATGAACTTGTGAAGATACCATGTTCATGCTCTTTTATTTCCAAATCTGTTGACTGCACCAAGTTATCATGGGAAAAGTGACCATTTAAATCAAATAAATTAGGAATAGATGAAACAAAGGATCTTCATTGGCATGCACAACTCTAGTGACCACTCAGTTCCTTACCAAAAGCACCAAAGTAGAGCCCTGAACAAACCAAGGCTTCAAGTTATACACATTTTTGTCACACAGAAGTGTTTAAGATAATTATATCTTATGACCTTTACAACTGGAATGTGTCTAACAATATTATTGAGTGTGACCTTCTCTGCATTCCTTTGAACAGGATACTACTCTTATTTGTAGATTCTATCATAATGTACTACAAACAATGTTAATTATTGTATCCATACTACCTCTTTTCATTTCATTAGAACTACAACAGTGTTTTGTTATACATCTCCTTCCCAGGGTCACAATTATAACTGCCTGCTTTTTTTTAACCTAATATGAATCTATTCATGCCTGAATTGTCCTCATTTTCATATGTGCTTTTAGATCTCAACACCCCTTTGAAGTCTCAGTTAAAGATAGCTTTTGAAAAGATGAATGTAGATTCCCAACTTTACCAACCTACATTATAGAACATGCTGCTGGCTGGGGAATTCTGGGAGTTGAAGTCCACAAGTTTTAAAGTTGCCAAGTTTGAAGACCCTTGTTATAGAGGGCTGTGCATCCAATTCACTGCTTTTATTTGGGTCCTGGCTGCTGGAAAGCATGTAGCCTGGTCTTTCTAAGCTAAGGAGGAAACATAAAGACAGAGCATACCTTCTCCAACAGCCTGCAGCCAGATAAGCAGAGATTAATATCAGATAAACAATCAAGCAGAAAATAATATCTACCAAAGAGGAAACCACACTTCTACCAACAATGGCATGAGCAAGTGATAGATAGATAGATAGATAGATAGATAGATAGATAGATAGATAGATAGATAGATAGATAGATAGATAGATAGATCTCACATAGTATAATGCCACACATAAGTTGAATCCTATAATAACAGAAAAGAAGAATTTCAGACTAACAGCTGTTTCCTAAACTGGCTTGTCTGGAGATTTAATTTAGATTGTTTTTGACATGTATATATCTAAAGTAATTCCAAGAAACAGATGATGGGTTTTGTGTCCCATTCATAGAGGGAAGCGTTCTATATAAATCTAGATTTAAACAATAAGTCAGTGCTTAAAAATAGACATATTGTTGATTCTCGAAGTATTTTTCTATAGCAATATATCAAAGTTTGATTTCATATAACAAAACATTAGGAATAAAAAGAATCACTGATATGAACTAAATATAAACAAAAGATTCTGCAGATTATATAAAATATTTTTAAAATATCCAAAGATTAACTTCTAAAACAATGAAAAATAAAATAAAAATTCAAGAGAAATACTGAAATTGTTTAAAAATTTCAAAACATTAAATATATTTCTACTTCTATAAAGTGATTAGTGAGCATCAGGGTGGATAAAAATCAATGGTTTTTTTTAAAAAAATAAAAAAATCAGATTTTTTTTATTTAAATCGGATTTTTTTTATTTAAATTGGATTTTTTTTATATAAAATGATTTTTGAGGAAAATATATTACCATCCAAAGGTTATTCCATCATGAAATAAAGATTAGTTTTTTAATTATGTAGAATAAGGCTGTATATGTTTACTTTTTTTGGTAAATAAATTCCATTAATCCATTCACAATGTCATGCTCTTCCAGAGGTTTTTGTAAGATTATTGGGCAGTTTCTCTGCATACAAGATATTATCACAGATGCTTGGTTTACTTTTGCAGTTCTCAAAACTGAATTTGACTCAGCAGAGATCACATGCCTATTCTTCACAGCAAAAATATTATAACATGAACAGAGTTGAAAAAAAGACCTTAATCCTAACTTCTACAAACCTATGAATACAGAATCAACCCCTTCAGTGCTAAGTTTCAAGAAGTTAAGTGAATAGAATAGAAACAATATTTTTCTGATTGTTTGGAGTGGAATAGATCTGCAGAAGAATAAATTGAAACTAAGTATGAGGAGGAAGCAGACAAGCAGTACTACAAAATGAAAGTCTAAGTTTCTTAATATATATATGGAAGTCTCAATTGTGGTCATAAGCCAAGGATTACCTGTATTTTTCTGATTGTAAATGTTTTACAGATACAATGCATTTGTATACAATTACAGATACAATAAAAAGTTATTTTATTTTTATTTTCATAAAAATATCCAATGGACCATTAATTTAGGTTATCCTAGATAGTCACTGATTCAGCTCCTCAAATAATAGGGGAAACCTAACTAGAGTGCTTTCAAGAACCAATGTGTTCTTGAGGGAATTGGAAGCTCTTTGATAGTGTGCTGAAAGCAGTAAGACATTTTGTTTTCCAAGACTCAAGTACTGAGTGAGTTCAGAAATATCCAATCTTTATCCAAGCTCAGGCCAATGGCCTTTGGATTCCAAAGAATTGTATACGTTTTTTATCTAAACTAAGTCTAAAAACACACATTACAGGTAGACCTCAACTTACAAGCAAAGTCAATGGGGATGCGAGAGGCACTTAATAATCATATAACTAACTTAACAACTGCAAGAGTTCACTTAACAACTATGGCAAAAAGGTTGTAAAATGAGGCAAAACTCATTTAACAATTGTCTTATTTAGCAATAAAAAATTTAGATTCAATTTTGGTCATAGGTTGAGGACTACCTGTAGTAGTGAGTTATAAGCATGACTTTCACCTATAGGCAATAATGTTTACCTACTGAATTTCAAACAAACCACACAGTTTCCAGATATTTTTCAAAGTATCCTTAGTAAAGAATGCAAATTTAAAAAGTTATGTGGGAAAACACAAATAATTATTGCCAAATCAACCAGGTCAAGTATAGACACAACCAATATACTAAGTCTAGATATGCAAATACACTCTTTGCAATATCACTATGTATACATCCAGAAGCAATTTAATAACAAGCAATGGTCCCAAGATGCACACCTTATTATTTAAGCGAAATATATATATCCTTCCTACACAGACTTAATCATAATATCTAAGTCAATTGAAACCAGGAAATATTGTCAGACTCTTCACTTGAGATTAAATAAAGAATGCCTTAAGATAGTGGTGGTACATCACTTCAAAGTTTTGGATGAGAATATTGTTATTTAGTACATACGGTACATTATATCATGGGTTAGATTTCCCAAACATGAAGCCCTCCAAATGTGTTAAACCAAGGGTCTTCAACCTTTCCGACTTTGAGGTCCAGCAGAGTGGGGGAGGGAGAGGAGATGGCTCCACACAAGCAGTGGCTGCCTGCACTCATATGCACTTAATTTACATAAGTGGCAAGTACCCCCCACTCACACAAATGGAGCTTCCCATGGTGAAACACATCTTGAGTTTTTCAAATTGAGAGAATTTGTTATAAACAAGCACTGAAGCACAGCATAGTCTTCCAATAATACCTTTTGGACACAAGATAGAACTAGGATATTCTGGCCTCTAAACGCCTGCAAAAACTTCTTAGAATAGAGATCAACAATCCTATATCATCCATCTGGGTAATCAGAGTAGGTTCAGTTTCATATTAATAACCCATATTCCAGACAACCATCAGATTACCATGGCTCAGATATAAGGAATCATAAAAATATTTCTAAGATTATAACCTTATTCCCTAATGCTCCCTTGTGTTAAAGTAATAACATAAAAGGACAAGAATTTCAACCAGCGACAGATCTCGTTGATAGTCCTGCCTTTTCATGGTTAATTGCCTTTCAAATATATTCCTTTTCACTGGTCTTCTAAATCCTTTAGCAGTGTTGTTAAAGCTTTTAGGGATGGGGTGTGTGTGTGTGTGTTAAAAGACGGTCAAAGATCAAAAATGTTGAATGTAACACTTAAGTTGAAGAAAGGAGACTAATAAAAAAATTAAAAAATTAACTAAAAAATTAACTAACTGTATCACAAATTCTCCAGACAGCAATAAATTATTCAGTAGGTATTTCCAGAATTACGTTTACAGAGGCCGCAAAACATCTAAAAGTCTCCTACATAGGACAAAAAGGAAGTTTAAGAAATAATTATGTAAAGGTTCTGTTGAGAAAAATATTGTTATAGTACAAATAAGCTTTGCTTTGCAAGTCCAAGGACACTTTTATGTCTAGAACAGCTCTTATATAACAAAGTTATTTAAAAAAATGTATTCAGAGGGCACTGTAATTCAATGAATATGCCTTTCCTTCAGGAAGAAACTTATAAGCAAACTGAGAATCAACATAGATATGGGAGGTGCCTCTCTGTGAAGTAGATTTGTTCTATGGCAGTTATGCACTTGTTTATGAATTATTTATTATTAATTCATTCTGTTTTTAACTATTTTAGGACTTATTTTTCACACAAAGGAAAGCTCTAAGTCTAACAAGTAAGTAATTCTAAATTGTTCATAGTTAACACAGAGATCAAGTATCATATATTTATTATGTAGTCAATGCAGGCTGAAAAAAAATAGCATTCAAGCTTATTAAACTTTCTGCAAAGTTTTGTTGGATATTGTGTCCCACAGAATACAAGATAGACGGGTTATACATCATTGTCTTGAGCAACAGTTGTTTTTGTGTAACACTACTGTTCACCAAAAGTAATCAATTAAGTCACATAAAAATATGCATGAACATCAGAGAGCAATGAGAAACTTCTCAAAATCTATCTCACAAAGAAATAAGCAGCCCAAAAACATGATCTGTTAAAGAAACTGTAAATCATTTTAGCAATGTATTTGCAAGAAATATCTGAAGTTTAGCAGAACACCTCTATTAACCAAAAGCTAACAATTGACTATTGGCAGAATACTGACACTTGATAATATGAGCAAAAGGAGAAAGAAGGGAGAAAATAGCAATCAACATTACAGTTTTTAAATCACTTTAACAATCATCATTTGACCCAACTCTGATCACAATCTGCAGTCAATGTAAAGGCTTGTATACTTCCTGTGTTTTCTATACTACCTACTACCGTAATATGATCTAAAAAATATATCAAGCAAATATTTCCATGATGCTTTTTTGTAAAAGAAAAAAAGTGGGGGAATACATACTTTTTAAATTCACCTTCCCAATTCAATATGCCTGAATCTATCCCACCTTCCATTTTGTATGTAGAATTTAAGGGAATAAACAGCTGAATTAATCAAGGTCAAAGATAAAAAGAGCAGGGGCAAAACTAAATAAGCCAGAAGATAGCAATGTAAAAAGAATACAGTATTAAGGAGAGAAGGGAGAAGAAAAAAACCTGCTTCTGCTGATGTCAGGGAAATATTTGATACTGATCTGGCTGGGTAACTTCAACCCAGTCACTCTATCTCAGCCCGACCCACCTCACAGGGTTGTCGTGGGGAAAATAGGGAGTAGGAGTATTAGGTATCTTCACCACTATGTATAAAAAAAGGAGATACTATCTTAAATGACAAAATGTCCCCACCCCATCCCAAAATATACTATAAGGGGGGGGGGGGGGGAGACTTGGCATGTGCTCAACGGATTTAAAAAAAAAAATCATCACGACTCTATTATGGACTACAGGCATATGTTTATAATATCCAAACAACAAGAAAAGCGCTTCAGGGACTAAAGTATATTCCTTTTTTGCAGTCTTATGAGAATTCTCGTTTTTTGAAGCTCAGAACCAGGAATTCTCGTGGACTGCAAAAAGGAAACGCGACCCAGGAGCGCAGCCTCCAAGAGTCCATGTCGCCAATAACTTACTCGTGGGGGGGGAGAGGAAATGTGTTTTGTGAGGAAGAGAAAGAGCGCTTCATCGACGCCCGTTGGCAAAATTTTGGAGGAGGCAGGCAAGAGACCTCAGGTACCGAGCCCTCACCCCTGGCTGCGGCAATTGGAGCGGGCGGGAGGCCGGGGAAGGTAAAGAGTGGGCAACGCGGCCGCTTTTCCACCGTGCGCTACAATAGCGGCAGCGGCGGCCTGAATCTGGCGGGGTGCCCCTCATCACCTCAGGCGGCGCGCAGTACCCTCCCCTTTCCTGCGCTACCGTTAGACTCCTCTCAGCCCCTCACCCTCGCCCGCGGAGGGCGCACGCGCGCCAAAATCGCGCGCCCTCTCCCCCATCTCCGCTCAAAAGACCCCCCCCCTCGCCTTCGGCTGCCCGACCTTCTCTCTCTCTCTCTCTCTCTCTCTCTCTCTCTCTCTCCCTCCGTTCCTTCTCATAAGCCAAGGCCGGGCGGGGAAGCGCCGTCTCCCTCTCGGGCGCGCCGCCCCTCCCTGGCCAACTCCGAGAGCCGCTTTTTCCCCAACCGCGCCGCGCGACCCTTACCAATGCCGGGCGCCACATAGACGAAGTAGAGGAACGAGGAGGAGAGCGAGAAAAAGAATAGAGCGGCCAGCAACGACCGCCGGGGAAGCCGCCAGGGCCTCCAAGGGCTCCGCTTCCAGCGCATGGTCCGCCCCCTCCTCGCCTCGCTTCCAGGCGAGCCAAATGAGGCGAGAAAGGCAAAAGAGGCGGATGGCGGCGGCGTTCACTGAGGGGACGGCTGACTCGGAGGCGGCGGCGGCGGAGGCGTAGCAGCAAGGGGATCCTTCCCCCTCGCCTCACTTGCTCCCTCGGTGCTTCCGCGCGGCTCCCCCCCTCCGGCGACGGCGCTGCATGAGTGAAGAGTCGGCCAGCAGCGCCGCCCGACGAGCCCCTCCGGTCTCTTATAGCCTCCTCCTGGCCGCTCCCGAGGCTTGAAGCACCGGCAAACGGAGGGGGAGGAGCCGGCGAGGGCGGGGCAAGCGGGGCCTTCAGGGACTCTCTGCAAAATCCGTTTTTCGGAGCGTCAAAAGCGGACCTGCTCTTGACGCGCTCTCCCGGTCTCGCCGGCCACCACTCAGGGACCGTCCCCAAATTCCCCCTTTCGTTCTTCCTGGTCTCGTGGGCAGCCTTGGAGGGGGTGGCCTTGGCCAGTGAGGTCACCGATCGCTCTCTGCCTTGGCGAATTTCGGAGGCCGTTTTTTCGTTCGACCTTCCGCTTCAAAGCGTGTGGCTTCAATGGCTTGTGATTTAGTCACTTAACTCCATCGGGTAGCGGCTTTCCTGACTAATACATTGTATTAAACGGCATAAGATTCTGGGGGATAACAGCTCATTTCATCACATGTAAGTGGAGTGTCTTTTGGCTGCTCCTATAATGATTTCAGTTAATTATCTCAACCATGCCTAAGAAAAGCAGCCCTGTCAAGAATCTTTAAATATAGATTGTGTCCACACATTTAGTTAAGTGGCCACTTTAAAATAGTTACTGTGCCCAGCCACAATATTTATGCCTCCTTTATCTTGTGATGGACACTACGTTACATACCAATTTGGGTTTATACAATCAATTGTAGGCAAATCAGTTTGTTGTATAAAAAGACCTATTAGGATAGTCTTTATTGATACTGTACCCTCTCTCTGCATTTCCATCGTTTTCCTAATCGGCATGGTCTATAATGACCAAAGAATTGGGCAGCCTCATACACTTCTAATTAAATAAATACTGCAGCTATGCTTGTAACAATGATTTGATTGTAGAGTCTAACACACTAGAGCACCAGGCTGGAACAGTACAAAACAACTGGGAAAAATGGCACACGCTTATAATCCTGGCCCTTTGTGGAATGACTGACGACATTTCAGATGTTATCACTAGTTCATGGCATTGATTCTATAGATCCAACTATTTGAAATCATTTAACTTCTAAGAGCAAAAAGCACAATATGTATTTTATCAATTCCTCCAACTGGTGGTCATGGAAAACACCCCATGGCAAGGTCTAAATCAACCACCACAAAAGGCTAAGCAAAGGACAAGCAAAAGATCAACAGGGAAAATGTGGGAGGCTGAAAAATTCAGAGTTGCACCTCCTTTAGGACTAGCAAGGAAGAAACCACCTGTCTATATTAGAAGAAAACAGATTTGAAGGGTAAATTAAAGGGCAGCATCAATTTATAGAAGCACTTATAGAACAATATATATATATATAAATATATAGAGCAAAACATATAGATAAAAAAGAGAAGAAAAACACAAATTCTATGGACTGCCCCATATCAAATTCTATATTCTCTCCTATAAGTACAAATGTAGTTCAGAGTACATTTAGTTATGTGCCAAAACAATTTCATGAAAGAACGCCGAGAAATCAACTACCATATTAACTTATGTGGAAACTAAAGCATCAACTGAAATACACAAAAATTGAAAAAATGATGATGAAATGCACATTTCCACTGAAGCCTCACAATCTGTGGGTTCTTCTAGACTCCTGCTCAAACAGCAAGCAGAAGTTGTGGCTAGGAGAGCCTTTGCACAACTTCAAGTTCTGTGCCTGTTGCATGTACTTTCCTTCAACATGAGGCCTAGTGCGCAATCACTCATGCCTTGTCATATCACGTTTGGACTACTTCAATAATTATGCTTTATATTAGACTGCACTTGAGTATTCAGAAGCTACAGCTATCATAGAATGCAACTATGTGGACAGTTGTAGGGACCCCTAGGGTAGCCAGTGTAACACCACTGTTGCATGAACTAAGTGGTTGCAAGTTTGCTTCCAGGTTCAATTCAATGTGTTGATTATCATCTTTGAAGTCATTCATGCCATGAGTCAAAGCTATGTCGTCCCAGTGTGATTAGCTCTTCAGGCACAAGAGAGCAAAAAACAGCTTGTACTTTCTATTAAAGAATTGCTGATGTTATTAACTTTCATCAGACATTAAACTGTTTTCTTTTCTGTTTTTCATGATTCTTGCTATGTAAACTACTGATAAAGAGCAGAATATAAATATTTGCACATAAATATTTAAATCAATAAAAGAGTAGCCTCATTACTTATTTAAAACAGTACCTTGCTTAGCAAGCCTTTATCTTTATATTAGTTTAATACAATTATAAACAACTGTAATCCTCACTCCTCAAAAAATCCATTCAGAAGGGCATCACACAAAGTGGTTATTTACTTCACACTTTGGGCTTTGGTTATACCAAAGTCTGCAGAACACTTTGAAGGGAAATTTGATTCATTCATTCCTTGGCTCACATAACTCTAATGAAAATGCTATCAAGACATAATTCTTACAGCAACCATAAACCAGTTATTATTATTAACCAAAAATAGCAACAACAATAAAAATAATGAATATCTGGAAAACGAAGCTTATGGCTAATGGAAAAGAACTGGGTGAAGTTGAAATTAAATGAGGCATTTTCCAGGGTGATTCCATTTCACCCCTACTTTTTATACTCTAAATGCTACCACTGACAACCATTTTGAAGAAGGTGAACTGGATACGAACTTGCAAAGAAAGGACTAAAAATCTCACACTTGGTATACATGGATGATTTGAAGCTGTTTGGTAAAACAAAAGCTGAACTGAATTTATTGATTGAAAGCACAAAAGAATTCAGCCATGACATTGGTATGCAGTTTGGAATTGACAAATGTGCAACAATGGCAACCAAAACAGGCAAGGTCATAGAAGATGATGGAATAGAACTTGAGAATGAAGAAATGATAAAGGCAGTAAAACCAGAAGAAGGCTACAAGTACTTGGGGATTTTAGAGGCCTCTGACTTAATGCATAATAAAGTCAAGGAATTAACTTCAGCCAAGTACATTCAACGAATTCGCAAGATATTAAAATCCAAATTGATTGGAGAAAACATAAAAGCCATAAATACCTGGGCTAAAACTGTGATTCGATACTCTGCAGGAATAATTGACTGGACCCAGATGGAGTTGTACAAAAAAAAAAGGAAGCTTATGACAATGAATCATGCTTTGCACCCTAAAAGTGATGTTGACTGATTATATCTACCAAAAGGAAAAGGTGGTCGAGGACTTCTACAAGTAAAGCTGACTGTGGAAGAAGAAAGACACAGCTTGAATGATTACATCCAGAAAAGTGAAGAACCAATGATTAAGGAAGTAAATAAAGGAGGCCTTTTGAAGACAACTAAGTCAAAAACTGAATATAAAAAAGAAGTAATTGAGAAGCGAGCTGAAAATTGGAAAAGCAAAGCTATGCATGGCCAATACTTGAAAAGTATTGAAGGCAAAGGTGACCAAAAACTATCTTGGAACTGGTTAAGATCAGGAGTACTGAAAAAAGAAACAGAAGGCTTTATTTTGGCAGCTCAGGAACAATCCTTAGCCACAAACTGCATAAAGGCAAAAATTCAACATGTTACCACTAACAGCAAATGTTGCCTCTGTAATGAGAAAGATGAGACAGTCAACCAGTGGGTACAGCAAAATTTCACAAACTGACTACCTACAATGCCATGACCACGTTGCTAAGATCATTTACTGGAAATTGTGCCAGAGGTTTGGATTTGAGTACAGCAAAAACCACTGGGAACATCAGGTTGAGAAAGTTTTAGAGAATGAGAAAGTCAAGATCTTGTGGGACTTCAGAATTCAGACTGACAGGCACTTGTCCTACAACACACCTGATATAACAATAGTTGAAAAGAAAAAAGTATGGTTATTGACATTGCAATACCTGGTGATGCACAAATTGAAAATAAGCAGCAAGAAAAAATCCCAAAGTACCGGGACTTGCAAATTGAAGTTGAGCAACTGGGAAAAGAAATTGTGTGTTGTCCCGATTGTAATTGGAGCCCTTGGAGCAATACCTAAAGAGCTACCTTGCTATTTAGAAATTCTAAATTTACCGGACTTGAACATTCTGACTACAAAAAACCACCCTACTTGGAACAGCTTATATCCTCCGACGTTAACAGTTCCTAGGTTCTTGGTTAGGACTCGAGTTGTTGAGCTACCAACCAGCCCCAAAGGCTGTGAATCTCACCAAAGATTAACCACAGAATAATAATAATGGTAAAATTGTCAGTCTTTTATTTTTCTTGTCATATAGAACAAAATATGGGTTCACACACAAATATTTTTTAGTTTATCTCACACATGGATACACATCTACTTCATACTCCGGACCTGGTGGGTATCACGGAAAGCTGGCTGGGGCATGAGGGAGGTGTTCCCCTCGTAGAGATATGCCCCCCAGGTTACCTGGCACTTCATCGGCCTAGGGCCCAGGGCAGGGGTGGGGGGGTGGCAGTTATTATTAAGGAAAGTCTGAAGCCGAGGGAGGCCACTGTGCCTCAGGTAGTCGGGTGTGAATCGCTGTATGTGAAATGGGGTCTTGGGAGGCAGATGGGCCTGCTGGTCGTGTACATGGCTCCCCGCTACACGTCAGCGGCCCTGCCCGAGCTCCTCGAGGTGATCGCTGAGGTGGCGGTTGATTCCCCCAGACTGTTAGTCATGGGGGATTTCAACCTGCCATCGGTAGGCGAGTCATCTGGGGTGACTCGGGAGTTCATGGCGTCCATGATGGCCATGGACCTGACCCAGGTAATTCAAGGCCCCACCTATACAGGGGGAAACACCCTAGACCTGATTTTTGCCTCTGGCCAGTGGTTGAGTGATCTAGGAGTAGGGGAATTAGTCATCGAACCCCTGTCATGGTCAGATCACTCTCTCCTTCGGCTGGACTTCCCAACCACTACACCCCACCGCAGGGAGGCGGAACCAGAGATACTGAAATGGTTCCGCCCCAGGCGCCTGATGGACCCTGACAGGTTCCAGACGGAGCTTGGGCCTATACCTGTAACCCTAACCTGCGGCTCGACTGAGGGCCTAGTGGCCTTGGACCGGGTCGTGCCCTTGCGGCCTCTCACGCGGCGCCGTTCCACCCTCGCTTCTTGGTTCACGGAGGAGCTGAGGTTGATGAAACGCCGCAAGAGATGCCTGGAGAGCAGGTGGAAATCCACTCGCGCCGAATCCGATCGAACACAGGTAAGGTCCTATTTAAGGACCTACCTTGTGGCGATAAGGAGGGCGAAATGTTCCCATCTCGCCACCCTTATTGCGTCCGCAGATAACCGCCCTGCCGCCCTGTTTAGAGTGACCCGCTCTCTTTTGCATCAAGGGCCGCGGGAAGCTCCTTTGAAGGGCAGAGCAGAGGAATTTGGAACTTATCTGCAGGACAAAATCGACCTGGCCTCCACTCCAATAGATCTCGGCGGACTGTCCAAGCCGGGTTTTGAGACCGTTTTGTGGGATGAGCTCGACTTTGTTACTTCCGAAGACCTGGACAGGCTGCCGAGGCGGCTGAATGCCACCACATGTTTATTGGACCCGTGTCCCTCCTGGTTGGTACTGGCCTCCTGGGAGGTAACGCGAGGCTGGCTCCAGGAAATAGTGAACGCTTCTTTGAGTGAGGGGTTCTTGCCTGCCATCTTGAAAGAGGTGGTGGTGAAGCCCCTCCTCAAGAAGCCTTCCCTGGAAGTCAGCGGCGACGCCCTTCCAGCGGCGACGGACGAGTCTTGGGGCTTGTCCGCCGCTTTGCTCTTTTTTCTGCCCCCCCACGGGGCCGAGACGCCCCTCTTTGGGGGTCTCCCGTAGGGCTGGCTTGCCTGGGTTGGTTCCCCCCCGCGGCAGCGGGGAAACGGCCCTTGTCTTTGGCCTAGGTGAAGAAGGACATGCTGCGGGGGGTTTCCCCTTCGCCAATGGTGGTCGGCAACGCATGGTGAATATGGAGAGAGTTGGACGTTCGGGTCGGAAGGCTCTCCGGGACTTTGGCGGCGAGGTGAAGAGTGAGTGATTTTAAATATATTTTTGCTGTCAGCCTGGACTGAAAAGAACTTGGAGGGGGGTGTTTGTTGTCAAACCCCCCCTCGGATTCAAAGCGGTGCTTGGAAATGGCTCCTCGTTGCGAGGAAGCGGATATCCTAAACCCGGATTGTTCTGAAGCAAGGGAAAGTGATTTGCGGCTTGTCTTTTTAAAATGTATCTAAGTCCGGCTGGCTGGAAACAATCTTTCTTTTATTACTCTCTCCTGCCGGCTCTCAGTTTGGGCGGTGGAAGATGGCTTCCCATTGTTCCTGAATGACTATTTCACTTATGGAAAGTTACCAACATCCCTTTGTGATACGGACTTCCTCTCGCTATTAATGAAGATCTTCTTGGACTAATTGATTCCTTCCCTGGAGCGCCTTCTTTGCTATAACTATTGATTGTGAAACGTGTTTTCTCTTTGGATCTTGAACTTTTTTTTTCTTTTTGCAATCCTGATTTGAACTTTCTCTTCTCTCCTGAACTGCTTCACCAGCCCCACCCAAAAAACGGCATCTTAGTGACACTGACTTTAATAGCTTACCATGGCACAAAAATCAGAACTGGCAGGTTTGGAACAAAGAATGACATCTATGGAGAATGTGTTACAAGTTTTGGTGCAAGAAATTAAGGCTTTGAGAGAAGATCGTACCAGCTTAAAACAGGATATTCAGGAAACACGGAAGCAAGTGCTGGAAAACACACAGAAGACTGAAGAGCTGCAAGGGGGGCTGGCTGGGGCAAAGGGAGAGCTTAAAAATGTTAATAGTGAGATTGGAGAATTAAATGGGCATATGTCTAGGATGGATTTTGAAAGGATGTTATGTTTTTTAAGATTTCAGAACATTTCTGAAGAGCCTGGTGAATGTCTTCCTGAACTCATGAGCACAATTTTAGCAGATTATTTAAATAAACCCAAAGATGAGATCAGGGGGGACATTGACCTAGTCTACAGAATAAATTCTGCATATGCCAGGATAAATGAGGTACCCAGAGAGATACATATTAAATTTGTTAGGAGGTCAACCAGGGAGGGAATTTTGAAGGCGCAGAGAGGTGGTCCGTTAATTTACCAGCAAAAAGTAGTCGCTATCTTGAAGCAGATCCCTAAAAAAATTAGAGAGATGAGAAGGAAATTTTCCTTCTTATCCAAAAAATTGTATGACCACGGGATTTGGTTCAAGTGGGCGATGCCTGAAGGAATGTTGGTGTTCTGGGAAGGAGGAAGAATAAGGATTAAAACAATTGTTGAGGCGGAAGCCTTTCTTAAAAAACATTCCTCTGTCCTGGGGGAAGATCCAGGGGGGGCAGAGGGGGCCACGGCCCCGCCCGCTGGGGGCCTGGAGGGAGAGACAGAAGACACAATTGCCAAGAGACTTAGATCAAAAAAATAACTTTGCTTTGACTTTTGATTAATTTTGTATAACATCTGTATCTGGATTTTTGCAAACGGATGAGAGCATGGAATTGAGAATTTAGAAGTATGTACTTGTTTTCACCTCATAGTATTTATGAAAAATGTTTTTCTTTAACGATTTATTATGAAGCCCTGAAAGGGCCAATGACTCCGACGCGAAAGTTCTCAAAATTTCTTTTGTATCCCTTACCTTACCCGATTGAAAAATTGTAAAAACCAATAAAACTTTTTCAATATAAGAAGCCTTCCCTGGACCCAGCATTGTTAAGTAATTATCGTCCGGTCTCCAACCTTCACTTTCTTGCGAAGGTTGTTGAGAGTGTGGTGGCACAACAGTTCCCTCGACACCTGGAGGAAACTGCTTATCTCCCGGAGACAGCATTGGTCGCGTTGGTGGATGATCTCTGGAGGGCCAGAGATAGGGGTTATTCCTCTATCCTGGTTCTGTTAGACCTCTCAGAGGCTTTCGATACCATCGACCATGGTATCCTATTGCACCAGCTGGGGAGGTTGGGAGTGGGGGGCACTGTTTTACAGCGGTTCTCCTCCTACCTCTCTGGTCTCAATTTGTACTAACAGGAGGGCAGAGGTTGACGTCGAGGCCCCTAACATATGGGGTGCCTCAGGGGTCTGTCCTCTCGCCCCTCCTGTTTAACATCTACATGAAGCCGCTGGGTGAGATCATCCGTGGTTGTGGGGTAGAGTACCACCTGTATGCTGATGATACTCAGCTGTACATATCTACCCCCAACCACCCCCAATGCTGTTGAAGTGAAGGTGTGTGGAAGCCATGTGGCTCTGGATGGGAAGTAACAAACTCCGGCTCAACCCGTCCAAGACCGAGTGGCTGTGGTTTCCGGCATCCCGGCATAGCCAGCTAATTTCATCGCTGGTTATCGGGGGCGAGTCAATGGCCCCCGTGGAAAGGGCTCGCAACTTAGGCGTCCTCCTGGATTCACGGCTTTCCCTGGATGACCATGTGGCGGCCGTGACCAGGGGGGCCTTTTACCAGGTTCGACTGGTACGCCAGGTCCCTTTCTGGACCGGGACACCCTCCGTACAGTCACTCAAGCACTCGTGACATCCCGCCTTGACTATTGCAACGCTCTCTACATGGGGCTCCCCTTGAGGTGCATCCGGAGGCTCCAGTTAGTCCAGAACGCGGCCGCGCGGGGGATTTCGGGAACATCTCGAAGTTCCCATCTAACACCTTTCCTGCGCGAGCTGCACTGGCTACTGGTGGCCTTCTGGGTGCGCTTCAAGGTGCTTGTTACCATCTTCAAATCGCTCCATGGCTCGGGGCCTAGTTACATGCGGGACCGCCTCCTGCCACATACCTCCCATCGACCGATTCGCTTCCACAGAGAGGGCCTTCTTAGGGTGCCGACTGCCAGCCAATGCCGGCTGGCGACGCCCAGAAATAGGGCCTTCTCTGTGGCAGGGCCTGCTGTCTGGAACGACCTCCCCCCCAAACTTCGTACAATCACGGACCTTCCCCTCTTCCGCCGCTCACTTAAGACACACCTCTTTCAGCAAGCTGGACTGGCATAGAATTTAATGTAGGAATGATAGAGCCTTAGCCAAATTAGATAGGTTTTAATGGGATTTTTAGCACAGGTTTATTAATTAATTTCTTTTTACTTTTGTACATATGTTATTTATTATTGTATATTTTTTAATGTCCTGTGCACCGCCCAGAGTCCGTCTCGACGGAGATTGGTGCGGTTTATAAATCGAATAAATAAAATACTATTTCATTTTGGAGTTAGCAACATCATGCAAAGAAAAGGAGCAAGAAATAGTAAGCCAAAGGAGGAAAGGCATTAAATAAGGAAAAGAGAAGAATTTTACAGCTAAATCTAATTTATTCCTTTCTATCCTTATGAGCTATTCCTATATCAACATTCAATTAGTTCCTGTACATTCCTGACTTTATCTTTTTGTGTTTCTCATGTATCCATTTGTATCATGTTCAAATTATTATGATTTTCCTGATATATTCAACTCTCAGTTCCGGATAACAGCAGGTGTTATACAGTATGTAACTATTTTTGCTTTCTTTTGACATTCATTCCTCATAAAAGGCTATATACTCACCAGATCCATTTTGGGTCATTGACAGGGACCAGAGGTTTCATCTCCCAAGATTTTGGACTCATGCTGAAGTTCATCCTCAGGGAACTTCACTGTGTGCTTTGGGCTTTCTGTGTGTCATATTTATATGATATCTTATAATTATGCTGTTATAAGTTAAGAATAAAGTTCCCAACATTTTTTTTAAAGCAAGTGGTGCATTCTGGAGAAGTGTTTGTCCTTAGAGAAGCTTCTCTTTTAGAGCAGTGTTTTTCAACCTTAGCCACTTTAAGACATGTGACAAGGACAAGCAGAATTCTGGGAGTTGAAGTCCACATGTTACAAAGTTGACAAAAAACAACAACAGTGTAATAGAGTTTGATGCCTCGTTCTGTGAATCCATGATAGTAAAACATCATCCCAGTATTTCTCAACCTTGTCAACTTTAAGATGTGTGGACTTCAACTCCCCAAAATCTCCTGACAGTATTCTAGCTGGAGAATTCTGGGATTTGATGCCCATATGTCTTAAATTTTGCAAGACTGAGAAACAATGAACTATCCTATTTCAAACTTAGCCGCATTCTTCTTTAACAGCCATATTTTATTGCTTGTCCTTTAATGGAAGCAAATTAATATAGCAGTGGCTGGCTACTCATGATTCTTCACAAATAATTACTGATTGATACTGCCTCATTAACCAGGTTTAATCAAATTAATCTAGCAGATGCCAAAGAGAAGTCATAAACTGGCTTAATGTAACAAGAAAATCATCTCACTGAAGAAGAAATAGATGCAAGCCAGTTGTCTACCTTAAATTACTGTGCAGTTATTTTAATTATTAGATATACAACTTGCATTTGCTCCAGAACTCAGACAGGCATATATAATACAGCATTCCATCTTTTCAGCTTTGTGGGAGTTGGCTAATCTAGTCTGAACATCTGGCTGACTGTATGACAAACCATAGTATTTTGCCCTCACAAAAAGAGACCTGTGAGGGGACTGATGTAAGAGAATTTGACTGTTTCAAAGCTGCCTGCTAAAATGAGGGTGGCCTTGAACTCCAATTTTGGCCAATACACACACACACACACACACACACCTACTTGGTCACACATGTATTTGGCCAGGCATGCCAAATCTATCAGTATTTCTAGATAATCCAAATATTGCGTTAAGAAATAATAATCATGTTTTTGGGATTTATTTATTTATCATATTTATATACCGCCCTATCTCCCCGAGGGGACTCAGGGCGGTGCACAGAAATCATAAAAGCAGTACATAAAAAAAAAAATGTAAAATAGATTAAATTTAAAGGTCTGTGCTAAAATTTTAGTTAAAACCTTATTAAAATCAATTAAAACTAAACCATTAAAACTATGCCAGGCCGGCCGCATAAAATAGATGTGTTTTTAGTGCCCAGCGGAAGAGGCGTGATGGTACGAAGGTCGGGGGGCAGGTCGTTCCAGAGGGCAGGGCCTGCCACAGAGAAGGCTCTCCCCCTGGGGGCTGCCCACCGGCATTGTCCGGCAGATGGCACCCTGAGGAGGCCCACTCTGTGGGAGCGGACAGGTTGAAGGGAGGTATGTAGTAGGAGGCGGTCCCACAAGTAACCAGGTCCCATGCCATGGAGCACTTTGAAGATGGTTACTAACACCTTGAAGCGCACCCAGAAGGCCACAGGCAGCCAGTCAAGAATCGATTTTGAAAAAATGTCTTTTTTTTTTAAGGTTTCAAAATGTCCCAGAGTCAGACTCTGAGAATTTAAAAGATTTAATGAGCATGATTTTAGCAGAATATACTAAAAAGAATGAAGAACATATTTTGGGGGATATAGACCTGATTTATAGAATCAATTCAGCATATGCCAGAATAAATAATGTACCCAGAGAGATTCATATTAAATTTGTAAAAAGGTCAACAAGGGATGAGATTCTGAGAGCGCAGAGGGGAGGACCTTTGATATACCAACAAAAAGAGATTGCCATATTGAAACAGATCCCTAAAAAAATTCGAGAAATAAGAAGGAAATATTCCTTCTTATCAAAAAAATTATATAAAAAAGGCGTGTGGTTCAAATGGTTAATGCCAGAGGGAATGTTAGTGTTCTGGGAGGGAGGCAGAGCTAGAATTAAAACAGTAGAAGAGGCGGAGGCCTTTCTTAAAAAACACGCCTCAACCCTGGAGGACAAAGATGTGGGAACGGGAGGGACCATGGCTCCGCCCACCGGCAGTAAGAAAGAAGAAGAAACAATAGCAAAGAGGCTAAGATCACAAAAATGATTTTTTTATTTGTATTGTAACTCCTACATGGATGTTAACACAAACAAATGATTGAATGCATGGAATTTATGATATGAAATGTATGTATTTCTTTCCACCTTTTATTGAAATTATTTTGTATGAAGTCTCGGAGGAGGTTACCAACCCTGACATGGAAGCTCTAAAATATTTGTTAAATACCCTACATACCCCTTTCCTATTATAAAATTGTAAAATCAATAAAAATTGTTATACAAAAAAAAGCCGCTGAGAGGTCTAATAGGACCAGGATAGAGGAATGGCCTCTATCCTGAGCCCTCCAGAGATCATCTGCCAATGTGACCAATGCCGTCTCTGTGCTGTACCCAGGCCGGAAGCCGGACTGGCGCGGGTCTAGATAGACAGTTTCCTCCAGGTGCTGGGGGAACTGTCGTGCGACCACACTCTCAACAACCTTCACCAGCAAACGAAGGTTGGAGACCGGACGATAATTAGCCAACACTGCTGGTTCCAGGGAAAGCTTCTTGAGGAGAGGTGTCACCACCGCCTCTTTCAAGACGGCTGGTAAAAACCCCTCACTCAAGGAAGCATTCACTATTTCCTGGAGCCAGCCTCGTGTAACCTCCCGGGAGGCCAGTACTAGCCAGGAGGGACATGGGTCCAATAAACATGGTGGCATTCAGCCGCCCCAGCAACCTATCCATGTCATCGGGAGACACAAGGTTGAACTCATCCCAAAAAACGGTCTCAAGACCTGCCTCCGCCCGCCCGCCCGGGATAATCTCATTGGAGGCCAGTACGTCCTGGATCTGAGCGATTTTATCCTGCAGATAGCATCCAAATTCCTCTGCATGACCCTGCAAAGGAGCTTCCCGCGGCCTCTGTTGAAGGAGGGAGCGGGTCACTCTAAACAGGGCGGCAGGGCGGTTATCTGCGGATGCGATAAGAGCGGAGAGATAATTAGGTTTCGCCGCTCTTATCACCACAAGGTAGGTCCGCAAATGCGACCTTACCTGTGTTCGGTCAGATTCGGAGCAAGTGGACCTCCAAATGCTCTCTAGGCATCTCTTTCGGCGCTTCATCACCCTCAGCTCCCTAGAAAACCAAGGAGCCAAGGTAGATCGACACCGAGAGAGAGGCTGCAAGGGCACGACCCGATCCAGGGTCCCCATGGCCGTATTATTCCAAACGGCCACTAGGTCCTCAGTCGAGTCGCGGGACAGGGTCACAGGTATTGGCCCAAGCTCCGTCTGGAACCTCTCCAGGTCCATCAGGTGCCTGGGGCGGAACCATATCGATGTTTCTGGTTCCGCCTCCCCGCAGTGGGGTGTAGCGGATCTAAAACTATGGGAAAGGTGTAGGCCACAGCATGGAACAACCACAAAGAAGGTCTCCCTTCTAGTCCACACACCTCCCACGTTACACAAAATGGTATATTTAGCAAGTTTTCTCTAGATTCTGTCACAGGATGGGTGAAGCAGAATCCAATTGCAGAATGATCCTATCTCAGCCATGTAACCTGGAATGTTTAATATTATACTTTGAGCTAAATCTGCAAGCTTACTGGCAGTTAATATAACACAAAATGAGTGTTACCTTGCAAACCTTTGAAAAGTCCTGAAAACACATCCTGATATCACATGTGTGTCCTCAGCATGGTGTCTTCTGAAGCCTGTGAAATGTTTGTATTGAAATGGCTGTGTGTGTGTGATTTGCTTATTTATTACAGAATACTATGGATATGCCTTAGTATCAAAATACTGGCTAAGCAAATAGTAACGTAATACAATAATACAACAGCAGAGTTGGAAGGGACCTTGGAGGTCATCTAGTCCAACTCCCTGCCTAGGCAGAAAGCCCTATACCATTTCAGACAAATGGCTATCCAACATCTTCTTGAAGACTTGCAGTGTTGGGGCATTCACAACTTCTGGAGGCAACTTGTTCCACTGATTAATTGTTCTAACTGTCAGGAAATTTCTCCTCAGTTCTAAGTTGCTTCTCTCTTCATAGAGTGTGCCTTACTACCAGGAGAGATCAGGGACTATCCTGCCAAATACAATTCTGCCCATCCAGTTTGAACATCCGGAAGGCACTTTTTGGATATTTTCACCCATGGGAGGTTAAGGGGGTTTAGACTGGGAGTCGGGCCCTCTTGTTAGTGGCTGTTGCCTTATAGCTTATGCTCCCTCATTCCATTTGGCATCCACCTGTTTTGTATTCAAGAATGCCCTCAAAATGATTTTATTTCAATGTGTCTTTCATGTATAGGTGGACGTCTATCCTTATTGGTTTGGTGATTGTTTTTACTGTGATTTTGAGCTGCCAGGTTTTAAGGGATCTAAAGAGATATTAGAAGGGACATGGTGGCTCAGTGGCTAAAACGCTGTGCTTGTCAATCAGAAAGGTTGGCAGTTCGGCGGTTCGAATCCCTAGCACCAGGCAATGGAGTGAGTTCCCATTACTTGTCCCAGCTTCTGCCAACCTAGCAGTTTGAAAAAATGCAAAAATGCAAGTAGAAAAATAGAGACCACCTTTGGTGGGAAGGTAACTGTTCCATACGCCTTCAGCATTTAGTCATGCCGGCCACATGACCATGGAGACGTCTTCGGACAGTGCTGGCCCTTCGGCTTTGAAACGAAGATGACCACTGCCCCCTAGAGTTTGGAACGACTAGCACATATGTGCGAGGGGAACCTTTACCTTTACCTAGCTTCACTATACTAGAGTATCATCCTTGCCCAAGGCTCCATGCTGGGAAAGCTGATTTGAGTCTTGCCAATCTGATGTTCCTGTAAGTTAAATAAATAAATGCAAGTATGATTCAGACTAAATATTTATGTAATACATGAATACTGTTGTTTTAAGAAGTAATTGTTACAGTATGACAACATTATTTCTAAAAGATTAGGCATTAAATCAAGCATATTAGTTATAACACAGTCTTGACTAAAATAAACACCTGCCAATATTCATTACACCTTGTTCCCATTTGTTCTTAGCAATTGGCAAAGAAAAGGACCAACTAAGCCAGTTTTACTATAATTAGGTACCCATGGACAAATTTTCTTAAGAGCAAACAAATGCTGCCAGCACTAATATAACTAAAATCTGTAGTTGCTTTAAGATACTCCAAGTCTTATTTTTTTCCTCATTAATGTATTGATTTAATATAAAAAATAAGCAAAAATAGAAATAGGAAATTAAAGGAAGGAAAAGGAGAGGGAAAAAGAAGGTGTGAGCTACAAGGGGGGGGGGGAGAAAAAAAAGGCATCTTCAAACTTTTTTTTTAGCACACCACAAGATTAAAAAAAACACTCCAGCTTCATCTTTTTGCTTTTGCTTTTACACATTAATATATAACTAGCCACTTCTATAACGACAAATCTATCTGAGCAACAAAACAAAAATCAAACTTTCATTTTTTAAAATCACAAGCACAAAATCCAGAAGTGAAAAGTGTACATAAATCTATTCTCCTCTTTGAATAAAATAATCAATTTAACAATTTCTCCTTTATCTTCCTTGTTATGGAAATTGTATATACTTCTATTTGCACCTAATAATCTATTGCCATCAATTATCCTGACCTTTGGGCCCAAAGGTTACATCCTCGTATCTATACAAATCATTTTGAAGCTCTTCCTAACTGTTTTAGCTCCTAATAAGCTGCAGTATCTACTTTCATTGTTTTGCATACAGGTAGTCCTCAACTTACAACCACAACTGTCAGCAAAATTTCTGTTGTTAAATAAATCATTCCTGATTTTACGAGCTTTTTTGCCTCCCTCATTGATTTTGGTTGTTGGAAAGTCACAAATGAAGATCACGTGACCCCAGGACGCTGCCACTGTGGTGAATACATGCTGGTTGCCAAGTACTTGAATTTTGATCATGTGACTCTGGGGATGTTGCAACAGTTGTAAGTGTGGATCAGCCATAAGTCACTTCTTTAGTGCCGTTGTAATGTTGAATGGTCACTAAACGAATAGTGGTAAATCAAAGACTTCCTGTATTGCTACTTCTGTCTTTGGTACACACATTTAGCGGTTTTCATTTCTTTCTCGTTTTTCAGTCTAGAAAGTCGTGTGTTAATCTGGGAAATGGAAACCAAAAGTCATAGATTGTATGATTGGTTGCTGTGGGTGTAAAGGGGGAGTTTCCCCTTTTCTCACCTTTTTCTTCTGTGTGCTCTGTATGCTGCCTGATGTTTTTAACCTCATGATGTTCCTGTGTACCCAAACTATCCTGTCTGCTGCAAATATAAATGTTAAATATATGTATTTACTTAAAACTACAAGTTCGTGTCAGTGTCTCTGGCTTTATTTGGACAATTCTCTGACATATATAGATCTGCTAAACAGCTCCAATGTATATGACCCTGGGCAGAGTACACCAGTACAAAATTAATATCCCTTATAGGTAAAGGTTCCCCTCGCACATATGTGCTAGTCGTTCCTGACTCTAGGGGGCTGTGCTCATCTCTGTTTCAAAGCCGAAAGGCCAGTGCTGTCTGAAGACGTCTCCATGGTCATGTGGCCGGCATGACTAAATGCCGAAGGCGCACAGAATGCTGTTACCTTCCCACCAAAGGTGGTCCCTATTTTTCTACTTGCATTTTTACAAGCTTTTGAACTGCTAGGTTGGGAGAAGCTGGGACAAGTAATGGGAGCTCTCTCTGTTATGAGGCACTAGGGATTCAAACTGCTGAACTACCAACCTTTCTGATAGACAAGCTCAGCATTTTAGCCACTGAGCCACTGTGTCCTGCCACTGAAACTAGGCACCAGGTTAAATCTATCAGCCTTCCCAGGTAAACTAGATAGGAAACGTGACCAGATGCACCAATTCTATTTTCTTGTATGTTTACCTTAACAGAATCTTTCAAGTCTTCAAGTCCCACTGTCTCTTTTTGTAACCTGATCAATTAGGATGGGTCTTCTCTAAGTCCCTCAAGGGAGAAGGGCGGTCTAAAAATTTTATAAATCTAAATCTAAATCTTTGCATGAGCTCCTCTTGGCTGATTGTTCCCTTGCAATAGCAATAGCACTTAGATTTATATATTGCTTCATAGTGCTTCATAGCCCTCTCTAAGCCGTTCACAGAGTCAGTCTATTGCCCCCAACAATCTGGGTCCTCATTTTAATGACCTCAGAAGGATGGAAGGCTGAGCCAACCTCAAGCCACTCAGAATCGAATTCCTGGAGTGAGCAGTGAGTTTGACTGAAGTGTTGTATTCTAACCCCTATGCCACCACGGCTCTTTAGGCAGCATTTCTTCCCCTCACTTCTCAAGGTCGTTCCCATTCCCATTACAGGCCCCTTGCATGTGGTCACTAAGCATTTTACCAATGACTATTATAGATATAGGTCAGTGGTGGGCTCTGGATCCCACTGCAACCGGTATGGTGCAATGGGGCTGGGCGTCCACCACATGAACGTGCGCAGTGCGCGCATGCGTACTTACTGCCTGCAACACTCCACAATGCCTCCAGCTGCTTGGTGGAGCATCGTGCTAATGGTGTATGCTTCATGTGCGTACGTGTAAGCCCCAAAAATCTTAAATACTGGTAAGGAGCATGGGCAGGTGGGTGGGCCCTCCGGAGCACCATACTGGAATGGTACCTGGTGCTTCCAGCAGGCACCAGTACACCCGTACCGGGGCGTACCAGTCTTAACCCACCACTGATATGGATGCTCTACCTATACTCATGGATCCAACCAAATGTAATCTATTTAAAAATGTAAACATCCCATGACATAGTCGAGTATGCCTTCCAGCCCCCACCTCCCAACACTTATGCTTAAGTGTTGCTTAAGCATAACCCCAATGCAGTACTCAATCTATGAGGGTGCTGATAAGCTTATTCCTATTATTTCTATTTCATTTTCTTAATTAGCTTCTTAAAGGCAAAGGCAAGAGAAAAAAAGAAAATGTTCTTCCTTAAAAGACTTTGGGAAAGACTTAATCAATGGTTAATCAATAGTGATGTGCTGTTTGTCTTTTTTTTTACCATTTTCTTAGGAGTTTCTTGAGGCTTTCTTCCCTGATAACTTTCAGGAGAGCATAGCCTCTGCCACCTGCCACAGAGATAATATGCTTTCCCTCAGGGATCACTCAATTCATCTGAGGGATCAGTGCTCTGACCCAGGGGAAGTGAGAACTGTTCCTTCAGAAGTACCGAAGCCCATTATCATTTAATTTACCTTTCTCAGGCCCAGGCTAATCCCCTCTCTTTAAAACCATTAATGGATGGATTAAGTTAGAAAAGCTAAATTCTCCGAAAATACTAAGTTTAGCTTCATCAACTCTTCAAGAAACCGGTGGAAAATTAGCATACCTTAAAGCTACATGTATTTTGATTCATAAATAGTTGGCTGAACTTGATTTTCCAGTGTTAGGCCACAGCTCATACTTCCGTACATACAATGTTATGTAGTAATATTTTTTTGTAATTGTGTATGAGAGGCATAGTTGGGAACAACTTAGCCCAGTGATGGCTAACCTTTTTGGTGCCGAGTGCCCAAAGTGTACACGCACCAACCCCCAAAATGCAATTCGAGCTCCCTGTGCACTCCCCCTGCACATGCCCACCACCATCGCCTGCATGCATGTATGTCACCCCCTCACCCATTTTTTGCTTCCAGGTTGGTGCAGGAGGCCTTCCAGGCCCAAAACGGAGCACATGGGGGCGCGTGCACATGTGCAAATCCCCAAAATGCAATGCAAGTTCCCCCCCACATGCAGGGTCCCGCCCATGCACATCTTCTGCATGTACCACACACATGCGCGGCAGAGACCCAAAGACCAGCTGGCTGGTGGGAGGTGCGCACACATGCAGGGTGGAGCTGGGCTGGCGTGCCCATAGAGAGGGCTCTGCATGCACCCGGAAAGCCACAGGCAGCCAATGCAGCTCACGCAGGAGAGGTGTTACATGGGAGCATCTTGGTACTCCCAAAAACCCCCGCACGGCCGCATTCTGGGCTAACTGGAGCCTCCGGGTGCACCTCAAGGGCAGCCCCATGTAGAGAGTGTTACAGTAGTCCAGGCGAAAGATGTCCATGTCTCCCTCAGAGACGGGGGCATCACCTCTGACTCGCCATATGGAAGCTACTTGATCTCAACCACTACAGAGAGCTGCCATGTGGTTGCCGTGTGTTTGTATTAGTTTACACTGCTCCAGAGAGCCTATCCCCCACTCATCTGAAAGATACTGTACCTTTGAAAAATGCACTTACCCTGTATTATCACATTTTACAATATATTTCAATACCTGTACCACATATATGAAATACTGCCTGTATGAAACTTGGTATTTTTATTATGAAAATCCATACATTGAATCACTATCTCTATACTTAGCTCTACTCAGATGCCTTTGCAGATTCTGAGGAAAGAAGTCACAGGTTTCTCCCCACCCCCACCCCAAATAGCAGAGATAATTTCTTTTTTCCCTTGATTCAGCTTCAGTTTTCTAAGTCACAGGAGTTGAATTCCCATCAAAGGAATGTTGTAGTTTACTTAGGCACACACAGCAGTTTTGTCATGAAATTTTAACCTAACAATCTGGCTTAATTAATAAACCATTCTTTAAAAACCAGCTTTTTTCATACAGTATTAAAACAACAGGAAAGGCTTCATTTTTCCTTAAATTGATAATAGTAGTAGTGTATGTGAAAAAACACTTTCTAAACCATATTTTATATATTGTATTATAAATAATGTCTCAAAGAATCTACTCTTAAATGAAAGAATGCTAATTGGGCCCACGGGTTGACATGTACATGAGAGAAACACATGTTTCCAGTTAGATCTGGATCCTGGGTCCTTGTGGAGAAGGGCGGGATATAAATGTGATTAAAATAAAAAAATAAAATAAAATAAAAGATCTGTATCATTTTAAGTGAAATTCTAATATTTTGAAAAAGTTCAGAATTCTTAAGAATATTGCATTTAACTATGATTTCCAAAATGTGGGATCTGTGTTAACCTAATACTTAATCCAAATTCAAACTATTTTTATGTATGAATCCAGCTTAAATGTTTTCTGCCTCAAAATAGCTGGGAATGATGCTGCCAACCTTTGCTAATCATGACTCCATCCTAGGTACACACACACACGCAAATATTTAGGGTTCATAGTTTGCCCATCATTTACAATTCAGACCAGAAGGCAATGCCCTAAAATGTTGCCAAGCTTTGTCTGCTGGAGGAAAAACATTTGCCTGTGGCTCTATCAGTATTCTGAAAAGGAGAAATTTAACTCAAGCAATGTTTACTTTATTTATGTGAAGTTCTTTGGCTCTGAAGAGCAGGTTTTATTAGTAGAAGAAAAAGGAAATGTACTTAATCCTTAAGTAAATGATAGGGATATCTTAAGCTATGATAGGGAAGCTTAACATCTGGTTAACCAGACACCAGAAGCAGGAGAGTTAAAAGCAGCTATGTGGGCAGTGGGCACATATGCCTTAAACAAGGGCAAAAGTGACCTGAGATAAACAATCTCATATGGGAAAGAAGGCGAATGACAGGCACAGGCAGTACTGCCAATTGTGTCAAATTCCTAACTTGCCATATCTTTCCTACTCACCATCTACCCACAGAAGTCAGTGTACCTGATACAGCAATGGACAGGCTGTGCCTGCCAATTGAGTCAAATTTCTAACCTGCCATATCCTTCCTACTCACCATCTACCCACAGAAGTCAGTGTACCTGATACGGCAATGGAGGGTAGAGAAGCCATCACTCTTCTCCTACTCTTGCTATGTTAGGATTTTAGGGAAAGTGGCTTTTAGCACACTTAGCAGATATACTGGGGAGGAGAAATATCATCCAGCCTTCTTTTCAACCCAGTAGCAGCTCTACTACAGTGTTAGGTGGAAAGGAAGAAAGTCAAGGAGAATAGTGATGGACAAGTTCACAGGAGTTTGGAGACTTACCAGGAGAAGGTTAAATGGGCATTGTAAAGCAACTCCCGAAGTATGTGTAAAAATCCAGATTTACTGTGATTGACTCAAGGCTGGCTTGAGCTACACTCTACTTGGATTAACCTTTACAGGTTTGTACTGTCCAGCTATGATGAGATGACCATTCCCAGAATTCCTACTGGCTAGATATCTGCTAGCCATATATCTTAGGAGTCATTGTGTACAGAGTATACAGGCAGGGCTATCCAAGTTAGAAGAGAACTGGAGGCACAGTTTACAGTTGCTAACAACATCTCCCTATTGAAGTTATGCAACACTCTTAACTGAATGAGGAATTCCATATAGTTTATGGTGCTGAACTCATTATTTACTTCCTGAAATGACTCTCAGTGATACTGAACACCTTTTAAATCTAGTATTGTTCCTTTTTCTCTTGACTCTAAAAGTTACATTTCTTTTTTTTTTTCTTGCAGGATAAGAAAAACCAAAACATTTGAGAAAGAAGTTTGAGGAATTTGACCCACATGAAGTGCATGGCCATGATGGGTGTTCTGTGCATTGAATGGATGCGACTTCTGTCAGCAAAATCATTGATGTAGACCAGGGGTGTTAAATTCACAGAGTCACAGCATCGTCATGTGATGGATTGGGATTTCCCCTCCCCCCTTTGCTAAACTGGGCATGGGCTTGGACAGCGCATGACACATCCGGACCCCAGGCCGAAAGTTTGACAGCCCTGGTGTAGAATGAAGAGTGACCTGAGGCAACAGAACTTCAGAAAGTCAAGCCACTGTGGGAAACACTACACACACAGAACAATTACAACAAGCAAGGGCTGAGTTTCTGTGGTGAAACGGCCTTGTACTTTCCCACACACGTCTTCCTTTGCATTTACCAATATGCATTACTTTATAACCACTAAGGAAATAAAAAGACAATCCAAATTCTTCTTCAGAACCAGCAGTTGCTGAAACAAAATTATTTACCCATCATTATGTTGCCAACACAGAATGTTTCAGTGTGGTTTTAGCAGTCTTATAAATGTTTATTCAGCTATCATTCTGCAAAGTAAGGCTCCCTCCCTGCCAACAGCAGAGCTGTTCTATTGTTTTTTACCCTCACAATTTGTTCTATATAGATTAGATTTTTAATCACGTGCCTGGAATTGCTCCAGACTCTTGTTTGTAAGGGCACAGAGAGTACAAAATACCTGCATGTATCTTCTCTCTTTAGCTCAATTAAAGTAAGAGATCTGAAGGGAAAATTTGTTTCAGATCATGTGCATCAGCATATGTGCAGCACCTCTTGGCAACTCTTACAGCAGGGGTGTCCAAACTTGGGAACTTTAAGACTTGTGGACTTCAACTCTCAACTTGAAGTCCACAAGTCTTAAAGTTCCCAAGTTTGGACACCCCTGCTGTAAGAGTTGCCAAGAGGTGCTGCACGTATGCTGATGCACATGATCTGAAACAAATTTTCCCTTCAGATCTCTTACTTTAATTGAGCTAAAGAGAGAGTTAAAGTTCCCAAGTTTGGACACCCCTGTCTTACAGCATACAGGTTTTCCGGAGACTGTGCTGCAGCTTTGGGGAGCAGATGTAAATTCCAAGAAAAAATAAAGATACTAAGAGTCTGCAGATTAGGCCTACATCCATACAGTAATCTCCACCTCCCTCTAATTGGTTTGGGGTTTTTTTGCCTTTGAATCTGAAGCACTGCTCTAGTACAAAAAGCTGTACTTTTGATTAACCATAGCAATATATCTAATGTGAGGACATTCTTAAATTCTTTTGGTGGGTGAGTACAGAGTCCTTGACTTACAAACACAACTGAGTCTGGAACTATAGTCATAAATTACGGTGGCTGTTAAGCAGGACACCATGGGTCCATGCCCAATTTTATGACACTGTTTTTGTAGCAGTTGTTAAGTGAAACCACTTAACCACTTGTTGTTGTTTTCCAGAAACCAGTAGTAAACCCTGGAAACCGGCAAAACAAAATACGGAAAATGTAGTAAGATTCAAGTTGACTGCCAAGTTCCTAAAATGCAACCACATGACTCAGGGAGAAGGGGGGGGGGGGGAATTGCAGTTGTCAGAACTTCAAAAATAGATTGGAAGTAGCTCTGGGGAGATCCATTGTAATTTCAACTCATCACTAAATGACCAGCGTCTGGGATTTGCTTCAAAGGGATGATTTGAGGAAGGCTATGCAAATGGAACAGAATCAAGTTAGATGGTTTAGAGCAGGGGTCTCCAGCCTTTGCAACTTTAAGTCTGAAGGACTTCAGCTCTCAGACTTCTGGGAGCTGAAGTCCTTCAGACTTAAAGTTGCAAAAGTTGGAGACCCCTGGTTTAGAGCAGAGCTGGCTGGAGAATTCTGGGAGTTGAAGTCCACAAGTCTTAAAGTTGCCAAGTTTGGGAACCTCTGGTTTAGACACTGCTACTACTCTACTGTTGGCTCTTTGCCCAACCTAGTTTCCCACAGCATCATCTTCCCTGGCTCCTCCTTATTTACTGATTGAACTTGAACCACCTTCCCACTAAGTGTTCCTGACACATCCAGAGATCCTGTAACAGGTCTATGAAACTGGCCCACGGGACAGACACATCACATGCAGGCTATTCCCTATTTTGACTCAGCCTTAGCAGAAGCAAGAAACAGACTCCTTGTCACGAAAAAGCCCTCTTTATTAACCTCTTGTGAATTAATTGCATTCACCCACTGAAAAGTCCAGGCAAGAGTCTTTCAAAGGAGTTAACTGCAGCAACAGACTTTAGCAGTTCCTTGCGATAATTACAAGGCCTTGAGCTCCCAGCCGAAAGCCTGCAAATTAAGTTCTGGCAAGCAGTCTTTGTGGCATGAAACACAATGAGCAAAACCTTCAGAAATACAGACTGTTGTCTCCTATGACATCCGCTTCCCTTTCCTTCTATTTATTCCTTAGCCAGGGAGGGGCCATTCAGCAGCCACATTTGCTTTGCTTCCCGAGTCGACTCCTTGTTCTCTGTGGTTCACCTCTCCTAAGTGCTCTGCGCATATGTGCATCTGGAACAGGCCCCAGCTGTTCTTCCTCCTCACTCAGCTCAGCCTCCATAGGCAGCTACCTCTCTGGTGGCTGAGAAATGTTGGGCAGCCATGGTTCTATCTCTGTGTCTGACACAGAGCCTTCCCCAGACTCCAGAACTGGCCCAAGTTCCTCCCCAATTTCCTCCTCAGATGAGTCTGCTGCCAGCTCTGCTGGAGGCTGGGGGCCACAACACACCCAGCCCAGCTCTGCAAAGGCAAAAAACATCACAATATGTCACAATTTGGCCCTTGATGCAATCAGGTTTGATACCTGTGCTTTATACTTTTTCTGGTACTTCAGTAACATCTGTATAGTCCTTTCAACCTGCTTCCAAGACCAATGTCCCTGGCCTGCCATCAATATATATCCCCATCTGGTATCACTGGAAAGGAAGGAAGGATACAGAAAAAAAATGTCAAGTTATTATGGGTTCTTACTAGAGACAAAGTAGGCAACCAATGATTTTTCTCACCTCAAAGTTTGTAAGGAATGCAACTATGCCTTTTGTATCAGTTTCTTCTACTGGTATTATTAGATACTTGTACAGTTCCACTTGAAGGGATGGAGATTATACAAGTGGATCTGCTTACCTTTATGTTATATTATATAGTATATCACAGGCTATTATAGTGTGACAAACACAGGTAGTCCTTTATTTACAACCATTTAATCAGTGACCACTCAAGGTTTCAAGAAGCCCTGGTACGTAATGAGGTATTGCAGGCAAACTCTTCCTGCAGCCTGATCTGGAAGGGGCTCAAGGTCGACTCAGCCTTGCATCCTTCCAAAGTTAGTAAAACGAGGTCCCAGATTGTTGGTGGCAATATTCTGACACTGTAAATCACCCAGAGAGGGCTATAAATTACTGTGGGGCCATATAGTCTAGTGCTTTTCCTCTTCAATATTCAATAGCACTGAAAAAAGTGATTTGCAACTGATCCTCACACTTACAACCATATTAGTATTCCTATGGTGATCCAAATTTGCACACTTTGCAACCAGCATATATTTATGATGGTTGCAGCAGCATTACCATGTAATTAACTGAATTGAATATATGCCCCCACTCGCCTGCCCGCCCTCGCTCCTTACTGGTATTTGAGGTTTTTGGGGCTTCCGCGCACGGAATGTAACTGAGCAGCTGGAGCGTCGTGGAGGTGTCGTGGGTGGTAAGTACACATGCGTGTACTGCGCGTGTTCATGTGGTAGACGCCCAGCCCCATTGCACCGTACTGGTTGCACCGGGATCCGGAACCCTCCATTGAATATATGGTGAAAAAGATTGTAAAATTGTACCCAACCTATTTAACAACCACCTTACTTAGCAACATAAGATCCCATCCCAATTGTGGTTGTAAGTCAAGGACTATCTTTATACAGTAGTGATAATACAAATAAAATGTTTTTAAAAATGTACAAGTAGAACGTAGTGTGCCCTCATGAATAAGCCACATTAACATGGCTTATATGAAGAAAAACAAATGGTCAGGGAATGGATTTCTGAATTCCTACTATATGCCTACTTTTTAATAAAGTGTTTGGATATTCTCTGATTTTAAATTCAAGTAGGGCACTTCCTGCATTGCTCAGTATGATTTTCCTGTTTATTTATTCTCTGTGGACAGCCTGAAGGTTTTGCGAAATGACTGACACAAAAGCAATTGATTTAAATGTGAATCTCAGTTTCCTTTCCTTTCCTCCAGGCACAGTTTAACATTAAATGAAGCAGTCTTCCATTTGCTTTGCAAGCCGAAGCATTTTGTTTGTGGAAACCAAGTGAAAGCCAAGGTTTGGGACCTTTATATTTTTGAAATGTAACTATCAGAAAGTACAAAAAACCAGAACACTTCCTGTCTCCCAAATTTTAGATAAAGAATATTAGGAAAGGGCAGTGGTGGGATTCTAACATGTTAGCAACTGGTTCTCTGCCCGGTTGCTGGGTGGGTGTGGCCTACTTGGCCTCCTGCACCATGGTGGGGGAACATATTCACCCTCCCCAGGCTCCGGAGGCTTTCCCCGAGCCTCCAGGAGGGCGAAAACTGTGTCTTCCGGGCTCCAGAGACCCTCCAGAAGCTGGAAATGGGCCATTTTCAGAATTCTGGAAGGCCTGATTTTTGCTCTCCCAGACCCTCCAGGTGACCCCTGCACTTACCTGGCATCCAAAAGGGGTTGTGTGGAGACTACTGAGAGGGGAGGGGCGGGCGGGGCCAGCGATCCTTCCAACTACCGGTTTACCTGAACCAGTGTGAATTGGCTGAATCCCACCCCTGACAAATAACTTCATTTAAAAAGCTGACAATACCAAATTCTCTGCAATGTGTATGTATTAAAGAAGAATTACTTATTTTTTATATTCTATGCCTGAGTTTTCTTATTCCTAGGATTTTTCTGCAAGATTAAAAATATCAATGCAGATAAAAAATTTTTAGTGTTTGACTGTCTACTTTACATCAAGTTATTTACTCAGAATTCTGTATATACTATCAGGGGAATCTGCTTAGATTAACTAGCAGATTAAACACAACTCATTTACTACCACATCTTAGCACTGGAGGAGGAAATTCTTGACTGCATATAAGAAAAAGAATTCAGCTAGCATGTTTAATAAATGCTTATTAACTGCATAGCAGACAACCACAAATGAAAGCTGTATATAGAATCTCTTCTGCAAAAATTATTACTTTTATGCATTGCCGTGATGTATTTGGAGAAAATCCCAGAGCTGGGTTAAACTTGTTCTTTGTCTGTTGTTTTATTCATTTTTCTATTCTTAGGTAAGTAAACAAAAATGCATTTCTCTTTCAATAATGCACCATGAATTAAAAAAAACAGAATCCAAATATTGTACTAAGCCAGAGGTCTCATTCTTGCGGCCCGCAGACCAATTGCGGCCTGCAGGACGGTATCTTGTGGCCCCCACCGTGATATGAAAGTATAATATAAGTGCAGCCCGCAGGGGGAGTGGACCTCTGTGGAATCCCTTATGCGGCCCAGCCTCACCCAGCCTCTGCCTCCAGCGGCCCCAGGTAAATTGAGTTTGAGACCCCTGTACTAAGCCATAATGTGACTTGGTTTTGACTTGACAAATTATGCGTACCCTGTCATTATGCTTTTGAACCATTGTTTATAATTTAGCATACAGTGCAGATTTAGTCAATTGCAAATTAATTAATAATAGTTAAAACAACCTATGAATTAACACTATGCATGAATTCAGTCTCTTTGAAAAGTTCAGTACTTTTACATGTTCCTCCTGTTACTGCTACTGGACCAGTTAAGACCAATGCATGCAATATTGTTGAATCAGAAACATCAAGTTTTTATCTCTCAATTTAATCCAACTTTTTATTACACTGTAGGCTTTTATTTCATTTTGTAATTGTGTTACTTTAGAATAGAATAGGAGTTGAAAGGGACCTTGGAGGTCTTCTAGTCCAAAACCCTGCTTAGGCAGGAAGCCCTACACCACTTCAGACAAATGGTTATCCAACATCTTAAAAAACTTCCAGTGTTGGAGCATTCAAAACTTCTGGAGGGAAGTTGTTCCATTGATTAATTGTTCTAACTGTTAGGAAATTTCGCCTTAGTTCTAAGTTGCTTCTCTCCTTGATTAGTTTCCACCCATTGCTTCTTGTTTTACCCTCAGGTGCTTTGGAGAATAGTTTGACTCCCTCTTCTTTGTGGCAACCCCTGAGATATTGGAACACTGCTATCATGTCTCCCCTAGTCCTTCTTTTCATTAAACTGGATATACCCAGTTCCTGCAACTGCTCTTCATGTTTTAGCCTCCAGTCCCCTAATCATCTTTGTTGCTCTTCTCTGCACTCTTAGGTAGAGTCTCAGCATCTTTTTTACATCATGGCTACCAAAACTGAATGCCGTATTCCAAGTGTGATCTTACCAAGGCATTATAAAGTGGTACTTTCTAATGGTTTGTGTTTCCTTTCACCTTCAAAAGCTTTGCCAAAGGGGAAATGAGTGAAAGCAGAAGGAATTGTTCCATATACCCAGACTGTGAAGTAGAACAGAACTTCACCTTAGGTTCAAAGGAAAGAGAAAGATGGTATTGTTGTGGTGAAAATAGGAGAAAGAAGTAATTAGGTACGGTCACTGCTTTGAGTTACTTATAATGTAATAAAGGAGGGATAAAACCTGAATAAATAGCAGCCTTCCCTTGCTTAAATCTCTTGCCTATAAGTCTACCACCCAAGCAGTTCAGGTGATGAAGAGGAACACTTCTATTCTGTGGCTCACTTATCAGTTTGCCTAAAATAATCTTTTAAAAACTTACACGTAGCTCTCAAATCTTTCTGTAATTGCCTATGAAAAGAAACTACCTTTGACTGCTCTAAATTTACTATTCATCATTTTCAATCTTAGTTTGCTTTCCATTCATGTTAAAAGTAGTCTAATGATCTATTAATTTACCTTTCTCAGAGTGAAATATATCTCCAACAAAATATTTGGACCAGGGATGGTTAATCTTCAGGGGTTTTTGTTATTACAATTTAAATTAAAAATAATTAAAAAGTTCACATATTATATTAAGCTATATTGTGATTTCTTCATCTATGACTTGCATGTTGTGTGAACATGTTGTGCAGTTTCTTTTACTATTCCCCTGGAAAATGTAGTGAGGCAAATTGCCACATATTACTTACAGATAGTACAGATAATCCTTGATTTATGACCACTATTGAGCCCAAATTTATGTTCCTAAGTGAGAAATGTGTTGGGTTTTGCCACATTTTAAGACATTTCTTCTCACATTTGCTAAGTGAATCATTGCAGTTGTTAAATTCAGACTTTGTGGGTACTTCATCAACGGAAGTTTTTAAGAAGAGACTAGACCAGTGGTTCTCAACCTTCCTAATGTCGCGACTCTTTAATAGAGTTGGGGTGACCCCCAACCATAAAATTGGTGTCTCGGTTCCTAAGACCATTGAAAATATGTGTTTTCCAATGGTCTTAGGCGACCCCTGTGAAAGGGGTCCTGACCCACAGGTTGAGAACCACTGGACTAGACAGTCACTTGTCTGAAATAGGATCTCCTGCTTGAGCAGGGGGCTGGACTAGAAGACCTCCAAGGTCCCTTCCAGCTCTATTTTGATTTTGAAATTAGTAACACCATTGTTAAATTAATCTGGCTTTCCCATTGACTTTGCTTGTCAGAAGGTCACAAAAGATGATCACATGACCCTGGGACACTGCAATCATTATAAATATGAACCAGTTATCAAGGATCTGAATTTTGATCATATGATCATGGGGATGCTGCAATGTACATAAATGTAACATATGATCACGTCACTTTTTTCAGTACCGTTGTAACTTTGAATGGTCACTAAACAAACTGTTGAAAGTTGAGGATTCCCTGTACTGGGTTTTAAACTATCCTATAAATGTTAAACTAATGTCAAATCACTTTCAAAAAACCTTGCTGAGGAAACTCCGGAAACTTTTTCGTGTAGGGGCAGAAGACACAGAAGTATAGCCAGCTGGACAAGCAGGTTTAAAAACAGCTTTTATCCATAGGCTGTCAAACTCCTAAATACAACTACAATCATTACATTGAAACATACATCCATTAAAATATATGACTGGTTTCCCCCTAATTACTTGTATAAGGACCATTTTCTATATTTTTCTTATTTTTATTTTGTTATGGATTGCACGAACTCAGTCAACTGAACATTTAAAAACGTGTCACAAATATCATTGACTGGTGCTAATGGTAGATACGGGTTGCTGCCAGCGTCCTAGGTATCAACAAGTATCTTCTTTAAATATATGATGTTCCAACTAGCAGTTTTTTGCAGTTCCACTGGTGTTATTGCAAGAAGTGGCAATTTCTTGACATGCTTTGTAAAATTCTTGGCACATCAAGAAATTGCAGCTTCCTGCAATAACACCAGGGGAATTGCAAAAAACTGCGCTGTTCCAGAACATAATATATTTTAAGAAGATACTTGGTTGATATCTAGATGGTGATGATGATTATTATTATTCCCAAGGAGTCAAAAGCTGACTAAAAGGCACAAAAAAACCCTAAGCCAGAATTCCACACAGCGCCATTTAAACAATCATATTTCAGTGGGTTGTGAGAACTCCCGAGAACTCGGGTGAGGTGCACCCGAAGACTACAGCTAGTTCAGAATGCAGCCGCGCGGGCAATATTGGGTACCTCTAGGTATTCCCACGTAACACCGCTCCTGCGCGAGCTGCACTGGCTGCCTGTGGTCTTTCGGGTGCGCTTCAAGGTGCTGGTCACCATCTTCAAAGCGCTCCATGGCACGGGACCTAGTTATCTGCGGGATCGCATCCTACCCCATACATCCCTTCGGCCGATTCGCTCCCACAGAGAGGGACTTCTCCGGGTGCCGTCCAGTAGGCAATGCCAGCGGGTGACGCCCAGGGGAAGGGCCTTCTCTGTGGCGGGCCCGACCCTCTGGAACGACCTACCCCCCGAACTTAGATCTATCCCGGACCTCCGCTCCTTCCGCCAGCAACTAAAAACCTACTTTTTCCAACAGGCCGGCCTGGCCTAACCTACCGTACTTAGCCTTAGTTTTTTAGCAGAGAAATTCTACATTAGGCTTCAGGGATTCGTTTTAATGGGGTAGATTTTAGCACAGGGTGTAAATTTAATATAGTTTTAAGTATTTATGAATTTATCTTGTGATATATTGTGTTTTTATATTTCCTGTGCACCCCCCGGAGTCCCTTCCGGGAGAGGGGGCGGTTAATAAGTCGAATTAATAATAACAACAACAACAACTCAGTCAGGAATTGGATTTATCCAATATGTATGGTAATTCCAACATAATATGGTTTGGCGTTCCAGATTAATCCTGAAAATTGGATTGACATGCTTTGTAAAATTGGATTGACTACAACAGGGTTAGGTTACTCCTAAGTAATCAAGTTCGGCTGATTCCTCAAAGGTTTCGTTCTTTCCACACCGAGAGCCCTTCGTTCCCACTTAACGGCCACACCTGAGCAACAGGTGCGGTTCCTCTGCTCGGAAGCCTCCTGAAAGGCTGGAGAAATGACGCGCCACCGCAGAAGGCCGGATATGCAAATATAGGCCATGACGTTACGTCCCAGCCACGCGCCGATGACGTCATTACCGAGAAAGAGCTGGCACCGAGCCACAAACGCCCGCTCCGGTCCTTCCCTGACTCTCGCTTTGGCATAGAGATGCGCCACGCCTGTTCCAGAGCGTCGCAAACAAGAACCCGGAAGTTGGCCTCGGATACTGGTGTTCTAGCGCTCTATGGTGCGGGCGGGGGGAAGGGGGAAGGCGGAAAGAAACAACATAATTCTTTTCCCCCCACCACCACCACCGCCGTTAAGAGTTGAAGAATGGCGCAAACGGAGTGAGTTGGTTTCTCTTTAAGTGTTTTCTCTGGGCGTGGGGGAAGAGCGTGGAGGTGCGGATTCCTGTCGGGAGTGAGGAGGTGGGGTGGGGTGGGGTTCAACGGTGACAGGTGAGTGAAAGGCCGTGGAGAAGACACGCAAGGCTTTCTCTCCCATCGTTACCTTAGAATGGCGTGAGGGGAAACCTTCGCCGGGCCCCTGAGGCGCGGCCGCCTTTAATGAACCCCCCCCCCCCAATCTCCCCTCAGAGCAGTCGCTCTCATTTCATATCACTCCCACCTGAGCCTTCTATTTTTTATTTTATTTTTTATTTTATTTATGTCGTCAAGCATGAATTGGATAACAGATATAAGTATGGACATGATTATGAATACATGAAATGGATCCGAATACAAGAGAATATTAGGACAGGGAGAGTAGGCACACTGGTGCGCTTATGCACGCCCCTTGCAGACCTCTTAGGAATGGGGTGAGGTCAACAGTAGGCAGCCTAAGGTTAAAGTTTTGGGGGTTTGGAGAAGAAACCACAGTCACGTAAAGCATTCCAAGCATTGACCACTTTTCAGATATGGCAGGTTACGAATCCCACCTACCATCCTGGCCTTTCCAAGCAGGTGTCTTCTTTGGTATATGCTGACATACATCAGGCTCTCCTGACACCTTGGCTGTCATTGCTGGGCTAGCTGGTGGGGGATGGAGTCCAGCTCTTCTGAAGAACTCCTGATTGGGGAAAGCTGGGGTTGGCGGGAGGGGGGGAATGATGCTCTCCCATCCTCTGCAGATGTTGAACAAGAAGTTGAATGTCTATAGAGATTCTCAGTCATCCAGGTTATGGTTGTCTCAAAGGTGCATTTTTTTCAAGAGGCAACTGGACTTTCTGTTGTTTTTTTCTTTGAAGTCATTTTGCTTCTCATCCAAGAAGCTTCTTCAGCTCTGAAGTCCAGCTGCCTCTTGAAAAAACACCTTTGGGTTAAGCCAGGGGTGGGCACACTTTTCAACTTTAAGTCTGAAGGACTTCAGCTCCCAGAACACCCCTGGGTTAAGCTGTTGATACTGTTTAAACACATATATGAGAGCCTCCAGAGGTTGTGGGTGCTCCAACACTGGAAGGTTTTTTTTGAAGTTTTTTATTTTATTTTTTATTTTCAAACAAACACAACACAAAAATCCTCCTTTTTTACATACTGTGGAAAGTGTATCAGTTGGTTACAAAAAGCTTTCGTGCATCTCTTCCAATGTCATCACCCATAATTCATATTAATTCAAATATTTTAAATCAAATATATTTATACATATTACCATCATTATAACTCCATTTTCATTGACTATAATTGTTTAAACGTCCTTCTTCATAGAATATACCAAAGTTTAAGACATAACCACATACTGGCATTTCATTAGTTATTTCTAATATCCTCCAATAACACTAAATCCTTATTACCTGTTCTAGCAAAACATCAATATTTAGCAACAAAGATTTCGAATCACCCTTTCCAAATCACTGTTTTTAATTTACATCCAATTTCCTTTCTTTTAACAATATCTATTGTCACTAAGTTTCACTAAGCTTAACTAGTTTGACTTATACACTTTTATTTATCAGCCTGTAACTATCCAGTAACAACACAATCTGATGTCTTCTGCCATTTGTGATATCAGCCCTCTAATCTTCTCCTTAGTCAAATTTGTTTGGACTCCTCTTTGCAACTCATTGCTTATTGGAACTCTCATACAATCTCGATGCCCTCCTTCTGTTTCCGTAATCAGCTCATCTTTAATTTTCAGTGGTGTTATCACTAGTGTTAGTAATGCAATTTCTCTCTTTAAGTCCATAAATTCTTTTGTTTTTTCTTCCTCTATATCTTGCCATGTAGGATAGAGTTCCCCTCCATCTAGCTCTCCTTTCCATATTTCACTCTTTCCATTTCCCACCACAAACCATTCACCATAGATGAATTCCAATTTCCTTTCTTTGTGATCAGCCAATTTCCTTTCTTTGTGATCATTTTTCTCTTCCATTTTTAGGGCTCTAGCTTCCATTTTTTCCACTTGATAAACATCTCCAATTTCTCCATCCCTTTTTGCTGTTAGGTGTTCTAGATTTTCCAGGTTTTTTTTCCATTTTCTCATATGCATTTAATAATTTCTGGATTTCAGACATTATCTCTTGCAAACTTAAAGTTTCTTCCTGCTGTTGAAATTGTGCCATATTTCAAACTGGTAAAAACTGCTGTTCTGGCTTAGATGATTTTTGCTCGCTTAAGCATAAATTCATATCTTATTTTCACCTTTTGACTAGTTCACGGTGTGTTTCAAAAGAACATCTATGTAAACAATTTGTGCTTTCTTCTTATCTCTCTCTATGGACAAACTAAGGCTTTGAAGTTCTAAGCTGAGATAATCAGTGAGAGAAGTGAAAAAACTTTGTTTCTAATACACAAGCCACATAATGAACAAGCCAGCAGCCTCCCAACAGCAGTGTTAATTCTTCCGCTATTGTTACAAATCTCCTTATATCTTTTTGTATCTTTTTTAATTCTGTTAAAAAATGAAAGTAAAGTTTGCATTCTTAAATGAAGTAGAGAAGGAGAAGAGAAAAACACACGCAGTCTTGAAGAAGATATATTTTAGTCCCCAGGTTGCAAAAAATAAAATAAAAAATAGAAGAAAACTTAATCCATTTGTTTTAAAAGGCTTGAATAAGTTCCATCCACAAAAATAGCATTTAAAATGTAAGACAGTGCACAGTCCAAAACGATTCAAAGCTTATTTCCACCACTTATTTCTTCTGTTCTCAGATTTAATTTAGCTTTAAGTTTTTTATAGGCAGTCTCTTTTAAAACGATAAAAATTCTTCACTTAAACACTTTCTCTTTCCGTTTCCTTCCATTTACAAAGCCGTCCCAAGTTTGTCAGCCTAGGGCAGTGATGGCGAACCTATGGCACGGGTGCCACAGGTGGCACGTGGAACCATTTCTTAGGGCATGCGAGGCGTTGCCCTGTCAGCACTAGCGCGCATGTGTGTGCTGGCCAGATGATTTAGGCCTTCTTTTGAGGCCATTTTTCACACTCTGGAGGCTTCAGGGAAGCTCCTGAAGCCTCTGGAGGTGGAGGGGGAGGCTGTTTTCACCCTCCCAAGGCTCCTAGAAAGCCTCTGGAGCCTGAGGAAGGCAAAAAAAAAAAGCATGCCAAAAGCAGGGGGTCACACACATAGCATTATGGGTGGCACGCCCACACACGCCCCCCCCCACGCTCCCACCGCTTTTGGCACGTGAGCCAAAAAAGGTTCGCCATCACTGGCCTAGGGGCTGTGCTTTTAACACCAGCTAGAAGACCTTCTTCTGGATCATTCAGGGGCTTTGCGATGTCCCTGTGATCAGCAGGATGTAGTCTTCCTGTTCACCATCTCTGTGGGACGGTGTAGGTCCGGTTGGACCACCCAGCAGTAAAAGTATTGCAGTGATCTCAGAGCATTGAAATCGGGTGACCATTTCGTACTGACGTAGGCTCCCCCCCACAACACTGGAAGTTTTTAAGAAGACGTTGGATAACCATTTGTCTGAAGTGGTGTAACGTTTCCTGCCTGGGCAGTAGTTTGGATTAGAAGACCTCCAAGGTCCCTTCCAACTCTGTTTTATTCTAAAATAAAGATAAAAGAGCAGAAAGAAAAGATAAAAACAAATAGAAGTAGTTTCTAATTTCCTTAGCAGCAAATAAAAATATGATTATAAAGTGATTCCTTACTCTAGGATTACAAAAAAGAACCCTCACCAACAGTATTTATGCTGCAATTATCCAAGACCTATAATAAAGCACAGTTATTTTCAGACAGGTTAATGTTAGGCAGTTGTTTCTTAAATAACGTTTTTTCCAATTTTTTTGTGTTTTAGACATTGTTTTTATTTTTAGTCCTGTTTCTACGCAGCCTGATGGGTTTGCATTCTCTTACAGCTTCCCAAATGTCACCCATGATGTATTCAATTTCACTCTTCATACCACCCTGGCCCTCACCACAAAACTAGTGCTTCCTACACCTGCCAAACCAATCCTTCCTGTGCAAACTGGCGTCCAGGCTCAACAGGAAGAACAATCGAGTGGCATGACTATATTCTTTAGTCTCCTTGTACTAGGTAATCTCTTATTAATTACATTTGATACATTTAAGCAATCATGGAAAAATGAAGATTGTGAAACACAATTCCAGTTATGCTTTCTGATTTGTATTACTAATATGAAGAAAAAGTGGAATGGAAGAAGTTTTTTTTTAATTTCCAAGATAGGAGGAAGCAGATATGAACATTAGCTTTCCTCTTTTTGAAATGAAATTTGCATACCTTTTTACTCATGCAGAGTGATGCAGCGGCTCAGTTGTTAAAGACACTGGGCTTGTTGGCTGGTAGCTGGCAGCCCAGGTTCGAGATCTGAGCAACAAATGACAGGGAGAGCTCCTGTCTTTGCTCCAGGTCTTGTCAACCTAGCAATTCAAAAGCATGTAAATTAGAATAGATAAATAGGCATCACTCCAGTGGGAAGGTCCTCTCAAATTCACACTTTTATCCTAATGAGTAAAATGAAGAGACAAAGCTTTACTTTTAGCAATTTACAGGTTACACTGTAGTTTCCATGAGGAGAGTGGTAATTTATCCTGGAGTTTCATTATTTGCCTGCTTAAATGAGGATTATTCCTAATGAAGATACAAAATTCATAATCTTGAACTTTCAATTACAATAAAAAATATTATATTACTACTAGCTATACCCGGGCACACGATGCTGTGGCCCAGTCTGGTTAAATGGCCAACCAATCTACACCTGCACACATACACACAACCACTATATTTATTTATTTAAATTTATATCCCGCCCTTCTCCACAGAGGACCCAGGGCGGCGCACAGGAAATTAACCCCCAACCTACCTACCTACTGTATTTCTCCCTCTCTATCTATCCCTCTACCTACCTACCTACTGTATTTCTCCTTTACTATCTATCCCTCTACCTACCTACCTACCTACCTACCTACCTACCTACCTACCTACTATATTTCTCCCTATCTATCTATACATCTACCTACCTACCTATGGTATTTCTCCCTCTCTGTCTATCCCTCTACTTACCTACCTACTGTATTTCTTTTCTCCACCTACCTACCTACCTACCTACCTACCTACCTACCTACCTACCTACCGTATTTCTCCCTCTCTCTCTATTCCTCTACCTACCTACCTACCTACCTACCTACTGTATTTCTCCCTATCTATCTATACATCTACCTACCTACCTACCTACCTACCTACCTACCTACCTACCTACCTACCTACCTATGGTATTTCTCCCTCTCTGTCTATCCCTCTACCTACCTACCTACCTACTGTATTTCTTCATTTCTCCCTCTACCTACCTACCTACCTACCTACCTACCTACCTACCTACCTACCGTATTTCTCCCTCTCTAGCTATCACCCTATCTACCTACCTACCTACCTACTGTGTTTCTCCCTATCTATCTATCCACCTACCTACCTTATTTCTCCCTCTCTATCTATCCACCTACCTTATTTCTCCCTCTCTATCTATCCCTCTATATACCTACCTTTTGTACTACAATAATACAATAGCAGAGTTGGGGACTTCTGTTTCCGGTCTTCAGAGGTGACGGACAGAGTTCGCGCTCCGCCCGCCGCTTGCTCTCCTGGTGCCCCCCCTGGGGGCACAGGGAACTCTGTAGGAGTTCCCTGCCGCAGGGGCGGCTGGCCGGCGACCCCCCCCCAGCTCAGTGGTGAGGTCCCAGCTTCGCCCTAGGAGCCGGGAAGCTCAGTGGGGGAGGTCCCAGCTTCGCCCTAGGAGCCGGGAAGCCGATGCGGGGAGGCTTCGGTCTTTTCGGCGATGAATTCTCGGAACAAACTGAGACAATAAAAAGTTAGCTGGAGTGTTGGGGGTGGCGGATGCCTTTCAATCTTCTATCTCCAAACGACAGACAAGCAGGAATGTGAGTCTTGGAGTTCATTTGATTTTAAATGGGAAATGGAGGGGGGTGTTTGCTTGATAGAACCCCCCTCTCGGAAGAAAAGCGGCGTTTAAAAAAGAAGCTATCTCCAGAAATGGAGAGAGGCTTGGGAATGACTTATCATCTAAGCAACAATTGAAAAGTATGTGAATCTATGTGTTTAAATTGTAACAACCTGCGAGGCAACCTTCTAACAAGAGAGGATTGGAACTTTCACTTTTCTTCTTGCTAGAAGGAGGGGCGGATGGGCTCTCCCTTGTCCTCCGCTGGAAAGTTTTAACTGTTAAAGAATTTTCCCTTCTGTGATTAAACTATAAGACTTTAAAATTTACATCGAGGCTTCTCCCCTGGGAATCTTTAGAATCTCTACTAAGTGGACAAATGGATTGGCAATAAAGATTCCTCTTGGCTCCCTTAATCTGTTCTAAGACTAAACTTTCATTTGAACTGCCTCGACTGTACCGGCTACCCACCCTTCTGACACCATCTTTTGTTTTGTTAAGAACAATGACTTCCCAAAAGCCACCACCTGGGAAAGCACACTCTGCCCCCTCCTCTACCCGATCCAACCCAGCCATACAGCCAAAGATTACTTCACTATTACAGGCTGCGGGTGAGAGCACACAGGACTTACCAGTCAATGAGATGTTTCAAGAAATGATGAACAACGAAAAAATAATGAAAAATGTAAATGAAATGCGAAAGGAACTGATAAATTTAAAATTAGAAATATCGGAAATACAACAAAATACAAAGGATAACAAACAAATAGAGGTGTTGGAGGGAGGGGTGGCTGGGATGGGGGATGAGGTAAAGGCAATACAAAAAGAAAGTTCGGAATTAGGGAATTACATTTCAAAATTGGAGTTTGAAAGAATGTCACTGTTTCTTAGATTTCAAAACCTACCAGAGTCAGATGCAGAAGATTTGAAAGATATTATGATTACAATAGTAGCAGATTATCTTCAAAAAAATAAAGAACAAATTGGATGGGATATTGATCTGGTATATAGAATCAATTCGGCATATGCAAGGACACATAATGTCCCAAGAGAAGTCCATGTAAAATTTTTAAGGAAGTCCACGAGGGAGGAGATTCTGAGAGCCCAACGGGGAGGGCCTTTGAAATACAAAGACAACGAGATAATCACTTTGAAGCAAATCCCAAAGAAAATTAGAGACATGAGAAGGAATTATTCCTTCCTATCTAAGAAACTATTTAAAAAAGGGATCTGGTTCAAATGGTTGTTACCAGAAGGGATGTTGGTTTTCTGGGAAGGGAGTAGAATTAGAATTAAAACTTTAGAAGAGGCAAGTGCTTTTTCTCAAAAATACTCCATATTCCTAGGGGACTATGAAGGAGGAACAATGGGGCCGTCGGCGGGGGAAAAGAATCAATAGCAAAAAGACTTAGGTCTCAAAAATGATACTATTTAAAAATTTTATTTGAATGTTGTCATGATTGATGGTAAGGAAAAACAAGAAGAATGAACATAGAAAATATGCAATGTATTTGTTATATGCTTGTCTTTTTTTTTTTTTACTAAAACCTGTACTATGATGAAGTTTGGGAGGGACCGCCGGCTCCGGCATGAAGCTACTAAAATGTAACGTTTTTTCCTATACCCCTTTCCCAATATTATTTTGTAAAAACCAATAAATTCTTTAAAACAAAATAATAATAATACAATAGCAGAGTTGGAAGGGACCTTGGAGGTCATCTAGTCCAACTCCCTGCCTAGGCAGGAAGCCCTATACCATTTCAGGCAAATCGCTATCCAACATCTTCTTAAAGACTTCCAGTGTTGGGGCATTCACAACTTCTGGAGGCAACTTCTGTTCCACTGATTAATTGTTCTAACTGTCAGGCAATGCCTCCTCAGTTCTAAGTTGTTTCTCTCCTTGATTAGTTTCCACCCATTGCTTCTTGTTCTGCCCTCAGGTGTCCTGGAGAATAGCTTGACTTCCTCTTCTTTGTGACAACCCCTGAGATATTGGAAGGCTGCTATCATGTCTCCCCTGGTCCCTCTTTTATTAAACTGTATTTCTCCCTCTCTCTCTCTCTATGGGCCACCTGGGAGTTTGCTATCTCAGTGCCTCTTTTTGGCCCTAAGAGGCCTCCATATGAGGCCTCTTACAACAATGACAGTTGGAAAGCAGCCTGATGTGCGGGGCTACAGGGAGGTGAAAACCTGATCAGTGGGTACATTTTACATTTGTGTACCTTGCACATGACACACGTGTGCTAGGCACAAAATGAGTGATATTCTATTATTGGTAGTCCTTGGGGACATTGTGTGAAAATTTGAGGTAAATCGGTGCAGTAGTTTTTGAGATTAGCTGCTTCGTACAAACTACTTTACATTTTTATTTATATAGATTAGAGTTATTTTCTTCCTAACTGTACCTTACCAATTTTTAAACAAAAAAAAGGTGAGTTAAAAATATAATAACAATTGTTAGGAGAGGAACTATTATGACAAGAAGCACTGGTGATATAAAAAAATCTGCAAAAAAATTGAGGAATGGTGATTAATAGGATCAGTTCTTACATTTTAAAAATAGTCTAATAATTTTTGTAAGGCAGATTTAGGTCACTAAAATTTTTGGACAGCCTGTTGGGGCTTCTATTTCACGTTCTTGGTATAAAGAATATAAGTTTCAATAAGTATCTTTAACCCTTTTTTCTAGGTTTGACTAATCATAGCTTAACAGCTTCTAATAAGAAAGATCCTTATAAAAATATAAATGCATTACAAAGCTTTTGAGTTGTAATGTAATTGCTTTTTTCTGCATCTCTCAATGTGGAAGAAAAATTTATATCATTTTTTGGAAATGTTATTGTTAAGAGAATTAGTTGACCAAGATTAGAACAGGATCACTGCCAATTTGAACTATGTGAGCATCCTAAAATTAATGATCTCTCGAAGAAGGTTACTATGTGTGTCTGTTTACATTGATGCTCTGTATGTTTATGGTAGCTTCTAAAAACAAAATACATAGGAATTCCCTGTATAAATTAATCATTTTAAAAAATTCCATGATAAAAACAGAGAAAATTGTGTGTATCCCGAATGCAGCAGATCAATGCTCCAAACCCATGCAGCTTATTGAATTATTTTTGAAAGAAAATTGCTTCATCTTCATTCATGACAGTGTGTAACCTGAGTGCATAGCTATATTTTTACTTAATTAAATCCTCCCATTGCTTCCTCAATTCCAGACTTAAAATTAAAGGGTGTTGTGCCTTCACTGCACTTGGAATGTAAAGGCATGTTTCTTTTGTTTTCCTTGAACTTTCTGTTGTAGAAGGAATCTAATTTTACTTCTATTCCTATTCCTTCTGAACTGAAGTTGACTTCTTTTTGAGGAAATATGTCTAGAATTATAGAGTGAGCCTCTTCATAATATGCAATTGTGTAATCCGACATAGCTGACATAGAAAAAATTGTTCCCAGGAATGGGATCCATTAAAGCAAATCCATTAAACTTTGGTTCTGAGTTTTTGAGAACCCCAAGTGTGAAAATAATGAGGATACATATTACTAACAGTATAATAGAGACATGTTTACCTAATAATGAGAGAAAATATTTAGCCCTTTCTTTCACTAGATTTTCATAGCTCAGAGGGTTATTTTCCTTTTCTTTGATAGTTTTCCTTGATTCAACTTACCTTTATGTGAACTGGCTAATTTTGTATGAAAGATATATTTATACAGTCTGTATATATTATTTAGCTTTTGCTTTCCATTACTGTTTTTGGTTGTATTTTCATAAATATAGTTAATTTGTAAGTTTTGTTTATCCTGAAAATCTGGTTGTCAGTTTGAACGATTGTTTATACCATCATAGCCTAGTGCATTCTGGTTGAATTGAATTACAGTTTCTATTTTAATAATGGTTGATCTTTTGTAAGTGTGGGAATTATTCTAAGGAAAAGTATGTTTTCCTTTGAAACACCCCTATGCTGTTTTGGAAAAGTCAGTTGGACCCATCTTCTTTCCCACAGTGAGTAGTAAGTACGGTACTAGTAAGAACTGGAACACTAATTACTGCTCTTTTTAAATAATTATCTAAAAGGGTTTCTTTGTGGTGAAATAGCGCCCCCTATTGAGGGAACACTGTACCACAGAAGGCGGGCTGCTCCGGTGGGAAAATAAGAACGAAACACATGGGATTTTCCTCCAAATGAGCGTGCCCCGACTAGCTCGGTGTGGGCCCTTTTATTAGGTACAAAAGTGAAACTTACATTCTAGTATAGTTTGATTGGTTCATACAGTTGCTTGGTAAAACACATACAATAGCCTGGGAAAATACATTCAGCTATCCAGTGGCCTGGGAAAATACATTCAGCTATCTAGCAAAATACATTTAGTTACATTTTGTGTATTGCTTGGTGTATTGGATACGTGCTAAAAGAATTGGGTGATGGTACACACTAGCCTTTGTTAGCCTTTGTCAGGCGAGATGACGTGTGCTTCCTAGGTTCAGGGTTCATTCAGTGGCCTAACAATGGTTTAAAGCCTATACTAATTTAAAACCTACTGAACTGCCAAAACCTGGAATGATAATCGCAACATTTCTTAGACCCATAAGCTCCTGAATATTAATTATTCTTAAATGTTCAAGTATATCCTTTATTACTGTTTCTCCAGATAGGGAAGACTCTGAAGGTTGTTTTGTGTTTTAAACAAGATAGGAGCAAGACATGCACTGAATAGTTGTAAAATGTTTAACTGCATTAGGGAGATATTTGCCAGACGGAAACCAGTAATAATTGCTGAACTTTTTTTTTTTAATAATGTCAGTTGCAATTATGTCAATGGCCCTGAAGAGTGCCCTATCTAAAAAGCGATTCTATAGTTAAGATTCAAACACCACAAATATAAAAAATAACTTTTGTGAGTTTTAGTGATTTTATTTGAATAGGAATAAATGTTTTGTATTTGGGTTCATATAATTCTAAACCAGATTAGGATTTAGTGCCTAGTTTGAAACCAGCTAATGTCAGAAGGATAGATTTCCCATTATAAACGTATTAAGAAAAATTCTATGATGATATCACATGCGGTATCATCTATATAAATAAAAATGTAAAATAGTTTGTACGAATCCACTAATCTCAAAAACTACTGGGCTGATTTAAACGAACTTTCAGACAACGTAGCCAAGGACTTCCGATAATAGAATAGCTAATCATTTTGTGCCTAGCACACGTGTGTTGTGTACAAATTACACACAAAAAATGTACTCACTGAAATGTGATTTAACATCCCTGTAGCCACGCCCATCAAACTGCTTTTCAACTGTGAGTGTTGGAAAAGGCCTCATACGGCGGCCTCTTGGGGCCAAAAAGGCACAGAGGATAGCAAACTCCCAGGTGGCCCATAGAGGGGGGGGGGGGAGAAATTCTGCTCAGGACTGTTCTCTGAGGTAAAAAAAAACGGAGGCAGGCAGCTGCTTTAAACTGTTTAATACGGACTGAACCAAACTGTAACAAAGAATCACCCATCTGACAGCAAATACAGTTTAATAAAAGAGGGACTAGGGAAGACATGATAGCAGCCTTCCAATATCTCAGAGGGTGCCCCAAAGAAGAGGGAGTCAAGCTATTCACCAAGGCACCTGAGGGCAGAACAAGAAGCAATGGGTGAAAACTAATCAAGGAGAGAAGCAACCTAGAACGGAGGGCAAATTTCATGGCAGTGAGAACTATTAACCAGTGGAACATCTTGCCACTAGAAGTTATGGATGCCCCAACACTGGATGTGTTTTTAAGAAGAGACTGGAAAACCATTTGTCTGAAACGGCATAGGGTCTCCTGCTTGAGCAGCGGGGTTGGACTAGATGACCTCCAAGGTCCCTTCCAACTCTGCTATTGTATTATTGTATTACAATAGATAGGGGAATAGAGAGACAGGGAGAAATACAGTTTAATAAAAGAGGGACTAGGGAAGACATGATAGCAGCCTTCCAATATCTCAGGGGTTGCCCCAAAGAAGAGGGAGTCAAGCTATTCACCAAGGCACCTGAGGGCAGAACAAGAAGCAATGGGTGGAAACTAATCAAGGAGAGAAGCAACCTAGAACTGAGGGCAAATTTCCTGGCAGTGAGAACTATTAACCAGTGGAACATCTTGCCACAAGAAGTTATGGATGCCCCAACACTGAAGAGAGAAGAGACTGGAAAACCATTTGTCTGAAACGGCATAGGGTCTCCTGCTTGAGCAGCGGGGTTGGACTAGATGACCTCCAAGGTCCCTTCCAACTCTGCTATTGTATTATTGTATTACAGTAGGTAGGTAGATAGGGGAATAGAGAGACAGGGAGAAATACAGTTAAATAAAAGAGGGACTAGGGGAGACATATCTCAGGGGTTGCCACAAAGAAGAGGGAGTCAAGCTATTCTCCAAGGCACCTGAGGGCAGGACAAGAAGCAATGGGTGGAAACTAATCAAGGAGAGAAGCAACTTAGAACTGAGGAGAAATTTCCTGACAGTTAGAACAATTAATCAGTGAAACAGCTTGCCTCCAGAAGTTGTGAATGCCCCAACACTGGAAGTCTTCAAGAAGATGTTGGATAGCCATTAGTCTGAAATGGTATAGGGCAGTGATGGCTAACCTTTTTTGGCTCACGTGCCAATAGCAGGGGGAGTGCAGGGGCGATGTGCACAGGTGTGTCACATCCATAATGCTATGTGCATGACCACCTGCATTTGGCATGCTTTTTACGTCATCCCCAGGCTCCAGAGGGTTTATAGGAGCCTGGGGAGGGTGAAAACAGCCTTCCCCCACCTCCAGAGGACAAAAAATGGCCTCAAAAGAAGGCCTAAATCAGCTGGCCAGGGCACACATACAAACTGAAGCTGACAGGGCAATGCCTCGAGTGGCCTAAGAAATGGTTCCATGTGCCACCTGTGGCACCTGTGCCATAGGTTCGCCATCATGGGTATAGGGTTTCCTGCCTAGCAGGGAGTTGGACTAGATAACCCCCAAGGGATAGATAGAGAGGCAGAAATAAGGTAGGTATGTAGGTAGGTATGTAGGTAGGTAGGTGGATAGATGGATAGATGGATGGATAGATAGATAGATAGATAGATAGATAGATAGATAGATAGATAGATAGATAGATACAAAGAAAGAAAGAAAGAAAGAAAGACAGTAGGTAGGTAGGCAGGTAGGTAGGTAGGTAGAGGGAGAAAGGAAGAAATATAGTAGGTAGGTAGGTAGGTAGGTACATAGGTAGGGGGATGGATAGATAGATAGGGAGAAATACAGTAGATAGGTAGGTAGAGGGATAGACAGAGAGGGAGAAATACAGTAGGTAGGCAGGTAGGTAGGTGGATAGGGGGATAGATAGAGAGGGAGAAATACAGTAGGTAGGTAGGTGGAGGGAGAAAGCAAGAAATACAATAGGTAGGTAAGTAGAGGGATAGACAGAGAGGGAGAAATACGGTAGGTAGGTAGGTGTATAGATAGCGAGAAATACGGTAGGTAGGTAGGTAGAGGGATAGAGGGGGGGAAATACAGTAGGCAGGTAGGTAGATAGAGGGAAAAAGAAAGAAATACAGTAGGTAGGTAGTAGAGGTATAGAGAGAGGGAGAAATACAGTAGGTAGGTAGGTAGAGGGATAGAGGGGGGAAATACAGTAGGTAGGTAGGTAGATAGAGGGAAAAAGAGAAATACGGTAGGTAGGTAGAGGGATAGATAGAGAGGGAGAAATACAGTAGGTAGGCAGGTATGTAGATAGGGGGATAGATAGAGAGGGAGAAATATAGTAGGTAGGTATGTAGGTAGGTATGTAGGTAGGTATGTAGGTAGGTAGGTAGGTAGGTAGAGGGATAGAGAGGGGGAATACAATAGGTAGGTAGGTAGGTAGGTAGGTAGAGGGAGAAAGAAAGAAATACAGTAGGTAGGTATGTAGAGGGATAGATAGATAGATAGAGAGAGAAAAATACAGTAGGTAGGTAGTTTGGGGCTTATATGGTGGTTGGGTGTATGTGTGCAGGTGTAGATCTACACACAGATCGGTTGGCCATTTAACCAGACTGGGCCACAGCAACGCGTGGCCGGGTATAGCTAGTGTGAAATAATATAAGAAAACAAGGATTGAATAGATAATAGTCCATATCTTTTTTAAACAGTGCTTTATCCTTTGTCTTTAGAGAGAATTAATGCCTGGCCTCCAAGACCAACTTAATATTTGAAAAGCATTAAATGGAATATTTAAAGCTAAAGAAAAAAAGGAGATGATCTTGTGAAAAAAAGTGATACACACACACACCCACACACACACACCTCATTTCCACATTTGGCATCATGCTGTTAAGTGAGTTTTGCCCCATTTTACAAGCTTTCTTGCCACAGTTGTTAAGTGAATCACTGAAGTTGATAGTAACGCCATTGTTAAGTAAACCTGGCTTCCCCACTGACTTTCCTAATCAAAACTTTGCAAAAGTGACCTCAGGACACTGCAACTCATCATAAATACGAGTCAATTGCCAAGTGTCTGGATTTTGATCAGAGGACCATGGAAATGCCGCAATGGTTGTTAAGTGTAAAAAAATGATCATGTCACTTTTTTCAGTGCTTTTGTAACTTTGAACAGTTACTAAACATAGTGTTGTAAGTCAAGGACTACCTGTAATAAGTTCGTAAAATATGGCACAGCAAAATAAGTTCCTTTGGGGTATATAGATCTAGTTTGATGGGGTGCAGGGTTTTGGAGGAGAGTGCCTTTGGGTCAGTGTTGACTCTTGGCAACTGCTTGGATGAGCCCAGGCAGTTTTCTGGGCAAAAGTTATAAAAGTAGTCTGCCATTGTCTTCTTTCTACGGCTGAGAGAGAGACCCAAGGCTCCATATCTGTCTTTGTGCGTAAGGCAGGACTAGAACTCCTCGTCTCCCTGGTTCTAATGATGCAATCATCATTACCACAATCTGACATCTATGATTATCACCAACTCCTTCTCTCCCTTCCTACAATTTATATGTCACTTGAGCCCAAAGAAAATTCCAAAGGATATTCTTTACAGAAGCACTGTGAGTTTGTAGGAGTGGCTATATTGATATACGCAGAGAAAGTTAAGATGCAGCAAAATGTTATCCTACTACTCAATAGGGTTTGTTGTTATTCAAGCTCCAGGGTTGAATGTAATAAACAACTTGCAAATGGGTTGATAGATGTTGACTGCAGAGTGCGTCTCAGCAATGCGGTGAAGGGGCAAATAGTAAAAGAAAATACTGTAAATCAAACTGTGAGTAAGAAAGCATCAAAGGAGCGCATTCCTTTCCATCTCAATCCATGACCACATAGGTTGGGCAGGAAAAGTTTTATATGAAACGTTAGGACCCACTGACAACAAACAATGCAGACAATGAAGAGGAAGTTTTATTAGCCATCTGATTCATGATGAGGCTATTTCCTGGAAACTTTTACTTAAACCAGCTAATACATTTGGTAAATTTAATCCAAGTGAAAGCTGAACAGACTGCTTTTGAAACAATGGCAAAAAAAGGGCTAGGAAACCTTGTTCTTGATGGTACATTATTATACCTGAGGTCCAGTGCTTGTGGGAAAGCACTCAGGGCATAGAAGGCCTATATTTATTTGAAAACATTGTATGGCTTCCCCCTTTGCCAAATGATTTATTAAAGACTAGACCTAGACACTTTTCTAAAAAAATATTGATGGGAAGAAATAAATATCAAAATAACCTCTAAAACAATCGGTGTTATAGAGAAACATGGCTGCTTGGGTAATCTCTTTTTCTCCTTTGCTACTTTTTTTCTTGTTGAATGAGTCTTTCTCACTTGACTGTTGTGTCACTTGTCACAGTAATGTCACATGCTATGTCCAATAATACCTTCTACAGTACTAAACAGAGCCCTTATTGTCTCATGAGACCTGGGTTGCACTTCTCTTGGGACAGGATGTTGTGGTTTGATTGCTGAATAAATGTTATTAGGTTTTTCTTGCTGAGAATTGTCCAGATTCTGTGCCATGTCCAATTTCCCCCAAATGGTCTCGCTGAGTGATTTTATGCCCTGCATCATCCTGTGCTACGCAGGAGCAGCTCTGGCCATTATAGACATGTCAGAAGAAGTTATAGTTGTGTTCAAAATTATTCAACCCCCAATGCTGTAAAGAGGTTTAGGGAATTTAGTGTACATTTGTAATTGTATTCAGAATGAAATCCTACAAGGACTTTTTAAAGAACCAAATGCAACTAAAATGACATCAATTGTTTTTGTAATACAGTAGTAAATGTTTCTTTTGTGATTTCTTCATTGACACAATTATTCAACCCCTTAAAGACTACCACTCTGAAGAACAGAGGTTCATTCAGGTGTTTTTGATCAGGTATTGAAAACACCTGTGGATGTCACCGAGCAGCAATCAAGCATAATAAGCACCAATTAGGCAGCTTTAAAATGACTGTGATACTCAGCTCCTTCTAGACATTTACTGGTGTGGTTACAAACATGGTGAAGTCAAGAGAATGGTCCAGGAAGACAAGAGAAGAGGTGATTTCTCTTCACAGGAAGGGCAATGGCTATAAGAAGATTGCAAAGATGTTAAACATACCAAGAGACACCATAGGAAGTATCATTCGCAAATTCAAGGCAAAGGGCACTGTTGAAACGCTACCTGGTCGTGGCAGAAAGAAGATGCTGACTTCGACTGCTGTGCGCTACCTGAAGCGTAGAGTGGAGAAAGGTCCCCGTGTGACTGCTGAGGAACTGAGAAAAGATTTGTCAGATGTGGGTACTGAAGTTTCAGCTCAGACAATAAGGCGCACACTGCGTAATGAAGGCCTCCATGCCAGAACTCCCAGGCGCACCCCCTTGCTGTCTCCAAAGAATAAGAAGAGTCGACTGCAGTATGCCAAAAGTTATGTGGACAAACCACAATAGTTGTGGGATAGTGTTCTGTGGACTGATGAAACAAAATTAGAACTGTTTGGGCCCATGGATCAACGCTATGTTTGGAGGAGGAAGAACAAGGTCTATGAAGAAAAGAACACCTTGCCTACTGTGAAGCATGGCGGAGGGTCAATAATGCTTTGGGGCTGTTTTGCTTCTGCAGGTACAGGGAAGTTTCAGCGTGTGCAAGGTACCATGAATTCTCTTCAGTACCAGGAGATATTGGATGAAAATGTGATGCAGTCCGTCACAAACCTGAGGCTTGGGAGACGTTGGACCTTTCAACAGGACAATGATCCCAAGCATACCTCCAAGTCCACTAGAGCATGGTTGCAGAGTAAAGGCTGGAACATTTTGGAGTGGCCATCGCAGTCACCAGACTTAAATCCGATTGAGAACCTCTGGTGGGACTTAAAGAAAGCAGTTGCAGTGCGCAAGCCTAAGAATGTGACTGAACTGGAGGCTTTTGCCCATGAAGAATGGGCGAAGATACCCGTAGATCGCTGCAAGACACTTGTGTCAAGCTATGCTTCACGTTTAAAAGCTGTTATAACTGTAAAAGGATGTTGTACTAAGTACTAAGATTGAATGTCACTTGGGGGTTGAATAAAACTGATAATGATGTGAGCACAGAAAAGACATTTGTGGTTATTTCATTATAAATGTTATCTTATATTTGTCTGACCTACAAGTGCCCCTTTGATTTAAATGTAAGCAAGATGACTGAATGATCAAAATCAATGTCAAACTGGCCAAAACACTCAATTTCAGTGGGGGTTGAATAATTTTGAACACAACTGTATATCTCCACTGGATTTGGTTTCTTTTTAAAATTCTTTTCTTTTCATGCTGTTAACAATTCTGGATAAGGCCTTTTTGAAGAAGCCTGACTGGAATGGCCTAGTCCAATGATGGCGAACCTTTTAGACACCGAGTGACCAAACTGCATGTGCATGCCAAACTGAAAGGTGCATGTGTGTACGCATGAGCAGACATGCGCAGCAGAGACCCAAAGACCAGCTGGCTGGCGGGAGGTGGGGCATTCCAACACTGGCAGCATGGCAGGATCATCTTCTTTCATGAGCTTCTGTTTTGTCATTTGCAGGGAAACAGAAGCTCATGAAAGAAAAGCCATGGAGATCTGACCTGGGACACACGCATGCTATAGGTTCGCCAACAGGGGCCTAATCTCTTTTGTTTGATGAATTCATCCAATATTTTAATAACTTGTATATTTATCTAACTTTACTAAACTTACTCATTAGAATACTCCCTGCTTTCACTTTTTTTCTTGGACATTTGCAGATTTTTGCTTTCTTACAACTTCTCCCCCTTTTTTGGGGTGTGTGTGAATATTGACTGTTTCTCCTTGGCTTACTGTTGCTAGTATGAGGCTGCTGTTGGTTTGGATGCCCTGCAAGTTTTGAATTCCAAAACAGTTTTGGATTAAAACAAATATTTACTGTTTCTACTGCTACTTATGAAAGGGTTCCATTGTCTAAATGTGCTGTTTATAAGATGGAACTCTTTGTTAGCTAAAAATGTTGACAGAGCAGAAGTAGAAAAGAAAACTATTTCCATTTGTCGAAGATAAATATAAAGATTCATTTTTTTGTTTGAGAAGAAGTTTACCTTTTTTCAAGTGTCCATTTCTTTGTGGGGTGGGCTTGTTTACCAAAGAAGAGAAGCTAAAAACCAGAGGAAAAATTGTTCTCAAATCTGAATAGGAGAGCTGGAAGTTAACTTCCTCGAAAATAGACTAATATTTACCTTCTGATATATGTGATTAGGATGGAGTGTAATTTGTTTATATAAAATCCAGTGCATGATTGATCTTTTCCATACTAGGATGCTCTCTGGATAAAATAAGTCTTCATGTGTTGGACATTTCTCCCGTTTATTGGGAGAAAAAGTCGCTTCTTCTTTGATTGGATTATAGCTGTGGTTAACTGATATGCTGTTTAAAATACAAAAATTTTTGACAGGCAAATTTGCATGCTTTTTGTTTTATCTTCTCATAAAAAAGCTTTTCTGAAAGTTGTTTTATAATCTTTTGAGTCTTGATTCATTTTTCTCACTCGTGTACCCCATGCAGGTTTGAATCAATTGGAGAGAAGTGACAACCGTATCCATGTATATCAGAATGAAATATAGCATAAGAATGCCATGAAAATAAATGCCTGAGATACACAGATAGTCCTTGACTTACAACAGTTCATTTAGTGACCATTCAAAGTTACAACAGCACTGAAAAAAGTGACATGACCATTTTTCACACTTATGACCTTTGAAGCATCCCTATGATCATGTGATCAAAATTCAGACACTTGGCAAATGGTTTATACTTATGACCATTGCCACGTCCTAAGATCACATGATCACTTTTTGCAACCTACTGACAAGCAAAGTCAATGGGGAAGCAGCCATTCACTTAACAGTTGTGGCAGGGAAGGTCGTAAAAGAGGGCAAAACTCACTTAACAAATGTCTTAACAAATTTTAGACTCAATTGTGGTCATGAGTTGTGGTGGCACAGTGATTAGAGTGCAGTATTGCAGGCTACTTCTTCTGACCACCAGCTGCCAACAGTTTGGCAGATTGAATCTCACCAGGCTCAAGGTTGACTCAGCCTTCCTGTCAGGGTTCCAAGTAACATCCCCAATGAAAGAAGACTCTGAGGCTTGAATTTCCTCAAAGTTTCATTTTATTAGAGATTACATATCACCCACACTCTGTATAATCCCTCCTCCCATTTTCCCATAATAGAAAATGTGGCAGGCCTGAAGGCCAAAAGGTAAAAGATGGCTTCCAGGTTTGACACTTCCATCCTTCCAAGGTCGGAAAAATGGGAACCCAGATTGTTGGGGGCAATATGCTGACTCTGTAAACCGCTTAGAGATGGTGTGAAGCAGTATATAAGTCTAAGTTCTATTGCTGTAAGTCGAGGACTACCTGTAGTGTTAAAAGGGTAACATTTGCAAGTAAGATTACTGCATTTTACTGAGTAAAGGTATTTTCTGAAATTTTTATTCACTTATTTAACACATTTTTATAGTCACCCAACTCTCAAATAGGTGACTCTGGGCAGCTTACAACATTTAAAAAATTCGTCATATAATAAAAATCCATTAAAAAAATATCCCCATAAGACAGCGAAATCATAAGACAGTGAAATCAGCCACTTGGTCATTTCCATCTCCATTTATGGTCTCCAGGCCTGCTGACGAAACCACGGTTTTAGGGCCTTTCGGAGAAAACAACATGGTGGGAGGGCAATTGTACCTTGGAGGAATGATGTTCCATAAAGAATCAGCTACCCCTGAGAAAATTTATGTTGCTAAGTGAAACATTTGTTAAGTGAATGGTGCCCCAGTTTACATCTTTTTTTTTTTTTGCCAAACTTGTTAAGTTTATCGCTGCAGTTGATAAGTTAGTAACAATAACTAGGTTGCTAACTTATTGTGAATCTGGCTTCCCCATTGACTTTGCTTGATAGAAGATTGAAAAAGGTGATTGCATGACCTTGGGACCCTGCAACCATCAAAAATATGAGTCAGTTGGCAAGCATCTGAATTTTGGTCACATGACCTTGGGGTTTGCTGCAATGGTCTTAAGTGTGAAAAATGGTCATAAGTCACTTTTTTCAATGTTGCTGTAACTTTGAACAGTCACTAAATTAACTGTTGTAAGTTGAGGACTACCTGTATATCCCTACTCGATGTTACCTTGTCCAGACTTCCCATCGTGTGGGCTGGGTGGGTGTAATGGGGGAGAGACAGTCTTTCCAATAGCCTGGCCCCAAAGTATGTAGGGCTTTAAAGGTGATAACCAGCACCTTGAATTGTATGTATTGTTTCTATTTCAAGGAAATGTTATAATTGGGGAAAATAGTAATAATAATAATAATAATAATAATAACAACAACAACAATCTTTATTGCTATTGTAATAAAATAAAATAAAATTACAATGAAATTGGTTTGAGCATTGTGCTAACATTTGCATCAGGTGGAATACAGACAGCAGTGACAACCATAACAGAAATCTCTCCAGGCAGTTAAAATGGCCGACAAATGACAGTTGGGAATTCCACGTCTGCAGAACAGTGCGCACAAGCAACTCCACCGCTAGTACACCAGTTATCATGGGTGTAAATACACAGTCTTCCACCCTTGCTTCCACCAGAGTTGTTGTCTCTGTCAAAGCAGTGTGTGGTGCGGCTAGTTAGCTCCACAGACGCATCCGATACAAGTGGATGAAGCCAGGTCTCTGTGATGATCATCACACAGCAGTCACGAATGAGCTTATTCGCTGCCATCCATAGCTCCAGTTCATCGGTTTTGTGGACAAAGGATCCAGAGTTGGTTAAGAAATGCTTGGCAATGCTGGTCTGTGAGGCTGCTTCCATAATTGAACTAGCAAACCTGCTCTGCATCCCTGCTTCTGCTTTGGCTCTCTTCGCTGCCTCCAAGGCCAAACAACGATCCATGGAGAGCCTGGCAGTCTTACTGTGTCACTCGGTATATTATGAGACTGCTGGAAGTCGCTGGTAATATCAAGTCGACTAGAAGATCTTTATCTTTAATAATAAGTTAATAATGACTTAATAACTCCCTGTGGGTATAGACTAGTTTTTGTCTAACTCTGCTGTGACACCAGGAGCTCAAAGCCGCTGCACCTAAGCGCGCCGCCATCTTGGGGAAAAAAAAGTCAATAATAGGCCACAGTGTGAAGTACAAATAACACCAGGAATGGGTGAGGAGTTCCTTATTGATTCCCCAGTTTTTAATATGTAAAACAAATTATGTCATTTAGGTGTATAATAATATATTGTAATTGTAACAGTCTTTATCAGGAGTGGTGAAATTCCTGCAATAATAAAATTTGGAGAATCTTTTGTAACATTAAAAAAACACTGCTACACGTAGAAGAATAATTACAACATTTCACAACTGGGTTGCCTATGTTATTTGGGTTGATGTTATTGTATAGTCATTAAAATTTGTTACCACATGTCTATAGGAAAATGAGTGAGTAACATTCATAGTGCTATGTACTCACAAAATATTAAGAAATATTGACTAGAGGCATTTCACAGTGTTCAGTTACATTAATTCAGTGGGAAAATTCTCAGAAGCAATAAGGTGAACTTTAAGATTAAAGCATTGAGGTTTTTTAAAAAAATAATCCAATTATTTATAGAAAAGTAAATAGATCAGGTAGCGGATGACTATACAACTGATCTGACAATTAATTTACTTATGCTTCTTAATATAAAAGATGGGACAGTGGGTTGAACGTATATAAATACAGACTAACCCCTGCTCCCTTCTAGCACTGATGTTGTTATCTAGTTTGGTAAGGCAACATCTGCAAGAAAGCATCTAAGTTCAGAGAGCATCAAGGAACCCACAACAGAGACCATACTGGAGGAGATCATCTGTAAACAGGTGTTGTTATGGTTCACCATGTGCAATATGGTATTTTGCTACAGGAGCTCCAACATATTCCCATAATAACCAATGTGCCCACGATCTAAAAAGATTAGCTGCCTCTGACCTATATATCTCATTTTTAGTGATGCTACTTTCTTCCATGTTTAGATGGAAGAAAATCTGTTGTCCTGGATTGTTAATTAAAAATATAACAGATTGCAAGAACTTACACAGTTATAATTGATTTCATAGCTTTGGATCCTAGGATTTCTTGCACAAATGGGAGAACCTAGGGTTCTTTCTCCTAGCAGCTAACTGTCCCTGTCCCAATAGGTGTTTGCTCTTTTCTGCACATCTCATTGTGAACTGTTCTAGAATAATCCTAAAAGTGACTTTTTCCAAATATACCGTAATATGTTATGTGACAGAATTGTTTGGATCAAAGCCATCAATGTTTCTTCTATTCAAAACTGACATAAAGCTGACTATGTTACATGATTTCTGATCAGAACTCACAGAAAAATGAGCCTGTAAGTCCATATAAAATATTTAAAAATTATTATAGATAGTATTTAACTATCTGGCTCTCTTTTAGGAATGTTCAACTTTTTTCAAGCTTCATATTTTAAATTCAAAGGATAATGGCAGAATTTGTTTGATTAAGAATTTTGTTGTTAAATAACTCTAAATATTGTCTGCTTTCTCTTCAGCTATTTGCATCATATTGGTGCATTTATTGATAAGATACAGACTGCATTTTTTGCCAGAGAGTGTTGCCGTTGTTTCTCTAGGTGAGTACTAATAGTAGCAGGAAACTTTATACTGTTCTGTTTGAATAAATGACAGTCACTGATATTTTCAAAGTCTAGATTGTAATTTAATCCAAGGTTTGCTTTTAGGGGGTTATTTGCCTATATAATACATTGTAAGATTCAACACAATGTAAGTACACCACACAGAAAAATCCTGTGAAGTTCACTAGTGTGAAAGGGGATAAATAATATGATTGGTTCCAAGTCAATTTATTAGACAATTTATGAGACAGATTTACATGGCCAGGACGTGGGTGACTGTGTGAGGGGCAGTCACTGATGATCATGGCCGAACAAGGATTTTAACTTACAGCCCTCAGGTTAAGGTTCTTTAATCATGATGATTGTACATATTCGTTTTAAGAGAATGAAGGATGCAGATTATTATTGTGCAAGGAGCAATGGCAATATCCAAATCCCTCTCTGTAAATCTGGCACTGCTGTTGGCAGTTTCAACATCTTCTCTGCTTGAAGTAGATCAGAGCTGTGAAAGATATAATCTTGAGCATTCTGGGACTCGCTTTTACCTTGCCTAATAAGTGATTGATACTCTGAGAGCTGTCATAAGAGCATTTTGCTTTGCTATTTTAGAATATTATTCTAAAGTATTCACTAAGGCTGCATTACTATTACTATTAGTCTTCTCATCATTCCTATCACCCATCTCCTCCCACTTGTATGACTGTAACTTGTTGCTTGTATCCTTACAATTTATATTGATATTGATTGTTTCCTGATTGCTTACTTGTACTCTATGACTATCATTAAGGGTTGTACCTTATGATTCTTGACGAATGTATCTTGTCTTTTTATGTATACTGAGAGCATTGGCACCAAAGACAAATTCCTTGTCTGTCCCATCATACTTGGCCAATAAAGAATTATATTCTGTTCTGTTCTGTTCTGTTCTAAAGAGCACCTCCCCAACTGAGTCTGAATGTTATTTCTCCTCATCCTGTATAACTTACATTAAAAAAAAAAATCCAGATAGCAATAACAATAGCGCTTAGACATATATATTACTTAGTGCTTTCTAGCCCTCTCTTAAGTGGTTTACAGAGTAAGCCTATTGTCCCCAACAGTCTTGTCCTCATTTTACCCACCTCAGAAAAATGGAAGGCTAAGTCAACCTTGAGCCTGGTGAGATTTGATCTGTCAAACTGCTGGCAGCTGGTGATCAGCAGAAGTAGCCTGCAGTTCTGCACTCTAACCACTGCACCACTGTGGTTCTTGAGAATGAGATCATTCTCATTGTCATCAACCAATGTGATTATTAGCTAAACTATTGCACATGATGGATAGTATTGACAAACAGATATGAAGGTAATTGGATTGGTCTTAGCTGGTCTTTGAGAACCCTTTCATTTCATTTCATTTCATTTCTTTTATTTCTATACCGCCCTTCTCCCTTTCGGGACTCAGGGCGGTGTACAGCCAGAATAAAAATGATAATACAGAATTTAAAAAACAGTACCCTAACATTAACAGCAAACAGAGAGCCATCTCTTTCTGGATTATGGTTGTTGTTTCAGCCATTGTGCAGATTGTTCCTATAAATATATGAACAGCTGTGCTACATTTCTAGGGCAGTGTTTTTCAACCTTTTTTGTGCAAAGGCACACTTTTTTCATGAAAAAAATCACGAGGCACACCACCACCATTAGAAAATGTTAAAACGTATTTTATAATTGTTCATATTTCTGTTTACTTACTCAGTGCAAAACCTGGGCATGTTTGGCTGAACACAAAGCTGATATTCTGGCAGAAATCGAAGAAAGACACACATGTAGCTCTTCGTCAACAGCTCTCAGTCTCTCTCTGTCTTTAGTTTTTATAGCAATCAGGCTTGAAAAGCTCATCTCACACAGATATGTAGTGGAAAATGGGAGCAATGTCAAAATAGCTTTGTTTGCCAGAACGGGGAACTCCTTGGCAGTATCCAACCAAAAACTGTCCAAAGGTAGATCAGCAAATCTTAGCTTGAAACCACGATTTTGTCTCAGTTCAGTTAGTTCCTCCTGCTCCTGTAAAGTCATGTCCTTTCCACCAACTGATGCTGAGCTATAAGGGTCCCTAACCCAGTCAAGGCATTCAGTGGAGACTGAAGAGAAATAAAATGACAATAAAATAAAAACAAGAGTTTTTAAATGTTTAACTATTATCTCACACAGTGCAGTAGTGTGAACACCTTGCCATTGTTTGGTGAGTGTGAACATTTCATTAGAAGCCGCATGTTATGGATGAAATTGGAATTTTTCCCACGGCACACCAGACAATATCTCACGGCACACTAGTGTGCCACGGCACAGTGGTTGAAAAACGCTGTTCTAGGGCATCAGCAGGAAAAAGTATAAAATCTGGTAACTTGCATAATAAACAGTATGTGTGCTTACACTTAGAGGGAGGCAGACAGAGCTCTTATGAACAGAACTCACAGAGTGAACTAAAGAATTTATGATAAGATAAACTTGTGGTCCTTTCTCTCCCTCATTTGTGATTAGATAAATATATTAATTCGCTTAAGTTGAGTTCAATTCCTCATGCCTGGCTGGAAATTTTTGGGACTTTCCAGGCTAGTTTATAGTCTGGAATTTCTTAATAGTCTCCCATCCAAGTACATTTAAACTCAACCCCATTTAGTTTATAAGCATGGACAGAATAGATAGTTATTTACTGCTTGCTGGAGTTAAAGATGACTATAAATCAATCTTGGTTCGTGGGGACTCCATGGATACTCTGTTTTTCTTGACAGCAGTATGGCAGTGGTTTGCCATTGCTGTCTTCTAACAGAGAGAAATGGGCCAGTATTAAAAACCATAGAATGAAGCTGGTTTAAATGCAATCCACAAAATGTAATCCACATTACATTTTGTAATCTACAGTCTGAATTCTTTACCACCTCCTTGAGATGTTGTAGTGGTACTCTTGTGCTACTCCAGAGCCCTTCAAAGAAAATTCTGTAGATCATTGTCAAAAGATGGGAAATGAGCAAATGAGTTAAAAGGTAATATTAGCAGCTTTGTTTTCAGGGAATACCAAAATACATGATCATGATGAATCACCTGCTTGTCCCACATAGTTTTGTAATCAACATAAAAAGCTCAAAATTACGAACTGCCTTCTCTGTTGCTGGACAGAAGTCCAGATAACTAGAGCTTGCTGGCCTTAGGAAACGCCCTGAAAACATGACTGTTCTCTCAGTCACTAAGGCATGGGCCATCAGTGTGTGTTAATATGGGCAAGGTGAAATTTGATCCTAGCAACTATAAGTATTGATATCTTCCTTCCTTCCTTCCTTCCTTCCTTCCTTCCTTCCTTCCTTCCTTCCTTCCTTCCTTCCTTCCTACCTACCTACCTACCTACCTACCTACCTACCTACCTACCTACTTTTTATTTATTTATTTCCCTATCTATTTTCCATATTACTAGATTGTTTTTGTTGTCAGTTGTCTAAAGTTACATGGCAACTGTGGTTGTATATGCAATAAATAAATAAATAAATGCTAAGCTCTTCAATTGCCCAACTCGTGGGGTTATGAAATTGTTCTTCGATATCAGAGCAAGCTAATAGCAACTGTAGAGCTGTTTTCAGTTTCCTGTTCTGGTCTCTCAGCAGATTGGATCTGTTATGAATAACGTCAAGACAGACAGGATAAGTCCAGAAATCAGAGCTTTATGAAAAACTTTGCAGGCATAATGAGGATGAGGAGGAAGGAATGCAGGGCCACTTTTTGAGACTATATTTCCTTTTAAATTACTCATATGCAGTGACTTACAACTTTCAATGATCAGATGAACAGATGAATTGTTCTTTGTCTGTTTTTTCTTTTTAGGTATCTTGATGGGCGCAGTTATAAAAATTATAGAATCTCAAAAGCTGGCCAACTGGAAGGTATATCAGCAATTTTTACAATACATTTATCATATAATTGATGCCATACTTATTTTAAATAATTCAACTTGAATGCTCAACTCCCAATTACTGTAATATTTTTTTCTTCATTGCTAAAGGAGAAAGAATTTTTTTATTGGTCATCTCAGTTCAATAAGCTGTACAAACAGCTAGCTGGTAATTCTAGGAGTTATAATCCAACACATAGATATCAAAGATAGCTGGCATACCATATTTTTCGGAGTATAAGGCACACCTTTTTCTGCCAAAAAAGGAGGCGAAAATCTGGAGGCTGGGGAGGACAAAAACAAGTAAAAACCAAGCCCCCAGTGTTTTACAAAAAACAGGGTGGGCAGAGGGTTTGGGAGGCCTGCAGAGTGCTCCTGGGGGCTGGGGAGGACAAAAACAGGCTGCTTTTTGCTCGTTTTTGCCCACCACAGCCCCCAGGAGCATTTTGCAGGCCTCCCAAATGCTCTGTGTATCTTAAATTTACCTCTTCAAAATCTTGTTGTATCTTATACTCCAGTGTGTCTTATAGTCCGAAAAATATGGTAATTATATTATATAATTATAATACAGAAATGGAACAACCTCTTCTTTGCACTTTTAATAAACCCTAAATGTTTTTGTACTTTTATAAAACTGAGATTTCCTAAGCCACCGATAGGCAACCAGCAGTCAACATTACTCCTTTTATGATCTCATGGAATGAACAAGGACAGGATTTTCGGTCTAATTTAGGGGATTTGAGGAATTAAGAGGGGAGGATTAAGGTTTGTTAGGATTAAGAGAGAAAGTAAGTATATTTAGTCCTTTAAAGCCCACCAAAAAATGAGAAAGAACCAAAATCTACCCGTGTCACATTCAATTAAAAACTGTGTTCCAAACAATCAAAAGACTTCCTTCTATATATTTTTATTCCAGGATCCTTAATTTTAAATATATAATTTTAGATTCTTCATGCCAGTGGGTGATACTTAATAATAATAATACATTACTTCACTATATTATCTTTGTTATTATGTTGCCTATTTTGACAATTCAGATATTAGGGTAGTACTTTCTTTGAGGTTTCTCAATTCTTCCTCCACCTATTTTCTCCCCAAGTGCAATCCTGTGAAGTGAGTTGGATTGAGCAAGAGAAACTGTCACAAGATCACCAAGCTGGCTATCATGCCTAAATTGGGACTAGTGAAGAAGAAAACAACCAGCAACAAGCTGGATGGGCTGAATTAAAATGGCAATGGAAGACTTAAATGACTAAGTTAAGAATAGATTATCCTGGAGAAAACATATCTATATGATGACTAGAAATCAACACTCATTTGGTGGCACGTACTGTAATAAAATGTTCCTATTTTTATTAGAGTGCTGGATTTACCTTTGTTCCAATATGGTATTATTCCCATTCTCATATATCTCATAATTCCTTAATCTTTTTTTGCAGGAAGAAGAAATGTTTCGTCCTAATATGTTTTTTCTTCTTTTACTTCCACCAATTATATTTGAATCTGGGTATTCATTGCACAAAGTGAGTGGTTTTTTTTTTTGGTTGTTCATTACAATGATTTGTATACAGCCTACTCACGGTCAATTACAATAGTAGAACAAGCAGAAAATAAGATTGCAAAATTCACCAGCCAGAAACAATACTATATTTCATTAAAATTATAAACATCTAAAACCCTCTAAAAGCTTAGGAATTAATGGAAATAATTGACGTTGGTCAAATCATTGACAGACCAATACATGCCAGGCTTACCCTTTATATCTGGTTTCTGTGGTTAGCCAGAATGAGTTTGAATGTGTCATTCCTGAAGAAGTGGAAAGGGATATGATGGGGATAGAGGATCAGTCCTTTCTTTTTTGCTTCATTATATGGTTTTTATTATTTTATTATTAGTTTATTCTGCCCAGCTTTGTCATTGAGTAGGGCAACTTTATTAAACTTTATTAAAGAGATGCCTAGAGAGGAGATGGAGATCCATACGGTCTGAATCTGACCGAACACAGGTGAGAGCCCATTTACGGACTTACCTCGTGGCGCTGAGAGTGGCTAAACGTCATCACTGTGCAACTCTCATCGCATCCGCAGATAACCGCCCTGCCGCCCTGTTTAGGGTGACCCGCTCCCTCCTTCAACAGAGGGTGCGGGAAGTCCCTTTACAGGGTAGAGCAGAGGAATTTGGGATTTATCTGCAGGATAAAATCGCTCGGATTCAGAGCGAGTTAGTCCCCATCGATAGTGGCCCAGTGGGATGCCCCGAGGCAGATCTTGAGACAGTTTTGTGGGAAGAGTAACTCTGTTACTTCCGAAGATATGGACAGTTTACGTGGGCGACTGCGAGCCACCACATGTCTATTGGACTCGTGTCCCTCCTGGCTTGTACTGGCATCCTGGGAGGTTACACGAGGCTGGCTCCAGGAGGTGGTCAACGCTTCTCTTAGTGAGGGTTTCTTGCCTGCCTCCCTTAAAGAGGCAATGGTGAGACCCCTCCTGAAGAAGCCCTCTCTGGACCCAGCATTGTTGGTTAATTACCGTCCGGTCTCCAACCGTCACTTTTTGGCGAAAGTTGTAGAGAGTGTGGTGGCACAACAGTTTCCCCGTCATCTGGAGGAAGTTGATTATCTGGACCCGCGCCAGTCCGGCTTCCGGCCCGGGCACAGCACCGAGACGGCATTGGTCGCGTTGGTAGATGATCTCTGGAGGGCCAGAGATGGGGGTTGTTCCTCCATCCTGGTCCTACTAGACCTCTCAGCGGCTTTTGATACCATCGACCATGGTATCCTATTGCATCGGCTGGAGGGGTTGGGGGTGAGGGGCACCGTATTACGGTGGTTCTCCTTCTACCTCTCCGGTCGATCGCAATTTGTGTTGGCAGGAGAGCAGAGGTCGACCTCGAGACCCCTCACTTGTGGGGTGCCTCAGGGGTCGGTCCTCTCGCCTCTCCTGTTCAACACATATATGAAGCCGCTGGGCGAGATCATCCGTAGTTTTGGGGTAGAGTACCATCTCTACGCTGATGATACACAGCTGTATATATCTACCCCAAACCACCCCAACGATGCCGTAGCGGTGATGTGCCAGTGCCTGGAAGCTGTGCGGGCCTGGATGGGAAGTAACAGACTCAGACTCAACCCGTCCAAGACCGAGTGGCTGTGGTTTCCGGCATCCTGGTACAACCAGTTGACTCCATCACTGGCCATAGGCGACGAACATCTTACCCCTGTTGATGGGGCACGCAACTTGGGCGTCCTCCTGGATACCCGGCTGTCCATGGAAGATCAAGTGACAGCTTTGGCCAGGAGGGCATTTTACCAGGTTTGCCTGGTATGCCAGTTGCATCCCCTATTGGATCGGGATGCCCTATGCACAGTCACTCATGCCCTCGTGACATCCCGACTGGACTACTGCAATTCTCTCTACATGGGGCTCCCCTTCAGGTGCACCCGAAGACTTCAGCTTGTCCAGAATGCAGCCGCGCGAGCAATTATAGGAACCTCGAGGTTTACCCACGTAACACCGCTCTTGCGCGAGCTGCATTGGCTGCCTGTCATCTTTCGGGTGCGCTTCAAGGTGTTAGTCACCATCTTTAAAGCGCTCCATGGCACGGGACCTAGCTATCTGCGGGATCGGATTCTGCCCCATACATCCCTGCGGCCGATTCGCTCCCACAGAGAGGGACTTCTCCGGGTGCCGTCCACTAGGCTATGCCAGCGGGCAACGCCCAGGGGAAGGACCTTCTCTGTGGCGGGCCCAGCCCTCTGGAATGACTTTCCCCTCAAAATTAGAACAACGACGGACCTCCGCTCCTTCCATCAAAAATTGAAAACACACTTTTTCTCCTTGGCCGGCCTAGGTTAGTCTTCCGTTTTTAATTGGGTTTTTAGGGGGGCTTAGTTTTAGTATAGTGGGTTTTAGCGCAGGGATATTTTGTTTAATTTTCTATCTTAGCTATTTATGTATTTTTATATTTGTATTTTTTAACTTCCCTGTGCACCGCTCCGAGTCCCTCTGGGGAGAGGAGGCAGTCTATAAAATAAAATTATTATTATTATTATTATTATTATTATTATTAAACAAGAAAGAAGAAAGCAAAGAGGAACCTCAGTCTGCATAGATAGTAATGTCCCTGGATCTGAAAGTCCAGTTTATTCATGCCAGATATTTATGATTTACCAATATTTACACTTGGATGAGGAAATGCATCCTATGCTTCTCCAAACCATGTATTTATGTATTTATTGAATTTATTTTTTACCCTAATTATGTGTTGTACAACATTAATTTTTACATTTGCTTGGATTCAGGTACTGATAATGATTGCAGATGATTTTTGTTTATAGCATTTTCAAAAGTCTCTTTTGTTATATCTCCTTTGCATTTTCATATTTTAGGGGAACTTCTTCCAGAACATAGGCTCCATCACCTTGTTTTCTGTGATTGGAACAGCTATTTCAGCTTTCATAGTTGGCGGAGGAATTTACTTTCTTGGTCAGGTGAGAATGTGCATGGAGAACTTTGTATACATGAACTTCATTGTGGTGTGGAATGCTCTCCAGAAATTAAGGATATAGAATGAAGTTTAACAGAAATATTTGCAGTAGGAGAATAGCTGGAATAATTGGTAAAGATAAATGAATATATCTATTTTTATTTCTCCCAATACTTTTTCCATTCTAAGTTTCTTTCAATTTCTTCATTATGAGTTCTTTTAAAAAATAAATAAATAATTGAATGCATTTTCCTATACATTTCTCCTAACAAAGGAATGAACTCATCACTGGCAAAAGGAATTCCCCTTAGCCTCCTGCCTTCTTTCTCCTCTGTCTAGAGCAGATTAGGCAACATGGAATCAGGGAATGGAGAAGAAAAAGAAACACTTTTGTATGCTTAGGAAGTGCATTCATGTAGTGTTGGAACTGAAAATTTCCTGTATGGATTTTGCATACAGATTTCCTAGCACACATATTCCTTGTAAGCAACTTTACCTAATGTATTTTTAATGTTACCCTTATGAAAATGTCCATTTTTTGGCATACTTTCTTCTAATATACATTTTTGTAATGGTATTTTTATTAGAGAATAAGCCCTTCATAAGGGCTTAAATACATGCAAAAGCTAATCATAAAATACAATTGTTTTTTTTTGATAAATCAAAGCAATGTTTTAAGAATCAGTTTGGTGTGGTAGTTAAGGCATCAGGCTAGGAAACAAGATATTGGGAGTTCTAGTCATGCTTTATGGATGAAACCAGCAGGTTGACCTTGGGCCCAGCTTTTTCCTTTCCATCCTAAGAAGAAGGCCATGGCAAACCACTTCCAAAATCTTGCCAAGAAAACTGCAGAATCTAGATAGTTGCCAGAAGTCGAGACTGACTCGAAGGCTCAATCAATCAATCAGGGTTCCAACTGGATGGCCTAATTAAATCATGAGCCTTGAGCCAAGCTTCAAAAGAAATCCTGTTATTTATTAGGAGCAAAATGTTGGCACTGCCCAGTTTCCTGGAATTACTGTATTTCAAAATCTTGCATATATCTGACCAATGACATATTCTCTTCTTTGACTATTCAAAATCTGAAATTGACTTCCTAGAGTTATTTACCATTTGGTCCCTTGGATCTTCTACATCAGAGGTGTCAAACTCGATTTCATTGAGTGCAACATCAGGGTTGTGTTTGACCTCATGGGGTCAGGGTGGGCATGGTCAGCTCGACATGGCCAGAGTGCTCTGCTAGCAAAAATGGACTTCTGATCTTTTTTGGCTACCACAGCCTCCTGCAACCCTCTGCCAGTGAAAACAGAGGCCCTCCCGAGCTCTGTTTTCGCTGGCAGAGACCCTGGTCCTTCATTTTTTCCAAGGCAGACCTGTGGGCCAGATCTAAGTACCTTGAGTTTGACACTCTGTTCTACATCAGACATCATTTTGCTTTTCAGGTTGCTGGCATTTTACATAAGGGAACAACAGTAATTGTTTCCCTAGCTATAGCAGGTTGTCTGACTTTCAGATGGTTTTAATTAAATCCCAGAGCAGCAAAGGAAAGGCAGAGTATCCCCACTGGGGAACTCCCAGGTAATTAATTACTGCCACAGCAGAGACTGTATCTTTATCTAACATAATGCAAAGCAAGGTGATAGCACCGGCATTTAATATTTGTAATAAATCAGAAGACACTTATATTTAAGATAGGACTGTTTGTGTTGAGAGTTCCTGTAATAACTCTCAAGGTAGAGTTGGAAGGGACCTGCAAAATAATCAAGTCCAGAAGTGTAGAGCTTTTCAGAGGCAAGAGCTACATTCTTAAAAAGTGGGAAGAGCCAGGGCAAAAAGGGACAAGACTAGAACAAAAGCTAAATTTATTTTTTACTGCATATTTAGTAAAATTAATTTTAATAAAATTATTAAAAGTATTATCTTTATTTAAGATAAATTTTAATTAATTTTATTAATTAAATGAAGATAATATGACTGCCTCCCCACCTCCCCATACAAGATTTTCTCATTTTTGTCTCATTAAAATAGTGTCTAGTGTAATCTTGTGGTTGGACTTAACATTTTGGGAACTGCATGTCACTTGGAGGATAGTTCAATGTGGGGAATCAGTGACCCATGAGCCATTGCTGACTTCAAAGTCACAGCATTCTTCAACTTTGGCCATGTTGGCTAGGGCTAGTGGGAGCTGCAGTTCAACTTAGGTTAGGATCTGCAATCAAGACTACTGCTTCAAGCCTTTGAACATATGATGAAGGACAGAATTACCTAGAAATGGCTTTTACATTTAACGATCCCCCCTTTAATATCTATTTATTCAAAGTCTGCTCTCTAAAGTATTTCCCAACCTTGACAAATACCAGATGCATAGTTTTCATTTCCCAGAATTCTCAACAATGGCGAGTCAGGCTATTGATGAGAATTTCAGAAAAGTGAATTTCAGAAGTTCAGAAAAATGAGCTGCGATAGGTATTCAAATTCTATATGCAATTCTGATCAATTAAAGTCTGGTTAACTAAAAGAAAGCTGTGATTAATTAAAAAGAAGAAAAAAATAGCTGTTTAAAAAAATGAAAGGAAATAATTGCCTCAGGTAGGCCTCAGATTGATTATCTTTCTTTGCACAAATCCACCTGTCTCTTGAAATCTATTACTGAAACTTCATTCTATAAGCACTTTTGTCATCAGAGTGATAACTACTTTGATGGCCTGTAGTTGGAGATGTCTTTTTAGAAAAGTAGTGTAAATTTGCAAAGGATCCTACATCATCTTGCTATTGCTTCAAGTATGACTCTAATCTTAGTTTTCACTTCACTTATTCATTTCATTAGTTTATGCTTCACGTTTTAACTCTATATGCATATTGCTACTGTTTTGTAGATCTATTGTACAGTAATTAAATTTAAATTGTCCCTTCCACTTGTAATTGCTGTCAGGTGGCATATAAATTTTAACAAATATGATTGTTTATCTGTTCAGAACAATGTGAAATTATAGCTGCAGGTACTTTAGCTGTGTTGGCCTTTATATGCATCAGGTTCTTCTTAAAAACCTAGGGTATTGCAATGTATTGATGTAATTTGCAGTTGCAAACAGTGTGGTCATTTGTAATTGACAGATGGAAATTCTAAATATTATCAAAGATTTTTGGAAATGGCACCCAGTGTGTCAATAACCACTGAGACCACCATAACTGATTAATTCCTTAATCTTTCAATTTCGATATTCAGACTTTGAGTCTCAAAAGTGCTTTTTCAAGTTATCTGGACTTTGTTTTTACTTGAAGACGTTTCACTTCTCATCCAAGAAGCTTCTTCAATTCTGACTGAAGATGATATGATGTGCTGAAAGCACTATTGTTGGTCTCAGCATAAATGACATTGATTTAATTCCATTCCTTAATTCCTTATCTGATTTTATAAAAATGAAATTGCTTCAATGAGCAGATATGTGCTTCATTGAACTATACATTCATAACTTTAGGATTTTTTTTGCATTTCATGCTGAAAGCATGAATGTCTTCAGTGTTTTATGAGAAATTCAACCCTTCTTGATAACAGCATACTATATTAGTTAGGGCATAGGAATGCTCACCACAGCTTTATTGAACTCCAGGCTCTTGAGGGAGACCAAAAGACAGCTTTTCTTGAAACATACAAAAATCCACATCAGGGCAATACCTTGGTGACAATGGAAGATTTATGTTCTAAGAAATCTTCATGGGAAGTAAATTTGGAAGTTTCCTCATTTTTTGAAAACACAGAATCCATCAGTAAACTCAAACAAGCAAACTCCCTTTGTGATCCTTGAGCGAATATGCTAGTTCCTTGATAGAGGGAAAGGAGGAGAGTTAACTTTTATAAGATTTCTGTTTTTCTCAATTTTTCTAGGCTGATGTAATTTATAAACTGAATATGACTGACAGGTAAGTGTTGAGAGAAATTTATATAATATTTGTATACTTGTAAGAGTCTTCAAGCTGCTGCAGTGACTACATTTATCTGTTAGGTTCTTGATACCTGAGCACTATAGTTAGACAGGATGCTGGTTACTATACTTGTGGCCAATGTTAAGTTCAGTGATGTTGTAATGCTTAACAGGGTTTAGATAAGTAGGTGGAAAAGTGGATCAGAGAGGATAGGGGAACTCAACATGGCATAGCAATGTGCCTTCAGTCTTTTCACTATAAAGAAGTCGTTGCTTCTTAATTTTAGTATACAGCACCAGATGACTTGCATCACATGGTTTGGCTAAATCTGTATTAGTTTTGAAAAATCCTAGAAAATGACTGAAAGATTACTAGAAGAGAGCAGACATCTATATCTTACGGATCTGACAAATTAACAGCAATGGTTAGAAAGATATTGTAATTACATATTATGATGTATATTGTTTGTTAAAATGTTATGTTTTAATAGAAGGGATACATTTGATGATGAAAGTTCTCAAAAGGTGTCTAGGATGTCCTGCTAAACCAGAAAAGAAATCTAAGTGCAACCTGTTAATAATAAATATTAAATTAAAAATTTAGATTAATTACATTATAATGAAAATCTGTCATTGAGCAGGTTGCTTTTAAATATTTAAAACATATGCTCTTTTATTGTTCTTGATAACAATAAAGAATCTGCATGGGCTCAGATTCATCTTCTGTTAGAATGAGGAAAAAACATTAATGCATTCCAGGATAATGATGATCTAAATCCATTGATGCATTTCTGGCTTGCTGTGTAAGCCTCAAACAATAGGTTTTAATAATTCAGACATTATGTTAATATATTTATTGTATTTCCTAACAGTTTTGCCTTTGGTTCCTTGATCTCTGCTGTTGATCCAGTAGCTACTATTGCTATCTTTAATGCTCTTAATGTGGACCCTGTGCTTAACATGTTGGTCTTTGGAGAAAGCATTCTCAATGATGCAGTCTCAATTGTCCTGACAAAGTAAGTACATTCATCTACATGAAAGAAAAAAAATCATTTGAAATTAATGCTCATTTAGACAAAGAGTAATGTGCTTCTTTAAACACTACTTATTTTAATGCAATAAATATGCATAATATGCACTTATGCTCTTTCTGTTAGCATGCTTTTTAACCATCACTCCTCCTTAATTGTCACATTGATGCTTGCCACCCACTCTCATATAAAACAGCCCCAATTATTCTTTCTCTTAGGAGCTACAGAAGTACAACCTATATTTAATTACATAGCAGGGTAGGAATTCATGTTGGGAATATTCTTCAGCACTAAAGTCTTTATGAATTCCTTTTTAAAATTCTGTGAAAAGCTGGTGTGTAAATTCATTCTGCTTTCATGGCTTATAATTGTTGCAGTATTGGTTTCTGGATTTGAGACCAGGAATGGAGTTATATTGTAGATGTTTACAAAGCTCAGTTTTTAATAAATCAGTAGGATATGATGGGGAAAATGGGTACTTTCTGTTTGCTTGGTTGGAAAGTCATGTAGGTGAAAGTAAATTTTCTTGATTAATTGGATGCTGTGCCTAAGGATATCATTATACAGTATTTTATTTATTTTTAAAAGCTTTCTATAGATGGCTTCCATGCATACATATTTATATTATGTGATTTGTCAAGGATCTAATTCTTGCCATGTTAGCCATACTAGGATTTGGAAGTATTTGCATGAAATATATTCATTCATTTCCTTCCTTTCCTCCATTCCTCATTCCTTCATTTTCTCATTTGCTTGAGGATCAGAAGAGCAAACACTTATTTTTAATTCTGTAATATTGTACCTTCTGCCTTTTTTCTTTGTCTGTGAAAGATCTGTTAGAAGGATTTCATTTCTTTTGCTATATGTAGGTACCCTCCTGGCTTATTTTGTACCACTTTAATAACAATAGAAAAAGCAAGTGTAGGCTTCCAGATCTTTAGAACAGCTGTGTTTCTCTTTGAAAAATAGTGCCTCTTGACTTGACTGAATGCCTTTTGTCATTCCCCCTAGACATATTACAGTGAAAGCATTTTAAGAGCAATTTCAACAATAACAACAAAAATAAAGTATTTATGGATTCTGCATTCCATATCCTAGATTCTAATGTGTAACCCCCCTTGGTTGTCTGTGTTTTTTAAAAAAAATATTATTATTATTCTCAGTACAGCAGAAGGTTTGACGAGAGAACATACATCTGATGTAAATGGATGGCAAACCTTTTTACAAGCACTGGCTTACTTTCTGAAGATGTTCTTTGGTTCTGCAGCACTGGGGACACTGACTGGTCTTATTTCTGCATTAATATCCTTTGCTTTTAGATAAAATAAATATTTTCTCTTTAATAATAACCCATTTCTTAAGATGATTATTCTTTTAAAACATAACATTTTTCACAGCAAGTGTTAGCTAGTAACAATTTCAGATTTGCATGAAACTTATATTTGTACAAGTCTTTCATTAAGGCTCAAGTTGCTCTATAATAACTCATCGTATATGCTGATGCAGTATTGCTGGCTGGGGAATTCTGGAAGTTGAAGTCGACACATCTTCTAGTTGCCAAGCTTGAGAAACACCATGTTAATAGATGAGACTAAAATATAGTTTTCCAGCTGTAGTTTTAGTACATTCATTATATTTTCAATAACATGTTAGTGAATGTTTCAGTTTCAATGCAGACATCTGATTTTATTTTCATGTTGGCAGCTTTAGAATTGAATCCTGAAATTATCCTATATCAAAAGTCTATCCGGCTAATTGGCCTGGCTCCTTTAGTGTGGAATTTATGTCAGACAAAGGGTCTGATTTTTCATAGCAGGTTGAACTGCTTTTCTGTTACAACATGTACTGTATGTTTCATCTTTTCTCCCCTTCCAGTAGTATCTGGTCAACTAAAGCATTGTTCCATTATGATCTGACTTTCTCTTTTCCTGTAAACAATAGAATTCCCTAATTCTTTTGTTGTTGTTGAAATATATGTTTAATTTACTTATTCTGTGTGCAAAGATTTGATAATAGTTAAGATGCTAGTGATAAGTAACAAAACCTATTTTACTCTTACAGTATAGATTGGAAGGGGAATTGTAGGAACACAGGAATAATAATAACAGCACCAGCAACACAACAGTAATCTTTATTACGACAATTGCTAAGCAGTATGAAAACATAGAAAATAATAGAATCACAGAGTTAGGCTGGGTCATTAATTGAAACTAAAATTACCCTCAGCTTCATATAAGGTAAAAGGAAGCCCACAATCTCTCTAGATCAGTGTTTCTCAACCTGTGATCAGCTGGCCCTGGGGGAGAGGGAGGAATGTTGTCACAGGGGGTCCCTAGAGGTATGAAGAAATGTTCTGATTTAAATCTTGTGTTAATTCTTTAAATACACGAAAGGTATTTAAAGAGGGTCCCTGGCAAAGAAAAGATTGACAACCACTGCTTTAATTGGTTCTATCGTGAACTGTTCTCATTGTTCAGATTTTTTTCCCATCACTGAACATGCCTTCCTATCAGTCTTTGATTATTTGGTGAATGATTAATGTTAATACTTCTCTGTTGAACTACAATCTGGCTACTTAGTCTATTAAGAACAATGGACATCTTCTCATGAAGAGTCAACCTATTATTGCTTAACCTATTAAGCAATGAATCATTTTCTGTTTTTTCTGACTGGCAGCTGAAAATTGACAGAAAACTATTAGGCTATGATATGCTTGAGGCCATGCAGACTTTTATGCCACTTCTCAGGATTTCCCTTGTAGGTTCCAAAGATTGAAACAGACTTCAGCTTCATCACCTCCCATTTAATTATACTCTCAATTATCTTTGTTGTTTTTACATTTATTAAAGAAAGCCTCCAGTAATGTTATGTAAGTCCAAATTCTACACATCTGATCAGCAGGAGTATTAAATATTAATAGAGGTAAAGTTGCTATGGCTGGACTGTGCTTATGAGAAATTCATGTTTATTTTTTGTCATTTTTAGTGCTTTATGCATTCCCTCTGTTAGACAAAAAGCATTATTCTATATAAATAAAAATGTAAAATAGTTTGTACGAATCCACTAATCTCAAAAACTACTGGATCGATTTACCTCAATTTTTCACACAATGTTCAAAAGGACTTTGGATAATAGAATACCAACTCATCACGTGTGTCATGTGCAAGGTACACAAATGTAAAATGTACCCACTGAAAATGTTTTCACCTCCCTGTAACTCCTCCCACCTGGCATTTCCAACAGTCAGTTCCTCAAAAAGACTGTACGGAGGCCTCTTAGGACCAAAAAGGCACTGAGATAGCAAACTCCCAGGTGGCCCAGAGAGAGAGAGAGAGAGAGAGAGAGAGAGAGAGAGAGAGAGAGAGAGAGAGAGAGAGAGAGAGAGAGAGGAAGAAATACAGTTTAATAAAAGAGGGACTAGGGGAGACAGGGTAGCAGCCTTCCAATATCTCAGAGGCTGCCACAAAGAAGAGGAAGTCAAGCTATTCTCCAAAGCACCTGAGGGCAGAACAAGAAGCAATGGGTGGAAACTAATCAAGGAGAGAAGCAACAGAACTGATGAGAAATTTCCTGACAGTTAGAACAATTAACCAGTGGAACAGAAGTTGCCTCCAGAAGTTGTGAATGCCCAACACTGCAAGTCTTTAAGAAGATGTTGGATAGCCATTTGTCTGAAATGGTAGAAGGTTCCTGCCTACGCAGGGAGTTGGACTAGATGACCTCCAAGGTCCCTTCCAACTCTGCTATTGCATTATTGTATTACAGTAGGTAGGTAGATAGGGGAATAGAGAGAGAGGGAGAAATACAGTTTAATAAAAGAGGGACTAGGGGAGACAGGATAGCAGCCTTCCAAAATCTCAGGGGTTGCCACAAAGAAGAGGGAGTCAAGCTATTCTCCAAAGCACCTGAGGGCAGAACAAGAAGCAATGGGTGGAAACTAATCAAGGAGAGAAGCAACTTAGAACTGAGGAGAAATTTCCTGTCAGTTAGAACAATTAATCAGTGGAACAGCTTGCCTCCAGAAGTTGTGAATGCCCCAACACTGCAAGTCTTCAAGAAGATGTTGGATAGCCATTTGTCTGAAATGGTATAGGGCAGTGATGGCTAACCTTTTTTGGCTCGCATGCCAAAAGCAGGGGGAGTGCAGGGGCGATGTGCACAGGTGTGCCACATCCATAATGCTATGTGCATGACCCCCTGCATTTGGCATGCTTTTTACGTCACATGAGCCTAGATATTTTGATCTTGTGTATTGTGGTAGATAGTGAGCAACTGGGCTTTTTGATAACCTGTTCAGGTCTCTTTGCTTCTGGGGTTCAGCTTGAGCATTTTGGTTTGGGGTTTTGTTTTTTCCTTTTTCTAGCTTCTGTTAAGGATGTAATCTTTATGGTGCTTGTCAGCATTTTTATTTGTTCTGAGATCATAGCTTGTTCTAGCTATTCATGTTTTGTGTTTTATTTCAGATTAGAACTTTTATGTTTTTGTTGAAACACAAAAGGTTTTGTGTGTTATCTCAAATTGGTAACTAGAAATTTGTGTGAGAAATTACACTCTGCATTATCAAGATTTTAGATCAGGATCAGACAACCTGTTGTATTTAGATCTTTAAATTAATGTTTTAGACTACAGAGTTACACAATGCCAGATCATTGCACATGCTAATTGGAATGTTTGAGTCATATTATTAAAAAGAAAAATGGAAGATATCACATTCTTGATTTAGGTAGGCATACTATCGCAGTCTAGTATATTTCAGATGTGCTGGTAAAAGGCATATAAAATGTTTAAAATTCTTTCTTTATATGTATTGATTGAAACAATTCTTTTTGATGTTTCAAGCCTAGGATGAAGGGGCCTGTGGCTTTTGAAATATCGTTAGATTTAGCTTTCCATCATCTGTAATGATGAGTCCTACTGCTTGGAGCTATAGGGGGTGGGAGCTCAACAACATTGGTTTAGCCACTATTAAAACTGAATATTAATTAGCTTATAGAGCAGCTTGGAAAATTAGAGCATCCAATGCCCAGAGTTTCAAAGTAGATTTAGAACAGCATCGAGGCAGGATTAACCTTTTTAAAAACAGGATTGGACAAAGTGATTCCTAGATGGTGATTCTCCAACTTTATGAAGCTGTAATTATTCAAATATTCTTGAAAGCAGATTTTTGGACAGACTGAAATGTCACATTAGGCAAAATCCCTGTTGAAAGTGAATTTCAGAGATACTTTTTCAGCCAAAAGATTTAAAGGGGAGTCTTCAAAAGAGTTTTGATAGCAGTTTATTGGAGGCAATATGTTTGTCGTATCCATTCTTAGCCTCGAATATGAAGTGTAATAATGGATTATAATTGAAAAGTCAGATTGACTGTCCAGGCCAACAAGCATAAATGTGCCCACTCTCTTTATCTTTATTCTTTTTGCAGCTATTTGACCACTAAAATTATTAAGTGGTTTCTTTATAAACAAAAATCTATGTTTATTACAGAGAAAGTAAGTTGATTTTCATTCCATTGAAGTATTTAGATAATGCTTTCAAATAAGTTAAAACCACATATATAGAGTACAAAGAAACTCACTGTGGAATTGTTTGTATCTTTAAAAATATGTAGTCCAGAAACATTTACTCATCTGCCCTTAGAACCTTAATCTGTTAGAAGATGATCACTGATAATTATATTTTCAGCATCTCATATACTGAGTTATAGGTGTATGTAAGGATATTTAAACCTTGTTGAAGTCTGCAAAATTTAAGAAGCTTAACAACTACATTATTTGCAAGTGAGTTCTTAAATATAATTATTAGGTGTAAAGCTAATATTATAAAGTTAAAGACCCTCTTATAGTGATTTTTTTTTCTATGCACTTTGTTAGAAGCTTTAAAAATCCTCTAAAATAATTCCTTGTGACATAGAGCACCATCACCTGATAGTTTCCGTTATTCCACCTGAAAAGGTCCATTAGCTAAACAGTATGAAGAAAAATAATTGCACTGTATGATTCAACATGAAAGGCTAAGCTTTCTAATGCAGCTCTAATGACAAATGAGAACTTCCTAATTATCTGACTTTTCTGTTTCATCTTTCTTTTTATTGTACTTAACCATTTGTAATTAACGTACTGAAACATATTGATTTACGAAAAACTCCTTCCCTGGAGTTTGGAATGATGATTATCTTTGCATATCTTCCTTATGGACTTGCAGAAGGAATTTCTCTCTCAGGTAAGTTAAAAAACAAATTCTCCTGAAGTTACTGACAGTGTTGAAACAGCTTTCACTTCTCTAGAGTTCTCAAGAGTGTCCAAACTTTCGTGTGTGTGTGTATTCATTTACTTGGATTTCAGTAAGGCATTTGATAAAGCAGACCATAACCTACTACTAGTTAAAATAGAAAAATGTGGGTTAGACAACATCACCACCAGATGGATTCGCAACTGGCTGACCAACCACACTCAACGTGTAGTCCTCAATAGAACTGGAGGGAAGTATGCAGTGGAGTACCCCAAGGCTCTATTTAAGGCCCAGTACTCTTCAACATCTTCATCAATGATTTGGACAAGGTGATAGATGGGGAACTCATCAAATTTGCAATCTATGAAGGCTGTTACTACAGAGAAGTGGGTAATTTATCCCTCCAGTTGTTATATTTTCTCACATTTAGATTAACTCCTTACTGTACATCCAAAAAGAGATTTTGCCAATTTGGAGTTTGGCGAATCACTATTTCAAATCAATATGTAATTATGGTAAAGTTCATAGATTGTGCTAATTCATAATGAGATTTGCTTAGTTTCGGCTTAAAAATAATTAGGTTTTTTTTATAGAACCATGGAAAATTTACTCTTAAGTTACTTAGTTCTATTCGATGCTCAGAATAGGAATACATTAAATCATTCCAACAAATGGCTAACTACTATGTGAAAACCTCCTGGCAAAAAGGATTTATTACTGCTCTAGGCAAGTTGTTCCACTGCTTAAAAACTTACCGACAACAACTTAACAACATTAGGAAATCCCTTGTGATATTCCTCCTGAATATCTTTACATTTCCATAATCTGATTGTTAGTTTTAACAGAGAATAGATGTCCCTGGTTTTAGGTATTTGTAGACCTTATCATGTTTATTAGTCTTTTCTTTGGCAATTTAAACATCTCCATACAGATTGGTATCCAGACCTTCTATCATCCTAGAACATTCCCCTTTAATTTGTTTCAGTTTCTCTACGTCCTGGTACATTACAGAACCCAGAACTGGACATAATTGCTCAAATGAAGATTAATTAGAACAAAATCCAGTTTAGTTCCTGTGATTTGGACACAATGTTTATAGTAATATAATCTAAGTGTCAAGCTCCCAAGAGAAACTTCAAATGATTCATGGCCTCACGTAACAGTTCAAAAAAATGTCCGTTTATTGAATGTATCATCATGGCGAGTCTCGTTTGTAGCCAGAACTGGCAATAATTGGATGGCTTCTGCCCTTTACCCCCTTATGCCCCCTCCCCTCTGCTTGTCATCAATCACGTTCCCCAATTACATTTTAAATAATTGCATGCATGCGCAGTCACAGGCTTTCTTGAGAATCCTTTCCTGCCACAGGAATGTCAAGAATTTTCAGTTCGTTAAGGCCAACAGATAAGGCCCTTGGCAACATCGGGATGTTGACATCCGGCTCCCCTTACTTCTCGAAAGCAACCTATGGGAAACAAAACAATCTAAATGCAGGTATATGACTTAGGGATGCGTCCCCCTCCCCCCCGGCTTGCTTGGGTTTTCTGCATGGAATTTTGCTATAAGGCGGTCAGCTTGGATGTTTCTATGTTTCACCCACGATGCTTCCGATAGGGGATAACCCTTCCACTTGATTAGGTATTGGAGTTGTCTTCTGTGCCACCTCGAATCAAGAATTCGTTGGACTTCATAATGGGTTTGGCCCCCTATGACCATAGGGCCTGGGGGCGCACGGGGCAGTGGTCTCAGGGTGGAACCGATCACAGGTTTCAAAAGGCTACTATGAAATGATTGGTGTGTCTTCCCCAGCAATCGAGGCAGTTTCAATATCACTGTGACTGGGTTGATGATTTTTATTATGGGGAATGGCCCCACAAATTTTGGCCCCAGTTTTTTGCTGGGCAGTCTTAGTCTCAAGTATTTTGTGGAGAGGTAAACCTTCTCTCCTACCTGGAACGGCTGTTGCGGAGCCCGGTGTTTATCTGCCTGTTTCTTGTAGGTTTGTGTCGCTTTGGCTAGGGCTTTCTTGACATTTTCCCAAGCTGCTTTCAGCATCGACATCCAATCAGTCAAGCTGACTGAGGAGGGGGGGGGGTCTCTTGGATACTCAGGCATTGGGACGAAGTCCATGCCGCTCACTACTTTGAACGGTGTGAGTCCTGTGCTGCTGTGAACAGCATTATTGTATGCAACCTCAGCGAAGGATAAAAGGTCTGCCCAATTAGACTGCTGATAGTTCACGTAGCACCGCAGGTACTGCTCTATCATGGCGTTCAGTCTTTCTGCTGCCCCATTAGTGCTCGGATGAAAAGCTGAACTAAGACCCTGAGATGATCCAATGGACCGCAGGAACTCCCTCCAAAATTTAGCCGTGAACTGGACCCCTCTGTCTGAGATGATTCTTCGAGGTACTCCACGCAGTCGGTAGATATGCTTCACAAACAGTTTAGCCAGTTTGTGAGCCGAGGGTAGTCCGCTACCATGTGGCCCATCCCTCCGCATCTGTAACACCTCACGGAACTTCGAGGGAGGGCTGGTCTCAGGTCTCACTCTGGTGTCATTCCCTCCTTTGCGAAGATTGCCAAACCCCTGACAGACCTCCTGGATTACAGGGAGCCCCAGCAGTGTTCATGCAGTTAATCAATGAGGTACTGCATGAGCACCTCTACAAGGGGGTCCTTGTTTTTCTAGATGACATCCTTATTTACACAGACCGTCGATGACCACATACCCCTGGTTCGCCAAGTACTGGAAAAACTTCTGGCAGCCAACCTGTATGTCAAACTATCAAAATGTGAATTCCACCGTGAGCGACGATGTCCACATCCTGATGTTGCCAAGGGCCTTATCTGTTGGCCTTAACGAACTGAAAATTCTTGACATTCCTGTGGCAGGAAAGGATTCTCAAGACAGCCTGTGACTGCGCATACATGCAATTATTTTAAATGTAATTGGGGAACGTGATTGATGACAAGCAGAGGGGAGGGGGCATAAGGGGGTAAAGGGCAGAAGCCATCCAATTATTGCCAGTTCTGGCTACAAACGAGACTCGCCATGATGATACATTCAATAAACGGACATTTCTTTGAACTGTTACGTGAGGCCGTGAATCATTTGAAGTTTCTCTTGGGAGCTTGACAGATAGCCAGAACTGGCAATAATTGGATGGCTTCTGCCCTTTACCCCCTTATGCCCCCTCCCCTCTGCTTGTCATCAATCACGTTCCCCAATTACATTTAAAATAATTGCATGCATGCGCAGTCACAGGCAGTCTTGAGAATCCTTTCCTGCCACAGGAATGTCAAGAATTTTCAGTTCGTTAAGGCCAACAGATAAGGCCCTTGGCAACATCGGGATGTTGACATCACTACTGAATACGGATCAGAGAAGGAGATGAATGGAAAACAGCATTCAACTGCCCTTTAGGAAGTTTCCAATTCAAAGAAATGTCCGTTTATTGAATGTATCATCATGGCGAGTCTCGTTTGTAGCCAGAACTGGCAATAATTGGATGGCTTCTGCCCTTTACCAAAACCTTTATGCCCCCTCCCCTCTGCTTGTCATCAATCACGTTCCCCAATTACATTTAAAATAATTGCATGCATGCCCAGTCACAGGCTGTCTTGAGAATCCTTTCCTGCCACAGGAATGTCAAGAATTTTCAGTTCGTTAAGGCCAACAGATAAGGCCCTTGGCAACATCGGGATGTTGACATCACTACTGAATACGGATCAGAGAAGGAGATGAATGGAAAACAGCATTCAACTGCCCTTTAGGAAGTTTCCAATTCAAAGAAATGTCCGTTTATTGAATGTATCATCATGGCGAGTCTCGTTTGTAGCCAGAACTGGCAATAATTGGATGGCTTCTGCCCTTTACCAAAACCCTTATGCCCCCTCCCCTCTGCTTGTCATCAATCACGTTCCCCAATTACATTTAAAATAATTGCATGCATGCCCAGTCACAGGCTGTCTTGAGAATCCTTTCCTGCCACAGGAATGTCAAGAATTTTCAGTTCGTTAAGGCCAACAGATAAGGCCCTTGGCAACATCGGGATGTTGACACCAAGATTATGTTGGCCTTTTAGGTGCTATGTTCAGTTGATGGTCCCAAAGTATTCCTAGATGCCACCAAACAATTGGTATTTGACTTTTTATATGCATATGGGGGATCTTGTTTTTCTCATAGATGAGCATTTTTCTATTGATTATGGACCAGTTTTTATTTCATAGAAGTCATTTCGAATTGTAGTTTTCACTTTTAAGATATTAATCAATGATCCTAGCTTGGTATCATCTAAACATTTGAGAAGCAGTTCTGAATCCTACAAAGATGTTAACTGGCATTGGGCCAAAGACATAATCCTGGCGAGACTTTATTCATACTTTTCTTTGGGGTAATGCAGAACCACTTGAAGCAGCTTTTTAAGTAATTGTTTATGGTTTAGTTTGAAGCCTGAGTCCAGGTAGTATACTGGTCAGAAAGCTGCACCCAATCCAAAACAATGTTGGGTTTGTTTATTTAAGAGCTGTCAAAGAAGGCTCTTTCCAGGCCTCCCATACAGGATATTTTCTTGTGATCACCTGAGTCATTGGTCTTCTTCTTTGGAATAGCATTCCCCTAGAGATTAAATTGACACTAACCTTTACGTTTTTCGTAAAACAGTTAAGATTTGTCTTTTTCAGGTAGCCCTGGCATCTAATGTGTTGAATTTGTCCTTCCTGCAGAGAAAAGTTGTTTTTAATCTTACTATAGAACTCAAGCATCTAAGCTGCTCAGAGCCAGTTTGCAATTGAAGCAGCATAAAAGCTTGGAAACTAAGCTAAAATAAAATTGTACTAAGCTTGGATTTAAAGATACTGTTCAGTTGTAGATTAAAGAAAGAAGAAGCCTGGCGGTTAGTGAGAATCCGGGTACATAAATCTTTTGCACTGCGCTGTATTTGGTTGGGATTTTTGTAGTTGGAATGTTTACTTCAGTAATATACACAGATATAAAAATATGTAGTTACTTTAATTGGATACACTACTGTGGCAGTATATCAAATTGCTTGAATTAGAAATGAAGAAAAGCGATGTGGAAAGTGTATCAAATTGCTTGGATTGGAAGAGGAGAAAAAGAAGACGGCGACAATTTTGAAGGATCAAAGTTTTCTCACAATCAGAAATAACCTCTTTTGCACAGAATGCTAGTGTGGTTATTTTAGTAACATACGCTGTACATTATTGTAGAATCTAGAATAATGCACAAAGGTTTCTACAAAGGTTTAGGGATGTGGTGATTTGCCCTCAGTCAAAAGAGATTTACTATGATACTTAATAGAGAGCAATATTTTACAATTAACTATTTGTATTTATGATTTGAAGCATTCTTATGTATCTGCAGGTACAAGGAGAACTTGGTCCCAAATATGCCTCTCCCTAAGTAGTCTGTGCCTCTCATTAATCTCAAATATCTCCCAGAGTGAAACATATGTGGTCCTACAAGTAGCTGTTTGTCCCCTACTTTTCTAATTGTTGTTGTGTCATTGGTTAAGAAACACCATGGGCACTTAATGACAACTGTAAAGTCTAAGCATATTTGTATGCCTGCTGATTTTACCAGAAAACATCTGTTTTGATAGTTATAACCACTTCTGTCCAATTATGATAGCACTTGCAACTTTGCATTTGCAACTCAGAGTGGATTTTACAGCTGTTCTCTAGTCCTGAAGTAACCTCTGGGGAGCCAATGCTTGTGTTTTTTTTATAGCTGTTTCATTCCAAATAACATCTTGGGTATTGTAATGGAACTAATAATTAAAATTCTGGAGCACTTTCACTAATAGGATCATAATCATTCAATGGAATATTAGATTTAAATTGGATAAAATGAATTATGTAATGCAGCAACTAAAAGGATTATGATGAGTTTGAGGTTCACTGAATCTGTCAGCTGTTATCAGATCACTGTTGTATTCTCATTTTGCAGCGGCTTTGCCATCTCTCTTTATTGGTATAATATCAAATACAACTTCTTCATTTTCTATGCATGAAACTTGTTTTTGTACTCTGGGAATAAACAAACAGCAGTGTAAAATGACATCCAGTTGGGATCTGGTAGTATGATCCATATGATACTGGTTCCATGGAATCTCCATTCAGTCACCATTGGAGTAGCTTGAATATTTTCTTCTAGCCCTGAACAGAATGTATAGGAAGTGCATGTGAAGAGAAGTAGTAGCTTTGGATCATTTCCCTCAATAAATCAAGTATAATGTTTTTGAATTATTTGTTTAATTGGGTTCTCTATCTAGTTTTAGGACTTGTGTGGAGAACAGATCATCTTTCAGGTTATATTTTTATAGCAAAGCACTGAGACTTATATAACACCTCATAGTGCTCTGCTGCACTCTCTGAGCAGATTACCATGTCAACCTATTACCCCCAACCATCTGGGTCCTCATTTGGCGACCTCAGAAAGATGGAGGGCTGAGTCAACCTTGAGCCTATGAGAACTGAACTCCAGATTGTGGGCAGAATTAGCCTACAATTCTGCATTCCAACCAGTGCATCACCAGATCTCCTGCATATTTATGCAGAAATATTGAAACTTCTAAAGGTTTCCTGAACTATTAAGCTCTACTGTATCAGAAAGATCCAATTATTCAGTATGTTAGAGTAATAGTAAGTAGTTGTAGCCCTCAGTCATATGGGAGTGTGGGTATAACTTGGAAAAGGAGAATAATTTCAGCTTCTTTTGGAGCTGAAATTAAATAGATTTGAGAAGAAGGTCGGTCGCAAAGAGGTTTTTTCAATCCTAGCGTTATTCTCTGGCAAACATTACCACATTCCCCATATTGAAAGGGTGAGAATATTGTTTATGATGAAACCAATATCTATAATCTATGGTTAAGTCTTAGTTTGGCTATTCTCCTTGAGTCTGTTAACTAGTATTCATTTGTCTATTATTGGCGTAGTGGAAACAACTTTCAAAGTATGGTGATATTTTGGGTACTTTATATATACTACATTGCTTTTCTGATAACTGGAATTATGTAATTGGTAGGGTAATTATTTTGTAATTTCTACGGTTGGGTCTTTATTTACAGTAGAAAAATATGGATTTGATATTTCACGTAGAGTAGCGATATTCATCAGACTTAAGTGAAAGCACTTAATCCCAGTGCAAATAGAAAACTCCTGTGTAAGCAGTCCATGTCTTTCCAAAGTGCTATGCTGTCCCCAATTTTGAAGTATATTGTGAAAATATTGCCTATGCATATTTAGATGCTTTTGTTCCTTTAGCAGTTGAGCCAAAGGGTTGAGCTACTCTGGGCAGCTGGTCCAACTCATGTTGTTGAATTGTACAATTGCTAGACCTGAGCTTCCAACCTGAATCACTACCTTTCCCATTCTTGTGCTGCAGAAAGTTCTGATTATTTATTGGATTGCAATTAGTACAGTTTAAGGAAAAACCTGATTTTATATATAGGTATATCTAATAGTGAATTTTTTCTTCTAGGTATCATGGCTATCTTGTTTTCCGGCATTGTAATGTCTCACTACACACATCATAATCTTTCTCCAGTTACACAGATCCTAATGCAGCAGACTCTGAGAACTGTTGCATTCATGTGTGGTAGGTACTGTCCATTGCTTGGATTCTTACTATCAAAGCAGATTTTTCCAAATGCTTCTGATTATCATGCCAGTTTTTGAAATGGCAATCTACTACATAAGTGAAATACTTTAATTTAAACAACAAATATGTTTCAATTACGATTACACATTTTTATCCTAGTAGTTGACCAGGAACTATGGTTAATGGAATTGAGAGTTACCTCTACAGATGTTCCTTAATTACCATCCTTTTAGTGACCATTCAAAGTTGCAACTTTTGCAAAGTTGAAAAAGTGGACTTATGACTGGTCTTTACACCATTGTAGCATCTCTACAATCGTGTAATCGAAATTCAGGCACTTCAATCATAATAGAGCTGGAAGGGACCTTGGAAGTCTTCTAGTCCAGTCTCCCCGCCCCCTGCTCAAGCAGGAGACCTATACCATTTCAGACAAATGGCTATCCAGTCTCTTCTTAAAGATCTCCAGTTATGAAGCACTAACAACTTCTGAAGGCAAGATGTTCCACTGGTTAATTATCCTCACTCTTAGGAAGTTTCTCCTTAATTCCAGGTTGCTTCTCTCCCTGACTAGTTTCCATCCATTGTTTCATGTCCTGCTTTCAGGTGCTTGGGAAAATAAATTGACCCCCTTAGCAAATGACATGCATGTATAATGACTACAGTGCCCTGGAGTCATTGATTGTCATTTGTGACTTTCTCAGCTGGTTCCTGCAACCAATGTCAATGGGAGAAACTGGGTTTCCTTAACAATCCATGATTTATTTAACAACTGCAGTGATTCGCTTAACAACTATGGCAAAAAAAGTTGTAAAATCAAACACAACTCACTTAACAACTGCCTTGCTTAGCAATGGACATTCCAGCCCCTATTATGGTTATAAGCTGAAGCCTAATTTTATTGCAATCAGTAAATTGTTAATTGACCATGCTGATTGGATTTGATTTCATATTATTACCTATACTTTATAGAAAAAGCTGGCCCATTCTCATCAAGTCATCAAACAATGTGTTTGCCAATAAGTTGCGTATAATATAGTAAGTTTTCTTTTTATTGCAGTGTTAAGGCAAAGGAATGGCAGTAGGTTAACATCAGCTTATGGATAAAATCAAAATATTTTTTTTCTTGTCCATGTTTGAGGGAAACTTGCAATTCTGCAGGTGTGGCTGAAGTATAGTAAACCTGCACTCACCCAAGTCAATAACGAAAGAATTTGGGAAGTGTGTCAGCAATATCTGCAAGATTGGGGAGTATCAGTCTGGAAAATGCCTATCAGTTCCTGGTGTCTTTTTCCTGTGAGGACTGACTCATTCTCGAGTTCCTCCTCCCTCATCTGGTCTAATGTCTCAGGGGTGTCAAACTCCCAGCCCGCAGGCTGGATGTATCATGCTGGCCACACCCATCCCCGGTTTAGCAAAGGAAGAAAAGTTCTGATATGTCACATGACGACAACGCAATGCAGTGCGTTTGACACCCCTGTCTCAGATGCTCCTGGCCATATAAATGTATTTAAAAAAATAGTTTTGAAGGTTGCAGCGTATATCTCAGCAGATGGCAGCACCTTGCTTTCCTTGCTTTGGTTCAGAAGGAGATTTTTACATTAAGACTTTTGTATAACTATTCAGACATTTGATAGGCCCCATTTGATCCAATAGGACTCTCAACTAAGCATGCATACCATTGCAGCCTTAAACATTACAATTTGTAATCATTGATTGATCTTTGTGTGTGTGTGTGTGTGTGTGTGTGTGTGTGTGTGTGTGTGTGTGTGTGTGTGTGATTTCAAAGACATTCAGAATGTGAATTATGGGTAAGGGGAAGCAGAGCTGTTTCTTTAACGGTGGGCGCATTTCTTCACCTCAATTCTCAGAACAGACCTACTAATATAGAGTCTGCCAAGCAGAAAAGTCACCTTTACTGACACGGGGGATAAAATGTGCTGTAAATCTTGTCCTCTCTTCTCCTCCAAGCTCTGGCTGAGTCTTGCCACAAGATTAATAACAAAATGGATTTCTTTGACTTTTTTTTCTCGCCTCCAGCGTACTTTTAGATGATAGAGAGGCAACATGCCTTCATTTCCATTAAAGGATTACGGATACAGTAGCAGGAAGCTATTTGAGAAGGGGGAAAATTACAGGCAATAAATTCATGTGGTTCTCTATACTCTGTCCTTTCTTAGCTGGCATTTGTTTTTAAATGTATTTATTATTTAGAAGATACTAAGTTAAACACAGTATTAATGATAGGGCCAGAGATGAAAAAAGAAATCTTACAATTTCATGGATACAGGAATCTGAGGCAGTGCCACACAGAAAAAGATAACGCAAGCACAAAACCTGCATTGCTAGATTAGATCACATTTTCACTGATCCTTTCTTTACTTGTGTTCTTTCACAATAGCCAGCTAGATATTACCAGGAGACACATGACCAGAACATGTGGGAAACAGACTTGTGGTTTGTCCCATCGAGGGTGCTGTTTGTCTTTCGCTGAGCTATTAAAGCTAAATTAATATTTGATCTGGATATTGCTTTCTGATGTTTAAAATGCAGGGGCATTGAAGGTTGAACATCTGTTAAGAGAGGAAAAGAGGAAATAGCTGCGGGAAACAGGAGATCCTGAAAAAATGTATACTTTGCTGTCAAGACAAAACATACTGCAATATTTTGTTGCAGGCCCCAATCATCACTGTTAGCCAGTTACATGGGGTGTGTGTGTGTGTTTAGTCTTTTATCTTTGTAAAGTCTGTGCTCCATTGCTAAATTTTATGCAGCAAATGCTAGGTTTTAACCGAACCCTGCTGAAGAAACTAAGTTTCTGTTGGACCAAGCCCAGACCCTCTGAAAGCAGTAACTCAATGGAGAAAAATCTCCTAATCCAAGGGTGTCTAACTTTATTTCATTGAGGACCGCATCAGGGTTGTTTTTGACCTTTGTGGGGGAGGGCATGGCCGGGGAGGGGGGGGTGTAGCCTGTGGTGACCTGAATGCTGTGCCAGAGAAAATGGGCTCCCGAGCTCCATTTTTGACTGTGACACCTTCTGCAACCCTCTGCTGGTAAAAATGGAGCTTGGGGTGGGAGGTCCTGATGTGTAGCCTTTCTCAGCTCCATTTTCACTGGCAGAGGCACTGCGAGCCAGTCCTTTGCTGTTTCCAGGGCGGCCCTGTGGGCCAGTTCTAAGCACCTTGCGGGCCGGATCCAACCCCCGGGCCTTGAGTTTCACACTCCTGTCCTAATCCGTCTTTTTCCTTTTTGGAAGAAACAGGTTATGTATCTCGGCATGTTGAACATTTTTCTTTCTTTGTTATGTAATTTAGGAATGTAAGAGACTATATCTGCTTCAAACATTTCACTGAAGTTTTAAAAAGTTAAACATAGGGACTTGAATGATCAGTGTGTTATTTTGTGAATACTCATATCTGATTTTTCTCTTTCAGAAACATGTGTTTTTGCATTTTTGGGCCTGTCAATTTTTAGCTTTCCTCACAAGTTTGAAATGTCCTTTGTCATCTGGTGCATAGTAGGTATTAAATTATAGTTTATTTGTTTCACCTGACCCTAATTCTGGCAAGAAGGGATATATAATGTACCCCAGAGAACTCCAATTTACTCCGAGTCCCTTTGGGGAGATTATTATTATTAATTATCATTATTATTTATTGCAACAATTTGCATGCTGCCTGCTTATTGGACTCTAGCTGAATTACAATATTAAAAACAATGCAATGTGTATGTATAATAACACAAACTAAACCACTTCTTCCTTCACTGTAGACAGCTTTCTAAAGGATCTATGAAAATGACTCTTAAAAGTCAATTTAGGTTCTTCTGCAAGAGCCAATGGGTGCATAGGACGTTATTTTGCCATTGGACACTGTCTTCATGGTGAACAGTGGTCGATTTTGAGGTTAAAGGGCTTGTACATTATATAATAGTCACTGTTATTCAGAATGTTCATTGATTTGCATAGCAGCCTTAAAACTTAAGAGGCAGGATTAGCCTTATAACTCTGTGACATTGAACTGCATGTATCCTTATAACAATGTTTGATAATTTTAAGAGTTAAATTCTTTTTAAACTTTTGGTTAATGTAGACTAGCATAGTTCTTCTCCTGACATGCTAGTATTCAGCAAACTCCGGTCAGTTACAAGGCATCTTTGTATTTCCACTTTATTTATTATTCATTCTGAGGCAGCCAAGGCTAGAAAGAAAAGCCTCAGTTAAGAGGAGGCTAATTGCTAGGTGAGTGCAAACACTACCTCATAGAATCAGGCTAATATTAATTTGGCCTAGCATTTTACTTCCAGGACTTCCTAGTTAGGAATTAAGTGTAAACTCATAAGTAATGAGTAAAAGTGATGTTGCATTTATTTACCTTACATATTCCATTTATCTATTTCAATTTATATAATCACCTGTCTCAAAGGCATGATGCTGAGCAGCTCACAGCATTTAAAATATGATACAGGCTCTCGACTTACAATGTTTTGTTTAGTGACCTTTTGAAGTTACAAGGGCACTGGAAAAAATGACTTGTGACCATTTTTCACACTTACAATCGCTGCAGCATCCCCATGGTCATGTGATCAAAATTAAGACATTTGGCAACTGACTCATCTTTATGACGGTTGCAGTGCCCTGGGGTAATGTGACCTTCTGACAAGCAAAGTCAATGGGGAAGCCAGATTCACTTAACAATCCTGTTATTCCTAACAACTGCCATGATTCACTGAACAACTGTGGCAAGAAAGGTCATAAAATGGGGCAAAACTCACTTAACTGTCTTGCTTAGCAACAGCAATTTTGAGCCCCATTGTGGTCAGAAGTTAAGGGCTATTTGTATAAAACACCCAGAATTAAAGAAATACTACAACCTGATTCTATGAATTTGCTCCTTTTCTTCCCTCTCTTACATAGTATGCTCTCATGCAAGTTTGTTTGAGAGTGTTTGAGAGTTAAGACCTTCTGTTTTCATTTGCTGTCAAGCGAATTTACAGTGGACTAGAGCTTTAGCTTAATAATTCCTTAACCATGCTTTAAGCTTTCTGTCATAGTCAGGAGCCATTATAAAGTAGCACATTGAGGTCTATGGAGGGTATCGGTCATCCAGGTCATGGTTGTCCCAAAGGTGCTTTTTCAAGAGGCAACTGAACGTTCTGGTTTTTCTGTTTCTTCAAAGTTGAAGAAGCTTCTTGAATAAGAAGCAAAACATCTTCAAAGAAAAATCAGAAAGTCCAGTTGCCGCTTGAAAAAGCACCTTTGGGGTAGCAAATTGAGAGTTTGCCCCTCCCCTTCCAAATAAGAATAAAATAAAGATAAGCATAGATGTATAAGGGATGCAACACATCTGAGAAAAGAAAAATGAGTATGTTACTAAGCTCAACCCATAAAGTCCTGTTAAATCCAACCTAAGGGCTATCTAAATTAGCATTCTAGCACCTAGTTACTTGCGGGACCGTCTCCTGCCACATACCTCCCTTCGACTGATTCGCTCCCACAAGGAGGGCCTCCTCAGGGTGCCAACTGCCGGTCAATGCCGGCTAGTGGTGCCCAGGGGTAGGGCCTTCTCTGTGGCAGGGCCGGCCCTCTGGAACGACCTACCCCCCCCCCCCGAACTTCGCACTATCACGGACTTTCCCCTCTTTCGCCGCTCACTCAAGACATACTTTTTCCAGCAAGCTGGCCTAGCTTAGAGTTTAGACCTTAGACGCGACATAGCTCCTGCCAATTAGTAAATGGATGTTGGGTTTTTATTAAGGGAATTTTAGCACAAGCTCTTAATTTAATTCTTTTTAATTATATTATTGTATTAGTTGTTATTTATTGTGGTTTTTAATTTCCTATGCACCGCCCTGGGTCCATCTCGATGGAGAGAGGCGCGGTATACAAATCGAAATAAATTGAAATTGAAATTCTGTTTTTATATTAGCCCTAGATGCTACGATAGGGGTGACTCATAAAGAAGTTATGAATTTTCCCATTGTTACTTCTCTTATTAACAGCTAATTTTGCTTCTTTTTTGACAGGTGCTTGTCCTTTTTGGTAGAGCAGTCAATATTTTCCCCCTCTCTTATTTGCTCAATTTCTTTCGTGATCACAAAATCACTCCCAAAATGATGTTCATCATGTGGTTTAGTGGTAAGTTGTTGCCATTTTCATTATTGGGCATTGTTCTGTATAGCATCATAATTTATTTATTTTTATTTATTTTTATTTATTTAATTGTTAACTGGGTCTTCATAAGATCATGTTAAAACTATATGCAGAGTTTCTGCATAAGAAATTTCATTTTCTCTGTTTTTGCCTGATTGATTGATTGCTATTTTCCTCTATACAAAAGAATTGTCTCCAACTGCTCAGGGGGAAAAATGTTTGGGATAGAGATAAATCTTTCACTGCACATTTCTAATTCTGTATTGGCCATTTTGCATAAAATAGGAAGTAGTTCAGCTTTCCCCCACATGATCTTATCTAGATGTATTGTAAAACTCAGCAGCAACGTCCAATGACAGATATGGTACAGCAACAAGAAGAAGATGTATTGTAAAAACAATTCCCATATTGTCCTAGCAAATTTGCAAAAATAGCTAGGAATTGAGACTTTCAAGCCCAAGAATATGGAATTTCAAGGAGGGAAAAGTCAAAAGTCTAATGAGTCTCAGATGGAACTTTTGTCCCAAGTCATCCATGGAGATATGACCACTCATGAGCCACATGTTATCTTTAAAGCCACAAGTTATCCTTAAAGCCACATGTTGTCTTTTCCTCAAGCCCACCATGGGCAAAAAGACTGCCCATCTCTGGAGAAGATTGATCTTGGGTATAGAAGGAACAAATGTCTACAGCAGGGGTCTCCAACCTTTGCAACTTTAAGTCTGAAGGACTTCAGCTCCCAGAGTTGAAAGATGTGTGACTCACCATCTGTATGTTATCGCTCCCAGAGTCTGGGAGCTGAAGTCCTTCAGACTTAAAGTTGCAAAGGTTGGAGACCCCTGGTCTAAAGCATAAGACAACTTCAGATTTCAGTATTGATGAGACACAGTGGAGAAATTAATGGTTTTGAAGGTAGAAGTGACATAGCTTTGTGCCAATAAATACTTCATTGCAAGCAATTCCTTGTAGGCTACCCTAAACCGGGATGCTTGTCCCTTAATCTTGAAACAGCAAATAAAGAAACCATCATTTTGATAGCTTTGAAGAATATGATTTCTAGAGGGATTGAGGAATGCTTATATGATTCCCTGTGTTCCTCCCCATTAACTAGGCTTACGTGGGGCAATTCCGTATGCCTTGAGCCTCCACTTGGGCCTGGAACCAATTGAGAAGCGGCAGTTGATTGGCACTACTACAATCATCATTGTGCTGTTCACAATCTTATTGCTGGGTGGAGGAACAATGCCTTTAATCAGGCTGATTGACATTGAAGACTCTAAAGCCCGGCGGAAGAACAAGAAGGATATCAATCTCAGCAAAACAGAGAAAATGGTGAGCTTCCTGTGTTTCGTGTTAAATGAGATAGATGCTTTTATATGTGAGTCTTCCATAAACCTCTTTGCTATTCTTTCATGCCTGTATATTTGCTTTCTCTGATTTGAAATTCCTCTAAATTTGTTAGGCTCTGTATCGATAATACTTGATTTACAATCTATCAACTTAGTGACTTTTTGAAGTTAAGATGGATTTACCTTCGGGCTACCTATGACCTGATTCTGGGGTTCCAATGATCAGGCCCCTTCTATGGTCACATGACAACATTTTGGGTACTTGGCAACCTAGTCTCCTTTATGTCTGTTTGCAGCATCCCATGGTCACATGAGCATGTTTTACAATGATTTTGCCAAAAACTGGCACATCTAGTTTTCAGCAAAACTGTGCCAATAGTGAACCATGGGTTTGCTTAACAGTGTTAGCTGCTTTATGACTGCTGCGTTCATTTAACAGCCATTGCAAAAACAAGGGTATAAAATCGGGTCAGTCACAGACTCTTTTTGCAACTGCCGCAACTTACAACTGTAACAGGCAGACTCCGTTATGGTCGTATGTTGAGGAGTACCTGTAGCTACCAGAACTCTTCTTATCGGCTGAGGATGTTGATTGCAGCCATGGTACATCTGAAGCACTCTGATTTGGGTAAGTCTGCTTTCTGTAGATTGAGGCAGAAGAGAGGCAAGGGAGACAGAACAGCGAGAGCCTTTGGAATATTATTGCAGAGGAAGCTTCTTTTTATTCTAACACATAGCACCGTTTCAGCAGGCAGGTCGTGAACGTAGCACAGTGTAATGACCAATCCACTACCTTTAAGTAAAATAACCTTCCCATTGAAATTCAGACACAATGCTGCCATTTGTACTGAGCCACATCTAAGTGGATGACGATAACATACAGATGGTGAGTCACACATCTTTCAAAAGGATGATAGGGTGTACTTCACTGATAAGCTGCAGATGTAAATTACTGCCAAGCAGGTCAAAAATAAGAAAAAAAATGCATATCCATATTCAAAAGTTGGGAAGGGGGCCTATGCTTATTTAAAGCCCCTATCTTGGCATAGCAGAAGATCTGTGAAACAATCAGTCTTACCTGAAACACTGTCTTCCTTTTTACCGAGTGCTCAAGATTTTCAGAGCATTCTGGGGGAAATGACTTTGTATTGAAAATGCATTTAAATTAAATACAAATATATGTTTGATGCAGCTTGCTGTTCATAAATTGATTCTATACCTGTACTCCAAAGATGGATATTATAATAGAAATATTATACCTATCAGCATTATTCATGATGTTTGAACGTAGGTAAATCATGGTTAAAGTTAATTCAAGATCTTTGAGCTTTGGTTTATTAGCATAGTTGAATTCCTAATCCATAACTAATGCTACAGGCAGTCCTTGATTTATGATTGCAATTAGGATTGGGATTTTGGTTGCTAAATAATGCAGTCATTAAGCAAGCTTTTGTGAGACCAGATCCAATTTTGCAATCATTTTACTGTGGTTTATAAGTGAATCAAGCAGTCGTTAAGCGAATTGATTTCCACAATTGACTGTGTTTATTGGAAGCCAGCGGGGAATGTTGCAAATTGAGATCCAGTGATTGCAAAACTCTGCAGCCATTGAAAATACAAGTGGTCACCAAGCACCTAAATTGTGATTGTGTGATTGTGTAGGTTGCATGATGATTGTAACTTCAAGGATAACTTATAAGTCCTTTTTTCCAAGGTTGCTATAACTCCAAACCATTGAGAAATGAACAGTTATAAATTGAGAACTATCTGTAATCATTATTTTATGGTGGGCCAAATGCATAATGACAGTTAATTGAAAACAGGAACAACAGCTTCTAATTCTGCAGTTATACTATATGAAGTAAGGAGTAGTCAGCCTGCAGACCTAAGGCTCATCCATACTTATTCCTGTAGCATCAATAGTACTATTTAGTGTTGTTTGCATGCATTCAGTTGCAGTGTTCACAGACAATCTACAGATATTACATAGCTTGTTAGTTTCTGATGTTGGGTAAACCATCCATTGTGTCTTATAGATCAGGGGTCTCCAACCTTGACAATGTTATGATTTGTGGACTTCAACTCCCAGAATTCCTCAGCCAGCACAGAATTCTGGGAGTTGGAGTCCACAAGTCGTAAAGTTGCCAAGGTTGGAGACCCCTGTTATAGACCACAGTTTATGGCTTAGTCTTACAAACTGGGAGCAGAGGGTTCTATAAGAACCTCCCTGCCAGACCTCGCTTTCTAAGAGTTTCCCAGTAAAAGTTAATAACAGGCAGCCAGCAGTCAGTTAGAACTCTCGAATACTGCCAGCTCTGTCCAATGGGGAGGGCTTATCTTCTACTCATGATTTCTCCAGCCCAGCTCTAGGCAAATAGAAAGGAAGATGCTTTGGATCTTCTTGCCCAAAGCTCAGAAACATAGAATATAACAAATCTAGTGTCAGTTTAGAAGCACAGGGCAGTGTGAAATTTTTAAGAGGAAAGTTTTAATGAGAAACCCCTCATGAAACTAATTTGTTCTCTTGTCTCCTTCCCAGGGTCACAGGATTAGCTGCCTTCCTTTACTTTTGATGTGATTTCATTAGTACCTGAGTCTTGTGCAATGTTATATATGCCATTAAATCTCCATACTAATCAAACTGCACCTCTCTCTCTATATATATAAAAGGAATTCATTGGTGAAAGAGATGTATATGGAAAAAAGGGAAGGCAATAGCCATACATATAGAATTGTAAATAAAATCAGCAGATTCAGTTCAGCTAAATGAGATCCCTCTTGTATCTTAAACGATAAGATCCTGGCATTTGGCAGATATTCCCCTCAGAGAGGATGATTGGAGAGGAGTCGTTGGGTTTCCTCGCTCTCTCTCTTTCTTCTTTTCCTTTTCCTTTTCCTTGCTTTGCCTCTCAGCACTCAGTTTTGTAGGAAGTGAGGCACAAATGAAAAGCAGCATCTTTGGGGAAGCTGGTTTGCTCAGTCAAGGAATATGCTGCATCTCTGATATTCTGGCAGTAGAAATTAGAGTTATTTAGACTATAAACTCAACTTTCTAATGACTCTAGGTCAGGAGGGTCAAGCTTCATGCTCCCACAGGATGCTTAGATCAGGCCAGTGGGGCTGCCCTGGAAACAGCGAACTGGCCCATGGTGCCTCTGCCAGTGAAAATGGAGCTCAGGAGGGCCGCACATGGCTCCCCGAGCTCTGTTTTTGCTGGCATAGGGCTGTAGGAGGCCTTTGTGGCTGAAAATGGAGCCTGAGTGACGTTGAGCTGGCCACGCCAATCGCAGCCACACCCACCCTTGGCTCCCTAAGGTCAAACACAACCTTGATGCGGCCCTCAATGAAATCAAGTTTTACATCCCTGCTCTAGATGGAACTAGTTTATATATGGAGTTGATTGAAAAAATAAAGAGTTGAGTTCTATCTCTTCAGGGGTCTTAGCTGTCAATCAAATGGAGCTCTGTCATGCCACACCAAAAATAGAGTTTGCCACACAGTGAGGTATTGTCTTAAATCTCAGTTAAATTAAATCATGGGTTACTCTGGAACTGTAATATGAAAGCATGTCAGTCTGTATAAGGCTCACTTAAGTGTTTCTACATATTAAATGTGTTATTGTGCCGGACTCTTCAGATGTAATTCCACCAGGCTCTTTAAATATTTAAATCCCCATCACTTAGGACTCACATGTGTTTGTCAGAAGAAGGCTGGGATCATTTTGGAACAGATGTACTTGTTAGGCTCTGTGCTCCTTTCCGCTTTTTTACTTTGTGCTGCAATGCAGTTACAGCATTGGTCATTTTGCAATGTGGACATTTTCTGCTAGCATTTTCCTCAACCATCCTTTGTTTTGAGGTGGCTGGTATAAATTCAGATCAGGCAAAAGGCAGCTGGAAGGTAAAGTCACAAAACAGACAAGCCATTTTTGTGTTAATGACCTGACTAATGAAATACTGGTCCCTAGCAGGTTCTTTGCTGCTTTCTTTTCTATCACATTTGGTGCAATGCGAACTGCCAAAGTCATAAAACAGCACAAATTTAAAGTCTGTGGCAGTCAGAAATCGGCTCTTAAAATGGTTGGGTGCAAGTCAAAGTTTCTCTCTTCTTTTATGATCCTTCATTTTTGAGTGTTACTTTTCTGTAGTGATTTTAATTTTTTCATCATAACTATAAAGTTATTGACACTTGTTGAATTACATGTAAACACAGTAAGTAAATAAAATAGTAGGGTATAAGGAACATCAAAGAAAACTTGGTTTTTAAAAAATTCTTATATTCACCTCCTCTCAGGGAAACACCATTGAATCTGAACACTTATCTGAACTGACAGAGGAAGAATACGAAGCTCATTATATAAAGCGACAGGATCTCAAAGGCTTTATGCGGCTTGATGTCAGATATTTGAATCCTTTCTTTACCAGACGGCTCACCCAAGAGGTAGGTTCAGCCTAAAGAAATTGTAAAGCAGATTGATCTTCAATCTAATTTGATATCCAAGAATACTATGACTGCTCTTTGTATTAAAATAACCCAAGCTTCCTGCACTAATATTTTGACTTTCTCTTTATAATAATAATAATAATAATAAATTTTATTTATAACCCGCTCTCTCTCCCCGAAGGGACTCGAGGCGGGGCACAGGGAATTAAAAAACAATTAAAACAGACAAAGTACAAAATTAAAATCGAATTAAACTTACCCTGCGCTAAACACTTCTATGAAATTAAAACTATCCCTAAAAACCCCTTAACAATTTAAAATTTGAATTACCCTAGGCCAGCCAAACGGAAGAAATGTGTTTTTAATAGCTGTCGGAAGGAGCGAAGGTCTGTGGTTGTTCTGATTTTGGGGGGAAGGTCGTTCCAGAGGGTCGGGCCCGCCACAGAGAAGGCCCTTCCCCTGGGTGTCACCCGCTGGCACAGCCTAGTGGACGGCACCCGGAGAAGTCCCTCTCTGTGGGAGCGAATCGGCCTCAGGGATGTATGGGGCAGAATGCGATCCCGCAGATAGCTAGGTCCCGTGCCATGGGGCACGGGACCTAGATGGTAACTAACACCTTGAAGCACACTCGAAAGACGACAGGCAGCCAATGCAGCTCGCGCAGGAGCGGTGTTACATGGGAGAACCTAGAGGCTCCCATAACTACCCGCGCGGCTGCATTTTGGATTAGCTGAAGCCTTCGGGTGCACCTCAAGGGGAGCCCCATGTAGAGAGCATTGCAGTAGTCCAGTCGGGATGTCACGAGGGCATGAGTGACTGTGCAAAGGGCACCCCGATCCAATAGGGGACGCAACTGGCGGACCAGGCGAACCTGGTAAAACGCCCTCCTGGCCACGGCTGTCACTTGATCTTCTATGGACAGCCGGGCATCAAGGAGGACGCCCAAGTTGCGTGCCCCATCCACAGGGGTTAGATCTTCACCCCCTATGGCCAGTGATGGAGTCAACTGGTTGTACCGGGTTGCCGGGAACCACAGCCACTCGGTCTTGGACGGGTTGAGTCTGAGTCTGTTACTTCCCATCCAGGCCCGCACGTCTTCCAGGCACTGGCACATCACCGCTACGGCATCGTTGGGGTGGTTTGGGGTAGATATATACAGCTGTGTATCATCAGCGTAGAGATGGTACTCTACCCCAAAACCACGGATGATCTTACCCAGCGGCTTCATATATGTGTTGAATAGGAGTGGCGAGAGGACCGACTCCTGAGGCACCCCACAAGTGAGGGGCCTAGAGGTCGACCTCTGCCCTCCTGTCAACACATATTGCGATCAACCGGAGAGGTAGGAGGAGAACCACCGCAACACGGTGCCTCTCACCCCCAACCCCTCCAGCCGATGCAATAGGATACCATGGTCGATGGTATCAAAAGCCGCTGAGAGGTCTAATAGGACCAGGATGGAGGAACAACCCCCATCTCTGGCCCTCCAGAGATCATCTACCAGCGCGACCAATGCCGTCTCGGTGCTGTGCCCGGGCCGGAAGCCGGACTGGCGCGGGTCCAGATAATCAACTTCCTCCAGATGACGGGGAAACTGTTGTGCCACCACACTCTCTACAACCCTCGCCAAAAAGCGAAGATTGGAGACCGGATGGTAATTCACCAATAATGCCGGGTCCAGAGAGGGCTTCTTGAGGAGGGGTCTCACCATCGCCTCTTCAAGGGAGGCCGGCAAGAACCCCTCACTCAGGGAAGCGTTGACCACCTCCTGGAGCCAGCCTCGTGTAACCTCCCAGGATGCCAGTACAAGCCAGGAGGGACACGGGTCCAATAAACATGTGGTAGCTCGCAGTCGCCCACGTAACCTGTCCATATCATCGGAAGTAACAGAGTCAAACTCTTCCCACAAAACTGTCTCAAGATCTGCCTCGGGGCATCCCACTGGGCCACTTTCAGTGGAGACCATCTCGCTCTGAATCTGAGCGATTTTATCCTGCAGATATTCCCCAAATTCCTCTGCTCTACCCTGCAACGGGGCTTCCCGCACCCTCTGTTGAAGGAGGGAGCGGGTCACCCTAAACAGGGCGGCAGGGCGGTTATCTGCGGATGCAATGAGAGTGGCACAATGGTGACGTTTGGCCACTCTCAACGCCACAAGGTAAGTCCGTAAATGGGCTCTCACCTGTGTTCGGTCAGATTCTTTATAGAAGCCTCATTTAACTGGCTAGAGTCCAGGCAACCTCTGCCGTGAGTTGTTCTAAGCATAGCTTAGTGTAATCGTAGCCTGTTGACAGATTTCTGGCTTATATTCCTTCCCTTGAGCTCTTCTTGCTTTGTGCCTTTTAATTGATTGGAATCTTGATAAGGGAGCAAAAAAAGAAAACCAGAACAAAAACCCAACAAGAATAACAGAATGTGTGTCTCTAGTCACATGTCATCTTAAACAACAGTTGCAATCTAAATCAAAATTAGGCTGAAAATCAACTAAGCTATAAATAGGCTGAAACAATCCACGGACCTCAACCCATTCACATTAAATCAAAAACATTGCAGTTTAGCACAATGCAAATCCATGCAAATATAAGTTTCTTGTTCATGAAACTCAAGGAATTATGGTGAATTTTTTCCAAGCCACCAGAATAATGTAGTCATTTAACATTTAGGATTGTAAACATTTAACCATAGTTTCGCGCTACAAAGGCCAGTGTGGTTCCTTGTAGATTCAATTTATGCTTTTTTTCTGGCATGCACACAGAAATGATTAGAACACTATGTGTGGCCATACAATGCCTTATTAAAGGAGACATATCAGTCTAAGTCTGCATTAGGTGTCTTAAGGCCATTGAAATGTACGAAACTTTCCCTATACCAGTCAAAATTGATAGTTGACTGTATGTTTCATCTGTGCACAGATCTAAAGCGCACAGGCTTCAATAGAAATAGCTTGGAATAGGAGACACTAGATTAAAAAAAGCATTTGGCTGCAGGGATGTTTGTCAAGTGGGTATAGAGTGGAAGCAGGGAAGAAAGGCAAACAGTGACAGGAGAGGTAGGGTGGGTGAGTCAGGTGTGCTAGGTGGATGGGTGCCAGCAGATAGCACTTTCATGGTGGTAGGGAGGGGCAGTAAAGAAGAAAGATGTAGGAAAAATTGGCCAGATCTTGAATTGTTCTTCATGAGTGGCCCTCATGCTGTACTTGAATTCAAGTGTAGGAGTAGCTCAGAGTGTTGGGTGCAAGGCTGAACAAGATTGATGGTCAGAACATAGGAAGGAGAGGAGAGAGGTGCATCAGCCTTGCCTTGCTTGTCCATTGCGACTTCTCTGGATTTGTTTTAACTGAAATCTGGAATAGTCTCAATGTTTTTTCTTCAGTTGTATCCTGACCCACCTGGAACAGTCTGACCAAAAGTCTGAACTACAATATGTATATGCTGTGTGCATGAAACAAACCATGTGCTCTGTTCCTATCCTTTTAAGCTACCTTGCAGGGAGCGTATGCGAGTAACATTGCTGTAACAAAAGGACAAAACCTTATTTATGCATTCTAGGAAACCAAGCAAGTAATGTTCAGTCACATACTTCCAAAGGACTTGTCTTACCATTTCACATTTTCAAATGAGAGGTTTTTCTATTTTTTTCCCTCTATGGTTTCCCGCTTTCAAAATATACACGGAGAGAGAAAGAGCTGAGATTTTACAGTGGAATTCTTCATCATCTATCCATGTTAATGTTATCCCAGTACTGTCTTGTAGCATTTTTTTCTTCCATTAAACCTAGCATATCAGAGCTATTTAATTCCATGCATACAGCAGAATTGAGGTTGTACTGCCTTATGCACAGGCAGATGGAGAAGTGCAATTCTAACTTCCTTTTTTGTATTTTTTATTTGTTTCCTCTACATACAATATGTGCTTAATGAATAGCGCACTGTCTGGGTCAATTCGTTTATGTAGTAATACTTCTTAAGTTCCTAATTTTTACCCTTGTTTTTCAACCGTTGATAAAACAAGTCCCAAGTTCAAAAATATTCTGTCTTCTTTTTCTTTTATCTTCAGTGTTAATCTGTCCATTTCTGCACAATCCAATATTTTTTTAATTATATCTTCTTCCGTAGGTGTTTCCTCTCTTTTTCAATGTTATGCAAATACAATTCTTAAATTAAAACATATATTATCAAATATACATCCCCTTTACCATATTTTTCTGGTATTACGCCTAACAAAAATAGTTCTGGCTTAAAATCCATATGCTGTCTTAACATTTTTTCTAACCAAGTATGCATTTTCACTTAACATTATTTTGCTTTTGGGCATGCCCACCACAGGTGATAATATGTGCCCAGTTTTTTTATTAAATCTCCAACATTTGGTGGACATATTTTTAAACATTTTTACTAAAAAAAAATTAAGACTGCAATTCTAACTTTCTAAAGGGGCTGCATCTTCCCTTTATCACAGGACCTACATCACGGGCGCATACAGATGAAAAGCCTCACCAACAAATGGTACGAGGAGGTACGACAAGGACCTTCTGGATCAGAAGATGATGAGCAGGAGTTGCTGTAGCAGGCTGTTGGGGTGTGTGTGCTTCTGCTGATATCGCCAACTTTAATTTTAAGACAGACACTCACACATACCATGTACAACTTGATAAGGTTGTTGTCAAGTGACTCTTTGTCCAGTATAAAGTTGTGTCGTGTGCTGGAATGCAAGATCATCTCTAATGCCATGTGCTTTTTTTTACTCTTTTGAAATTATAGCACCTTTTCAGGCAGCAATTATCCCAAATAAACTGGGATAATTAATGGATCATAGGATAATTAGAAACATGGGTGGCACTGTCTGTGATTTTCTGCTGTAAATGTACGTTAAAGAAAATTCTGTAGAGTAGCTTTAAAAAAAAGTTTAGTGCACTTTACTGTACTTTTGCCAATATACTGGTCCTGTACTGGAAGGGCAATGCTGTGAATTTGTATTGATAGTGAACAAGTAAGTTAATATTTAAGGCCTATCTTTACACTGCTCTTTAAATATTTAATGAACTCAGGGTACAGAGTGACAGAAGACAGAAGCAGTTAATTAAAGGCCCTTGGACTTTGGGATTTCTAGAAATGATTCCAACTTGTTATTTCTATGTTTGAAACAACTTGACACACAGTTCCATATCATAACTTCAGATCATTTGGTTCCAGAATAAAGCTTTATTTGAAATCTTATCAAGCTTAATTTCCACCCTTCTCATTGCCTTCCTTTGAGAACAGCTCCATAGCACAACTCTGGAAAGGTGACTTGAAGCCAGAGCATAGAAGAGTCAAATAAGCAAGGAGTTCCTTTTTCTGGGAAAGCCCTAGGACTGGAAACAATTCAGCTGCTTTTTTATTATTCCCAGATTGGCCTTTACATACTGTCTAATTTTTTTAGATGCTTGCAGAACCATATGTGCTCATGCAAAACATCAAATCATACAATGACTGTACCTTTTTAAAAAGCTGAGTGGGGAACATTATTGGAACTTTGCCATGAATATAAAACATTGGTCGATGGGCTATTATCACACTAAAAGTGAGGGGAAATGATTTTTTTCCATCTGAGGAAAATTGAGATATTTTTTGCAAACCACATAAATTACCATTTGTATTCCAAACTGGTACAGCCTTGGAAAACTTATGCCACATGATTTTTTCTCATACGCAAAACCGTCTCAAGATCCACTGCAGATAGAAAGGAATAAGGAGTTGAGACAGACCCCTAACCTCAGTTGGTTGTGATTGGAGTGGCCTGTCAGCCCTATAAAACAAATATAACTAAATATTTAACTAATGTAACTAATCCTAGCCTTGTTTTTTCTGCCATGCTCTCATGGCAGACTGATAAAGCCTGCACAAACGTGCTTTTACAAACATGTTCTCAGTAGCATTGTGTAATGTTGAGAGCAGGAATGCTGCAGTAGGTGCACTTCAGATGAATTTTTAAATGTATCTTTAAGCAGCCCTTCACTGTGCTGACAAGAAGAGGAGATCATAAGAAAACTCTTAATTCAAAAGATGTGAAAAGAGGAAATAAAACAGAGTCATTCTATAGGTTCCAAAGGACAACTTTTCTCACTGCCACATTCTGCTGGGGATACATGCCAGGACTGTTCTGAAGCTAAGTGAATGAGGATGTCTTTTCTCCTTTTTTCCCCTTCTACAGAGTAGGAGCTTATTGTTATTTCACATTGTGAAACATTAGGCAAGTTTGGCATTAAATAAAGGTATTAAATAACATTAGGCAAGTTGGGCGTTGAATAGATGTATTAAATAACATTAGGCAAGTTGGGCATTAAGTTATATACTTATTTATTATTTCAGCTTATATACAATAATACAATACAATACAATACAATAGCAGAGTTGGAAGGGACCTTGTAGGTCTTCTAATCCAACCCCCTGCGTAGGCAGGAACCTTATACCATTTCAGACAAATGGCTATCTAACATCTTCTTAAAGACTTAAAGGGTTGGGGCATTCACAACTTCTGAAGGCAAGCTGTTCCAGAGGTTAATTGTTCTAACTGTCAGGAAATTTCTCCTTAGTTCTAAGTTGCTTCTCTCCTTGATTAGTTTCCACCCATTGCTTCTTGTCCTGCCCCCAGGTGCCTTGGAGAATAGTTTGACTCCCTCTTCTTTGTGGCACCCTCTGAGATATTGGAACACTGCTATCATGTCTCCCCTGGTCCTTCTCTTCATCAAACTAGACATACCCAGTTCCTGCAACCATTCTTCATATGTTTTAGCCTCCAGTCCCCTAATCATATGATTCCCCATATAAATTCATGACTATAGAAAAACATAAAATTGTATTAAAAACTGCATAAATAAATTCAGTAGCTGAGGTTTAAAAAAAACAAAAACAAAATTATGGTCAGTAATTAATACAACCAGTGCTTTGCTTTGCATTGAAATCCCCAAGCTTGATCACACTTCACATATTTAGAGTGAAATTAGCCCTGAAGGTTGCAGATGGCACAGGAATTGGTGCTTTGTCATCCAACTGTGGAAGAATGCTTGCTCCATTACCAGTGTGCAAGCATAGTTCACCCATCTCTTCGAGGTTTATACTGCATTTCAGACAAATATCTTAAATGACAAAGTCAAAATACATGAAATATTCAATATCATGTAAATAGACTTCTGAATTTCTTTAAACAATACTGAAATATAAATATAGTAGAAATGTCGTTTAGCTTACCCAACTATTTAGGCATATGTAGATTTCTAAGGTAGCATTAACAGAGGAATCTGCATTTTAGTCCTTCATTAAGTTCAGCTAATAGCTGTTCATTTAATTTGTACATTATCATCTGTACATTTGTTTCAATTTTCTGAACCTATCGTAGAGGTAGACATAGTCTGTAACATCAAAATTATGTAGGCATACATAATTTTATTACCAATGTACACAATGGATTGAAATTACTGCAAAGAGTAATAATACACTCTTTCCATTCATCATGTTTCCTATGCAAGTATATTATTCTGCAGAGATACACATTTCATAGAAAGTACATGTTAAACTATAAGGTTTATTAAAGCAAGAGGTTATCACATCAATATTTATGTTAGCTTTTGTCAGACAGACCCCTCCCTTGATGTTTATAGGCACCAATCTTCCTGGAGACATTTTCCTGGTGCCCTCCAGGCCCTCTGCTTACCTGACTTTTTAATTATTTTTAAAAATCATTTTTATAAAAAAAAAAAAAACATTGTAGCTCCCTGCACTATTTCTTTACAAAATCAAAGTGGTAAAACTGCAACAGGCTTTTGGAAGACCATTTAATGGACACAGATCTCATAAATTCAATTTTTAAGGTTGCCGTAGACTGATTCTGGGCAGTTTACAAAGTGTTGAAGTGAATAATACAATTAATAAAAGAATAATTTTAAAAATGGCCATACTGATGGGCAATGGCGGAGGGGGCATGGAAAAGAACCGTAAACTATACAATCTCAAGGGGTGGAATTTTGTAACTTCCTGGGCTACATCTATGGAAAGTATCAGGTCTTTAAGGCTCCCTTAAGGCAGGAGTTCCCAACCCCTGGTCCATCGACTGGCACTAGGCTATGGCATGCTAGAAACAGGTCTGTGCAAACAAGTGAAACCGCATCTGCAGGATGCAGGCAGCACACAAAACCATGCTTCCTCTGGTCTGCAGAAAAACCTGTTCCCATGGGACCAGCCCCTGGCACCCAAAAGGTTGGGGGCTGCTACCTTAAGGTACAGCAGGGTTGGATGGGACCATATGGACTGGTGTGCGCGGCTCACATGCTGTTCCAGAGGGTAGGCTAGATAATGTTGTTTATTAGAGGGGACCCAATGCGTGTCACCTTTATTGGGCTATATGAGACAGACAAAAACAAGAATAGAATAAGAATGGAATAGAATGGAATTCTTTATTGGCCAAGTGTGATTAGACACACAAAGAATTTGTCTTTGGTGCATATGCTCTCAGTGTATATAAAAAGACAAGATACCTTCGTCAAGAATCATAAGGTACAGCACTTAATGATAGTTATAGTGTATAAATAAGCAATCAAATCATACTAGGAAACAATATAAATCGTAAGATACAAGCCACAAAATTACAGTCATACAAGTGGGAGGAGATGGGTGATAGGAACAATGAGAAGATTAATACTAATGCAGACTTAGTAAAGAGTTTGACAGTGTTGAGGGAATTATTTGTTTAGCAGAGTGATGGCGTTTGGGAAAAAACTGTTCTTGTGTCTAGAAAGACAGCCTTGCATATAGCCAAAGCTTTTTAGATGACAATGTTTTGTAGTGTCTTACAAATGAATCAATTCAAGATGATGGGAATTATCATCAAGGACTATCAAATTATTATTTTTAATGAGAAAAAAGAAATAATTTGTTTGGCACAAAATCCATATCAACTTGGAGGTACAAGACAAGGTTGCCCACTATCACCTTTACTTTTCGTATTAACGCTAGAAGTGTTAAATAGAAAGATAAGAGAAGACAAAGAAATAAAGGGAATGACAATTAGGAAAGAACAATATAAATTACAAGCTTTTGCAGACGACCTAGTTTTTATTCTCGAGGAACCACTTAAAACCGCGTCCAAACTGATAGGGAAAATTGAGGAATATGGGAAAATAACAGGTCTGAAAATAAACAAAGACAAGACACAAATCTTAACAAAGAATATGACAAGAAGACAGAAAGAAGAATTAACAGAAATCTTGAAAATTCAAATCACAAACAAGCTTAAATATCTAGGGATCTTTGTGACGTCGAGATGCAGCACCCTTAAAAAGGAGAATTACTCTAAACTCACACAACAAATAGAAGTAGATCTTACGAGATGGCAGAATTTACAACTATCATTACTAGGGAGAATAGCCACGATAAAAATGAATATTTTGCCTAAAGTATTATACTTATTCCAGACAATCCCAATTAGATTGGGCAAGGACTTTTTTGAAAAATTAAGGAAAATGGTCTTAAAGTTCATATGGCAAGGTAAAAAAGCTAGAATAAAATTAAAAATTTTACAAGATACCAAAATAAGGGGAGGTATGGGATTGCCTGATTGGGAACTATATCATCAAGCTGCGAATCTGATGTGGATTAAAGATTGGATTACACTAAGAAATACTAGATTATTGAAATTAGAGGGACATGATTTGCCATCAGGATGGCACGCAGCTCTATGGTACCGAACCACCAGGAAACATGGCATTTTCAGAAGGCACTATGTAAGGGATTTTCTGATTGTAAACTGGGAGAAGATCAAGAAACTGCATTATTTCAAAATACCAGTCTGGGTATCAATTACCGAAGCATTTACGTACGCAATAATACATAAAAAGGAACGAACAATCAGATATTCGGATCTATTAAACTCAAGGGGTGATCTTAAAACTATTCAGGAACTAAAACAAGAAGGAATGGATATTAATTGGTATACATACACACAGATACATTCAAGATACAAGGAAGATAAAAAAAAGGAGGGGTTTATGACAAAATGACGGAATTAGACAAGATATTAACAGGCGTCGATGAAAAAATAATTAAAAAACTCTATGCCTACTTACTAGAGTTTAAACTCCAGGAAGAGCAAGTGAAAGAAACAATGATAATATGGGGGAAAAACTTCGGGCATGGGATCGACTTAGATAAGTGGCAAACATTGTGGACACAAAATTACAAAATGACAATGTCAACAGCCTACAAAGAAAACTTATACAAGATGTTCTACAGGTGGCACTTATCACCCTCAAGAATCTCAAAAATGAGTAAGAACAAATCTCAAAAATGTTGGAAATGTCACCAGATGCCTGGTACTTACTACCATATGTGGTGGACTTGCTCGGAGGCCAAAAATTACTGGAGTATGATCCACACATGGTTGGACAAAATAACAGGAAAACATATAGATTTCAAACCCGAACTCTTCCTGCTAGGACTTACTTTAGAAACACTTGACAAAAATTTGAAATACCTAATTGTGAATATTTTGACAGCCGCCAGAATCGTCTTTGCAAAAAATTGGAGAAATGACAAATTACCATCACAGCAAGAAATTATTTATAAAATTATGGAATGTGCAGAGATGAGTAAATTAACATTTGAAATTAGAGAGCAAGACAGTGAACAATTCTATGAAATTTGGAATAAATTTTATCAATGGCTGGAAACAAGATAGTCAAATGAAGGTTGAGGTATAATAATTGTAATATATATAAATATATTTGAACTAAAATATGTGATTTGATATGAATATGACTATGGAAGAGATGCACAGTTTGTAACCAACTGACACATTTTCTACAATTTGTAATGGAAGATGGAGTTTATGTTTTTTGCTTTTTGTTATATTTGTTTGTGTTTGTTCAAAAATAAAAATAAAAATTGTTTAAAAAAAAATCCATATCAACTGTATTTATTTCTATTCAAATGTAAAATCAATTAAAATTATTTATTTACCCTTGCGTTGCCTACTTTATGGAGTAGCACCCCAGTCATAGACTAAGCAACATGTTGAGATTGTCCTTGAACTTGGCATTATTACTGTGTGCCAGAAAGAATTTTAAACAAAAGTTAGTATTTGTACAATTAACTGCAATCTCTACAATGGCTGTTGTTTCTAAATTACTGATCAGGAATAGCATCAGTTTTTTTTATTCCTATACCTTATCATTTTATATCAAACGGTCTTAGAAAGCAATATTTTTGATTAGGAGTATAAGAACATTTCTGAAGTGTATCATATGGAAGCCATAAAGGCAATAGAAAGAATTCAGCTTCAGATTATGTCTCTACATGAAGCATTTTGGCAGATTATGATGTCTGTGCGTACAAGTCATTATTTCATTGTCAGAAATAAAGGGATGGTCTTTAATGTACCTTGCTAAGCGCAAAATGTTTGCCCCCCCCTCTCTCTGGGAAAATATTCTGTCTCTCAAGGCTTACAGAATAGGTTTTATATACCCTGTTTTCCCGAAAATAAGAGGGTCTTATATTTTTTTGACTCACAAAATATGGCCTTGGGCTTATTAGAGGGGGAGGGCTTATTTTTCAGGTGCAGGAAGCAGCAAGCCCACCATCTGCTTGCCTGTGAACACAATGATCCAAGTTCTCCTTGCATCCTGGCCTTCGCCTGCCCTGCTTGCTGGCCGCGGAACAGCTGACTCTGCTGCTCTTGTTTCGTGGGGGCGGGGGGGGGAGGCTCTTCCTGGCAGAACAAACACACACACACACACACACACACACCCTCCATGGCAGGCACATCCCTTCACTAACTTGCTTTCCAGCTCCATTCTCCATTCCATGTGCAGGACAAGAAAAGTAGACTGTGTGCCTACGGTTAAAAAAAAAAAAATACCAGAAAATACCTTCCAAGTTCTCGCAAAAAACAAAAAAAAGTTCTCACAAAGTTGGAAGCAGTCCCACAAACTACTTTTCTTGCTCTGCACATGGCAGTGGAGAATGGAGCAGGAAAGCAGGTTGTTGGAGGGATGTACATACACACCATCCTGCAGATAAGGCTTTGGATAGAGCATTTGGGGGATGTGCGTCTGCGCTGAGATCCCAAGGAAAGAACAGTTGCCAGGAAAAGGGGGAGGGATTTTGCCTCTTATCTTGTTCTGAGTCTGTGCTGAGCTTCAGAACAGGGTAAGAGGAAGGAAAATCTCCCCTCCACATTTTAAAGCCGTTTGCAAAAATGCCTCATTTCAAGCCTTCAGCCCTGCAATCCTGGAATATGCTGAAGGCTCAAAATGGGAGGTTTTTGCAAACTGCTTGAAAATATGGAGGGGGATATTCCTGCCTCTCTCCCTGTTCTGAAGGTCAGCACAGACTGAAAACAGGATAAGAGACAAAATCCTCCCTCCCACATGCCTTCAATCCTGCAATCCTGGATAATGTGAAGGCTTGGAATGTGGCGTTTTTGCAAACCTCTTAAAAATGGGGAGGGGGGATTTAATCTCTTATCCTGTTCTCAGTCTGCTGACCTTCAGAACAGGGGGAGAGGCAGGAATATCCCCCTCCATATTTTCAAGCGATTTGCAAAAACGCCCCATTTCAAGCCTTCAATGTGAATATGCAGGTGAGAAGCGACCTCCTATAGGCATCAAAATCCATACACTTGGGACATCACAAGAAGCCCTGCAAGGAGATGATGCTGCCGAAGTGCAGGAAAGCTCTACCCCCCCTCATCTGCAGATTGTCCTTTTAAAGAAGAGTTTCACCAGGACGAAGAGGTGGCTGAAGGCAGCGTTTGTGTCGCCTTTATCCTGGTGAAACTCCTCTTTGAAAGGACGATCTTCCGTGGGGGGCAGATTTCCTGCACTTCGGCAGCAGCGTCTCCTCGCAGGGCTTCTTCCAATGTCCCAGGTGTATGGATTTCCATGCCTTCTTTTCCTGCTCCGTGGACAGAATTGCGAGCTGTGACTGTCACCGTTAGGCAAGGAGGGCATGAGGCATTAGGGTTGTGCTGCTTGGCCTCTGGCTACTTTTGCAGCTGCAATTGGCTGCAAAAGCGACCGGCATTTGCTGGAGGCAGAGGCCTGAGCGGCACCCATGAATCAGCTGTTTTGTGAATGGAGCGGCCCAGCTGATCTGATTAAGGGGTCAAGAAGCCCTGAGGTGATAGGGGAAGGGAAGGGCTGCCCCTTGTTCTGGCTAAATCCACCCCTTCACTGGGCCTTATATTCGGGGGAGGGTTTATATTTTTGCCCACCCCGAAAATCTGGCATGGCTTTAGTTTCAGGGTATGTCGTATTTTCGGGGAAACACGGTATGCCCAACCCAACAAGCCAGCCATTTCTTTCTACTTCTTTTATTATGTTTGCAGCAATGGATGAGAATGTTTGAAAACCAGGTAAAAGATTTACGGGGCAGATTCCAATATTGAATGGGGCCAAAGATGAAGTGGGCAAAACCTAAGAAAGAAAGATGTTTCCATAATAAGCAAGAGTATTTGTCTACTGATAGACAAGTAAAGGTGTCGCTCAACAAAGCTCCTTCCTTCAGGTGGGTTTATAAGGGAAAGGTAAAAAAGATTTCCACCATGTCTATGTGAGCAAAGCCCTGTCCTTTTTTAAAAACTAGGTAATCCTTTTGTCTGCCCACTTTGAAGTGAATGTGACTGGATTCAGTGAAGTTTACTCCAGTATAAAAGTGAATAAAACTGCAGCCACAAACAGCACAGATGCAGATTCTTCCAGCATTCTCCTCCTCTATTTTTGTTAGTTTATATAAAGCCTACAGGAGCACTTTTGGGTTGAATGCTTCAAAAAAATGTCTCCTTCAACAGTGCCGTCTAATTTGTGTTCTGTTTCAATGAGTTCAGTGTGGGAAACTGGATTGAATGCAAAAGGCTGCAGTACCATATCAAAAAGACAAATATCTCTCCTGTATATATCTACCCTGTTTCCTTAAAAATAAGACCTCCCTGGATTAAAAGCCCATTTGGGCTTTTGAATGCATGTGCTAAAATAAGCCCTCCCTGAAAATATTGCCGCACAGCAGCAGCCATGAGGTGACCACGCTTGCCGCCTCCTGCACCTCAAAAATAATAAGACCTCCCTGAAAATAAGGCCAAGTGCTTATTTTTTTGGGGGGGGGGGTCAACAGAAAATAAGACCCTGCCTTATTTTCGAGGGGAAACAGTAATGTATTCTTGAGGTCTGGATTCCTAGAAAATAGCTATCCTACATTGCTGATGGGAGGCAGAATAACCAAGGTTGTTAATTGACAATAATCTGGATGCCTTGCCTTTAATTGCTGGTGAAAAATCCTGTCTCCATCAACAAGAGAAAGAGAAAGCTCCCCTGTTAAGATAGGCATGAAATAAACATTTCTGAAAAAGCACCTTAGCTTTGGGGAGGGGGGGAGTTTGGGAGGAACAACAACAGATTCTTCCAGGTTTGTTCATTTCAACTATTGGAGTTTGGGTTTTTCCCAGCATGTTTTTCCAAGACATTCCAGGTAAGGTTTGGTGGAGGAAAGTGCTTAGAAAAATATGGTGGCTCACCAGAATTCTCTGACTTTTGACTATAACTATGCCTGGATGAGGAGGACCTGTAATAAGGCATCCAACAGATAAGGGAGGAATCTCCACATATGCTAATATTGTAATATTAAAAAAAAAAAAAAAGCTTCAGAGAGGCTCAGAGAAGAGCATTATATTCTGGTTACTTGATTAAACAAGAATTGGATATGTTTGTGCATTATACTAAACCTTAAACCATACTTTACAAACCATGATTAGGATTTACACAAGGCAGTAAGTTACAATAAAACCCTATTATAACTTACTGAGGGCAATCCTGTTTCTAGAAAGAGACACATTGTAAGAAGGCACACATCAAATGTCTTTGAAAAGTTTTGACATGCATTTCTAAATAATCTTGGATTTAAAGCTTAATGTTTGGGAATGATGTCATTACATGTTAAGTCATTAAGAATACTATTTATAATTTTTTTCATCTCATTCTTTTTTTCTAAAGGTGTCTAAAAATCAACCCTCAAGTACCATTTGATTTGGCAAGTACAAAAATTCTCATGGAAGCATAAGTTAATATTAGAAAATGACATTCTCATTTCTTTGAGTCATAAAAAAAACACACATGCATTTTGGCATTACCCATAGCAAAATTAACTTTAGGAATTATTATTTTTACGGAACTTTCCTTTTTTAAACTGAAGTACGAGTGGGAAGTCATTGTGAATTTGTCTTTCATGTATTTGTAATACCGTTACTCTTAAGCAGAAGTATGATTCATTTATATGCTTTTCAGTTTTTTGCATTCATGAACAATGCATGCATACTTGTGTGCACACATACACACATTCTTAATTCAAGGAATCACATGGAGATTAGTCATTTCCTGCCCTCTAGTGGCGATTTTCTGGGAAAGAGTTTAGCCAGGTTTTTAAAAAGCATAATTGACTAATGAAAACATTCAAAGGACATCAAGTTCATTAAGCTCTTACCATGAAAAGTCATCAAGTTCTTAGCCTGAAGCAGTAGGTCTGAAAAAAAGCATGCTGACAATGCAAAGCAGCTTAGAACTAAGGAGAAATTTCCTGACAGAACAATTAACCAGTGGAATGTCTTGCCTTCAGGTTGTGGATGCTCCAACACTGGAGGCTTTTAACAAGAGACTGGACTGTCATTTGCCTAAAATGGTATAGGGCAGGGCTGTCAAACTCGTGGCCCATGGCCTGGATGCGTCATGCACTGGCCACGCCCAAGCCCGGTTTAATGAAGGGTAAAAAAGTCCCGATACGTCACATGGCGCCACTGTGACGATGTGAGTTTGACACCCCTGGTATAGGGTCTCCTACTTGAGCAGTGGGTTGGACTAGAACAGGGGTTCCCAAACTTGGCAACTTGAAGACTTGTGGACTTCAACTCCCAGAATTCTGGGAGTTGAAGTCCACAAGTCTTCAAGTTGCCAAGTTTGGGAACCCCTGCAGTAGATGATTGAAAGAAAAGTGGTCACCTATCTCACACTGTCAAACATCTTTAATACAATAATACAATAGCAGAGTTGGAAGGGACCTTGTAGGTCTTCTAGTCCAACCCCCTTCATGGGCAGGAACCCTATACCATTTCAGACAAATGGCTGTCTAACATCTTTTTAAAGACTTCCAGGGTTGGGGCATTCACAACTGCTGGAGGCAAGCTGTTCCAGAGGTTAATTGTTCTTACTGTTAGGAAATTTCTCCTTAGTTTTAAGTTGCTTCTCTCCTTGGTTAGTTTCCACCCATTGCTCCTTGTCCTGCCCCCAGGTGCCTTGGAGAAAAGTTTGACTCCCTCTTCTTTGTGGCACCCTCTGAGATATCGGAACACTGCTATCATGTCTCCCCTGGTCCTTCTCTTCATCAAACTAGACATACCCAGCTCCTGCAGCCGTTCTTCATATGTCTTAGTCTCCAGTCCTCTAATCATCTTGGTTGCTCTTCTCTGCACTCTTTCCAGAGTCTCCACGTCTTTTCTACATCGTGGCGACCAAAACTGTCTCTAATTGCTAATCATATGTTAGCCTCAAAGGACCACTTTTCTTTCAATCATCTACTGCAGGGGTTCCCAAACTTGGCAACTTGAAGACTTGTGGACTTCAACTCCCAGAATTCTGGGAGTTGAAGTCCACAAGTCTTCAAGTGGCCAAGTTTGGGAACCCCTGATCTACTGTATCTCACATGCCCTCAAGCTATGCAGTAGAGCAGCTAGAAGGGATTTATTGGAAGGGGGAATATTTTAAAGATGGCAAAATATCTTTGGTGTGACTTGAGGCTCTGGGATGGTCAACCCTTTAGAGGCTGAGAGGAGCCCAAAGTGAACCTATAAAGAAGCAAAACCGAGTGTTTTGTTCTTGCTTGCCCTGGCTTTGGGAGAAGTTTCCAAGTATGTTATTGTTAACCTGAATTTAAATCTATATTAAGGATTATTCTATTATTCTATTGTTTATCTTAATCACATAAACAGATATATTTATTAATTAAAATTTTATGCCACCTATCTCACACTGCTAAACATCTCTAATTGCTAATCATATGTTAGCCTCAAAGGACCACTTTTCTTTCAATCATCTAAGCAGGGGTTCCCAAACTTGGCAACTTGAAGACTTGTGGACTTCAACTCCCAGAATTCTCCAGCCATCTCTGCTGTCTGGAGAATTCTGGGAGTTGAAGTCCACAAGTCTTCAAGTCTTCAAGTTTGGGAACCCCTGGACAAGAAGAACTCCAAGGTCCCTTCCACCTCTGTTACTCGATTAAAAAAAAAAATTAGTACAGTTTAAAACCATGTATACTTTTGTCGCATCTTAAGGACTAACCCATGTATCACGGATGTAGCTTTTCTTGGTTTAAGGTTGATTTCTTCAGATGGCAAATGAGAACACCTTGGGCACTTGATTTGCTTTCATCGTTAAGCTTTTGCGAATCCAGTTTCTTGCTCAACGTGTGATCAGAAATGGATACTGAATTCCAACTACAGCATCCCATCATGATCTGGTCATTATGATTCTGTGAATGCATTTGCTTTTTGCGCAGCCGCGACACACTACTGGCTCATTCTCACCCTGTGGCTCACAAAGATTCCTGAATCTTTGAATATCCCTTATCTCAGGGGTCCCCAACCTTTTTTGCACCAAGGACCAGTTTCATTTTAAAGGAAATTCTGCGGACCGGCCGGCGTAGAGGAGGAGTGGGGGGGGAGGGGGAACAGGCGGCGCATGCGCATGCGAGGGGGGGAGTCGGCTCACTCGGCCCTCTAGGGTCTCCAATGGCACGAGCGACTGCGCTTGCGTTCTCCCGCACCTGGCGTGCGCTCTGCCCAGGGGGCTGCCCCCTCCTCCCTCCTCTCCGGCCCTGTGGCCCGGTTCCTATCAAGCCACGGACTGGCACTGGTCCACGGACCGGGGGTTGGGGACCCCTGCCTTATCTCACTGTGGTATTTCTCAATCTCCTGACCTCGAAATGTGTTAACTGGAGCTGTCCCCAAGCATCAAGGAGCAAAGAGAGATGATGAAGAACTTTAGGTGCCTTTCCATTATTTGTACACACACACACGCACACACACATACTCACACACACACACTCCAAAGCATTGAGAAAATGAGCTAGCCACCTAATTTAAAGAAGAGAGATGGATAGCAGAGGGGCTTCCTAGTTAGTTATAGATGCTGATTGCTGATATTTGCAATTTATATTTAGAGCAAGCTTTCCAATGAAAGGGGAGGAAGGGAAAAACCATGGATGGGGACAGTGAGAAAAAGGCATATGAAAAAAAAGGCAATTAACGCTGCTCTATTCTCACATGTCAACTTGGTTCATCTTTAGGACCAGAACTCCATTTGGTGGCCATGATGCATGTCTCTGAATTCCTCTCCCAGATGCTGATCCTTCCTTACACTGTCCAGAGACTGGCAGAAAAGCCACGGGGCAGGGCATCCACAGAGCCTTTTGTTTAGCTCTAGGATACAGCCCTTGTCATGGCCTCTTTCCTTTCCAAGTGTAGCCTTGCTATTTGGGCTGTGCTGTGGCACTTTTGTTCCTAATGACGGCCATTGCTCAAGAGGTTCCAGTCGATTAGTTAACAAAACCAGAGCAGCTCCCATTGGTCATTTTAGGCTTAAGGCCCTTCTGAAAAACCTGCTGTTGTACGTGTAGCCATTCATCTTCCTTGGAGGTGAAGTTGCCCTTGATGATACGCTGTGGAGCCTGTGAAGAATGATGCTTCCTGGCAACGTTTCAAAAGAAGAACAAACCTTAAGACTTCTTTATTTCCCCTTCCCCGGTTTTTGTTTTAAGAGGGAAACCAAGAACTGGCCCAGGCACAACAATAGCAGGTCTTAAAATACCCCCCGCTGCAGTCAAACAGCAAAGAGGAAATTTCACAGTGATTAAAAAAAATGAGTCCACTGTAGTCATAAGTCACTGGATGTGACAAGTGGAATAAGAAAACCGAGATGGCCGATTAAATCAGATGGTTGGGAATGTGACTCCTGGGAAGTCCCCTCCCTCTTTTTAAACATGTGTAAAAGAAAATACACACACCAATAAGGAGGAGAAAAAGGTACAGATTATATTTTGTATAGCTAGTGCTTAGACCAGGGATGTCCAACTTGGAAACTTTAAGACTTGTGGACTTCAACTCCCAGAATTCCCCAGCCAGCTATGCTGGCTGGGGAATTCTGGGAGTTGAAGTCCACAAGTCTTAAAGTTCAGAAAGTTTGGACATCCCTGGCTTAGACGTACATCTGTGTCATGTTATAAAAGTAAGTATTCATAATTTATTCGGTTCCTTTCACAATAAAAAAAAACCCCTATAAGCCAACATCTGCTGTCTTAAGTTTCTAAATAGTCCTGACAACGAAACTCTCATGAGTAAAATCCTTGCTCTGCTGCAGAAACAGAAGCCACCTGAGGTCACTGCAAAATTGACGGAGAATAAGCACAGAATCCGTTTCTAATAGCATTAAGCGCAGCCTATGTAAAGATCATACCATTCCAAGCTTCAGAGCAGAGGTGGCAGGATTTGTCCCTCGTTCCCCTCTGTTGTTATCCTGCCTTTTCTTGATCAACTGTTGTCTGAACCTCAAATGCCACTAGGGGTTCCCCTCAACCCCTACCTTCTCTCCCCCATTGCTTTCCTTCCCTCAATTGCCTCCTTTCTTTCAGATTTGATTTGGTTGGATTTTAGCATACAATCATTATACACCTTAGCCTTTGCACAACGGAGTATTGAAGTAAGATAGTTCACTTTGCCATTTGGTGTTCTAACATCGAGGATGTGCCTACAGACAAAATCTGTAAAAAGTAAGCGTTCTCTCTCTCTCCCCTCCCTATCTCCCGGGTACAAAGTTAAATGATACAGATTTTTATCCATTTAATTGCTGGAATTCATAATAGGAGTAATCTTATTTACTCCGAGGCGGCTGAATGCCACCACATGTTTATTGGACCCGTGTCCCTCCTGATTGGTACTGGCCTCCTGGGAGGTGACACGAGGCTGGCTCCAGGAAATAGTGAACGCTTCTTTGAATGAGGGTTTCTTGCCTGCCTCCTTAAAAGAGGCGGTGGTGAGACCCCTCCTCAAGAAGCCTTCCCTGGACCCAGCATTGTTAAGTAATTATCGTCCGGTCTCCAACCTTCACTTTCTTGCGAAGGTTGTTGAGAGTGTGGTGGCACAACAGTTCCCTCGACACCTGGAGGAAACTGCTTATCTAGACCCGCGCCAGTCCGGCTTCCACCCCGGGCACAGCACGGAGACAGCATTGGTCGCGTTGGTAGATGATCTCTGGAGGGCCAGAGATAGGGGTTATTCCTCTATCCTGGTTCTGTTAGACCTCTCAGCGGCTTTCGATACCATCGACCATGGTATCTTATTGCACCGACTGGGGAGGCTGGGAGTGGGGGGCACTGTTTTACAGTGGTTCTCCTCCTACCTCTCCGGTCAGTCGCAATTTGTACTAACAGGAGGGCAGAGATCGACGTCGAGGCCCCTAGCATATGGGGTGCCTCAGGGGTCGTTCCTCTCGCCCCTCCTGTTTAACATCTACATGAAGCCGCTGGGTGAGATCATCCGTGGTTGCGGGGTAGAGTACCACCTGTACGCTGATGATACTCAGCTGTACATATCTACCCCCAACCACCCCAACGATGCTGTCGAAGTGATGTCCCGGTGTGTGGAGGCCGTATGGCTCTGGATGGGAAGTAACAAACTCCGGCTCAACCCATCCAAGACAGAGTGGCTGTGGTTTCCGGCGCCCCGGCATAGGCAGCTAATTCCATCGCTGGTTATCGGGAGCGAGTCAATGGCCCCCGTGGAAAGGGCTCGCAACTTAGGCGTCCTCCTGGATTCACGGCTGACCCTGGATGACCATGTGGCGGCCGTGACCAGGGGGGGCTTTTACCAGGTTCGCCTGGTACACCAGTTGCATCCCTTTCTGGACCGGGACGCCCTCCGCACAGTCACTCAAGCACTCGTGACATCTCACCTTGACTATTGCAACGCTCTCTACATGGGGCTCCCCTTGAGGTGCATCTGGAGGCTCCAGTTAGTCCAGAACGCAGCCGCGCAGGGGATTTCGGGAACATCTCGAAGTTCCCATATAACACCTCTCCTGCGCGAGCTGCACTGGCTACTGGTGGCCTTCCGGGCCACCAGCTTCAAGGTGCTTGTTACCATCTTTAAATCGCTCCATGGCTCGGGGCCTAGTTACTTGTGGGACCGCCTCCTGCCACATACCTCCCATCGACCGATTTGCTCCCACAGAGAGGCCTTCTCAGGGTGCCGACTGCCGGTCAATGCTGGCTGGCAACGCCCAGGAACAGGGCCTTCTCTGTGGCAGGGCCCGCCCTCTGGAACGACCTCCCCCCCGAACTTCGCACCATCACGGACCTTCCCCTCTTCCACCGCTCACTTAAGACACTTCTTTTTCAGCAAGCTGGACTGGCGTAGAACTTGAATTTTAGAACAATAGAACTTCAGCCAAGTTAGATAGGTTTTTTAATGGGAATTTTAGCACAGGTTTCCTATTTAATTTCTTTTTAATTCTTGTATATTGTTATTTATTGTAAATTTTAATGTCCTGTGCACCGCCCAGAGTCCGTCTCGACGGAGATTGGTGCGGTTAACAAATCGAATAAAATAAAATAAATACATAAATAAATAAATAAATAAATCTATGGGCATTGAACTAGTGGCTCAGTGGCTAAGACACTGAGCTTGTATGATCAGAAAGGTCAGCAGTTTGGTGGTTCGAATCCCTAGCGCAGTGTAATGGAGTGAGCTCCTGTTACTTGTCCCAGCTTCTGCCAACATAGCAGTTCGAAAGCATGTAAAAAATGCAAGTCGAAAAATAGAGGCCACTTTGGTGGGAAGGTAATAGCTTTCCATGCACCTTCAGTGTTTAGTCATTCCGGCCACATGACCATGGAGACGTGTTTGGACAATGCGGGCCCTTTGGCTTTGAAACAGAGATGAGCACTGCCCCCTAGAGTTGGGAACGACTAGCACACATGATCCTTTCCCTTTATTTATTTTTATCCCACCTTTTTTATTTTGATAAATAAGTCAAGGTGGGACATACACCTAATGTTCCTTCCTCCTCCTATATCCCCAACACATGAGGCAGTCCTTTACCTTTACCTTTATGGGCATTGAGCTATGGTGGTCCAGTGGTTAGAATATAGCATTGCAAGCAAATTCTGCCGACTGCCAGGAGTTTAATTCCAATATTCTCTCTTTCCTAATCATCAAACCCATAAATCGCTGGCTTAATTTTCTTCCATTTTCAATGAAAAGCCCACAAAAGGTTTCCAGGCACTAACACCTGTAATGATTGTTTTTTCTCTAAAAGCCTCTAAAAGGTTGACCATCCCAGAGCCTCAAGTCACACCAAAGGTATTTTGCCATCTTTAAAATATTCCCCCTTCCAATAAAGCCCTTCTAGCTGCTCTACTGCATAGCTTGAGGGCATGTGAGATCAGGGGTTCCCATACTTGGCCACTTGAAGACTTGTGGACTTCAACTCCCAGCTCTGCTGGCTGGAGAATTCTGGGAGTTGAAGTCCACAAGTCTTCAAGTTGCCAAGTTTGGGAACCCCTGATCTCACATGCCCTCAAGCTATGCAGTAGAGCAGCTAGAAGGGCTTTATTGGAAGGGGGAATATTTTAAAGATGGCAAAATATCTTTGGTGTGACTTGAGGCTCTGGGATGGTCAACCTTTTAGAGGCTGTGAGGAGCCCAAAGTGAACCTATAAAGAAGCAAAACTGAGTGTTTTGGTCTTGCTTGACCTGGCTTTGGGAGAAGTTTCCAAGTATGTTATAGTTAACCTGAATTTAAATCTATATTAAGGATTATTCTATTATTCTATTAAGTTATGGCAAATCTAGACAGCATACTAAAAAGCAGAAACCTCACCCTGATAACAAAAGCCATAGTCATAGTCAAGGCTGTGCTTTTCCTAGTTGTGATGTACCGCTGTGAAAATTGGACCTTAAGAAAGGCTGAGGGCCAAATAATTGAGACCTTGGAACTCTGGTGCTGGAGAAGACTCCTGCGAGTCCCTTGGACTGCAAGGCAATCAAACCAATCAATGCTAGAGGAGATCAACCCTGACTGCTCTTGAGAAGGCCAGATCCTGAAGATGAAACTCAAATCCTTTGGCCACCTAATGAGAAGGAAGGACTCTCTGGAGAAGAACCTCATGCTGGGAAAGATTGAGGGCAAAAGAAAAAAGGACGACAGAAAATGAGGTGGCTGGATGGAGTCCCCAAAGTAGTAGGTGTGAGCCTAAATGGACTCCAGACGATGGTAGAGGACAGGAAGGCCTGGAGGAATGTTGTCCATGGGGTTGCGATGCGTTGGACACAACTAACAACAACAATAACAACAAGGCTTATTCTATAATTTCATGTTCTTACTACTTCAAAATTGTAGAAGAATAATCCGTTTTCAGCAATCATGATCTTGGGGAGTCGATAAGGGTGGCCACAATTTGTCTTCCTTAAGCCAACAGATGCACCTCCACAGGCAAATTCTAGTGCTGTGAGACTGGCCTAATTGTTTGGCATGAATGCAGAGACCAGCAACATCTGGAAACATTATTCTTTTTGGCTCATTGTATCTGTGTTCAGAAGCTTGTTCCTGGAAACTGATCTCTGAAAATGGATCCCCATTTCCACATTCCCAGTCATGCTCTCAGCAATAACGCCTTGATTAGGTCTGACTCTATTAAAGAGTGGATGGTACTTAAATGATCTGAGAGATTGTCCTGCCTTCATGCTCAAATGCTTGCACATCATGCTAACTGGGTTGTAAAGCAGACTCATACACGTTCTGCATGTGCCATTTTTGGGCAAATAGATGCTGTGAATTGCTCTGGAATGGAGATGTTTTGATAGATAATGGTCAAGCATCAGTTGCTCAATTTAGCAGGTAACAACGGGTCTAAAACTCTCAATGTTCAGGTCTATTATTGAAGGAAATTGCTTGTCATTGTCTATTTTTAACCAGGATGCAAACCCAGCAGCTACTGACTGGGAGTTAGAAGTTAGAAGGGGAATAGTTTGCAGGACAGTCTTCTCAATTGGGTTTGTTTTTTTTTCAGATGAATGGGGACTGCAACATGGGCATGGGGTTGTCTGAGTACATCTGGATGATAACCACTCTGAAAGATTTACTAATAGCAGAATCAGTGTATTCTAGGAGGGGAAAAGAAAGCTTCTCCTTTTCTGCCTTTCGGCTCATCACCAGAGACCATCTAGACAGAAAGCCATGAGTTCCATTGTGTAATTTTTTTTATATGTGTGTTACGTTTTTGAGCTGATCAATAAATAAGTCAGGGAGACTAGGATAGATCTATTTCGAGCTTTTTAGCTCTCATCAGCTAGTCATACCCTTATTGGGATTTGAACCGGGGGCTGTATTACATGTTAGGCAAAGCCTTAGCCACTTAAACCACCAGGTTCTGTTCCTGATCAGCTGAGACAGGAGGATAAGTATATACTTGTGTCACAATTAAGGGAGGAAGCATACTGCTCTCCTTTTCTGCCTTTCGGCTCATCACCAGAGACCATCTAGACAGAAAGCCATGAGTTCCTCATGATATATATATTTCAACAGTGACAGAAATTCTCTTTTCCTTCTTCAGGGAGATTCACACAAATGGACATATAATTTTGAATAAGACTAAGCAACTTGGCACTTTTTAACCTATATATCCTCCCCCCCCCCCCACACATGCATCCTTTATCATATCTAAGATGTTCCGGGAGAAACCTTACTCAAAGAAAATAATAATAATAATAATTTTATTTTATAGACCGCCTCCTCTCCCCAGAGGGACTCGGAGCGGTGCACAGGGAAGTTAAAAAATACAAATATAAAATACATAAATAGCTAAGATAGAAAATTAAACAAAATATCCCTGCGCTAAAAGCCACTATACTAAAACTAAGCCCCCCTAAAAACCCAATTAAAAACGGAAGACTAACCTAGGCCGGCCAAGCAGAAAAAGTGTGTTTTCAGTTTTTAAAGATGATCAAGGAGAAGCTTGTAACTGCCCATCAAATTGCTCTTATTGATTATGTGCCAGCAAGTCATTCTGACACCTATAAAAATCATACACCTGCATATCAGACAGAAGATACCTTTGTTGATGATCTAGTTTTTCCCTCTATGATGAGAAATACTGTATTTCTATTTCACTTCTATTATCTCTGCTTCTCTGCATTTTTTAGCAATGCGTAAGTAGACTCCTGTCCAACTAATCATTATGCAAAGAAATTTTCAGGTGGGGAAACCTGTTTCACCTTTGTATGACCAACTGCCCTGATCATAATTCCCTCAACTTCGGAAGGAAGCCTATCTGCCTTTCTTCATATCAGGTCACTCTCACTCGGACTTATTTTTTCCTGCAGGCCTGTCCTATTAAAGATGGGAATTGCATCCAACAGCAACAGCAAGGAGATAGCATCTTGCTGATTGTTTTCTCCCAACCTTCAGTTTAAATTATTAACCCTGTCGGAATCCAAACATTTTGACTCTGAAACAGAGTTTAAAATTCCAGCCTTGCCTGTTAGGTACACGACAAATTATTCAAGCTCTTAATCCAAACGACACCTGTGGGGGTGGGAAAAACTACATTTCAATTTAAACTCAAGTTAATAGAAGCAAAAATGCAGGGATGGCAGGCTAAGCTGATATCGGCTGTTTGATGCCATGTAGATTTGTTTGCACCAGCAAGGTTTTCAATTGCTCCATTTGCATCTATAATCACTGGATGTTTACTTGCAAATGAGGCTTTCACTTCTGTGAATGAGAGCCAAGATGCTGGCTCCACAATTGCCATCTGATTGCAGAGAACTGCAATTTTTAGGGGTCTCTATTATCACTTATGCATCTGGACTTTATTGTTATTGCCACTTTCTACTTAGCTTGCATTTGTTGGAATGAGAGAAGCAAGTTAAAATGTTTGAAATGCTGGAATCGGCTTATTTATAACTAATCAAAACCTGTCCTTTTAATGCAGGGATCACTAATTTAGTATAGTTTGGGACACAGGAACCTGTCCCATAATGCACCAGCCTGTCGGTTCATTTATTCGTTTATGCCCGCAGTGACATTTGTGGTGGCAAACTTTCCATATTTCAGAGAAGAGTTTTGCCACATCCTTTTCGGAAAAGTGAAGTTGTAGGTCTGAAAAACAGTCCTGTTCTGACCGAGGTTTCTCAAGAGCATGAAGCAACTTCTTCTCTCAACAAAAAACCCTTTTATTAATTTCCTGTGAATTCTGCTCATTCACAACTGTAAAGTCTTTCAAGGGAGGATTTACCCTCACAGACTTTATCTGGCTTGGAGAGCTGCCAGGGTAATATCTGCAAAACTTGGCAAGGAGTTTCGGAGAGTCACTAACCAATTCAGCAAACTAATTGTCTCCTGCAAACTCCATTCCCCCTTCGCTCCTCTTTTATTTCCTCTGGGAGGGGCCATTCATCACCCACCTGTGGCCTTACTTACAATAATACAATACAATAGCAGAGTTGGAAGGGACCTTGTAGGTCTTCTAGTCCAACCCCCTGCGTGGGCAGGAACCTTATACCATTTCAGACAAATGGCTATCTAACATCTTTTTAAAGACTTCCAGGGTTGGGGCATTCACAACTTCTGGAGGCAAGCTGTTCCAGAGGTTAATTGTTCTAACTGTCAGGAAATTTCTCCTTAGTTCTAAGTTGCTTCTCTCCTTGATTAGTTTCCACCCATTGCTTCTTGTCCTACCCCCAGGTGCCTTGGAGAATAGTTTGGCTCCCTCTTCTTTGTGGCACCCTCTGAGATATCGGAACACTGCTATCATGTCTCCCATGGTCCTTCTCTTCATCAAACTAGACATACCCAGCTCCTGCAGCCGTTCTTCATATGTTTTAGTCTCCAGTTCCCTAATCATCTTGGTTGCTCTTCTCTGCACTCTTTCCAGAGTCTCCACGTCTTTTCTACATCGTGGCGACCAAAACTGTATGCAGTATCCCAAGTGTGGCCTTACCAAGGCACTATACAGTGGCATTAACACTTCACGTGATCTAGATTCTATCCCTCTGTTTATGCAGCCTAGAACTGTGTTGGCTTTTTTGGCAGCTGCTGCACACTGCTGGCTCATATTCAAATGATTGTCCACTAGGATTCCTAGATCCCTCTCACAGTTGCTACTATTGAGCAAGGTACCACCTATACTGTACTTGTGCATTTTGTTTTTCTTGCCTATATGTAGGGCCTTACTTTTTTCACAATTGAATTTCATTTTATTACATAGTGCCCAATGTTCAAGTTTGTCTAGATCCTTCTGTATCTTAAGCCTATCTTCTGGAGTGTTGGCTATTCCTGCCAGCTTGGTGTCGTCTGCAAATTTGATGAGTTCCCCATTTATCCCCTCATCCAAATCGTTGATGAAGATGTTAAAGAGTACTGGGCCTAAAACAGAGCCTTGGGGGACTCCACTGCATATTTCCTTCCATGTAGATGCAGTTCCATTGAGGACTACACATTGAGTGCGGTTGGTCAGCCAGTTGCGAATCCATTTGCTGGTGGTGCTGTCTAACCCACAATTTTCTACTTTATCTAATAGTAGGTTATGGTCTACTTTATCAAATGCCTTACTGAAGTCCAGGTAAATTATATCAACAGCATTCCTCTGGTCCACTGATTTTGTCACTGTCAAAGAATGCAATTAGATTCGTCTGGCATGATCTGTTTTTGACAAACCCATGTTGGCTTTTGGCTATTACTTTGTTTACTTCTAGGTGTTCACTTATTTGTTGTTTAATTATCTTTTCCAGAATCTTTCCTGGTATTGAGGTCAGGCTGATGGGTCTATAGTTTCCTGGATCTGTTTTTTTCCCTTTTTTGAAGATGGGAACCACATCAGCTCTTTTCCAGTCTTCTGGCAGTTCCCCGGTACTCCAGGATCTCTGAAAGATATAGTTCAGTGGTTCTGAGATCTCGTCTGCCAGTTCCTTCAGAACCCTGGGGTGCAATCCATCCGGTCCTGGTGATTTGAACTCGTCCAGGGCAGACAGGTGCTCACTTACCATTTTCTTCCCTATTTCAACTTGTGTTCCTAATCTGATTTTTGTGGTGCTGTTTTTGATTGGTTGGACTGTTTTATCCCTTTGTGTAAAGACAGATGCAAAAAAAGAGTTAAATAGTTCTGCTTTCTCCCTGTTGCTTATCATCTTCTTGCCATTTTCTCCCAGCAGTGGACCAATTGTTTCCTTAACTTTTTTCTTATTTTTAACATGTTGGAAGAAGCTTTTTTTATTTTTTTTTACTTTTTTGGCAAGCCTTTCTTCATTGCGAGCCTTAGCTTTCCTCACTTCGTCTTTACAGGCTCGGGCTATTTGCTGATATTTTGCCTTAGTTATGTCCCCCTTTTTCCACTTTTTATATTTATCCTTTTTGTCTTTCAATTTGTCAGAGAGTTCTTTATGCAGCCATGCTGGTTTCTTTTGGGAACTGTTATTTTTCTTCTTCATTGGTATTGCGCTGGACTGGGCTTTTATAATCTCATTTTTTAAAATTTCCCAAGCTTCTTGAGTTGTTTTCCCCTTGAGGATTCTCATCCATGGAATCCTTCCCAAGCTCTCTCTGAGTTTATTGAAATTAGCTCTCTTAAAGTCTAAGACTCTAGTTTGACTTTGTTCAACTACTTTTGTTTGCATAATGTTGAATTCCAGTATTTCATGATCGCTTGCCCCCAAAGTTCCTGTAGCTTCTACACCTTCTATCATTTCCTCTCTGTTAGTGAGAATTAAGTCCAATATTGCTGATCCCCTTGTTCCCTTCTCTACCTTTTGGGAAACAAAGTTGTCTGCTAGGTTTGTTAGGAACCTGTTGACTTCCAAGTCAAATCCTGTTCCTTAGCTGTTCCCTTTGTCTGGCAACTCTGCGGATGTCCCCACTGGAAACAGGCTCCAGCTGTTTGTCTGCCTCACTGATGTCTGACTCTGAAGGCAGCTGATAATTGGCATAAGGCCCTGGTCCCTTCTCTGCCTCCGACACAGAGCCCTCATCGGAGCCTTCCCCAGACTCCAGGACTGGCTCATGTTCCTACCCAAACCTCCTCACTGTCCGTAACTGCTGCCAGCTCTGCTGACGTCTGGCAGGCCACACCTAGTCCTTCTTCTTTTGAACAAAGACCTTTAATTAGTATTGCCCCCAATTTTTGTGGTCTGGTGTGGTTTCAAAACAGATTGCTCATTTGGTCTTTACACAACTGAGGCCACATTCCTGGGATTGCTTCATTTGCTTTCCTCTTTTGTTTGCTGCTTTTTCTTAGGAGTTTACCTAATCCAGAAGTTTCAGAATAATTTTAGAACGAAAGTGGGCTTTCTTTTAAAAGGTCACCATAGTTGGGTAGACATCGCAGGGTTGGGTGCACTCTTGGAGTGTCCCATAAAATGACCAATGTCTTATATTTTGGGGGAGAAGGACAGTGGCAGCTGCATCCTTTTGTCCAGTTCATACAGGCTTAAAACTTTGTATGCTCTACATCAGGGGTGTCCAAACTTGGGAACTTTAAGACTTGTGGACTTCAACTTCCAGAATTCCCCAGCCAGCTATGCTGGCTGGGGAATTCTGGGAGTTGAAGTCCACAAGTCTTAAAGTTCCCAAGTTTGGACACCGCTGCTCTACATAAAGACTGTCGGAAATGTACAAGCTGAAAGATACCCATACTTCCTTCTCCGGTATCATAGGACACAATCTGCCATATTTGGGAGGGAAGGGAGGGCTCTTTCGCCTTCACCATCATCATTTTCCCTGCAGCAAAATGTTCCTTTCTCCCATCCTGTTCCACTGGTCACCAATACCCTTGCAACATCTTATATACAGCTTGTGGCACACTTCAAATAGTTTCCAGATCAAGCCCTATGAAGCCCACAATCGTTCGTGAAAATCTTTTGCTACCTTTTGGGCACCACTAGAGGGCAACCCCTGCTCATGGTTTCTTTCTTCCTGACCTATAACATTAAAAAAAGGTGCAGAATATCATAGCAGTTTATGCACAGCTGAATGAATTTGTATCTTCCCATTTAACTGGCAGAGGTAGGGCCTTTTGCACAACAGATTTCCTCATTCAGATCCAGCACGGCACAGCAGGACCTTTGAAGATAAGGTTGAGAACCACAGTAAGACAGTGGTTCTCAACCTTTTCTTAACCATAAAGGTTCTCATCGCACATATGTGGTAGTCATTCCCGACTCTAGGGGGTGGTGCTCATCTCCATTTCAAAGCCAAAGAGTCAGCGCTGTCCAAAGACATCTCCGTGGTCATGTGGTCGGCATGACTAAACGCCGAAGGTGCACGGGACGCTGTTACCTTCCCATCAAAGCTGGTTCCCATTTTTCTACTTGCATTTTTTACATGCTTTCGAACTGCTAGGTTGGCAGAAGCTTGGACAAGTAATGGGAGTTCACTCCGTTACACAGCGCTAGGGATTCGAACCATTGAACTGCCGACCTTTCAATCGACAAGCTCATCCACTGAGCCACCGCATCCCATTCTTCATGCTAGTTCCCCTTTAAATACCTCTTGTAGCTACGGACCCTGCAGGACTTAACTCAAGATTTAAATCATAACATTTCTTCAAGCCTTTGTGGACTCCCGTGCCCCCCCCCCCCCAGGGTCCACGCAGCACAGGTTGAGAATCACTGCAGTAAGAGGTATTATATGATTCAGTCCTGCAGTTTCTCAGCAAATTTTACCCTTGTTAAAAAGGCTTTTGTTTTTCTATTTTATTTCCAGGTTACTTGGGAATCTACTTCAAAGTCCCCTCTGGGATTTCAAAGTTCTCTTTGGTGATATTGTGGAACTTCATGGTTGGAAGTCATGTTGGAAGTTAAAACCCACCCCTCTCCTAGAGAAATGAAATATTTTGGGAAATATTACTGTGTTTCCCCAAAAATAAGACAGGGTTTTATTTTCTTTTGACCCCTGAAATAAACGCTTGGTCTTATTTTTGGGGAGCTATTATTATTTTGAGATGCAGGAAGTGGCGAGTGGGGTCACTTCATGGCTGCTGCTGTGTTGAAGTATTTTCAGGGAGGGCTTATTTTTTGGGAGGGCTTATTTTAGCACATGTGCTCAAAAGCCCAATTGGGCTTATTATCCGGGGAGGTCTTATTTTCAGGGAAACAGGGTAAAGAGGCAGAATATTTCCTCTAAAGAGAGAAGCAGAAACTCAAGTGAGGCAGAAACTCAGCCGTTAATGGGCCATTAAGGCCTGAGCCAGTCTATTCTACATAACAAAGGCCTGAGCCAGTCTATTCTACATAACAAAGATTTCCCCCTTCACCTCAAGGGTGATGGCATTAAGACATGGGTCTCAGGACATGATAGTATTAGCCCTTTACCCTTCTCACCACATGGCACCTGGGAAGATTACATCATCACCCAGCAAGTCAAGCAAGCCTGGGAGACAGCCTACAGAATTGCCCCTGGGAGGCTCCCTGGGAGTCTGACCACCAATCAGAATGCTTGTCTTACACAGGAACGGGAAGCTCTGGGGTGGGGCCAGAGAGAGCATAAAACCAGGGACCCTCAGCATCTCTGTTCCTTTTTCTGCTCAGTAACTCAAGCCATGTGATCCTGTCCACCATTAAACCATCTTTCCAAGCAGCCTCCATGTTTCCAGGATCTTTTTCCCCACTTGGAAACTGAACCTAGATGGGCATTTCTTCCAACAGTAGCAAGGCTGCGACTTCTGATGCAGTTGTTTTTCAATTACAAAACCGCGGAATCAACAAGAGGGGGAAATACAAGATAGATTGTAGATGAAATAAGAAATATGAGAGGATCAAATGTTTCCAAAGGGCGATGTCTTCCCACTTTCTGAACCCCTCCAGAGGGGAAGTTCTCTTGTGATCCTTTCCTCTGGGATTTTATGAAGCTCTGGGAAGCCAGGAAGGGACGATTTTGTAGCCTTTCACAGGACGTTCACACATATACCCTTGTAATAAATGGCTCTTTTTTTTAAAAAAATTTTTGTTTATACAATCATATCATCTATGCAGCACATTTTACATCTTTTACATATCTATTGTGTTTCTTTTATCTATACATATATACATGTTTTACACATCTTATTTCGTACATTATATATACATTTGATCCTCTCATATTTCTTATTTCATCTACAATCTACCTTGTATTTCCCCCTCTTGTTGATTCTGCGGTTTTGTATTTGTTTTGTAGTTTCTTGATCTTCTTCTCTTTGTTACTATCCTATTCCCCCCCCCCTCCTCTTTCCTCTTGTCCAGGGGTAGTCAACCTTTTTATACCCACCACCCACTTTTGTATCTCTGTTAGTAGTAAAATTTTCTAACCATCCACCGGTTCCACCGTAATGGTGATTTATAAAGTAGGGAAGTCAATTAAATTTAAAAAAAGGAAAGTGCTTCAGTATTGGACAAAACCCCTACCACCCACCATGAAAGCTGGAACGCCCACTAGTGGGCGGTAGGGAACAGGTTGACTACCACTGCACTAGCCAATTATTCCATAAGTCCCATACTACGTAGTACTCTGATTCCTCTTTGTCTTTTAGTTCTTTTGTGAGCCTATTCATTTCGGCACATTCCAATTTTAAAAAAAAATCACATTGTCTTTTGTTGGTGTATGTTTGTTTTTCCAATTCTGTGCATATGAGATTCTTACTGAATAAATGGCCCTTTTATACAACTCTCTTAAACTAACCAGGGAGGGAGGGAGGTAGCTTAAGAAAAAATAACTTCCCCCAATCAGACTTACTATACTATGTCCTGTTATACAAACAGGCATGAAATGATTAATGAAGAAGTAACTCTGCCCAGAGTTGTAAGGATTCCCAATCATTAATTGGTGTCCTTTTCCCTCTGCATGTCACCTCCAGGAAAGACTAAGGAACAAAGACAAGAAATGTCTGGGATTTAAATGGAAACAAAGCAATTCCTAAACTGAGTGGGAGGGGGGCATGCTTTGTGGCACCTGCCATCTTCAAATAGTCTGACTAGAAGAGACAGGATTTAGTAGAGATTTAGACCTGTATATGCCTCAAGACTTCTTTCTTGATAGATTGGCAACATCCACCTAAGTTTGCTTTCTTAAAACATTGGGATTGTTCCCTAATTTATAATATGTGCTAAGGAATATCACTTTCTTAGATAGACAGATTGTATTCTACAGCAGGGGTCCCCAACCCCCGGTCCGTGGACCGGTGCCGGTCCGTGGCTGGGTGGGAGCCGGGCCGCAGGGCTGGAGAGGAGGAGGAGGGAGGAGGGGGCAGCCCCCTGAGCAGAGCGCGCGGGAGAACGCAGGCGTGGCTGTTGGGCGCCGCCAGACCGGCCACCGATTCCCTCCCCTGCTGGCATGCTGGCCACTCGTTTTCTTCCAGGGGCTGCGGAGGCTCCGCGGGCGGGGGAGGGAACTGGCGGCCGTAGGGAGGGTTGCTCCAGCGGTGCACAGGAGTCCCTCCATCGACGAGGGTGGAGGAAGAGCCCCCACCATCCTCCTGCGTTCTCCCACGCGCTCTGCCCAATGGGCTGCCCCCTCCTCCCTCCTCCTCCTCTCCAGCCCGGCTCCTACCCAGCCACGGAGCCTGACCGAACGAACGAGCGACCAAGCGCGGCAGGCGGGCTGAGGAGGCTGGGGGGGCAGACGACGACGACGACAGACAGACACACATAGAGAGACAGAGAGAGGGAGGGAGGGAGAGAAAGATAGACAGAGACACAGAATGAGTGATTGAGTGAATGCAAGACAGACAGACACACGCACACACACAGAGTGACAGAGATGGGCGGATGAAGGAGAGAGACAGAGAAAGAAAGAGAAAGAAAGAGAAAGAAAGTGGGAGAGAGAGAAAGACAAACAGAGAGAAAGAGACAGAAAGGAAAGAAAGAGAAAGAAAAAGATACAGAAAGGGAGAGAGAGAAAGAAAAAGAGAGAGAAAGAGGGAAAGAGAAAAAGAAAGGAAGAGAAAGAAATAAAGAGAGAAAGGGAAAGAGAGAGAAAGAGAGAAAGAAAGAAATAATGAGAGAAAGAAAGAGAAAGAAAGAAAAAGAAAGAAAGAAAGAAAAAGAAAGAAAGAAAGAAAGAAAGAAAGAAAGAAAGAAAGAAAGAAAGAACTTAAGACCACAGTTGAGGCCAAAAGTTTGGTTGCTAACCAAGATCATTGTTAAGTGAGTTTCACATTTTCCAAGTTGGCCACGCCCACCCAGTCACATGACTGCTGAGCCACTCAGCCGGTCCGCAGAATTTTCTTTAAAATGAAACCGGTCCCTGGTGAAAAAAAGGTTGGGGGCCCCTGTTCTACAGTATATTTTCCCCTTTCAAATGTGTTTGATTTTCAGAGACTGCTTGAACAAATTTCTGTAGTGTTCTTGGTATACATTAGCTTATATAAATACATAACTTATATGAGGGGAGAGACCCACTATTTTAAAAAGGGTATTACATTTTTGCTCAAGAGTTCAGGACTGTCATTGTCCCTTTTATCAATTATTCAAACTTTTCTCAAATTATTAAACATGCTCATTCAAAATGTATCTGATTTTAAATCTGGAGAAAGCGGACGCAATCATGTTTTGGTTTGGGAGCATAAAGTGCCATTTTCTATCATCCTTCGTTTTTTATTCCTGAACTTGGAGAGAGGTTATAGATGAAAGAATTGAAGCACTAAAATAAAAGTCTTAGTTACTGTATTTTTCTGAGTATAAGACACACCTTTTTCCCCTCAAAAAAGAGGGTGAAAATCTGGGTGTGTCTTATACACTGAATACAGCATTTGTGGCCTCACCAAATTCCGCTCCCTTTGCAAAAATGGACGTGCAGAGGGTTTGGGAGGCTTGCAAAGTGCTCCTGAGGGCTGGGGAAGGCAAAAAAGAGCAAAAACTGGACCATTTTTGCCCCCCAAGGGCCCAGGAACACACTACAAGCCTCCCAAAGCTCTGCATGCTATTTTTTTTGCAAAAGATGAGGCGTACAGAGGGTTTGGGAGGCCTACAGAGTGCAAAAACCTTTTTTAAAAAATTTACCTCTTTAAAATCATGGTATGTCTTATACTCCAGTGCGTCTTATAGTCCAAAAATAGGTTATCTTAATTATCCTCTGCTTCGTGGTCTTTCTCTCCACATCTATATGCTAAGAATATAGATGCAGAGAGAAACAGAAGAGAGGGGAGATTAAGTTTAATATGATCACTTTGATCAATGATTGATAAATTGGAGTGTGGGAGGCACCACCCCTCCTAGAAGAATGAAATATTTTGGGAAATATTAAAGAGGCAGAACATTATATTTCCCGAAAGGAGAAACATGTTCTTAAAGGCAGAAAACAGCCCACAGTCTTTCTTAATAGCTCACAGCATTTAAGAGATAGCAAGCTCATTGAAAGAGAAATCCAACTATCTAGATGGTTCCATTCATAAGCAACACACGTACTGTCAGCAGAAGTCCATTCAAGACAGGATATTTTGAAACTCCTTGCAGCAAAGGTTGACAGTTAACAAAAGCAGAACAATAGGATTAGAACAAGCAGCCCTTCATCCAAGATCCAGCACAGGATGAAAGCCATTAGCCGCAATAGGAATTGCCCAACATCCTTTTAGAAACACAAAGCCCATATTGCACAAATTCCAAAACTTCAAAAACATAGAATCATATAACAATACTTCCTCTTACCCAGTTGGTTCGTCATCTGCCACAGAACCACAAACCGTGGTGGTTCTAGTCACTAACAGAATCTTACTTTCCAATCCACCTCCACCCTCCATTTGATGAAAATTGAGAAGTACTTTCATTGAGAAGTACTTTCATCAAAGGGAGGGGGAGATTAATTCCAATCATTTTTAAACAGGTATTTCAGCAATTGTGACGTATGCTAGAATGAGGTAATATTCACAACTCAGGAAGATCAGGATCTCTCTCCCCCTCCCTCCCCCCAGTCTGTCTGTCTGTCTCTCTCTATGTGTGTATAGAGAGAGGGAATTTCATGAAAAACCACAAGTTAACAATTCTCTCTCTCTCTCTCTCTCTCTCTCTCTTCCTCCCTCCGTGTATGTGTGTGTGTGTGTAGAGAGAGAGAATTTCATGAAAAACTACAAGTTAACAATTCTCTCTCTCTCTCTTCCTCCTTCCATGTGTGTGTGTGTAGAGAGAGAGGGAATTTCATGAAAAACCACAAGTTAACAATTCTCTCTCTCTCTCTTCCTCCTTCCATGTGTGTGTGTGTGTGTGTGTAGAGAGAGAATTTCATGAAAAACCACAAGTTAACAATTCTCTCTCTCTCTCTCTCTCTCACACACACACACACACACCCCTGCCTGCCAAAAAGGGAGATAATGACTGTTTCAAGATTGTACTGTAATAGCATCATTTATGCTTTTAGTTATGTTAAATGAGAATGATTAAACAGAATTATTGAAAATGTCAAAACAATGTCAAGATGATTTTGATACTTGATGAGAATGTTTTTAATCAAATGTTAAAAATTGCAGTTTGTTACTGAATTTCAAAGTCTACTTTCTCTGTCATAAAGGTAATAATAATAATATTAATAATAATGGTCTAAACATCTGGCTGACTGTGCACAATGAACCATAAATAATGCAAGGTAAGAATGACTCCTGTAAGCCACAGAAACCATCTATGGGTCCTATGAATCAGTTTGCACTCAGTCCATTGTAAAAAAACAACAGCACCACCAAAAAATTAAAATATATGGTGTGGGGGGAGCTCAAAACAGATAGTTAAATTGCAGCATAAGACAACAGCCTCTAATTTTTATCTAAATCAGATCTGTGGTCTGCATGCAGCCCTGGACAGCTAGTGATGTGACCCCAAATAACTTTACTGACATTGATTTGATATTATAAAATTATATTATATATTTTGTTTGTTTGTTTAAAGGATGTATATGGCTGCCCACTCACTCTGAGTGACTGTATAAAGTGGCTTACCCATTGATTTTGCTAGTCAGAAGATCCCAAAAGGTGATCACATGAACCAGGGATGCTGCAACGGTCATAAATATGAGTTAGTTGGCAAGCATCTGAATTTTGATCCTGTGTCCATCGGGATGCCGCAACAGTCATAAGCATGAAAAATGGTTTTAACTTCAAACGGTCATTAAATGAACTGTTGTAAATCGAGAACTATCTTTAAAAGCTTCCTTCCTTAAATTACTTATTTTTCTCTGGAACTGTCAAGGCTGCTCTGGGCATGCCTGTAAAAGATAAAGGTAAAGATTCACACATATGTGGTAGTGGTTCCCAACTCTAGGGGGCGGTGCTCATCTCTGTTTCAAAGCCGAAGAGCCAGCGCTGTCCAAAGACGTCTCTGTGGTCATGTGGCTGGCATGACTAAATGCTAAAGGTGCACAGAATGCTGTTACTTTCCCACCAAAGGTAGTCCCTATTTTTCTACTTGCATTTTTATGTGCTTTCGAACTGCTAGGTTGGCAGAAGCTGGGACAAGTAACAGGAGCTCACTCGATTATGAGGTGCTAGGGACTTGAACTGCCGAACTGCCGACCTTTCTTTTGTTTCCAAAGAGTTTTATTGGTTTTCAAAATATACATGGGAAAGGGAATAGGGTGAATATAAAACTTTGGTAGCTCCCATGCCGGTGGTGGCAGTCCTCCCAAACCTCATAAGTTTACAATTTTGAAAAATAACGGATAAGCATATACAGAGTTTACATTGTATCAACGAAATGTTCAATCATTTTTTTCTTTGCCATTTTTTATTGTATCGACAATTACAATAAAATTTCAAATAAAATCATTTTTGTGATCTGAGCCTTTTTGATATTGCATCTTCTTCCTTGTCACCAGGTGGGGCCGTCGCCCCCTTCATTCCCCCATCTCCGTCTTCTAAGAGAGATGAGTGCTTTTGAAAAAAGGCTTCCGCCTCATTTAATGTTTTAATTCTTATTCTACCCCCCTCCCAGAAGATCAGCATTCCCTCTGGTAATAACCATTTGAACCAAATTCCTTTGTTGTATAATTTCTTAGACAAGAAGGAGTATCTCCTTCTTGTTTCCCTAATTTTTTTCGGAATTTGTTTCAAAATGGTTATTTCTTTGTCTTGATATATTAAAGGTCCCCCCCCCTTTGGGCCCCCAATATCTCATCCCTCGTGGACCTCCTAAGAAATTTAACATGGACCTCCCTTGGGACTTTGTGAGTTCTGGCATATGCTGAATTAATTCTATAGACCAGGTCCATATCCCACCAGAGTTGTTCTTTATCTCTTTTAAGGTATTCTGCTAATATTGTGCTCATAATATCTTTAAGATCTTCATTTTCTATCTCTGGTATATTCTGGAACCTGAGAAAAAAAGACATCCTTTCAAATTCTATTTTAGACATATAATCGCCTAATTCTAAATTTTCCTTTCGAATCTCTTTAACCTCTTTCTCCATCTCAGCTACCCCCCCTTCCAACGTTATAATTCTTTGTTTATTGTCCGCTGTGCTTTGTTGTTTTTCTGTGAGTACTATTTTAAAGTCTGCCATCTCTTTCCGTAATTCATTCATGTTTCTCATAAGTTCCTGAAACATTTGGGTAACTGACAGTTCCTGCGAACTCTCTCCAGCAGATTCCTTCTGTAATAATGAAGTAATCTTCGACTGTTGCATGCTTAGGCTGGAAACTGCTGAGGATCGGGCAGATGTTGATTTCCCAGTGGGCGGTTTTTTAGGACCCATTGTCTCAGTTCAAAGTTGGGCAGGAAAATGGCATCAAAGGAGCAGACCGCCGAGGCAGGTCGAGGTATCAGAGCAGTCCAAAAAAAAAAAATCCAATTCTCCTTCACTGTGTCAAATCTTGGAAGTGCATTAAAAAGAAAAAAAGAAAAAACCATATAATCCACATCTAGGAGTCCACGTAGTAGAAGAGACAAAGAGAGCCTTTGGGGGAGATGTTAAAAATTTTTTTTTTGAAATCCTTCACTGGCAGTTATGGAGGGAAAAACTTCATAGGTGTAAAGAAGTTATAAGTGGAGAACAAAGAGAAGCCATCTTGCCTCTCCTTTCACAGGAAGAAAAATGAAAGTTGCCTTTTACTTTTTAGAGAAGGCTCTGCACTAAATTGTTGCAACTGCGATTCGATACAATTCTTTCCCATAGTTAGTTAGTTCAAATAGCAAGTTAGACCCTTTACTCTCTCCATTCCAGTATGGAGAGAGATCATTTAAGTGTTGCTTTGTCCGAGGGGGGGTTAAAAAGAAAAACTCCCCCCTCTAATCTCCGTTTAAAATTGATTGAACTGAAACTCACGATGTCCTATCGCTTATCCTTCATCAGCAGTCCAAGAGATTAGGGAGAGCCCTCCACCTCCGGCATTTCAATTTGTCGTTCCCGGGATCCATCCGGCGAAGAGGCAAGATTTGCCCCCCCCCCCTTCTGCTCACTGGCTCCTGGGGCGAGGCTGGTAGCACCCCACCAGCTGCTGCCAATTTGGGGGCTCCCAGCGAGCCACCCTTATGGCAGGAGGTTCCTCCAGAACCTCCTGTGCTCCCAAAGGAGCCCACCGGTGCAGCAAGCAGCGGACAAAGCACGAAGCACGTCCGTCACCTTTGGAAACCGGAAGTGAACTGCCGACCTTTCTGATCGACAAGCTCATTGTCTTAGCCACTGAGCCACCCTGTCCTTGTATAGGGCATGTCTATCCCTGTCTCCTATTTCTTGGCGGTCCTTGTCTTTGTGCCATCTGTAGTTTCTCATTAATTGACTATGTTGTTGGAAGAAAACAATTTGGAAGAATGGACTGCAACAATTCCACCTTGAATAAGCCGCTTTCAAAAAACCTGGCCACATGCCACAAAAAAAAACCAAAAAAACAAACCAGGCGCCTGGCATGTTCTTTGGTGTGGTAAAGAACAAATTAAGAAAAGGCTTTGCTGTACAGCATTAGATAAGCTTGAAATGAAGATGCTTGGATGATAAATAATAAAAATGGTTGATAAGAAAGCAATTAGATTTAACAAAGAGGCTGCTAATCACTTACCCACCAGTGAAACAGAAGAGGGAAAAAGGAATGATGATTTCCCACGAGGAGAATTTTAAAACATATTATACTAGAACTGAGATTCATAGTAAGTAACTATTCTTCCCCAGGCATGGGAGAGAAGTGTCCACATAACCCATGCTCCACAGCTCTGGAAACCTTTTAAGACCGGATGGATCAGCCTGTGAGTTGAATTTTGCTATAAGGGGAAACCCCAAATGTGCTTGTCCAAAACGCAACTGGACTTTGTTTTTCCTTGAAGACATTTTGCTTCGCATCCAAGAAGCTTCAGTTCTGAACTGAAGAAGCTTCTTGGATGAGAAGTGAAACATCTTCAAGGAAAAAGAAAGAAAGAAAGTCCACTTGCCTTTAGAAAAAGCACCTTTGGGACAACCATGACCTGGATGACCGAGAATCTCCATAGACCAGGGATGTCCAAACTTGGGAACTTTAAGACTTGTGGACTTCAACTCCCAGAATTAGTCTTAAAGTTCCCAAGTTTGGACATCCCTGCCATAGACATATAAGGGGAAAAGTTCAGCATTTTACCCCCCTCCACTTTTGTTCCCCATCTTGTATGGCAAAGGGCCACTGATCGTGTACCCCAGTAACTTGTGGTTCAAGGTGGGGAAAATTGGCTTAGATTGAAGGACATTTCAGGTAAAAGGTCTGCAATCTATTACATCTGTAAGGAAGCATCATAGATATAGAATGACCAGTTACTCTGTGGCTTCAAATGAGTCATTCCCTTATACATGCTCAGCATTAGGCAGAGTCTTGCAGAAAAACAGATGCAAGAAAAAAACATTTGGAGCAAGCCTTAACCAAGCGTGTAGAAGTGGTCCTTTACCAGATGAAAGAGAGGAGGTCCTTCTAGGGGATATTCCAGGAATAAACCTCTGGGGCTAAACCCTTAGGTCTATATCTGCATTCCCAAGGGAAGACAGATGGGCTGGCAAGATTCTTGTAATATAACTCACAGTCTCCTGGTTTCCAGCCTGGTTTCTTAAACCATTAGACTGCCCATATACCAGGCATCCTATCGGTTGCCTTGTGGGGATTTGTAAAGCAGTGAATCAATATTTTGGGTTAAAGGTTTGTGAACAGAATGCTCTATCAGCTTAAGTTGGGGAGCAGATGGGGGTCAGCAAATACTCCCAGCAACAGGAAAACTGCATTCAGTTTTGGTTGCCACAATGTAAAAAAGAGGTGGAGACTCTAGAAAGAGTGCAGAGAAGAGCGACAACGATCACTAGGGGACTGGAGGCTAAAACATATGAAGAACGGTTGCAGGAACTGGGTATGTTTAGTTTAATGAAAAGAAGGACCAGGGGAGACAGAATAGCAATCTTCCAATATCTCAGGGGTTGCCATAAAGAAGAGGGATGAAACTGTTCTCCAAAGCACCTAAGGGTAGAACAAGAAGCAATGAGTGAAAACTAATCAAGGAGAGAAGCAACTTAGAACTAAGGAAAAATTTCCTGACAGTTAGAACAATTAACCAGCGGAACAGCTTGCCTCCAGAAGTTGTGAATTCTCCAACACTGAAAGTTTTTAAGGGGATATTGGATTTGTCTGAAGTGGTGTAGGGTTTCCTGCCTAAGCAGGGGGTTGGACTAGAAGACCTCCAAGGTCCCTTCCAACTCTGTTATTCTATTCTATTCTATTCTATTCTATTCTATTCTATTCTATTCTATTCTATTCTATTCTATTCTATTCTATTCTATTCTATAATACTGCTGATTGACTGCGAGCTCTGCAGTTTCAGCACTGCAAACAAAAAAGGCTCTTCTTTCTTTCTTTCTTTCTTTCTTTCTTTCTTTCTTTCTTTCTTTCTTTCTTTCTTTCTTTCTTTCTTTCTTCTTTCTTCCTTCCTTCCTTCCTTCCTTCCTTCCTTCCTTCCTTCCTTTTCCTTTCCTTCCTTCCCTTCCCTTCCTCCCTTCCTCCCTTTCTCCCTCCTTCCATCCCTCCCTCTCCCCCTCCCCCGCTCTCCTTCTCTCCCCCTCCCTCCCTCCCTCTCGTTATGGCTACACCCTGAACAAGGCAGAAATAAATCAACCTGGCTGTCAAAGAAATGATGGAGTGAGAACACAGGGATCCAGAAATTATTCTGGAGTGATGCAATGAGTCCATACGGAAATGTATAAAATCTTGAGTGAACGTTACATACTGCAGGGTAGGTATTCATTCTAACTACAAGTATGCCAAAATGATGAAATGTGTGTTGTGCTGCAAGCAATGCGCGTTTGTTCTTGTACCACAAAGTCACCCACAAGTAGGTAAAGGGCAGGGTTTCCATCGCAATACTTGTTTCATAATTGCCACTGGCATCCATTCTGTACTGTAGCGTTGCATTGCTTTGGATGGGAGGTTTCTCCTCTATCAGTGGGCTGTCATGGAAAGAAAACCAATCTTTTTAGCAACCCTCACTGTGACCTTGGAATTATTTCCAAGAGCAACTTTGCTCAACTTTTAGACCTTCTGCAGAACATATTCTAACATGGAACCAAGAGGGCATAAAGTGTTTGTATCATAGTAATTACAAGTCTCCTTAAGGGGTAATATGATTTATCATACCCATCCCGCTCCCTTCTTCTAGTTATATCATGGCTTATTATTTATAAGAAGAAGAAGAAGAGCCCCAGTGGCGCAGTGGTTAGAATGCAGTATTGCAGGACGACTCTGCCCACAGCCTGGAGTTTGATCCTGATTGGCTCAAGGCTGACTCAGTCTTTCATTCTTCCGAGGTCAGTAAAATGAGGACCCAGATTGTTAGAGGCAATATGCTGACTCTGTAAATTGCTTAGAGAAGGATATAACTCACTATGACATGGATATAAGCCTAAGTACTATTGCTATATATATTTATTTTAAAAGACTTATAAGTGGCTCCATTCAAAGCCAACTCTAGAATATACTTTTCCCATTTTTGTCATTCAGAGTAAAATCAACCATTCATTTAAGGAGATAAATAATAAAGCCGATTGCCTCCAAAATAGTAACCATGATTATGATAAAAAATAATGATATTGTATTAGGTTTACAAGCCAATCAGAAAAGACTCCAGGCAGTGTAAGAGTCAAAATATCATTAAATATTTACAAATACAAAATCAAATATAGTATGTTGGGAATGCAAATGCAAGTGAAGTTCTAGCACCCATCATTTACCAGTTGGTTCCTCAATTCCTCTGGTTTCTAGTTTCTTTCAAAAGCCAGTCTTTTGAGCTTTTCTGAACCAGAACAAGCCTCCTTTAAGCCCACTTGTGACTCAACTTAGAATCCGAAGAGTTACTAAATTTGGGCTGCAGAATTTGGACAACCATTAGATAGCAACAAAAAGATACTGAAAAAGCTAATTCTTTTTGTTAGCCATTGGTTATCTGAATTTTTACAATCCAGTAAAAAGGTGATTAAGTGTAAAACTAGTAGTTTTACACTTAATCACATTTTTTTTTGCAAGAGATCTGTATAAGGTTTGCTCATCAGATAGTGGAAGGTTTCAAAGCTGAAGAGCCAGTGCTGTTCGAAGACGTCTCGGTGGTCATGTGGCCAGCAAGTTTAAATGCCGAAGGCGCATGGAACGTTGTTACCTTCCCACCAATGGTGGCCCCTATTTTTCTACTTGCATTTTTACATGCTTTCGAATTGCTAGGTTGGCAAAAGCTGGGACAAGTAACAGGAGCTCACTCCACTATGCAGTGCTAGGGATTCAAACCACTGAACTGCCAAACTGATGACGTTTCTGATCAACAAGCTCAGTGTCTTAGTCACTGAGCCACCGCATCCCTAAAAATAGCAATAGCAATAGCAATAACATTTAGGCTTATATACCACTCCATAGCATTTTACAGCACTCTCTGGGAGGTTTCCAATGTAGAAGCTTTATTTGCATATTGTACCCAACGATCTAGGTCCTCATTTTATCAACCTCAGAAGAATGGAAGGCCGAGTCAACCTTGAGCCCCTTCAGGATCAAACTCCAGGGAGAGTTTGCCTGCAATATTGTACTTTAACCACTGCGCTACCAAAAGCCAGGAGAAAAGGTGATGCTGAACATCTTTGGTTCCCCAATCAGACAGATAATAGAAAACAGATTAACAGAGTTAGAAGGGTCATCTAGTCCAACCCCATGCCCAAGCAGGAGACCCTACATCTGCCTCTACATAGGATTGAACTCACAACCTCCTGATTGGGAGGCGAGAGCTCCACCTCTAGGCCACAGCAGCGCTACAATACCTTTACAACCATAAATTTATGGATGCAAATCTTTAAAAATGTATAAATGTGGGAGCCAGAGTGGAACACAAGAAGCTCTGGATTTTGGTTAGTGGTTCCAATGATATGGATGGAATGACAGCAGAAGTAGCTGGAAGGAAGGACAATTGGCATCTCACCTTCCCCAGGGACATTCTGGTATTTGTGGTGTCACCAGAGCTAAATTGATATTCTGGAAATAAACTTTTGGAAGGTTAAAACTAGACATATAACTGAACCATCAATGTGTCTGATGACTAGCTGGCAGCAAAGAAAATTATATTATTTTCTTTGTGCCTATCTAGAGGTCACCTCTTCTGTAGGTGTGACCTGCTTTGTGGGAGTGGCTTGCCATCCATGTGACCAAGTAGGAGTAACTTGGCAGTCATGTGACTGGGTGGGCGTGGCCAACTTGTAAAATGTGGTGAAAATCACTTAACGCTCTTGCTTAGCAACCAAAATGTTGGCTCAGAAACTTTGGCATTTGAAGCATGCAAGTCTTAAAGCTGTCAAGTTACAAGACCCTTGCACACCTAACCCTTTATAAAAAAAATCCCAGGGGTGTTCAAACTTGACAGCTTTAAGACTTGTGGACTTCAATTCCCAGAATTCCTCCTCTCACTCTTCATCTTGATGATGTGCGGACGGGTGGGGGGAGGGAGCTGGAACCAGTTCTAAACGGCACTGTAGATTTGTGGAACCTCTTCTATAGAAGAGGTTAAAACTGGCAGGAACCCACCCCTGCTTGGAAGGATGGAAGGCTGAATCAAACAATCTTGAGTTGGTGAAAATTAAACAGCTGGCAGTCGGCAGAATTAACCTGCAATACTGAATTCTAACCCCTGTGCCACCACACAGTTTCTGTACAGAGGCAGAAAGACTCTGAAATGGAGTCTGTCCACAATGGAGGAATGATTGGTGAAGATGACAGAATTTGCAGAGATGTTAAAAGTTACTGGTTTATAATTAGAGAAAAAACAATCATTACAGGTGTTAGTGCCTGGAAACCTTTTGTGGGCTTTTCATTGAAAATGGAAGAAAATTAAGCCAGCGATTTATGGGTTTGAGGATTAGGAAAGCTGGCTATGGAAGAAAGGAGCCAAAACGTAGGAAAAACTTAGAAAGGGAGAATAACATATAAATACATTTATATCTGCTGTAAAGAAGATTCGAAGCTGCTACTTATATCCTTTCTTTTCTTTTTCTTCTTATTGTTTCTCTTTTTTCTAATCCACTCGTCACTTTTCTTTTAATTTGTATTGTTTTTATCCCGTAAACATTTCTTCAATAAAAATTAATTTAAAAATACACTTTAATGCTTAGAAGAGATTTATACTAGTTCAGACAAAAAGACTCAGTGCACCTTCTGTTCCTTCAGCTATCAATGGATGCCTCTGGGCAGGCTCCTCTATCACACCTGACAGTCGGCCAGCTAAGTGTAGTTTGTAGATTCCACTCGTTCCTACAGTTCATTTGTACTGACTGACTGCTCAAACAAATGCTTGAATGCACCATTAGCAGCACCTGAATATGATAGAGCGTTAGAGCAACACACATCCAGGTGCATGGCCTGGCTCTTCTTGTGGAATGCCCACAGAAGAGGTAAAACATATCAGGATAGTAGTGTGATTGTGTCTTTTTTTTTACATTTGTTGTGATGCATATGAAAAGGGGTGGAGCCTCATTAGTGAGGGCATGGGGGTCATCTTTGAACCCCGCCCACTTTGTGGATCCCTTGTCACCAATGTCTGCAGCCAGAGGACACAGCCAGACTCTGAATTGCAGCGATTAGCAGATGGTGTCAATTTCCAGACTCTTTGCACACCAAATATTATATCAGTTAAAGACACAAGAGTTATTATCTTCTCTGGCCAGTTGACAGCCTTAAGAAGAACTACACTATAAACCTATACAGGTAGACCTCCCTTACCAACTGATTCATCTAGCAACTTTTCAAACTCAAGATCTCTTTCTCTTAATTATGTATTTACTATTGTAGTCAGTTAGTATGCCTTTGTTGTGGCCCATCAGCAGCCAGCAGAGCTGGCAGCAGATTTGGACAGTGAAGAGGTTGGGGAGGAACCTGGGCCAGTCCTGGAACCTGGGGAAGGCTCTCATGAGGGCTCTGTGTCGGAGGCAGAGAAGGAGCCGGAGCCGTATGCTAGTTATCAGCTGCCTTCAGAGTCAGATATCAGTGATGCAGACGAACAGCTGGAGCCTGTTCCCAGTGTGCGCATCGTCCTGTTTCCATAGGGAACAGCTAAAGAACAGGGGTCGACTTGACCAGATGACGAATGGCCCCTCCCAGAGGAAATAAAAGAGGAGCAAAAGGGGAGTGGAGTTTGCAGGAGACAATTAGTTTACTTAATTGGTTCATGACTCTCCGAGACTCCTTGCCAAGTTCTGCAGATATCAGTCTGTAGCTCTCCAAGCCAGATAAGGTCTGTGACTGTAAATCCTCCCTTGAAAGACTTTGTTGGATGTGAATGAGCAGAATTCACAGCAAATTAATGAAAGGGGTTTTTGTCAGGACGAGGAGTTTGCTGCATGCTCTTGGGAAGCCTCAGTCAGAACAGCTTTTTTCTACGCCTGACCCATTTTTAATTCCCCTCCCCTCGCAGAGCAGAGGTTGCCTAAACAAGTGATTTCATTAGCCAATCTCTCCTATGCCTCACCCATTTTTTTCTCCACCTCCTCCACCGAGCACCGAGATGGGAGAGGAATAGATTGCAAAAGGGAAAGCAGGCATCAAATGGGGAATAAACATTAAAAGTAATGCTCTAGCGCCAGCTGTTTGCCTGGGCACATGACTTGCAAGGCAAACAGTCAGCACTAATGTATTTCTTTTTTTTTTCTTTTACTGTATATGTATTCCTTATTGTGTGCCTACTTGCTCTCTTGTAATCCTTTCCTCTCCAATTAATGTAAATGGTAACATTATTTCTCTTCTCGCTAATTATCTCAGCACAGAGTTGAATATTCCAAAGAGTAAGGGGGTGGGGAAAAAGGAAAGGCAAAATAAAATTAGAAGCACAGTTGTAGGCACACAACTTTCTACTTACTAGCAACTACATCAGGGGTCTCCAACCTTTGCAACTTTAAGAGACTTAGGGCTACCACATGTTTATTGGACCCGTGTCCCTCCTGGCTTGTACTGGCATCCTGGGAGACGACACGAGGCTGGCTCCAGGGCATTGTCAACGCATCTTTGAGTGAGGGGTCCTTGCCTGCCGTCTTGAAAGAGGCGGTAGTAAGGCCTCTCCTCAAGAAGCCGTCCCTGGATCCAGCATTATTAGAGAACTATCGTCCCGTCTCCAACCTCCACTTTCTAGTGAAGGTTGTTGAGAGTGTGGTGGCTCAACAGTTTCCGCGACACTTGGAGGAAGTTGATTATCTAGACCCGCGCCAGTCCGGCTTCCGACCCGGGCACAGCACCGAGACGGCATTGGTCGCGTTGGTTGATGATCTCTGGAGGGCGCGGGATAGAGGATATTCCTCTATCCTAGTCCTATTAGACCTCTCAGCGGCTTTTGATACCATCGACCATGGTATCCTATTGCGCCGACTGGGGGGGTTGGGGTTGGGAGGCACCGTTTTGCGGTGGTTCTCATCCTACCTCTCTGGTCGGTCGCAATATGTGTTGACAGGGGGGCAGAGGTCGGCTTCGAGACCCCTCATATGTGGGGTTCCTCAGGGGTCGGTCCTCTCGCCCCTCCTATTCAACACATATATGAAGCCGCTGGGTGAGATCATCCGTGGTTTTGGGGTGGGATATCATCTGTACGCTGATGATACTCAGTTGTACTTATCCACCCCAGACCACCCCAACGATGCCGTCGAGGTTATGTCCCAGTGCTTGGAAGCCGTACGGATCTGGATGGGTGGTAACAAACTCAGGCTCAACCCGTCCAAGACTGAGTGGCTGTGGCTTCCGGCGCCTCGGTTCAGCCAGATTATTCCAACTCTGGCCATTGGGGGCGAAACACCGGCCCCCGTGGAGAGGGCGCGCAATTTGGGTGTCCTCCTGGATTCCCGGCTGTCTATGGAAGATCATGTGGCAGCCATGGCCAGGGGGGCGTTTCATCAGGTTCGCCTGATGCGCCAATTGCGCCCCTTACTGGACCGGGGTGCCTTACGCACAGTCACTCAAGCACTCGTCACCTCTCGACTCGACTACTGTAATGCTCTCTACATGGGGCTTCCCTTGAGGTGCACCCGAAAGCTGCAGCTAGTCCAGAACGCAGCCGCGCGGGTGATTACGGGAGCGCCTAGACACTCCCACATAACACCTATCCTGCGCGAGCTGCACTGGCTTCCTGTGGTCTTTCGGGTGCGCTTCAAGGTTTTAACGACCATCTTTAAAGCGCTCCATGGCTCGGGGCCTAGTTATATGCGAGACCGCCTCCTGCCCCATACATCCCTCAGACCGATACGCTCCCACAGAGAGGGCCTCCTCAGGGTGCCGTCGGCTGGACAATGCCGACTGGCGACACCCAGGGGGAGAGCCTTCTCTGTGGCGGGCCCAGCCCTCTGGAACGACTTACCCCCTGAACTCCGCACCATCTCCGACCTCCGCCTCTTCCGCAAGTGTCTGAAGACACACCTATTTCATCTAGCCGGCCTAGCGTAACCTCCATACTGACTATTAGATAGTTTTTAAACTTGGGATTTTAATTCGGTTTTTAGCGCAGGGTTTATTTATTAGAATAAGTATTTTAAATTTTCATATATTTTATATATTTTGTATGTATTTTAACATCCCTGTGCGCCGCCCTGGGTCCTAACAAGGAGAAGGGCGGGGTATAAATTTAATAAAATAAATAAATAAAATAAATAAGTCTGAAGGACTTCAGCTCCCAGAATTCTCCAGCCAGCTTTGCTGGCTGGAGAATTCTGGGAGCTGAAGTCCTTCAGACTTAAAGTTGCAAAGGTTGGAGACCCCTGAACTACATCACTTAGCTACTGAATTGCTGGGGCCAATTTTGATTGCTAAACAAGGACTATCTGCACTCTAGTGTTACAGGGACCTATCTTACCGTATATTCACTGTGATAATTAGAAAATATTCCAGAGACGTGTCATCAGACACACAGCCCACTTGTGATTCAACTCAGAATCCAAAGATTTACTAGATCTGGGCTGCAGAATTTGGACAACCATTAGATAGCAACCAAAAGATACTGCAAAAGCTCATTCTTTTTGCTAGCCATTGCTTACCTGGATTTCTACAATCCAGATGTAGTAGTTTTAGACTCATAAGAACATAAGAATAGCCTTGCTGGAACAGACCACAGCCCATCCAGTCCAGCATTCTGTCTCACACAGTGGCTCATCATTTGCTTCAGGGTATTCCCAAGCAGATGTCTTCACCTGCTTATGATTCCCTGCAAATGGCATTGGGAGAGATCTTGCCTATCTCTCCAACCCAGAGGGTGTCCTTAGGCATCCATAATGAAAGCCATTGATACGCTTGTTCTCCATGAACTCGTCTAATCCTTTCTTAAAGGTGTCGAGGCTGACAGCTGTCACCACTTCTTCTGGCAGGGAGTTCCATAGACCAGTGATCTTCTGGGTGAAAAAGTACTTCCTCTTATTTGTTTGAGGTCTAGCTATCAAAAGTTTCATGAGCACACTCAGTCACATTTTCTTTTGCAAGAGATTTGTATAAAGTTTGCTCATCAAATAGTGGAAGGTTTTGTAACAAGTGTGTTAACCATGAATTCCAAAACTTGGTTTTCTATATTTTTTTCCACCAAACGTGATTTTATGTACTTAAGGGTTACACATGTTTCAGTCTGGGCTTCAGATGTATGTTGTTAAATCACTCAAATGTGCACCAAATAACTCAAATGTTTAATCACTCAAACCTGCACCATATATCTGTATTATTTTATTCCACCCAGCTTGAAATTTGTAGCTGCCCCACTCCCAAAGTGAGTAAGTGTTATGGACTTTATAAAGAGCTACTGAAGCATTCAAACTAGCATAATTCTACCAACCCTGAGCCAGCATCAACATTTTATACTGGTTTGGAACCATTTTGTCTACAGTTTGTCTTCTATCCCCATAGATAAATAGGTGCAGACTTTTTAAATCAGGATTCATCAAAAATTACAATTTTGCAATATTCAACTGGAACCTGCGGCAATGTTCTATCAATTTGATACCAATTCTTTGTCTCGCAACCTGGGTTTTTGTTTTTTTTTATTTTGAAAAAGTTTTATTGGGTTTTACAAATTTTAGAAGAAAGAGGAAAAGGGTATAAGGTGATACAAAGACATTTTGAGAACCTCTATGTCGGAGGTGTTGGCCCCCTCCGAGGCTTCATAAAAAAAAAAAAGATAATACAATAAATTTTTCATTTGTTCTACAAAGTGGAAAGAGATACAGATATTTCAATTTAAAATCTATGCAGTCAATCATTTATAAACATCCAAATAAAAGTTACACTAAACAAAAATAAAGTCACTTGTGAGATCTAAGTCTTTTGGCAATTGTGTCTTCCTCTCCCTGACCTCCAGTGGGTGGAGCCGTGGCCCCCTCCGTTCCCCCACTTTCATCCTCCAGGATTGAGGAATGTTTTTTGAGAAAGGTGTCCGCCTCTGCAATTGTTTTAATTCTTACCCTTCCTCCCTCCCAACATTCCCTCAGACCCCCCAGCCTGGGTTTTGTATTTTCCCTGCCCCCACCAAAAGAAGTGCAGTTCCAGACAACCAGTGATTGGAGACCTTCCCTGCTTTTGAAAATCTTTTGGTCTTCACTGCAGTGTCACAGCGGTTAGAGGGCAGAACTGCAGGCTACTTCTGCTGGTCACTGGCTGTCAGCAGTTTGGCAGTTTGAATCTCACCAGGCTCAAGGTTGACTCAGCCTTGTATCCAGTGGTGGGTTTCAATTTTTTTTAGAATCTACTCTCTAGGTGTGGCCTTATTTTGTGGGCATGGCTTGGCAGTCATGTGATAGGGTGGGAGTGGCCAACTTGTAAAATGTGGTGAAACTCATTTAACAATGCTCTTGCTTAGCAACCAAAATTTTGGACTCAATTGTGATATTTTCTTTCTTTCTTTCTTTCTTTCTTTCTTTCTTTCTTTCTTTCTTTCTTTCTTTCTTTCTTTCTCTCTCTCTCTCTCTCTCTCTCTCTCTCTCTCTCTCTCTCTCTCTCTCTCTCTCTCTCTCTCTCTCTCTCTCTCTCTCTCTCCTTCCTTCCTTTCCTTTCCTTTCCTTTCCTTTCTTCCTTTCTGCCTTCCTTTCCTTTCCTTTCCTTCCCATTGGGTTACCGGCAGCGGCAGGCCAGACTTACTTCTGGGTCTGCCGGTGGAACCCCCTCTCACCGGCTCTCTAAATTTCACCATCCGGCTCTTGCGAGTAGGTGTGAACCTGCAGAAACCCACCACTGCTTTACTCCGAGGTGAGTAAAATGAGGACCCAGATTGTTGGGGAAAATATGCTGACTCTGTAAACCCCTTAGAGAGGGCTGTAAAAGCACTGTGAATTGGCAATTACTATTGCTATTATGACATAGCAACACAACAAACAATGAATTATGTAGATTGGAGGATTTGTAAATTGCAGAGACTCAAACACCTAGAGCATCAACATTGATCACAGGATTTAGCTGACCCCTATAGCTAAAACATAAGGAAAAGTCCAACACCACTCTTTTCAAATATGGATAACCTCATAACACATCATACTTGCTAATAATTCTACTGATACTGCATTTTTTTTCTTTTGACATCACATATAAAATTCTCTAAGTGAAAAGACATTTGAGCTGGAGCATTGAAAATGCATGAAAAGATTGATCCCCACTGCATGTTCTTAAATATTTGAAGAAGAAAAAAAGCCACAAAGGAAAAAGACCAGGGATGCAAAGGAGAGGACTGCTGAGTGGTGATGCCAATTTTCCATTGTGCTACAGCAACTGGTTCTGTAACTGTAGTTTGAGATGGTAATAGCAGGATTCACATGTTGTACTAAACATACTATGATGTGCTTTGTTTTTGTTTGCCTCTGAGGGACACATTCCTCCTCATTTTATAACTAGCAATGCAGTGGTGGGTTTCTGCAGGCACCTACTCGCGAGAGCCGGTTGGTGAAATTTAGAGAACCGGTGAGAGGGGGTTCCACCGGCGTACCTGGAAGTAAATCTGGCCCGCTGCTGCCAGTGACCCAACGGGAAGGAAAGGAAAGGAAAGGAAGGAAGGAAGAAAGGAAAGAAAGAAAGAAAGAAAGACAGAAAAAAAGAAAGAAAAAAAGAAGGAAATAATTTATCATCACAATTGAGTCCAAAATTTTGGTTGCTAAGCAAGAGCGTTGTTAAATGAGTTTCACATTTTAAAAGGTGGCCACTCCCACCCTGTCACATGACTCCCAAGCCATGCCCACAAAATAGGCCACACCTACAGAGTAGGTTCTAAAAAATTTGAAACCCACCACTGTAGCAATGGTAGTATCAGAAATGGTAGCTAACTTGTTGAAGACCCTGAAGTGATGTTTTCAATATTCCCCCAACACAAGACTTACTATACCTCTGAGGATGATGAAGTGACAAAGCACAGGACCTTCCCAGCTGTCTTTGGCTAATGCAGGCAGGTCCTTACCTCTCCAGTTCCTTGGTTTAGAAGTAGAAATAGAATAACTTTGAAGTAGAAGTAGAATAACATTCTAATAACACTTTGAATGTACACTAATTGGCATAGATTAAAAGGAAAGTTCATTGCATACAGTTCTCAAAGGGTCACCACCTCCAATATACGCTACATAAACATGACATAGTAAACAAACAAACAATTATACCCACATACCCACATATATTATATGACACAGAGAAACAACACAGTCTGGAGGTGTACATGTACATGGTGAGAAAAACGAATTTTATGAATTTACCAGACAGGTGGCATAGGGAACAAAGTTGTTACAGTATCTGGTAGTCCTGCTAGAAATATTTAAAAACCTCCTCCCAGAAGGGAGCCACAGAAACCTACCATAAAATGGGTGTGTGGGGTCTGTAACAATGCTTTGAACTCTAAGCACCTACTGCTTATAAGCAATCTCCTGAATAATGGGAAGCAAGCTTCCTATAATCTTCTCGGTTGTCCTTACCACTCTCTGTATGGACTTTCTATCTGAGGCACTGTTGGTGCTACACCAGACATTGATGCAGTTTGTTAACATGCTCTCAATCGTGAAAAGTGGCCAGGAAAGAAGGAGAAAGATGTGCTCTTCTCATCCGACACAGGAAATGCAGATGTTGGTTTGCACACTTCACTAAGGATGATATGTGGAGAGACCAATTCAGATTGTCAGCACAGTAGTCCTCAACTTAACTGCCACGATTGAGCCCAAAATTTCTATTGCTAAGTAAAATATTTGTTAAGTGAATTTCTCCCATTTTATGATCTTTCTTGCCACAGCTGTTAAGGGAATCATTGCGGTTGTCAAGTTAGTAACACAGTTGTTAAGTGAATCTGGTTTCCCTATGAACTTTGTAAGATCACATGATCCTCATTCATGCAACCATCATAAATATGAGTCAGTTACCAAGTGTCTAAGTTTTTATCATGTAACCATTGGGATGCTGCAACTGTCATAAAAGTGAAAAATGGACATAAGTCACTTTTTCAGGGTCGTCGTAATTTGAACGATCACATCTATGGAGATTCTCAGGTCAGGGTTGTCCCAAAGGTGCTTTTTCAAGAGGTAACTGGATTTTCTTTGTTTTTCTTTGAAGATGTATTGTTTCTTATCCAAGAAGAACTGGAGAAACTTCTTGGATGAGAAGCGAAACATCTTCTAAGTTTTTTTTAAAATCCTTTTGAACGTTCACTAAATGAATTGTAAGTCAAGGATTGCCTGTAGTCATCCATCACACAAAACTTGCCAATGAGGCTGCTGATATGCTACTCAGAAGATTTTGATAGATCCCTTCCCAGATCCCTGCACAACAGCCGCCCTATCATGCAATGGATCTGTGTTCTGACCGAGGCTTCCCGAGAGCATGAAGCAAACCCCTTGTCCCAACAAGAGACCCCTTTTATTAATTTCCTGTGAATCCTGCTCATTCATATCCAGCATCCAAGTCTTTCAAGGGAGGAGTTAGAGTCACAGACCTTATCTGGCTTGGAGAGCTGCCAGGGTGATATCTGCAAAACTTGGCAAGGAGTCTCAGAGAGTCACGACCCAATTAAGTAACCTAATTGTCTCCTGCAAAGTCCACTCCCCTTTCGGTCCTCTTTTATTTCCTCTGGGAGGGGCCACTGATCATCCACCTGCGACCTTACTCCCAAGCTGTCCCCTGTTCTTCAGCTGTTCCCTTAGTCTGGCAGCTCGGTGCATGGGCACACTGGGAACAGGCTCCAGCTGTTCATCTGCCTCACTGATGTCTGACTCTAAAGGCAGCTGATAACTGGCATACGGCTCTGGCCCCATCTCTGCCTCCGACACAGAGCCCTCATCAGAGCCTTCCCCAGACTCCAGGACTGGCCCATGTTCCTCTCCAACCTCCTCACTGTCGGAATCTGCTGCCAGCTGCACTGGCCACTGGTGGGTCACAACAATCTTTGACAATCCTCCAGTTGCACAAATTATGATTAGTGGCCAGGTTTCATGCTGCCAGTGTCTACTCTCATCGTGTAAAAAAAGCTCCATCTGTTTTTCACCGTTTATTTTTGATCAGCTGGCAACTCCATCCTGAGCTTAACCATACTAAAGAATGATTTTCTTGGAGACATCAAGGGGAACATAAATACCAGTGATACCTCTTCTTTAAAGAAGAAAAATGGTAAGATTAACCAATCGTTCTCCTGATGAAAAGCAAAACTGCGATTTATCATCCACAAATGCAACTGCAGGCTGAACAGGTCTATATAAACTTAGCCAGGTGGTAAGGAAATGTGAATAATTTGTTATGAAGAAATTACACAGTGATTCGCTGAAGTGTAAATGCCAACCAACCTTCTATTGTAAGGATGGCTCAGGGCCCTTCCCGCAGTTCAATTGAATTGCTCTCCAGCTAACTATGAGTTGGTAGAAAAGCAAATGGGCATAGATTTTTCTGGCCCCAAAGGAGAACTGTGCCTTCATTTTCCAGGCAGGAAAAGCTGCTTTCCCCCAATTGTCAACCCCAGAAAAATACCTGTCAGTCACAGCCCTCCTGTGACCCAGATTCAAAGTTCCCACAGTCATCCCACTCCCTTGGTCACATGATCCCATTTTGGGTGCTTGGCAACCAGCCTGCATTTATGTCTGTTTATAGCATCCTGTAGTGTTTTTAACTATGATGTACAATTTTTTTTTGCCAGCAAAAAAAAGAAAACACCCGCTGTGCTTCCATTTAACGAATGCCCGCAAAAAGGTTGTAAAATTGGATCTGAACAAGTGGCATGATTTATGATCATAATTCCGGGCTCAATTATGGTAATAAGTCAAGCACTTCCTGTATTAAAAGTCTATTCCAAAATAGTTGTGCAAAGAAAGCCCTGTCCCTTTTAAATATGCATCATATTTATTGATTTAACTTATTTATATTTTATTTATTTATTTTAATTAATTCCTTGATATTTTAAGGAAACAAGTAGGAAAAACACATGAAAAAATGGCAAATAAATGGCTATAAATAAGCAAAACATAGCCATACACACACAAAAAGAGTACATATAAATGGGACAGTAGGACAGGGATGGTAGGCACGCTGGGGCGCTTATGCACGCCCCCTTAGGGACCTCTTAAGAAACACATAAGGCCCATGGTAGGCAGCTTAAGGTAAAAGGTATGGGGGTTAGAGGAGCTAACAACAGGATTGGGTAGAGTGTTCCACACGCTTACTACTCTATTGCTGAAATCATTTTTCCTGCAATCAAGATTAGAATTACAAAAATGTGACTCTGGATGGCGTACAACATAGCAACAATTTAAAACATCATAACAACCTAAAACAGCCAGACATAAATAAAAAAAAACAGCTGCAGCCACACTGCAGGGTTAGTCACTGAACAGCTGATTGCTAGCTGTCTGCTAGCCATCATGGGTCAGCTTTTCTGTCAGTCAGGTTGCATAATTCCAGAAAATTTAACGATCAGCTTTTTGCAGGCTGGTGTGGGCTTGCTTCAATACACCCCTTGCATAGATCAATCCTTAAATTGTCACATCAGTCCTTAAAGGCAAGAACGCTGCCTTGAATATTGCATTGCTTAACACCTCTGAGTCTGAATGCTTATAGCTTTTCTCCTGCGTGGTGTGTCCTTCGGTCTGCTGGGTTGGCACTACGGTAGAGAATAGCTCCCCTTCCTCCCCCTCTCCTGGAGCAGAGAATGAAATGGTCCACAGCAGGCCAAGACCACGTGGCGTGGAGGCTGAGAGTAGCTGATGATCTCCTATTAAGGAGGGGTGAGAGTAGCTGATGATCTCCTATTAAGGAGATCCTATCTGTCAGAGCAGATGGTCTGTTCTGCTCACTGATTCTGGAGAAAGCTGCAAAATGCTCCAGTCTTCTTGCCCCAAAAGTTGAACTTGTCAACTCAGGACTTTGCTCCCTTGATGAAGGGTCATAAGGGTGGCTCAGCATCTGCAGACGGGTCTATGGGCTCAGATTAGTCGCTGTGTGAAAGGAGCAAAAGAGATGATGGAGAAGAGAAGGAAGCCATGCCTCTGATGGCTATTATGGAAGGCAACCACCATGGAAGGCATTAAGCTTTATCAAATCATCTCAACACTCAGGCAGTACTGAGTAGCCATTGCCGGGCCAAATGGTGACAACTACATTTGATAGTATTTGTTAGCTGTGCTCCAATGGGGAGGCACCATGGGGGACAGACCACTTCCAAAATGGGACAATGAATTGTCAATGTGGCCATTTTGATCCCAAATGAAGGAGTAGATAGCTGTGGCATTGGAGTAGAGGAGCAGCCGGCTCCTTTGTCTTTTTCAGAGAGTTGCTTTGTAGCCGTCACTCAGGCAATGTGAAGTCTGTCCTTACTATTGTTATATCACAGTGATGGTGAACCTATGGCACGCATGCCAGAAATGGCATGCAGAGCCTTCTCTCCAGGCATGTTGCCTTTTGCTCTACTGGAAACTGGAAGCTCAGCTCTTCAGGAACTGTTCTTCTGGTTTCCAGCACTCCCCCATGTGTGCACCGAGGAACTGCTCTTCTGGTTTCCGAACTCTCCCACATCCTCATTGGGGAGGTACTCTTCCAGTTTCTAGTGCTCCGCCGCACATGTGCGCAAGCTCCTGTTTTGACACTTGGTACCAAAAAGGTTCGCCAACACTATTATATCAGTACTACTAGCTGTACCCAGCCACGCGTTGCTGTGGCCCAGCCTGGTTAAGTGGCCAACCAATCTGTGTGTAGATCTACACCTGCACACACAAACACGTACACACAACCACTGTATAACCCCCAACCTACCTACCTACTGTATTTTTCCATCTCTCTCTCTCTATCCCTCTTCCTACCTACCTACTGTATTTCTCCCTCTCTATCTATCCCTCTACCTACCTATCAGTGGTGGGTTTCAAATTTTTTTAGAACCTACTCTGTAGGTGGGGCCTATTTTGTGGGCGTGGCTTGGCAATCATGTGACAGGGTGGGAGTGGCCACCTTTTAAAATGTGGTGAAACTCATTTAACAACGCTCTTGATTTAACAACGCTCTTGCTTAGCAACCAAAATTTTGGACTCAATTGTGATGATAAATTCTTTCTTTCTTTCTTTCTTTCTTTCTTTCTTTCTTTCTTTCTTTCTTTCTTTCTTTCTTTCTTTCTTTCTTTCTTTCTTTCCTTCCTTCCTTTCTTCCTTCCTTTCCTTTCCTTTCCTTCCCGTTGGGTCACTGGCAGCGGCGGGCCAGATTTACTTCCAGGTATGCCGGTGGAACCCCCTCTCACCGGTTCTCTAAATTTCACCAACCAGCTCTCGCGAGTAGGTGCGAGCCTGCAGAAACCCACCACTGCTACCTACCTACTGTATTTTCCCCCCTCTCTCTCTATCCCTCTATTGGTCACCTGGGAGTGTGCTATCCTCTGTGCCTTGTTTTGGGCCTAGTAGGCCTCCATACAGTGTGGAACGTTGGATGCTTATTCGGTTGCTGAGGAGATGACTGTTGGAAATGTGAGGGATGTGTGCGTGAAGCATCATAAGAAGCAGCCAGGTGGAAGGAGATACAGGGAGGTGAAAACCTGAGAAGTGTATATCTTTTACGTTTGTGCTGCTTGCACATGACACAAGGGTGCCAGCCACACAAAATGTACGTATGATTGTTACTCCCTTTCTTAGCAACATTGTGTGAAAATTTGGTGGCGATTGGTGCAGTACTTTCTGAGATTAGCGATTTTGCACAAACTATTTAAAAATTTTATTTATATAGATGACGGCTAGAGAGCTCTGAAAGGCACTATAAATCTGGGATTCACTGCTATCTATTTTTCTTTCTTTCTTTTTCTTTCCTTCTTCTAGCTTAATCATCAAATCACCTGTTCATTCTTTTTATTTTTATGCAAAAAAGTCCGCAAGAGTTTTCTAGTCACCCGTAAATGTTGGTAGTGTCTTTTTTCTATCAAATAAGTTAGTTTATCCGTCTCAGCAAGATCTGTGAATTTTGTTGATAGTAGATATTGAACCTTTCCTTCTCTATGCTTATAATCATCTCATCTCAGTAATCATATATTGAAATAACCTTCCATGGCTTTAAAAAAAACTGTTTATCTATCACTCCTTAAAAGTTAAATTCTGGATTCAGTTACCGTAATTATTAATCTTTAAAACCCAGAGTTTTAAAGCATGCACATGCCTTCAGAAGCTGTGGATGCTCCAAAACTGGATGTTTTAAAGAAGAGATTTTTTATTTTTATTTTTATTTTATTTTATTAAATTTACACCCCCCCCCCTTCTCCAAAAGGACTCAGGGCAGCGCACAGGAATTTAAAATACAATACAAAATCAAGTAAAAATTTAAAAAACTTATTTCATACCCATCCTGTGCTAAAAACAAATTAAAATCCCCAAATTTAAAACTGTCTAAAATAGTCATTTGTGGAGGTTACGCTAGGCCGGCTAAATGGAACAAATGTGTCTTTAAACACTGGCGGAAGAGGCGGAGGTCGGAGATGGTGCGAAGTTCAGGGGGTAGGTCGTTCCAAAGGGCAGGGCCCGCCACAGAGAAGGCTCTTCCCCTGGGTGTCGCCAGTCGGCATTGTCCGGCCGACGGCACCCTGAGAAGGCCCTCTCTGTGGGAGCGGATCGGCCGTAGGGATGTATGGGGCAGGAGACGGTCTCGCATATAACTAGCCCCGAGCCATGGAGCGCTCGGGCCCAGATTGAACAACTGTTTGTCTGAAATGGTATAGGTTTTTCTGCTTGAGCAGGGGGTTGGACTAGAAGACCTCCAAGTTATTCTGTTATTCTGTTATTCTGTTACATGTTCAATGTTTTCCCAAAGGTGCTTTTTCTGGAGGCAACTGGACTTCCTTTTTTTTCTCTTTTGAATTGAATTTTCAGTGTTCATAAAAAAAAGGGTTGGGACTTTAATCCCATGGTTGGGGCTACCATCTTAATTTTTTAAATCTCTCCTGCAAAAGAGTGGGTGCTGTTTAAAACCCATGGCCTACCTGGATGGAACTTGAAGTGTCTTAACTTTTTAGTGCCTTGACTTCCACTTTATCTGCCCTGTTTTCTCTTCTCCCCACCAATCTTCTTTGGCAAGCTCCAGGGTTCCTTTTTTTTTTGCCTCTGTCAACTGTTTATTTACATTTGACTTAGCTGTTCCACTTATCTCTGCTGTTACACCTTGATCTATTTGCCTCCCTCAGGATGTATTTAAGCTGCACTAATCGAGGAGGCACTGAATTTAGCATGACTTGGCTTTGAAAGATCCCTGCCTTGGTTTGAGCTGTCGGATGGCTTTTCTCTGCTGAACCCTTTTGCAGGCAATTGCCTCGCTCTTGGCAAGTCTTTTTTTTTTCCTTGCTTTGGAAGAACCCAGATGAGATCTTCTGATATTGATGCCTTGTATTTCTCTCCTAGAGTGATATTCAGACCATGCTTCAAGTATGTAGGGATGATCACCAGTGGTGGGTTTCACATTTTGTTACCATCAGTTTGCCCAGTGCACGCCCATTTCGTAGGCACAAATGCCCCCGCTCTTCTGTGCCAGTGGTGGGTTTCTGCAGGCTCGCACCTACTCGTGAGAGCCGGTTGGTGAAATTTAGAGAACTGGTGAGAGGGGGTTCCACTGGCGTACCTGGAAGTAAATCTGGCCCGCCGCTGCCAGTGACCCAACGGAAAGGAAAGGAAAGGAAAGGAAGAAAGGAAAGAAAGGAAAGGAAGGAAGGAAGGAAAGAAAGAAAGAAAGAAAGAAAGAAAGAAAGAAAGAAAGAAAGAAAGAAAGAATTTATCATCACAATTGAGTCCAAAATTTTGGTTGCTAAGCAAGAGCGTTGTTAAATAAGTTTCACCACATTTTAAAAGGTGGCCACTCCCACCCTGTCACATGACTGCCAAGCCACACCCACAAAATAGGCCACACCTACAGAGTAGGTTCTAAAAAATTTGAAACCCACCACTGTTCTGTGCATACACTTTGCTTGCATGTGCACCTTTCACGCATGTGCCTGGTCTTCCACACATGCACTTTGCTTGCATGTGTGCCTTTCATGCATGCACCCGGCGTCAAAAACATGCCTAAATAGGATGGCATAGAGCCGGGACAGGTGGTCCCACATTTGATTTCCGCTACCGGTTCGGGTGAACCGGTCCAAACCAGCTGAATACCACCTATGATGATCACATGATCCTTCATTCATTTATCTAGTTTGAAGTCTTCTTAAATTAGTGGCTATCCCAGTGCAAAAGAACCGTAGAGTTTTCTCAGGGTGAAAAAGTCAATGTTTTGAGTCCAGGTTCTCCAGAAAAAAGGTCTCCGTGTTGGCCTCATTCTGTATATTAGGAATGGGCAACCTGAAACACATGGACTTCATGGAGCCTGCCATATCTCCTGCCCAAGATGGAGAGACACAAATTCAGAGCCTGTGAAGTTTTAAACAAGCAAATATGGTAAGCTTTGGAGAACCCATTAATTGGACTCCTTAAGGACATCCAACCTCATCAGATGCAGAATGGTGATTTGAAATGTTACAGGTATAAAGCACTATCTGTAGAAAAGGCAGAGCACCCCTTTTTCCTTTTTTGGGGCGCTAGGCGGTCTCTGTGGGCATAGACCTTGCATCTCTGGTAAATCAATAAGCAGTGGAAGAGAATGGAAGAGAAGGAGAGGTTTCATTGTCCTTCTGTAATGATCTCAGTTGCACTGCAGTCCATGATGTGGAAAAGAAGCTTTTTGTTAATTCAAGAATAGCAATAATGGTCAAGGATACATATTGTGGTGGGTTACTCGTCAGGTGAGAATATTTCAGTGATGGCCCCAGCAGGAAAATCAGTTGCTTTTAATATGTGTAAACCCCCTTGAAATCATTGATAAAAGTTGATGCATAAAGGTTTTCCAATAGAATGCATAAAACAGTCCAGGGGCTAGGTCTGTGGATGTACATTTTAATTTCCCACAGTTAGCATGCTTGGTTGGCATGGGGTGAAGTCATCTACAAAGATTAGCTAAGTTACGAAGTTATTTATTTCTAGGTTGAATCTCTCCTTGGTCAGTTTCCATCCTTTGAATATTCCATACGCTGCAATATTCATGTATTTCTTGCTTCAAAATAATGGGAAGCCATACTAGCTTGCTCCATTTTCTGCCAATTTGAAATTCTTACTGTTCTCTTATTGCTACTTAATCATACAGCTGCTGGCTATACCATTTTTAAAATTCCCTGTTAAAGTAAGGGATATTTCCTCTCTTCCATGACTGGAAAGTTGAAAGCTTAATACTTTCTGATCTGATCAAAGTAGACTTGCGAGTTGACTGGGGGGGGGGGAGAGGAAGTGTGCCTGCTTCCTTGCCTTAAACTGCACTTTAATGTTTAGAAAGCAAACACAGAAGTTTCTCCCATCGACTGATCAGCCTTCTCCCCACCATTGGCTCGGCCTCTGGTTACCGTGAAAGGCACAGCTACAGGGGCAAGTTGAAAAATGGACTCTCCTGGAATCTGAGCTTCATTAGTCATTGATATGCCGCCAAGACACCGAAGCTATTCTCAGCTCAAGTGAAATGAAGGCTTGGTCATTCTGGGGATGAAAGGAGTCATTTGTGGAGAATATGAATTTGTCTCCCAACCTTCAGGTCTGCTCCCGGATGCAGCATTGCTGCCAAGCGCTCTGTCCTCCCTTCTCCTTGAGATGGTGTTTATTAAGTGGAGAGATTGAAACCTCCTCATAATCTTATGCCCCAAAGGCTCTTTTGTCAGCACTTCCGTTCATTCACTCAGCAGAAGGTGGAGTTCAACAAACAGACACACACTTAACCAAACCAGTGGCAAATCGTTTTGCAGAAGCAGATTTATTTTGGGGAAAAAAAGTATCATTCCTGCACAACAATTGAGTTCATAAGCAGAGATATTCATACAGGGTTTGGGTTGGATTATTTGTTCATGTGGCAGGGGTGCTGTAGATTTGGCAGCTGTAGCCCTTGATATTTTAACAGTGGCCACGGTGTAGTCTCTGGAGTGAGGAATTCAGGTTTTGGGTTGGGATTTCCAGCTTATAGAGGGTGTAAAAAAGCACCTGCAAACAGTTGGAATTTGCTCTTGTTTGTTTGCTTGCTAGCTATAGTGATTTCACAGTATTTTGTTCTTTGCATAGCACCAATAAGATTTGAAGCCCAGGACAACTTGTTTAAACCCAGCTTTCTGTCTATGTGGGAATCTCTGGGAAACAGGTTAGATGGTTGATTAGATGTCTAAGGTCCCAATTGTGCAAAAACTTGCCTGTGCGCTTATATTTGTCATATGGACCCAGCGTTGGGATAAGGAATATTGGGGTCCTGAGCTAAATAATACTCTGGGATCTCACATCTATCCTATTTTTTCTGTCTGGAATGGATTCCCTGTTGTGCGATTATGAAGCAGCTCCGGGGGATGGAAGTAACATTTCCCCTACAGGATTGGTAAATTTCAAGGAACCACATACAGAGAGAAAGATGCCCCCCACACACAGGGTAGCTGGATTGCACAAGCCGAAAATTGCCTATGTAACTTTTACATCGATCACCGAATCAGGCCTACCATATTAGCAGTTGGGTATATCCTTGTAGCTGGTGAGTTGCTATACCTGAACATCTGGAGTTGTACAGAGAGGTGAAAAGCAGAGAATCCCAACTCTTGTGATTCAGGAATGGATGTAAGTACACAGGGTCAACATCTGGATTGCAATCCACCAATTTTGTCCACACAAAACAGAGTTGCCAACTTATTTGCTCTGACAGCCACAGACTGACCTACAGTCAGTGAGCAATTAATTCTGGGTTCCACTCATTTTCAGGCCATGCCAAGTATCTCTGCCCAATTTTTACTGTATAACCAGGCCAGTTCTAACCCTTAGGCCCTGCAGCAGTAGAAAAGATTCTTTCATATCGACAGCAAACAAAGGCTGGTTGGCTAATATAGCCTTATGAAGTTGTTTCTGTGGATCCCAATAAGACACATTATGGTAATACAGTTAGCAATGCGTATGCAACTCTGCAAAATCTGGGCTTTTTTGCTTATTTGCACATGCTCATGCTCCCTATATGTATAACATCAGAGAAGCTGGTGCACCCATTTGCATTATAATCCTGGAAATCTGAGACAAATTGGAAGTCCCACAAATTTATGTCCCACTCACATAAAAGTCATATGCTAGTTAACATTGCGGACTAGCTGAGACTACCGGTCAGACCAATGCCTCTGCCACATTTTGCATGGCTCATGCTTTGCCATGCTTGCTAGAGCTATGACCAGTATTGCCATGTTAAAAAGGTATGCTTATACATTTAAGAAAGCTCCCGCCATCCGGATGGATCCCAAAGTGCTTTGCGAGCCTCTGAGCGATTCGCTGATCTTTGTGCGTTTCGTTGGTCAAATAACACAGCGATCGCTTTTGCAGACACTGCAGAAGTAGGGTCACTTCTGGACTAAAGTGCAGCAACTGTCCAACAACTCAGAGCAATGGCTACATGCTAGGTTTTAAGGACAGCAAGCAAGGAAGAATACTCTACCCAATGGAAATTGCACGAGAAAAGTTCAGGCACAAAGCATCTAAATGGCAGCTAGGGATTCAATGAAGACGCCAGCACAAATACATGAAGTGCTTGCAATATTGGTCTTCCTCTTTTCAGCCTAAATGAGACTAAAGCACGCAAGAGATATTATGAGGAGAAGAACAGCTCAGAAAGGGAATATATCAAGCAATCATAGCTAGGCAAACGTTTTACTTTTGATCTGTTACCTTTAGGAATGGCTCTGGGAAAAGATGTTTGAGTGAGATGTGCAGATCTAAGGACTAGTTTGAACAGGTTCATTACTAGGGTTGCCAACTAATTTAGCACCAACATCCAGAAAATTGGTATCAGTTTATTTAACAGTAAACCTGATCTATACCGAACAACAATCAAACTTGCCCACAGCGTAAGTCTTTACTGCATAGGAGGTAAATATTTTATATGGCTTTTTGAGATCTACTGTTCAAATTGCAGTTAAAGACAAAGAGATTATGCTGTGACTGTTTGAAAAGTTGGCAACCCCTAGTTATTAGCCTCACGTTTTGCACACACATCAAGGCTGTGGTTAATCGTATCATATGACAAATTTTAACCATTAAGTTTCAAGCCACGAGGGTCTGTAGTTTGCATTCATATGGCAAACTTCGGTGGCAACCCAGTAGACCAGGGGTCTGCAAAGTCGGCTCTTTTAAGACTGGTGGACTTCAACTCCCAGAGTTCCCCAGCCAGCATAGCTGGCTGGGGAATTCTGGGAGTTGAAGTCCACCAGTCTTAAAAGAGCCGACTTTGCAGACCCCTGCAGTAGACCAATCTAACAACCTGATTTCAAGAACGCAACTGCTCGCACCTCCCAACGGATGGAAATTTACAATTCTGTCTCATGCAAGGATATAGGCATGGGAGACAACCCACAATAATTAAAGATTTTTTTGTCGGGTGGTCAGTCGCAACCATTCTCCTCGGTACCGGTGTCAACATGGTGCGGCACGGAACGTCTCCCTACTTCAGTTGCAAACCTCAACAGTTAACCCTGTGTTGCCTTAAAGAGCCTTCCTAATTTGGAAGCTTTTCCCAACTCAGGGGTCTGCAAAGGTGGCTCTTTTAAGACTGGTGGACTTCAACTCCCAGAATTCCCCAGCCAGCCTCGCTGGCTGGGGAATTCTGGGAGTTGAAGTCCATTAGTCTTAAAAGAGCCAACTTTGCAGACCCCTGTCCCAACTAATCAAACACATCCAATGTTATCATTCTGTGTTTCGTCTCTCCCACACTCCCCTACTTTGGATTATATATTTGCATAAATGTTGCTTTTGCAGAGAGGGGGTGCAGTAGCACATTCACCTAGCTAAGAACTGAAATGGCTAGCAAATGCCCAATAATATAAGATCGTGGTTGGCCCTTCCTGGGAGTGTTAAGGTAAGGACTCCACGGGTGGTGTAAACTATGCCTCTCTGCTGTAAACAGCAAAGGAGGAGATGATGGTCTCCATCATCTTAGGTTTCCACACATGTTGCTTTATCTGGTAGATTTCTTCCCAGAAGCAAAAGCCATTGGAGCTCATATGTGTGTTATTTTTCTGTATCCCTTCGTCTTGTCTTCCTTAGATGTTGCTGTTCCTCTGACATTATCTCCCCGTGAAGAGTAATGCTTCAGTGAAGCAGAGGAGATTACTTGCCAACAGTAACGTGCTTATGGATTTTGTGCTCGGTGCCCCAGTTATACAAGAGGAAAGCACTTCAGATATTGTCTGGTTTTTCTTTCTTATTTTTTCCCCCTGGAGTGGCTCCCACTGAGAAGTTTGGTTTCTTTTTGTTGTTTTTTTGTTTTGTTTTAACAAACTTCATTTCCTCTCATTAGCTTTACTCCACGCTGAATGAATACTGTGAATGTCATCAAGTGGAAGTGAAGGCAGATCATTTTGAGGAGGTCTTAATTCAGTGGGAGGGTTACATGCTTTGCATGCAGAAAATCCCAGGTTTGATCCCTGGTGTTTCTGATTAAAATGGTCTCAGGTGGTGGGAAAAATAATAATCTTTCCCCGAGACCTGGAGAGCTGCTGCCAGTCAAAGTGGACAGTACTGGGCTGGATGGTCCAATGATCTGACGTAGCATAAAACAGCTTCAGAAATTCCCCAAGGCATTGTAGGTTGGTGTGCCATTAGATGACTTTTTATGACTCTGCAGCTCTTCTTGACACAAAAAGTTGTGCAAATTGCACTTTTGATGCCAGGTATTTTTAATTATAAGAGGGAGACTTAATCTCTCCTCCAATAAGTCTGCAATGGAGGGCCCACTTAAGACAAGCTGTTTGTTCCCTGGCTAAAATATTCCCTTTTCTCTGACTTCGGTGCTCAACAAAAAGGTACAGAACCAACTTTTTTCTCCAGGAATTCACACACACACAAACAGCATCTGTGTCTGGACAGAATGAGGAGAAAAATCAGATTATAGAATACAGAAAGAGAAGTGATTTGAAATGTATTTCAATATAATTAGCTGAGGTTGGTAGTTGAGCTATTGGTCTGAGCTCTGTGTTTGGCAATTTGGTTGCAAATGTTTCATCGCCATTCAAGGAGACATCATCAATGTGCTTTGAATTGTGCTCATCTGATGAGCACAATTCAAAGCACACTGACAATGTCTTCTCAAATAGTGATGAAACATTTGCAACAAATTGCCAAACTTGGAGCTCTGAACAATAGCCCAGACAAGTAATTTATCCTATGCTGTGGAAAGTATATAGAGCGAAGAAGTACAGCTAGGGTGATGTGAGAAACTCTCCCCCCCCCTTATGATTGAATGCAGACAGAAGTTTTCTTTTGCACAGATTCTCTTTAGAGGTCTTGGGTGAACTGCCAATATGAAATAGCATATCTGTCAGCTAGACCAGAGATTTCCAAACTTGGCAACTTTAAGACTTGTGAACTTCAACTCCCAGAAATCCCCAATCAGGCATGCTATTAGACTTGTGGACTTGCTGGCTGGGGAATTCTGAGAGTTGAAGTACACAAGTCTTAAAGTTGCCAAGTTTGGAAACTCCTGATCTAAATCCATTTTTCCAAAATAAGTAATATAATAAGCCCATTTATTTTGCAACAAAGATAGTAGCGTGTAATAGATTACTCACTGTGAGGCAAAAATCCAGAGGAGAATTATTGTGACCCAAATTGTTCTAATTCTAATTAATAGGTTAGATATTAATTGGCAGTAGGCTAGATGGGTAGACCAATTTTCTACCTTGTTATAAAGCAATACCATATGCTTCTCTAAATCCAGCAGTTTTAGAGATACCCTCAAGGACGATAAATATTTCCTCGGGATTCCTCAAAAGCTTCCTTGATACTCTCCCTTGATAAATTCAGAATGGGAGACAGTTACCAAGAGGAAAGATAGCTACAGCTACTAAATTTGTTCAGTAGCAAATACCTCCATGGGGAAAAATAAATTATGATGGACCAGAGATGAGAAACACCTTCACTACAGAAAGGAGGTGAAAATCCCATCTGGTTATTATGACTTCTTCTACCTTTCAGCAGTCCAGCACTGAAAAGAGAGGCCGACCAAGGTTGGATTGACAGTGGTTGGCATTTCTTTTACTATGAATGTGACACACATAGTGCTTAGTAGAAATAGGCCGAAGTGAAATTTGGCTGAGAATTATTTTTTGGGCATTGTTAAACTGGGTGTAGGCTCCAGACAAGTGCTGGACCGCTGTAGCTATTTTATGATATTTTCACACCAAACTGTACAATAAAACTTAGAGATAGATAATCCTAACATTTGCTCTTCTGAGCCCTGACATGTGCTGAACCAAATTGGAAGCAGATGATACCACGATCAGAAGTGTTGGTCTCTGGCTCTACTGTCAAAATAGTAATTTTTTTTAAAAGCAGAAACTAAATGTTGGATGTAACAGCTGACCAAAATCAGCAGTCCCATGTCTCTAGCTCAACTCCTATTTCTTTCAGGATGGCTTAGTAATTGAAAATATGTGATGTAATCAAATTGCCTGGCCATCCACCTCTCTAAGAGGCCAGTAAATGAATGGGTTCATTAGGCTACATCTCAACTTTCAGATTATTGGAAGTTGGAGGGAAAGCAGATGAAGAGAGTCAAGTCTTCTGACCCTCAGAAAACATGTTGTCTATACCCTATTCTACTTTTTGCCCATAATTTTAATCTCTGTCTCTCTTCCACCATGCCCTTTTGTCCATTTTGGCCAATTGTAAAGGCTGCTCTACTCTCATCTCCTTTTTTATGACAATGCGCAACCTTTACTTTTAGGAGGAAAAATCAGATGTGAGCCTAGTGATCCTCAAGGATACTAGGCTTTGTGGGCATGCCATTTTCTCTTCTTGTCCTTCACTGAAGATCTGTTTCTGAGGCTGGGAAGACCATTCAGATAGCAACAGCACTTAGACTTATACACCGCTTCCAGAAGAGGTATTCAGTGGGTTTGGACCGGTTAGCCTGAACCGGTAGTGCAAATCGTGAGTGGGCATAGCCACTCTATGCTGTCCTATTTAGGCATGTTTTTGAGGCTGGGCGCATGCGTAGAAGGCAGACATGCAAGCAAAGTGCATGTGTGGAAGGCCAGGCACATCCATGGAAGTGGCGTGTGCACCCACGTGCGAGCAAGTGTGCATTCACAGAGTGAACTGGTGATAACAAAATGTGAAACTCACCACTGACCGTTTCATAGCGCTTAAGTGGTTTACAGAGTCAGCCTATTGCTCCCAACAATCTGGGTTCTCATTTTAACAACCTCGGAAGGATGGAAGGCTGAGTCAACCTTGAGCTCGTCAGGATTGAACTCCAGACAGTTGGGAAGAGTCAGCCTGCAATATTGCATTCTAATTAATGCACCACCATGGCTCTTCACCATGATGATGATGCAAGAACTATCCAGTTGGCAAAATGAATGACCTTCCCAGTCTAATATTTTAAACGAAAGGAAAGGAATTATAAAAATTAATTACATCTCAACTATGAGATGATTAACAATTAACTTAATTTTCTTATACTGGGCATTAGATCATTCAGACATAATACATGTGCCTCTTTTTCACTCTCCAAAGGGACATTCGTTTCTTAAGCTTCCCTTTAATTCCTACAAATGCATGAATGGTTCAGAATTTCATTCATCCCCATTGCTCTTTCTTGTAGAAAATAACTACTGTTCATGTCCCCATGCTGTTATGTATAACCACCAAGTTTCTGTATTCTATATCTTCTTATGAGGAGAATCATTAAAGATGTTAAAAGATTAAAAAAAAATACTGCAATCTCCTTATTTAAGATATACTTTTAAAAAATAAATAAATAAAGGAAGATGTATCCTTGCTTGTTTTAATGCCATTAAAAATGTTGATTCTGCTGTACCTTTTAGAAAGTGGAGGTTGAGAAATAGGAGGGAATTAACCAGACACAAAAAACATTGCCGATGTCGTATTTGGTCCTATTTTTGTCTTCTTTGGGCAACATTGCATAATAGCGGTCACCAAAAAGGCTCTAGTGCAGGGGTCTCCAACCTTTGCAACTTTAAGTCTGAAGGACTTCAGCTCCCAGACTTCTCCAGCCAGCAAAGCTGGCTGGAGAATTCTGGGAGCTGAAGTCCTTCAGACTTAAAGTTGCAAAGGTTGGGGACCCCTGCTCTAGTGAGTTTAAGCTATTTATTACAGAGTCCTGCTATTTCATTGGCACTTAGCTTTCTTAATACGTGCTAACCTTAAAGGGATGGGATTGTCCTTTTCGGATAGAGAGAAAAAAAAATCTTCACATCTAGTCCCTCCATTCTAAGGACATCCCTCCCTTTTCTTGTTGAAACAGTGATGACCAAATGCCTTGGGAGCTCATTATAAAACCCAGACTTTATCTTTATAGTCCAACCATAGAGAATGCTGTGTCCTTGGAGGCCATTATTTTCAATGCCGTGTTTGGGCATGAAATGACCATTGGTCAAAATTCTTCACTATGTTTTGAGTAGTTGTTCTTTTCTCAGACGTTGATGGATTTAAATCAGAAGTAGTACTATTGAATGCTTACTTGCTTTGAAGAGCTGCAGTTTTTTTTAGGATGTTCCCTCAACTTAAGCCTCTTGTGTGAGGTAGAAAGGTGTCATTTTTTTACCCCTCAGGTAGAACTGTGGAAACAGTAACTTTTCACGACTGAGTCCCACAATGGATGTTAAGGCTGTAGAATACAGGGTGGAACATCTGTTGTAATAGCACCTTAGATTTCTTAGCTTTCTACCATGTAATACTTTATGAGAAATCAATGTTCTTTTATCATTAATAAACTGTCATAATCATCCTTAAAGGCGGGGATAAATAGGGAAAACAAAACAGGTAGGAAATTAGATGAGTAATATCTGAGTCAACACACTGGGTTGGTTCTGTGCTGGCATGAATTGATCTTTAGAAGTATGATGGGTCTGAGGGAAATCTAACTAAGATATTACAGCAAATATCAGCACTGAGACTGTAGGACCCATAGAATAACAGATGTAAAACTTATCCAAGTTATTTTGTAATTTTGTCAGCACATCTGATAAGCAAGTGGTCCTATGTCTCTGAGCTCTTATCACTCTAATTTGGTTGAATTTTTTTTTTTGCACTCCAGTTATGTGTGCAATTAATTATTCTTACCTTCAGCATCATCTGCGTGGATTGATTGAAACTGAGCTATGCAAGTAACTCACAGTGCAGTATAGATTGAACAGGTAAGAAAACTGCATGTGATCCATTTCACAATTGGTGATACGCTGATGTCATAAATGCTAGAAGGATCTTTAGATCATGTTTTGTTTTGTTTGGAGGCTTGGCATTGTTGATTTTTTCCCTTATAGATGCAAAATTGCCAATATAAAATTACATCTATTTTTTAAAAATATATAATTTGCAAAGAACACTTTGGGAACATTGGTATGTAAGGATAAAAGGTGAATTTTTAGGTAGATTTAAAAAAAAACCCTTTTTCCAGCTTTACCATGTTAACTGGGCACGGTGAAAATGATAAATCAAATATCTGGATAGCTTTAGGTAGTGGAAGGTGGACCTGGATAGAAAGGAACTAACCCTGCCTTTGAACCAGGGGTGAAATGCTACCGGTTTGGATCAGTTCGCCGAAATCGGTAGTCAAAAAATGCTACCGGTTTGGGCGAACCGATAGTTCCAACGATCAGCTGTGCTATAATCAGCTGTGCCTCACGATTAGAAATCATGTGGCATAGCTGATTGTCACACAGCTGATTGTTCAGTAGCATTTTTTTACTACCGGTTCGGGTGAACCGGTAGCTCTGACTATCAGCTGTGTGACAATCAGCTGTGCCATGCGATTGTGTGGCACAGCTGATTGTCACACAGCTGATTGTTCAGTAACATTTTTTTACTACCGGTTCGGGTGAACCGGTAGCTCTGACTATCAGCTGTGTGACAATCAGCTGTGCCATGCGATTGTGTGGGACAGCTGATTGTCACACAGCTGATCATCAGAACAACCAGTTCGCCTGAACCGGTAGCTCTGATGATCAGTTGTGTTGGCGGCCATATCAGAGCATTTCACCCCTGTTTTGAACCCTTTCCTCTTACCATGCTTACATGAGATCTTTCACAATGTTTGAAGGCAGAACATCTCCAGCTACATTCATAGTCCCTATTCCAGTCTTTTTCTTGGTCATGAGCACCATGACTTGCACAGTTCGCTTGAAACTTGGCCGGCAAGCTCTTCCATCTCTCAGAATTGCAAGAGGGTTAGTCTTGGAGGCTGTGTCAGATTTCTGGGTGAGCCGATAGCACCGGGGATAATTGCTGAAGCATTCAAAGGTGTCAGAACAGTTCCTACAGGATCCACGGTGGTCAGTGAAAGCAGTAGAGAATCTCATGGAGGCCCGGCCATCTGGTGTGTGGAAGGATCGGAGGGTGATGACCCTGGACCGGCCACAACAGCAGACTGCACACACTGCCTGGAAGAAGGAGAGGTCTTTAGAAAGGAACTTCTGGAAATTGGGCTTGAAGAGCAGATACACCAGAGGGTTGTAGGTGGCCGAGGACTTGGCGCAGACAGCTGACAGGGCAAAGGCCAGGATTGGCACTTTGCTGGCATCGCCAAATGCTGCCCACATAGCAACAATGGCATAGGGGGTCCAAGCAGCCAGAAATCCAACGCACACAGAAACACTGAGCTGGAAAAGAGAGGGAAGAACCAAGAGGAAAATTGTAATATGCTCCATGTTTTGCTTCATTTTAAGGTTCTGTAAGGGGGTTTCTACATTGCGATAAGATAGAGTGTGGCTTGATTGGTTTGGGTTAATGTAATACCATAAACCCAGCCAATTATAATTTATTCAGGAAATCATGGTTAAGCAAGCAATGGCTTATTGTGATTTGTGACTCAAATCTATAACTCAACCATCCATAACTCAGCCATTCTTCATTTTGATTAAGTTTACGTACAGTAGAATCTAGTGGAACGTTGAGCTTTGTGACATACCAGTGCAGAAGTCTTACAATCTCTACTGAATATCTTAGGGTCAGAGTTACTATAAATAGGCATTCGCTTTAAATGAAATTAATTCTCAGGACTTCCTGAAACAATGTAGAGTGTGGTTATACACTGGAGTACTGAGATGTTCCTTAAAAATAGACCATCTTCCTAAATCTCTCTGTTTCCTGGGCTTCTCTAGAACCAAAAGGTGACTTGACCATCAGGTATGTTGTACATCCAACCACATTAGTCTGCTTTAATTCAATTCCAGACAATGGGAAAAAATTCTAGTATCCACACAGTTGTTTCTGTGACAAAAAAATGGAAGGTTATCAACTTCATACCCTTCCTTCCTTCCTTCCTTCCTTCCTTCCTTCCTTCCTTCCTTCCTTCCTTCCTTCCTTCCCCCTTCCTTCCTTCTTCCTTCCCCTTCCTTCCATCCTTCTTTCCTTCCTCCCTTCCCATTTCCCTCCCTCCCTTGTTCAGCATGGTAATGTCTATATAGGCATTACCTTTGCAAGTAATGTACTGAAAATGAAAACATTAACTTTTTGCATTTCCTGTGCATGAGATTTTGCTTTGTTTCTTTAAAAGAAAAGGTAAAATCACCCTGGAATCAAAACCAACTTCTGGGGAATTACATGGAGAGAGCCATATTTTCTGGGCAACAGTAAGTGGCTGCTATTTTCTCCTTCCAATGTTTCCATTTGCTTCTCCTATAAAAGCAGGACTGCATCAGAGCTAAGCAATGTGCTGCAACTGAATAGCATCATCATAGCATCATTCTGTACTCAAGAGATCTAGCTGCCGGAAGATAAGTAAGTATCTATCGCACTTCTGGAGAGAAACTATCTACTGCAGCTCAGAATAATATGCTGCTGGCGTGTATATTTAATTAGCTTGTAATTAATGAGTTAATTAATTCAACTGGTGAATTGGTTAGTGCATTCAACCAGATGATAAACAAGCCCTGGAGTTTCTCTTCTCTTTAGATAAGCAGGCTGTGATATGCTGCTGACATACTGCTTGCCGATCAAGAGGGTAAGGTGTGTACACAGTTAAATTAAGTTGTCAAATCATGACAGGCAGCCGTGCAACATGAATGAGCAAATCATCCTGATGTAATCTCTCTCTCATTTTATCTTTCCCTGCTGCTGTGCCTGATTCCTCATGCCACCTCCGTCTTCCAATGGCATTTTCGTAGGGGAAGCAATTAAAAAAAAAAAAAGTTCCCCAAATTGAAGATTCTTTGTATGAGGATTCTCAGGGATTCTGGAAGAATAAACTATTGGCAAGAAAGGGTGGTAGGTGAATTTAGACTAGCAGCTCATCTCCGTTTCAAAGCCAAAGAGCCAGCACTATTCGAAGATGTCTCAGTGGTCATGTGGCCAGCATGACTAAATGCCGAAGACACACGGAACACTGTTACCTTCCCACCAAAGGTGGTCTCTATTTTTCTACTTGCATTTTTACTTGCTTTCAAACTGCTAGGTTGGCAGAAGCTGGGACAAGTAATGGGAGCTCACTCCATTACGCAGCGCTAGGGATTAGAACCGCTGAGCTGCCGACCTTCTGATCGACAAGCTCACTGAGCCACTACATCCCTCACATATCTTGAACCCTGCACAACAAATCCATAACAACCCAAAACTGAAAAAAGGGATAAGCAAGCCCAGATATCTGTTGCAGAGGGAAATGATGTTGCATGCATCAGGACTTCATTTTTGCGAATGATGTGAATTATGTATTTCGTATCTGTTATAGATGCATAATTTTTGAAGATACAGATTACCATGTTTTTTGGAGTATAAGATGCTCTGAAGTATAAGACACACCTAGCTTTCGGGGAGGAAAACAAGGGGGGAAAATCTGTCTCTACCTCCAAGCATTTTGCCTCTTGCAACAAACAGCAAACAGTGCAGATGATGTACTGTTTGTGGTGTTACATTTCAGACTATACTTGCACAGATGCTGTTAAAATTGATGTGGCTTTCTAGAAGTATAGTTATTCTCTGCTATTTAAAAGAAGATACAATAGCATTGGGCTTCTTCAGATCAAGCATTTATCTTAAAAATCTTCTTCATTTTGTTAAGTTGTCTAGAACAATAACAAAGCAGTCTTTAAAAAAAATACTCTAATAATTTGAACATTCTATAGGCATTTATAGTTATTGACTTACCTCCTTGCAGCAAACAGCAAACAGCCTGATTAGCACAAGAAAAAAAAATCTGCCTCTGCTTCCCAGCAATTTGCCTTAGGCAGCAAACCGCAAGTTTCACTTTCAATTTCATCATGGACCTCCCGATCATCAGCTGTTTCAGGCTGCAGGGATTGCCATAACCTATTGATGCCTCGGCAAGCCCCATTTTCCCTGTTTGCTGCAAGGAGGTAAATTGCTGGGAGGCAGAGGCCAAAGGGTGGGGGCCAGTGGGTGGGTGGGGCTACATTCAGTGTATAAGATGCATCCAAGTTTTTGCCCTCTTTAAGGCAAAAACTCTGAAAAAAACCCGCTATAGCTATGGAAGCCCGGAGCCCAAGTTGGGATGGAGAGACTGGCTTTCCATCTTAACACAATTCATTCTCCTATTTCCGGGTGCGTTTCAAGGTCTTAGTGACCATCTTTAAAGCGTTCCATGGCATCAGGCCGGGTTACTTGCAGGACCGCCTATTACCACATACCTCCATTCGACCTGTCCGCTCCCACAGGGAGGGCCTCCTCAGGGTGCCGTCCACCAGACAATGCCGGCTGGCGGCTCCAAAGGGAAGAGCCTTCTCTGTGGCAGGCCCCGCCCTCTGGAACGACCTGCCCCCAGATCTCCGTACAATCTCAGACCTTTGCCTCTTCCGTCGGGCATTAAAAACATACTTCTTTCATATGGCCGGCCTGGCATAGCTGGTATAGCTATTTTATTATTTTAGTTGGGTTTTAATTAATGTTCTTAGCACGGGCCAAATTTTATTTAATTCTTGTTTTAACCATTGTGACTGTTTGTATTTATTTGTATTTTATATTTTATATTTTATAGTTCCTGTGCACTGCCCTGAGTCCCATCTTGGGAGATAGGGCGGTATAGAAATCGAATAAATGAAATGAAATGAAATGATGCTTATATAGCATCCTTCAGTTGGTGGTTTTTGTCAGTAAATTGAAATATCATTTGGGATTATTTCCCTTCTTGCAGGAAAACATCCCAGAATACAAAACCTAAAATTAAAAGATTTTCTAAAGGAACTGCCTCCATATGGGCATCAGAAACCTATCCGCATCGTGCTTCAATCCTTACCTTGACAATTAGGCTGTGGACACTGTTAGGTTTCCTCTGGGGTGACATGTGCTGTTTCACTGCTCTTCTGGACACTTTCACCGTCCAAAGAATGAGTGAGTAGGAGATGATTATCAGGATGCATGGAATGATGTAACAGAAGACAAAGAGGGCCACGATGTAGAATTTGGCTTCTCTGGTTGAGGCTTTCCATTTGATGCAGCAAGCAGTCCCATAGGGTTCTGGCCCATAACTGCCCCAGTCAGCCAGAGGAGCCGCTGCGAAGATGAATGCATAAATCCAGACACAGGCTAGCAAGATCCCAGCATATGGCGGAGAAAATTTATTGCCTAAAGAAAGAAAGGGAAGGAGACGGATCAGAGCTTTTCCCAATAAGGCAATCTGCTTATTCGTTTAAAGGATTCTTTGCCTGAAACAAGAAAACAGACAGGGCAGCATAATCAAAGCTAACAGTCTAAAACAGGGTTGTCAAACTCAAGGCTCGAGGGCCAGATCTGGCCTGCAGGGTGCTTAAATCTGGCCCACGGAGTCGCCCTGGAAACAGTGAAGGACCGGCCTGCAGTGCCTCTGCCACCAAAAATGGAGCTCGGTAGGGCCATGTGCGGCCCTCCTGCGCTTTGTTTTCACTGGCAGAGGGTTGCAGGAGGCCATCGCAGCAGAAAACAGAGCTCACAAGGGGCACAGGCAGCACTCCCAAGCTCCGTTTTCGCTGGCAGAGCACTTGGACTTCCAGAGCAGTGGTGAAATTCACATTTTTTTAATTACCAGTTCTGTGGGCGTGGCTTGTTGGACATGGCAGGGAAAGGATATGGCAAAATCTCCATTCCCACCCCACTCCAGGGGAAGGTAACTGCAAAATCCCCATTCCCTTCTGATCAGCTGGGACTCAATAGGCAGAGAATAGATGGGGGCGGGGCCAGCCAGAGGTGGTATTTGCCAGTTCTCCAAACTAAAATTTCTGCTACCGGTTCTCCAGAACCTGTCAGAACCTGCTGAATTTCACCCCTGCTGCAGAGGTGCTCCCAACACAAATGATGTCGAGCAGGTCACACCCACCCTGGCCATGGCCCCCTGCCCTCCCAAGGTCAGACACAACTCTGATGTGGCCCTCAATAAAATCGAGTTTGACACCCTGGTCTAAAATATAAATGGAAATATGATTTATTTATTTATTTATTTATCATATTTGTATACCGCCCTATCTCCCTGAAGGGACTCAGGGTGGTGCACAGAAATATAAAAACAGTACATACAAAAACAGTTAAAATAAATTAAATTTAGAGTCTGTGCTAAAATTTAGTTAAAACCATTAAAATCAATTAAAACTATACCAATTAAAACTATACCAGTTAAAACTATACCAGGCTGGCCGCATGAAATAGATGTGTTTTTAGTGTCCGGCGGAAGAGGCGTAGGTCCGTGATGGTACGAAGGTCAGGGGGTAGGTCGTTCCAGAAGGCAGGCCCTGCCACAGAGAAGGCTCTCCCCCTAGGGGCCACCTGCCGGCATTTTCTGGCAGATGGTACCCTGAGGAGGCCCACTCTGTGGGAGCGGATAGGTCTAAGGGAGGTATGTGGTAGGAGGCGGTCCCGCAAGTAACCATATCCCATGCCATGGAGCGCTTTGAAGATGGTTACTAGCACCTTGAAGCGCACCCGGAAGGCCACAGGCAGCCAGTGCAGCTCGCGCAGGAGAATGTTACATGGGAGTATCGTGAAACTCCCAAAATCTCCTGCGTGGCCGCATTCTGGACTAGCTGGAGCCTCCGGGTGCACCTCGAGGGGAGCCCCATGTAGAGAACGTTGATTTTTACTTTTTATCTCAGTGAGAATCTGAAGACGTCACATTTTCAACAGTGCTGACTGAAATGTCTTGGGTTGGAAGCACTGCTAGTCCACTACACCAGGGGTCTCCAACCTTTGCAACTTTAAGTCTGAAGGACTTCAGCTCCCAGAATTCTCCAGCCAGCAAAAGAAAGAATTCTGGGAGCTGAAGTCCTTCAGACTTAAAGTTGCAAAGGTTGGAGAATCCTGCACTACACTTATGACAGTTGTAAAACAGTTTTGCGATGTTTTTCTTGCCGGTTGTTTAATGAACGTGGTGACATAAAGCAAATGTGGCTGTTGTAAAGTGGATGCAATGGTTAACTGAACCAATGGGTGTGATTTTGCCGAATATTGAAAGTGCTGTTTTTTGGCACAGCCGTCAACAACACAGTAATGTGACTGTGGGACTTTGCATGGCTGTAAATGCAGGCGCGTTGGTGGATGATCTCTGGAGGGCCAGAGATGAGGGTTGTTCCTCCATCCTGGTCCTATTAGATCTCTCGGTGGCTTTTGATACCATCGACCATGGTATCCTATTGCATCGGCTGGAGGGGCTGGGGGTGAGGGGCTGGGGGTGAGGGGTTTTACGGTGGTTCTCCTCCTACCTTTCCGGCCGATTGCAATTTGTATTGGCAGGAGGGCAGAGGTCGGCCTCGAGACCACTCACTTGTGGGGTGCCTCAGGGTTCGGTCCTCTCGCCGCTCCTGTTCAACACATATATGAAGCCGCTGGGTGAGATCATCCGTGGTTTTGGGGTAGAGTACCATCTCTACGCTGATGATACACAGCTGTATATATCTACCCCAAACCACCCCAACGATGCCGTCGAAGTGATGTCCCGGTGTCTGGAAGCCGTGCGGGTCTGGATGGGAAGGAACAGACTCAGACTCAACCCTTCCAAGACGGAGTGGCTGTGGTTTCCCACGTCCCAGTACAACCAGTTGACACCATCACTGGCCATTGGGGGCGAACATCTAGCCCCCGTGGAAAGGGCACGCAACTTGGGCATCCTCCTGGATACCAGGCTGTCGTTAGAAGATCATTTGACGGCTGTGGCCAGGGGGGCGTTCTACCAGGTTTGCCTGGTTCATATTGGACCGGTCCTTATTGGACCGGGACGCCCTTCGCACAGTCACTCATGCGCTCGTTACAGCCTGTATAGACTACTGTAATGCTCTCTACATGGGGCTTCCCTTGAGGTGCACCTGAAGACTGCGGTTAGTCCAGAACGCGGCCGCACGGGCAATTACGGGAGCTCCTAGATGCTCCCATGTAACACCGCTCATGCGTGAGCTGCAATGGCTGCCTGTGGTCTTTCGGGTGCGCTTCAAGGTGTTGACCATCATCTTTAAAGCGCTCCATGGCACTGGACCTAGTTATCTACAGGATCGCATCCTGCCCCATACATCCCTTCGGCCGATTCGCTCCCACAGAGAGGGACTTCTCCGGGTGCCGTCCACTAGGCAATGCCAGCTGGCGACACCCAGGGGAAGGGCCTTCTCTGTGGTGGGCCCAACTCTCTGGAACGACTTACCCCTGAACTGAGAACGACCACGGACCTCTGTTCCTTCCGCAAGAAACTGAAAACCTATCTTTTCCAACAGGCCAGCCTGGCCTAGCTTACACCACCTAGTCTAGAGTCTGCAGTCAAATTGTTTTAAACTGGTTTTTTAGGGGCACTGTCTTAACTTATTCAATTTTTTTAGCACAGGGATACTAATTTAATCTGGTTTTATATTTTGTATTTTGCTATGTTTATATTTGTTTTTTAAATTGCCTGTGTACCACCCCGAGTCCCTTTCTGGAAAAGGGTGCGGTATATAAATTAAATAAACTAAACTAAACTAAGCACCTGAAGTTTGGTCACATGACCATGGAGGGGCCCATCAGAACATTGAATCTGGGTCACAAGTCCCTTTTTTTCAGCACAGTGGTAAATGTCTGGTTGTAAGTTGAGGACTATTTATACAAGGCCTTCTAATAGAAATAATATGGGAATCTATCTTCTGTCAACCCTAAGCCATGGATGTCTGCAGGATGTAGTCATAAAAGTTGAGATGGCAGCAGTGAGGATACAATAAAATTTTTGCCTATTTTCTTGAAGGAGACCATCATTGATTTTGGGATCCATTTGTTCTGACCGAGGCTTCCCAAAAGCATGAGGCAAACTCTTTGTCTCGACAAAAAAAACCACCCCTTTTATTAATTTGGCAAGAGGTCTCGGAGAGTCACAAACCAATTAAGTAAACTAATTGTCTCCTGCAAACTCCACTCCCCTTTCGGTCCTCTTTTATTTCCTCTGGGAGGGACCACTGATCATCCACCTGTGGCCTTACTCCCAAGTCTGCTCCTGTTCTTAGTCTGGCAGCTCTGTGCATGCGCACACTGGGAACAGACTCCAGCTGTTCATCTGCCTCACTGATGTCTGACTCTGAAGGCAGCTGATAACTGGCACATGGCTCTGGCCCCATCTCTGCCTCCGACACAGAGCCCTCATCAGAGCCTTCCCCAGACTCCAGGACTGGCCCATGTTCCTCCCCAACCTCCTCACTGTCTGAATTTGCTTCCAGGCCACACCACTATTTCCTAGTGATACCCCTGCCATAAGCAGGGTGAATTTTTATACTAATTCTGTCTGGAAATATCAGAGAGAAAACCTGGATCTATTTGTAAATACAGCTTATGTTTTATCTCTCAGCTATATCCCTATAGAGGAAACAAAGCCATTTTTAGATACACACACTATGGAGGTTGTTTTTATGGAGTGAATGTTTTAAGAGAAGGCCATACCTGTCTTCTATAGATGCAAAAGAAAAATGAGTCCTAGAAATTGTACAAAGAACAATGCAACAAGATGTATCGCTAAAGGTAAAAATGGGGAAACTATTAAAAGCAGATTCAGGTCTTACACATATGATATGCAGGTGAATTACTGAGGTCCCAAAACAAAGCACACCCCATATTTATTTAAGGTGTTCTATGAACTTCTGGGATGAAAATTCACATATGAGTCATTCAAAATTGATTTTTTTTCCTACTCCTTTCATTGCTGATTCATAAAATAACATCTATTGTTATATCATGGATATGTATTATCCAGGGACATGTGGACAAAAACAGATTTTACATAAAAAAGTCCCTCTTTCAATATGGTTTGGGAGATCTTCTGTCCAAGTGGTGATATGTCCTGACTATACTCAAATAATAATAATAATAATAATAATAATAATAATAATAATAATAATAATAATAATAATAATAATAATAATTTAATACTTATAAACCGCTCCCTCTCCCCATAGGGACTCGGGGCGGTGCACAGGAAGAATAAAAGACAATAAATATATACAGACATTTTTAAAAACAAATTAAACCTGAGCCTGTGCTAAAATTCCCCATAAAACTAGCTAAACTAAAATAGCATTCCCAATAATTAAATACAATAATAATAATACCCCAAAGACAGAGAGACTATCCTAGGCCGGCCAGACAAAAGAGATGTGTTTTTAGTTTTAGACGGAAGGAGCGGAGGTCCGTGGTCGTCCTAATGTCGGGGGGAAGGTCGTTCCAGAGGGCTGGGCCCGCCACAGAGAGAGCCCTTCCCCTGGGCGTCGCCCGCTGACAAAGTCTAGTGGATGGCACCCGGAGAAGTCCCTCTCTGTGGGAGCGAATCGGCCGTGAGGATGTGTGAGGCAGGATCCGATCCCGCAGGTAGCTGAATTAAATGATTCAATAGGTCAGTACACGGCAGCTTCCTATAGTAGCTCCCTATTATATGTTTTAAACCAGGCACCGTAAAATTACTTTTGTTTCTTCTTGTTTTGGATCCAGAAGCATCAAAAGAAAATCAACAGTGAATTAAAACTTAAAATTAGGCCCTTTCTCTGTTTTTTATCTTTTGAGTTAATTCTTAAAGCTGAATTGCTTTATTTCTATACAAAAACAACTTCCTAAATTCTACGCATGTTTACTGAGAAGAGAATCCTATTGAGTTCAGTGAAACAGTAGCATATTTCAATCCAGTCCAGTCCAATCTATGAACTGGAGGTAAAGGTTAGTATCATTCTTATGGATCTTGTACTCTCCGAGATTGGTTGTTTGCTGTCTATAAAACTGGAATGGGTACAGATACACTACTATCTGTAAACATGCAGCAAATCCTACTCAGCCTCAAACTGAAGATGTTACTGAAGATGTTACCTAGATCTGCACGCAAAACAATCAAGTAAGCTCAAAGTAAGCTAAAATCTCACCTCTCAATGTTTCTACTGCCTAAGAAGGCTACATGAGATGACTATAAAAAGGGAACAGTGTGTGAAGTATTTACATTTGGTAATTTGTACATCACTACCCTGTTTCCCTGAAAATAAGACCTCCCCAGATAATAAGCCCAATCGGGCTTTTGAGCACATGCACTAAAATAAGCCCTCCTCCAAAAATAAGCCCTCCCCAGGCTTTGCTTTGATTGCAAGTTTGTGAGTGTTGTTTTTACATTTTTGACCCCCATCCCTGAAGAGGAGGATTGTAGTTGCCTTATCTTAGAACTGAGGAGAAATTTCCTGACAGTTAGAACAATTAATCAGTGGAACAGCTTCCCTCCAGAAGTTGTGAATGCCCCAACACTGGAAGTCTTCAAGAAGATGTTGGATAACCATTTGTCTGATACGGTATAGGGTTTCCTGCCTAGGCAGGGAGTTGGACTAGAAGACCTCCGAGGTTCCTTCCAACTCTGCTATTGTATTGTATTGTATTGTATTGTATTGTATTGTATTGTATTGTATTGTATTGTATTGTATTGTATTGTATTGTATTGTATCTTATTAGCAGCTATTTCAGCCTTTACAATCACAACCAGCATCATTATTTAGGGTAACTATGATTATTCTCAGTTTTTGTTTCCCAGATAATTTGATCTCAGGGAAGAAGTAATATACCAACCACCAAGGGAAAAGATTCAGCTTTTTAGGTTCTGACATGTATATAGTGCCTGCATGACCTTTTTTTTCCCTCAAAGAACTGCTGGAGATTATTTTTTTAAACTAAACTAAAAACTATTTGCATGCACGGTTGTCCCTCTGCTTTCTTGCAAAAAGCTGTAGCAACGACTCTGACGAAAGGCCCTTAAACACGACATTGCATATTTGTGTGGACATGTCAAGCTGCACTGGCCAGTATTTTCAGAAGCCTTTATGACACATTCTATGTAATGTCAGGTTTGATCAAAATATTTGGATCTGAGTACTGTATTCTCTCTGTATATAAAAGTAACTTCCGTTTACTTCAAGGTGAGTGATTTTGTGGACACATAGTGCTTGTTTTATAAAGCCAAGCATATATCATATTGATACCGATTTATCTAATACAAAAGAATGTTAGCATTATTCATTCTGTCGTTTTAGACTTGCTAGCCAGAAATAAAGAAATTATTTGGAATCAACTTGGGATCAGCAGCAGAGGTGGTATTCAGCCGGTTCTGATCAGTTCTAGAGAACCAATAACCCCCATCTATTCACTGTCCCAGATGATTGGCTGAGTCTTCTTTTGTTGCCCTACCCAGGAGAACTGACCTGGAAAGCAGATTAGTGAGGTGGGGAGGAAATGGAGATTTTGCAGTATCCTTCCCCCTGGAGTGGGGAGAGAATGGAGATTTTGCAGTATCCTTCCCCCAGGAGTGGGGTGGGAATGGAGATTTTGCAGTATCCTTCCCCCGGGAGTGGGGAGGGAATGGAGATTTTGCAGTATCCTTCCCCCGGGAGTGGGGAGGGAATGGAGATTTTGCAATAACCTTCCCCAGGAGTGGGGAGGGAATGGAGATTTTGCAGTATCCTTCCCCCAGGAGTGGGGAGAGAATAGGAATTTTGCAGTATCCTTCCCCTGCCATGCCCACCAAGCCAAACCAACCAAGCCACCCACCAAGCCACACCCACAGAACTAGTAGTAAAAGAGTTTTGAATCCCACCACTGATAAACAGGTGGAATCATAGCTTGTATATCAGAAACACCAAAGATTCTTGGACATCCTAACACCCACATTACAATATCCACAGCTATTTGCTATGGTGCATCTGCTAGTCTTTGAATAGTGCAAGATTTGTGTTATGGACTACTGGTAACTCCAGTTAAGCTACAACCAGTTTGTCTATGGAGATTCTCAATCACCCCTTTGTCCCAAGGATGCTTTTCAAAAGGCAACTGGACTAGCTTGGATTTTTTTCCTTGAAAATGTTTCACTTCTCATCCAAGAAGTTTCTTCAGTTCATGTCCCTATGACTTAATTGTGTAATTTTATAAACAAATTAACCCCTTGTTTAACACAACATGCTGAATCATAAAGTCACCAAATAAGGGATTAATTTAATTAGTTAAGTGCCTCTGTATTCTCAAAATAACTACTTTCTTGTTAAATTTCTAGCATTCTCCTTCTTGCCTTAATGGATACCTGGGTATCTTTAACATGGTATATTGGGGTTGTAACTATATTGAGGGCTACTATTACTAGCCTTAATTGAACCATCACATTGGAAAAAGGATTTATCATTTTCAGCAGTGTTCCTCAATTTGGTGCTTTCCAGATGATTGGTCTACAACACCACCCATTGATTAAGTGCCATTAAGTCAGTGTCAACTCTTAATGATCATATGGGTAGATTCTCCCCAGAATGATTTGTTCTCAGGGGGGAACCTTTTAGGTCTCATTGATTGCTGTTGTAATTGAATCCATCCACATTGCTGCTAGTTTCTTTTTTCTTTTTTAAAAACTTTTCCAAGAATTATGGATTTTTTTAAAGGGGACCTTTAGGTGATCTATCTTATATAAATAAAAAATGTAACAAGAGTTTGTTCAAAACTGGTAATCTCCGAAAGTTTTGCACTGATCGCTTCCAAATTTTCACACAACATTCCTTTCAAATACGACACCAATGATATATGTATATAGATTGTGTAGATGTCACACCTGTGCCAGGTATACGCAACGGAAATGTAAAATATGTAACAAAAAATGTAAAAAATGTAGACAGAGGGAGCATTGAGCCACATGACATTTTGTACTATGTCATATCCTTTATGACATAAAATACTTTGTCCATAAGAGTCAAGCAGAAATACAGTAGGTAGGTAAGTAGGCAGCTATAGGGATAGAGAATGGGAGGGAGAAATGCAGTAGGTAGGTAGGTAGATAGAGGGATAGAGAGAGGGAGAAATACAGTAGGTAGGCAGGTAGGTAGAGGGGTAGAGAGGGAGAGGGAGAAATACAGTAGGTAGGTAGGTAGAGGGATAGAGAGAGAGGGGGGGAGAAATACAGTAGGTAGGTAGGTTGGGGGTTATACGGTGATTGTGTTTGTGTGTGCAGGTGTAGATCTACACACAGATTTGTTGCCCATTTAACCAGACTGGGCCACAGCAACGTGTGGCCGGGAACGGCTAGTCCAAAATATTAAAGTTGGAGCCTCATCAATAATGCTGTCCAGGAGAATTCTGGCTCTATTTGTTCAATGATTCATTAGTTTGTTTTCCTGGCTATCCAGGGTCAATGGCTTCTTCAGCACCAAAGTTCAACTCTGCCCTGTTTCTTCAAAGTCTAGAGTATGTCTTGCATTCCTAGAATGTCACAGAAAAAAACTATTGCTGAATAATTCTATTTTTTTCTTGGTGCAGATCCATCATTCCAAGGATTTCATTGAAATCCTACCAGTAGCTAGTCTGACAGATATTTCTTGACTTTGTTGTTGATGATCAATCCTAAAAAGCAAAGCTATCCACCACCTCAATGTCTGTTGTCAGCTGATGTATCTATTGTCATTTCTTTAGCCTTCTTTACATTTAATCTTAGCCACCACTACCCCCGCACTCACTATACTCTTTGATTTTCATTACTAGCCTTGAAGATTATCTACATTCTCAGCAATCAGACTGGTGTTATCAGCATAGCACATGTTATTGATGTCTCTTCCTACAGTTTTAAATCCATGCTCATCTTCTTCGAATCCAGCTTTTCTTGTATATGTTTTGCATATAAATTGCATAAATAGGCAGGGAGTATGCAGACTTGCCACTGTTTCTTTAAACAGGCAATAGATATAGATTGTGTTATGGCAGGGATGGTTGGCGATATCTCAAATCAGCCCACTGCAGGTTGCAGCCATTCATTGAAGATAATTGACTACAAAACTCAACAGCACTTTTTGGTGCGGCTGTTGATAAAAATAGGATCAGCAACAGGATCGCCAATGTACAATGATGGATATGGCAGAAGAAGGAGAGGGCGCGCAATTTGGGTGTCCTCCTGGATTCCTGGCTGTCCATGGAGGACCATGTGGCGGCCGTGGCCAGGGGGGCGTTTCATCAGGTACGCCTGATGCGCCAATTGCGCCCCTTACTGGACCGGGCTGCACTTCGCACAGTCACTCAAGCTCTCGTGACGTCCCGACTCGACTACTGTAATGCTCTCTACATGGGGCTTCCCTTAAGGTGCACTCGAAAGCTACAGCTAGTCCAAAACGCAGCCGCGCGGGTGAATTCTGGGAGCCTGAAGTCCTTCAGACTTAAAGTTGCAAAGGTTGGAGATCCCTGAGTTAGAGGACAAGAAGCAAAAATAAATGTTCAAAGTAGTTGAGGAACTGATTGAAATCATGAAGCCATATCAGCCGCATCATTTAACTTTTAAGAAAAAAAAGTTATCATTTTCACATTGAAAAACTACTCCTAGATTGTATTTGCAATTGGTAAATCTCTTTAAAAAAAACCTGTGTGGAAGAGAACTCGATTTAAAAATGTTGAGCTGGTTAATGACCACTATAAAGTAATGTATTTATATTTAAAAAATGTAAAATGTGACTAAAAAAAAAAAAGCAGAGGCTTTATATTATATCCAAAATCAAACTCTTACAAATTGAAATTTGTTTCCTAAGAATCAGTGTGTGCCAGATTCCTTTCTACCCTTTTCATCTCCTACTTAAATCTTAAACCCTTTGATTCTTTAAAGACTTAACACTCCAACCCTCCCTCCCTATCCAACGTTCAAGTCTACAGACATATATAGAAATAACATTTCTTTGAAACTAAGCAATTTGAGATATGCTGACTTTTCTCACTGCCTCATGGGGACGAGCTAATGTGCATTAGAGGAAAGATAAGCTATTGAGGCCACAAAATTATTTCACGGTACTTAGAAGACAAGCCATAACTACACAAGGAAGAGAGGCTGGTTGGTGTCTGATGGTTAATAGCTAAAATTAGTCTTCGGCTCTTCCTTCCATTTTTCCCAGTCAACTTTGTAATTTGGAAGAATGGGCCTTTAAGTACCATCTTGACTGTGTAAATGAAGTTCCTCATGATAGATTTTGAAAAAGAAAGTAAGATGTAGACTATTATAAATAGTGACATATTAGCAATATAGTATGTTTGCTATGCAAGCGTTTCTCTATTTTTCACTTATTAGAAAGCTAATTTTGGAGTTAGCTGTAGGAATTGGGCTTATTTGGCTACATTTGGTTTCACCTCCTCCCCCACTCCAATATTTCCGAAACCTTTGATACTGACTGGGCTAGATCATTTTTACTGAGAACTGCGCAGGATTTTCCCAGTTGGCTCAGAGTAAGGGAAAGGCTGGTCTACAATAATGAAAGGATGAGTGGATGGAGAGAAGGAAAGCGAGATGCTTGTGCTTGTTCAGCATATTTATTTAAAAACCTGCGTGCCAACTTATAATTTTTCCTTTTGATCTTATCAAATCAATCACCAGGAACCCAAAAGTACAGTTGACATAAATCAACGTCCTCAAGTCATATCGGAATCCCATGCTATTTTCTTGGCAAAAATTTGGAAGTGGTTCATCACTGACTTCTCCCAGGATGCTCTTCGATGCTAGCTTAAAGTCTGATGTTTCTTGCTGATCTCCCACTAAGTAATAACCAGATCCAGCCATGTTAAGAACTGGAATATTAAAGGGAAACAGAATAGCAGTGTTGGAAGGCACCTTGGAATCTCTAATCCAACCCACTCCTCAGGCAGGAGGTCCTATACAATTCTGGACAAATGGCTGTCCAATCTCTTCTTGAAAACATCCAGTGATAGAGCACCCACTACTTCTCAAGGCAAGCTGTTCCACTTGTTAATTATTCTCACTGTTAGGAAGTTTCTCCTTAGTTCTAGGTTGCTTCTCTCCTTAGTTTGTTGTTGTTGTTAGTTGCAAAGTTGTGTCTGACCCATTGTGACCCCATGGATAATGTTGCTCCAGGCCTTCCCTGTCTAGGAAGGCCTCTCTACCATCCTCTGGAGTCCATTTAAGCTCACGTTGACTGCTTCGGTGACTCCATCCAGTCACCTCATTCTGTGTCGTCCCCTTCTTCTTTGCCCTCAATCTTTCCCAAAATTAGGCTCTTCTCCAGTGAGTCCTTCCTTCTCATTAGGTGGACAAAGTATTTGAGTTTCCTCTTCAGGATCCAGCCTTCTAAAGAGCAGTTAGGGTTGATCTCCTCTAGGACTGATCGGTTTGATTGCCTTGCAGTCCAAGGGACTCGCAGGAGTCTTCTCCATCACCATATTCAAAGGCCTCAATTTTTAGTGCTTAGGCTTTCTAATTTCCACAGCCATACCTTGCAACTGGGAAAACCATAGCTTTGACTATACACACTTTTGTTGGCAGGTTGTTGTCTCTGCTTTTTAGTATGTTTTCTAGATTTGCTATAGCTTTCCTCCCCAAAAGCAAGTGTCTTTTAATTTCTTGGCTGCAGTCCCCATCTGTGGTGATCTTGGAGCCCAAGAAAATAAAATCTGTCACTACCTCCATTTCTTCCCCATCTATTGCCAGAAATTGAGAGGGTGGGATCTTAGTTTTCTTAATGTTGAGTTTCAAGCCAACATTTGCACTTTCCTTCTTCACCCACATCAAGAGGCTCTTTAGTTCCTCTTTACTTTCTGCCATTAGAGTGGTATCATCTGCATATCTGAGGTTGTTGATATTGCACATGAAGGCCAACAAGGCCATGCATTCCTTGTAGGATGGTTTTGTGTGGCATTTCTGGCACGCAGGCTGGCATGAGGGTACGAAAAAGGTTAGCCATCACTGTTATATGGCAATTGTGGCAAACCTTTTGCACTGCTTAATCCTTTCTTTTTTAGCGTTGAACCTCCAAGAGCTCACACAGTATATGGATTGCAACTGTAGTATTGTCAAAGCCATATATAATTGACAGACTGGATTTTATTATAGATTTTAGTTGATATTTATTATTTTATATTAGAATTTTTAATTGTATATATAATGAGTGTTTTTCTTTGTTCTGGTCTAAGACTGTAATAAATTGATTGAAAGTATATAGCACTTTTTCTACTTTGTGATGATTTGTACAAAGGCACATCATCTCTTCAGTTTAAACTCAGTCCACAGAACATGTTCTGATTCAATCAGGTTTTCCATCCCTGTTACAAGTGTATCCAAAATATATTGATGCAGATTAATGAGAATAAATAAATCTTGCATCACACGTAGCATAGGATGGATGCCAGCCAACACAGGGATTTGTCGACTAAAGTCTGGTGCTGTTCCTTCCAGCTTGATTTGGAAGAAATGTATTGGACATAATTCCCAGAGTTTGACTGCAAATTAAGCCATTTTCCTCTATCTGGGTTATATTTTTCTTTCAATCCATTTATTCCAAAGATTACATATGTTGCTTAGTTTGCCTACCTAAAGAACGTGTGCATTAAGACTTGCCAAAGGAGTCCAGTACATCCTGAATCCCGTTGCATCCCTTTCAGTGATTGGTACACTTTCTGGTTGGTGAATAATGTGAGGATATTGATGAAAGCTGCTACATGGGCCAATTTTTCCACTGAATTGCTGTCCAGAGAAATTAGCACTGACTGGCCTTTGCAAGGAAATTCTTTAAGTTTTTAGATTCCATGATTCTCCCATCAAAACATTTTTTTGGATATGAGCAATTTTGGATGTTTATGTCATCATCATAAACATGAAACAGTTTCTTTTAATGATGTAATAAGTGATTGCATTTAGTCTGGATGCTGGAAAGAGATCAAGGATGACAGAAGAGAAGAAAAACTATAAGATACCCCAGGGATTGGCAGGGCAAAATAAATAAGTTGCCTCTTCCGTCAGATCCTTAAAACTTACAGGTTAAATGCAAAAAAGCCTGAAGTCTAATCTACATATGGAAATGAAAAGGGAAAATTGGAAGCTGCTGGTTTTCTTTTTTATGCCAATTATTGCTACTTCAAAGGCTTGATGAATAGACTTGCCTAATGGAAAGATATCCAAAGGGAGATATTGCTATGAGATCCATGGCTGTGTTGTCGTAGAAATGGGTAGTTTATATCATTATGGAACAGTAAAAAATTGAGGTTCGATGTTAATTCCTTATTCTAGTGAGTTGCAACATAGTGAGTTGGAAATCACCTTTTTTTTCCTTTTCTCCCTCCCCTCCTCACTTTTCTTTCCCTTTCTCCTCCCCACTGTGTCCTTTTATTTGCTTTTGTATTTTATTCTATCATTTAATGATTTTTTAAAAAAGAGATCCATGATTGTAAGATCGTGGGAAAGGGTTGGGACGATGGAACAAGGGCCAAGAGGAACAGGACTCAGATTAAGACAGTTAGCAAGGAAAGGGCACTTAAGACTCATGTCCCACCTACCATAAGCTGGATAACAGACCTTCATGCAGCAAACTGTGCTCAGCGCAGTCAAGCTGGTGAGGCTGCACAGACCAAAGAGGACTCCACAGAAGGCGTAGAAGGTACACATGGCATGGTTGAACAGCCACCTTGAAAAAGAGATAATGGGAAAGTAAATGACCAGAAGAAATTATTGTTGAGTCCTCGACCTACGACCCAGACAGGCTGTCTATTAAACTTCACTTGACCTAGTTAAATGTTATACATTGTTAACAGCCAGTCGCGTCTGATTGGCTAAGACGAGGCTGGCCGGATTTAGACTGTCTGCCTCGCTGAAGTTTTCCCGCTTGAAAGCTAAGTATAAATAGCTGTCAAGCTGGGAACCTTGCAATTCTACCGCACTTTTGAACCTGTAAATAGTTGATCTTCCGAATCCTGTTAAATATAATAAACCTGCTATAATGACTAGCCTGTATCGGACTCAGTACTTTTGAACTTAACACTGGTGACGAAGGTTGTGGAACAGGCCTAGTCTCTACATTCCCTGCCATCAGGGACCACCTGCGTTCTTCCTTTCCTGCTCGGTGCGACACGGACGACTGGCACCATGACGACAATGCCGCCCTTCGCACCGTTCGACACTGCTAAGGAACAGTGGGCTTCTTTCCTGGCCCGCTTCGAGTGCTTTCTGATAGCAAATGACTTCGGCGAGCTGTCCCCCGCACGGAATTACCGCACGGTATTCCAGTTGGAAAGAGATGCTTTAGCATCTAAGAAAATGTCCAGTAGTGTCCAATTCTAAGAGCAGTACACATCTCCATCTTTTAGTTGAGAGACCCAGTGTTGTCCAAAGACATTTCCCTGGTCATATGACCAGCATGCAAGGGTGGGATTCTACCAGTTCAGATCAGTTTGGGTGAATCGGTAGCTCTGACAATCAGCTGTGAGAGAACCGGTTAACTCCAACTTCGAGTTGGGCCCGCCTGCCCACCCCTGTGCTATACTCACCTATATTCCCTTTTCTGAAGTCCAGCTGAGCAGTGCAGCACAGCGGATTGCTGCACATCAGCTGTTTTGTACTGGGGCTGCAGTAGAAGGTAAGTATTCAAACCCCCTGTGTGCGCTCAGCAACCCAGTTGTTACACTGGTTGAATCCCATCACTGCCAGCATGACTATATGCCTAGGTGCACAGAACTATACCTTCCAACTGATGTAGTACCTATTTAACTACTTGCATTTGCATGCTTTCAAATGGCTAGGTAAGTAAAGGAAACTAACCTGGTCACTCTGCACTTGGGTCTTGGACCTGGGCTGTCAGCTTTCCAGGTGACAAGCTCAATGTCTTTAACTACTGAGCTATTGCGTCCCCTTGTTTTAGCATCTAGGACCTTCAATATATGTCCAATGGGCATCAATATTCCCATCTATGCTTCCTAAATGTCTGCACTGCCACACTATCTACTGCATGTAGTTCTCATTTTTTAAAACATTTCTTTTGGGGAAGGAAATGGAAACATTAATATACTACTAAAGTAAATCACTATTCCCTTTGTGCCAATGAAGTCCATATAGAGGCCAAGTATTGTTAGAATCGGCCTTTGAACTGTGATGCTGGAGAAGAGTCCTGTGAGTCCCTTGGACTGCAAGGCGGTCAAACTGGTCAGTCCTACAGGAGATCAACCCTGACTGCGCTTTAGAAGGCCAGATCCTGAAGATGAAACTCAAATACTTTGGCCACCTAATGAGAAGGAAGGACTCACTGGAGAAGAGCCTAATGCTGGGAACAATCAAGGGCAAAAGAAGAAGGGGATGGCAGAGAATGAGGTGGCTGGATGGAGTCCCCAAAGCAGTCAGCATGAGCTTAAATGGACTCCAGGGGATGGTAGAGGACAGGAAGGACTGGAGGAACATTGTCCATGGGGTTGTGATGGGTCGGATATGACTTTGCAACTAACAACAACAATTGTTAGAATAAAATTTGTGGGTAATTACAGCTCAGTATCCTGAATAGAGTACATTCACCTTCCCAGAAAATAAATAAAGGTAGGCTAAGATTGTAAAAACCTTCCCAGGAGGTTTGGAAGGGGAGGGAGTGTAATCTTAATAGTTTACTTTCTGATTGACAGGTGCTTTGTAGTTCACTGTGTATACCACTCTCAAACATCTCCCACCCTTAAAAAAAGATTGCTGTTCTGGAACATCTTTGAATCCCAATTGGTGGGAATACTCAGTGTCAGGTACGTTGATGTGAAAGTGTTAATATAGTGTTTAATTCTAACTTTATACTCATGGATATTTATTATTGCATTGGCTTTGTTATTGCTGTTTCTCTTTCTGTACCATTTAAAGAATTTCAACATTTGGAAAGTTTAAACGTTCTATCCATCCATCCATCCATCCATCCATCCATCCATCCATCCATCCAAACGGCTGTGTGTGTGTGTGCGTGTGTGTGTTCCAGCATAACTCTGGAACGCCTCGAGCAATTTCAACCAAACTTGGTACACAGATGACTTTCTGAAAACAAATACTGTGCGGGTAAGACACCCCTAAAACCCCTCAGGGTGTGTGCTCTGTTAAGATACAGCCTATTGTGCCTTAAAATGGCTTCTACTGTACTGCTGTAAAATGGCTTCTGCTGTGCAGTGCAGTGAAGTTGCCATGGTAATGGCTTCACATTACTCCACACGGGAGCTCCCTCTGGTAAGTGGGAAAATCCAACATTAGAAATTACATTTTTTCTGGACATTTCCCCCCTATAAATAAATATCTGGGCAATGCTGGGTTATCAGCTAGTAAGTAAAAACATTTACAGGACTCCAGCTTGGTATGGTAACTTCTGCTTGAACATCATTTGACCAAGTCAGTTTCCCCTAAGCTGGAATTTTCCAGATACATCGTGACTACATTTCTCCTTATCCTGAGGCAGCCAAAGTCCTTGATTTTTATCCCATATTATTAATAGTTTGAAAACGAGATCATGGAGGAAACAGATAAACTCCATCATTCTTTGCTCTGGATCTACTCCTTCTCCCTTATATCTGATTTTTTTTTTGTAAGCATGTACACGTTGTTGAGGGCTTCAAAACAATCTACCTATGTTAGCTCCTGATTACCACACTATTGAAAAAATACCAAGAAGAAAACTGAGTCAATGGAAACCACACTGATCTTCTGAAGGGAAGAAAGAAATCCAATTGTATTAATTAAACGGCTGAATGCATGGAGCTACCTGTGTGCAAAGAAAGATGGTGTGGCCAGTGGAAAGAGGATCAAAGTCATGCCTATGTCACTGATGGCAAGATTCACAATAAAGAATTCCGCAGGCTTCAGCAGGGCTCTTTTTCGGTAGGCAACCCATAGAAGAAGCGAATTTCCAAAGAGGGACACTACACCTGAAAGCAAATCAACATTGTGATTTAGAACCTGGAAAAAGAAGTTGACACATTCAGCCACTATATTTATAAACTGTTATGAGTTGCTGAAGGACTGCATCCACAATGACATCTAATTGCAACCATTATAGAGTCATGACAATTATAGCAAAGTTTATACATATTTAGGGTACTCCTTCCTGACCTGATATTTTGCTGATGCATCATTGGCTACGTTGCCTAATCCCAACATTTCTGGAAGGCATCGGGTGGATACATTTAATTTATTTCATTTTAGTTAGTTAGTTTGTCAAACATGTATGAGATAACAGGCATAAGTATAAACATGGACATTAACAAAGGAAATAAATACAAATAAATGGGGACAGTAGGACAGGGATGGTAGGCACGCTGGTACGCTTATGCACACCCCTTTACGGCCATCTTAGGAATGGGGTGAGGTCCATGATAGACAGTTTGTTTGCATGTATGTATGTTTGTATCTACACGGTATTACCGTGGCTAATGACCATAGGTTGGGCAAGGAGCTGGTTCTGAAAGATACCTCATGGATTGTGCTTAAGAGGTTTGGCTAGGACAGTGGAAAGCTTTTTCAAGAAGTAGACAGATAATCCATCAGGGCCAATAGATAGAGATGGCTTTAGATTGTGTAGTGCCTTTTTAATGGTATCTATTGTAACAGGAGGGATGCGGTGGCTCAGTGGCTAAGATTGTCGATCAGAAAGGTCGGCAGTTTGGCAGTTCGAGTCCCTAGTGCCGTGTAATGGAGTGAACTCCTGTTACTTGATCCAGCTTCTGGCAAACTGGCAGTTCGAAAGTTTTTAAAAATGCAAGTAGAAAAATAGGGACCACTTTGGTGGGAAGGTAACAGTGTTCTGTGTGCCTTCGGCATTTAGTCATACCAGGCACATGACCATGGAGACATCTCCGGACAGCGCTGGCTCTTCGGCTTTGAAATGGAGATGAGCACCACTCCCTAGAGTCAGGAATGACTAGCATATATGTGCGAGGGGAACCTTTACCTTTTACTGTAAAATCAATATGTAGCAGATCATTGCAATTAGCTGTGGTACGACTGGGAAATATGGGGCAGAATTGCTTTATAGCCTGAATCTTCTTTTGTTTCTTTCTTTGCAAGAGCATGGCTCTATTCACACAACTCTGTTATTAGATGGCATTGGTCGCGTTGGTAGATGATCTCTGGAGGGCCAGAGATGGGGATTGTTAGACCTCTCAGCGGCTTTCGATACCATCGACCATGGTATCCTATTGCATCGGCTGGGGGGGTTGGGGGTGGGAGGCACTGTTTTACGGTGGTTCTCCTCCTACCTCTCCGGTCGATCGCAATTTGTGTTGGCAGGAGAGCAGAGGTCGACCTCGAGACCCCTCACATGTGGGGTGCCTCATGGGTCGGTCCTCTCGCCTCTCCTGTTCAACACATATATGAAGCCGCTGGGTGAGATCATCCGTGGTTTTGGGGTAGAGTACCACTTCTACGCTGACGACACGCAGTTGTATATATCTACCCCAAACCACCCCAACGATGCCGTAGCGGTGATGTGCCAGTGCCTGGAAGCCGTGCGGGCCTGGATGGGAAGTAACAGACTCAGACTCAACCCGTCCAAGACCGAGTGGCTGTGGTTTCCGGCCGCCCGATTCAACCAGTTGACTCCATCACTGGCCATAGGGGGCGAACACCTTACCCCTGTGGATGGGGCGCACAACTTGGGTGTCCTCCTGGATACCCGGCTGTCCATGGAAGATCAAGTGATAGCCGTGGCCAGGAGGGTGTTTTACCAGGTTCGCCTGGTACGCCAGTTGCGCCCCTTATTGGATCGGGATGCCCTTTGCACAGTCACTCATGCCCTCGTGACATCCCGACTGGACTGTAACTCTCTCTACATGGGGCTCCCCCTGAGGTGCACCCGAAGACTTCAGCTGGTCCAGAATACAGCCGCGCGGTGTCACCCATATAACACCACTCTTGCGCGAGCTGCACTGGCTGCCTGTCGTCTTTTGGGTGCGCTTCAAGGTGCTAGTTGTCATCTTTAAAGCGCTCCATGGCACGGGACCTAGCTATCTGCGGGATCGGATCCTGCCCCACACATCCTCACGGCCGATTCGCTCCCACAGAGAGGGACTTCTCCGGGTGCCGTCCACTAGACTTTGTCAGCGGGCGACGCCCAGGGGAAGGGCCTTCTCTGTGGTGGGCCCAGCTCTCTGGAACGACCTTCCCCCCAACATCAGAACAACTACGGACCTCCGCTCCTTCCGTCAAAAACTCAAAACATACTTTTTCTGCTTGGCCGGCCTAGGTTAGTCTCTACCTTTGGGGTGTTAGGGAATTTTTAGTGTTATAACTTGGGGATTTTAGCGCAGGGATAATCCTAATTTAATTCGTGTTTATTCACTGTATTTATTCTATGTATGTATTTTTATAGTATTTTAATTTTTTCCCTATGCACCGCTCCGAGTTCCCGTGGGGAGAGGATGCGGTATACAAAATAAATTAATTATTATTATTATTATTATTATTATTATTATTATTATTATTATTATTATTATTATTATTATTATTATTATTATTCCAGTCATAAAACCTTACTACTGGTTCTGGCAATACACAATCATTGCTGAATTATAATCTACATTTTTGGGATTCTAGAGTTCCCATTTACTTTCTCTCATAACCCTTAAAGCCATGGGTTCAGGACAGTTAGATGAGATGTCAGGAAATATTAGCCTATCTCCAAGGCTACACAGACAACAACACGGCTGACTTGGGCAATGGAGCCAGTCAGTATTAAAAACATACATTCAGTATTGCAAGGATTTGATACTGAGTTGTAAAATGGAGAGTCTTACTTTATCAGGCCTCTTTTTGTCCAATATTTCCTTTTTCTTGGATGACTAAATAGGCAGACAAATTAAATATTCCTACCACACAACTGTTTGGGTAGAATTAATTTAATCCTGCAAATCAGTGTTTCTCAACTTGGCAACTTTAAGATGTGTAGAATTCAACTCCCAGGCCAGCAGAGCTGGCTGGGGAATTCTGGGAGTTGAAGTTCACACATCTTAAAGTTGCCAAGTTTGAGAAACATTGCTGTAGAGATTATTCAGCTTCTTTTGGATTAAATTTAATCTCCTGGAGATTAGTTGACTAAATCAATTAACTCCTGTATGGCATTCCCACAATATATTACATCCTCCTCACTTAATATAGTTAAGTTTGTTATAGGATCTGGGCCAATGCTTCACGAAGGCTATCTGTACAATCAACCAGCATGTTCTTTTCCTATTTGATCCTATTTCTCAAGCTTTTTGATATATAGCCATTGCAACACCTAGTTTAAGTGTCCATTTCCATATTTTATCCTTTCTCAGCTTTGTGCCTCCATTTCTGTTGCACTTAAATTCCCATAAAATGTGGGTAAGACAGCTGTTAATTATAAAAGTTTGTCTTGCTTGGTCCTTTGGCCAAAACTATATTAATCACAACATTTTTCAAGTAGAATTCAGTTAACTTTTGTTAAGAATCAGTACCCTACTGAAAAATGCTGAAAAGAATAGTGTTTATTTTGAGTGGTTTTGACTGCAAGCTTCTTTCTAATTAAACAGCCATTTGCAACCATTTCTGGCAGAGATTTATTTTGCTGGTTTGAGATAAATTATAAGTTAGTGCTCTCCCCCCCTCCTTCTCCCTCTTTCTCTCTCTCTCCTATAGAATTATTTTATACCATAATATATTGCATGCCAAAATAAGTGAAAGAGAGGAAAAGAATATTATGCAACTGAAGCTGCAGAGACAAGATGTTACTTTGTTTGAACATACTTGAGACAACACTGGTAATTAAAATTTAATGCTTAGGATTTTCCTTTTCCATTAAGTCAGGCTAATTTCATTTAAGAAGTGTTTTCCTACATAATTCACAAAGGAGGCCCCGATTACTCCAAGGACAGGTTTGGGGCATTTAGAATCACTGCCTGATAGATTGGGTTGCAAATTAAATATTATGATAACAGTAACATGCTGAAGATGGAATATAGCTGCTCTAGTGATTTTATCTTAGCCCAACTCCTTTGGGGCTCATTCTTACTCAACATGCATTGGAGTTCTGAGTATAAATCACTTCAGTTAAAAAAAATGGGATCTACATATTCATGTTTCCTCTTCATAATTTTTTGGACACGCTGATTCCTTATTCGTTTACTCAGAACTTTATTAAAGTCTAATACGAAGAGTGCTGAGTTTTGATAAGCAGATATCCTATAGTTCTACCATATCTGAAATTGCATAAAGTGAGATACCCACTCAATATATCTCTTATCTACCATCTACCATCTTCAGATGTCCCAAAGGTGCTTTTGCAAAAGGCAACTGGACTTTCTTGGGGGGGGGGGGGGTTCCCCTTTGTTTCCAAGAGGATCTCCAAATTGTGGACCTGCTTTGATTGTTACTGAGGATTTTAAATTGGAAATTTGATCTAGGCAAACTGCCTCGATTGAGACAGTACTACATAATAAACAGACAAATATCTGCTAATAACATTACAGACAGGCCACTGCAGCCTGTGTGAGAATGTACTTCACAAAAGGGCACAGGTAATGTTAAATAAAGCTGCTGGACATGAGTCTTCAAACACAATAAGGACAGAGAATCATACATGTTTCACTGTTACTGTCACCATGCTCTAGGCATCTTTCATTCCCTTCGTCTCCACTGGCTCCTTAGAAAACCAATGAGTCCATCAGGATCTATGAAGAAGGAGATACACCCTTGGGGGTAGTTGTATCCAAATAGCCTCACAACTGCCACCTTCCAGAGGTTAGAAATAGAATAATAGAATTGGAAGGGACATTGGAGGTTTTCAAGTCCAACCCCCTGGCTAGGCAGGAAACCCTATACCACTTCAGACAAATGATTGTCCAATCTCTTCTTAAAGACTTCCAGTGTTGGGGCATTCACAACTTCTGGAGGCAAGCTGTTCCACTGATTAATTGTTCTAACTGTCAGGAAATTTCTACTCAGTTCTAAGTTGCTTTTCTCCTTGATTAGTTTCCACCCATTGCTTCTTGTCCTACCCTCAGGTGCCTTGGAGAATAATTTGACTCCCTCTTCTTTGTGGCAACCCCTGAGATATTGGAACACTGCTATCATGTCTCCCCTAGTCCTTCTTTTTATTAAACTAGACATACCCAGTTCCTGCAACTGTTCTTCATATGTCTTAGCCGCCAGTCCCCTAATCATCTTTGTTGCTCTTCTCTGCACTCTTTCTAGAGTCTCCACATCTTTTTGACATCATGGTGACCAAAACTGAATGCAGTATTCCAAGTGTAGCCTTAGGAAGATGTGCAAAGGGACCTCCCTAGAAGATTATTGGATAATTTGCCAGACTTTTTCAGAAAACCCAATATGTCTACCTGATTGTCTGGAGCAGACTACCTTCATAAGTCCTTCACTCTTACAGAATTGAGTGCAGTCTTACAAAAATCACTCAATATGTTAAGATCATCTGTCCACAGAACCGCCATTCCGTGCAGTCATTGGAAATCACTATGTTCAAACCTCTGCCACTGAAATATCCTTTATGTCTATCTGCAAATCTGAAGAGATGTCACCTGCCTTCTCTGATCCTCTGCCCTCTAATTGATGGCCAGGGATTTGGGAACCCAATACAGCTGGAAGCCTGCCTTACAGTAATCAACACACTTGTCTCACAGTTAATGGACTTCAGGTTTCACCGTGCACTCCCCATTATATGAGTATGTTGACATCCTTCATCTTTAAGTCCTATGAAATCAAGTGTTTGTGCCCTCAGAGTCTTTCAAGCACAAGATTGTCCGTTCCTCTTTTCTTAAAGTGTAAAGCAGACAAAGTAGTATAATACCTGCCTGCTACTCAAAGTGTTCCCGGGAGGACACCTGTCTTTTACTGAGGCTGATTTCTGAATAAATGGAAAACATGGAGTGTTGTTGCAAGGATCTTGTCAGTCAGGCTCACAATGTCGAGGTGATTGCTAAAGGCTAAAGATTTGGTGGTCAATGACGAATTAATGCAAGTCATTAGAAAGTCATTCGAGGGAATGGAGGATAAACAAGCCGCAAGGACCGTTGGAGAAACTTTTTTATTTGGAACCATTTCTCTCTCTCTCTCGCTCACTCACCCAGTTAGCACAGTATATTCAAAGTCACATTCTAATTCTAATTTGGTAACAGAAAGGCAGACAGTTCTATTTTTGGCCAAAAAGTGATAGCTATTTAGGACACATTTGTGGAACACTTTTGAAAAACATTTTGAAGTGTTGTGGAATATACACTTGAGATCCTCCATCAGAAATGCTTGGAGGTGCTGAGGATCTCCGGGATTGAATCTACCATTAGGCTGAGTGAGCTGGAGGTGTTAAGAGGTCTAGGAGTGGAATTAAGAGCAGCAAGAGCTATATGCAGTGCAAACTTCCCTTTGATCCTCAAGCTGGGATTCAGCCAGTTCAGACTGGTTTGGGCAAACTGATGATCAGGTGGGCCCGCCTGCCCCTGTACTATAGTGCGTATTTTTCGGAGTATAAGACTCTCCGAAGTATAAGACACACCTAGCTTTTGGGGAGCAAAATGAGGGGGGAAATATCTGCCTCTGCCTCCTAGCAATTTGCCTCCTTGCAACAAACAGCTAACAGTACAGACAATATACCCTGTTTGTAGTGTTACATTTCAGACTATACTTGTACAGATGCTGTTAAAATTGATGTGGCTTTCTGGAAGTAGAGTTATTCTCTGCTATTTAAAAGAAGATACAATAGCACTGGGCCTCTTCAGATCAAGCATTTATTTTAAAAAGCTTCTTCATTTTGTTAAGCTGTCTAGAACAATAATAAAGCAGTCTTTAAAAAATAAGTCTAATAATTTGAACATTCTATAGGCATTTATAATTATCAACTTCCTTCCTTGCAGCAAACAGCCTGATTAGCACAAGAAAAAAAATCTGCCTCCCAGAAATTTGCCTTATGGAGAAAATAGCAAGTTTTCACTTTCAATTTCAGCCTGGGCCTCTTGATCATCAGCTGTTTCAGGCTGCAGGGATTGCCATAGCCTATTCCAGCCTCCGCAAGCCCCATTTTCCCTGTTTCCTGCAAGGAGGTAAATTTCTGGGAGGCAGAGGCCAAATGGTGGGGGATGGTAGGTGGGTGAGGCTACATTCAGTGTATAAGACACACCCAAATTTTCACCCTCTTTTAGAGGGAAAAAGGTGCATCTTATATTCTGAAAAATACAGTCTATTTCCTTTGTTTGAAGCCCAGATGATAGGCACAGCAGAGTGGATTGCCGTGTGCCTCAGCTGTTTTAATCATTGGGACTGCAGTAGAAAGTACATTGTTGAGCTGTTTTCAAAAGCACTGCATGTGATCAGTGAATTGGTTGTTGCACTGGTTGAATCCCACCATTGAGTGGAAAAGATATGCTTCTTTGCTAATGTTGAGTCCCTATGTCTATCATGTCCCATTACACTAAGGTTCCCCAACCTTGGCAAGTTGAAGACACGTGGGCTTCAATTCCCATGCTGGCTGGGGAATTCTGGAAAAGGGTCCATTTTGTCTTGAGGTTGCCAAATTTGGGAAACGGTCCAATAGGCCTATAGATATGTAAATTTGTAAATGGAAGAATTTGAAACTGAGATTATGAAAAAAAAAGAAAAGAGGAAAGGGTCACCCTTTTGGGATGGATGGAAAAGTTATATCTCCAGGATTATGCATTGAATTGTGTCAGCTAAAGAGGATGGAACAGTAATATATTGCATACAAAATTACGCCAAAGAAGAAAGCTGTGCAAATATAATCAGTTTCATTAATGTATGCAGACTGCAGAATTCAGCTGTGCTTGCTGCAGAATATGAATATAGAATTCCTTAAAAGCGAGACAGAAATTGAATAGACAACCTGATCCTGATCAGAGTGATCTGGTTATGAGTACAAAGAAATTTGCTTCCAAGAGGTTCTACATGAAGATGAAATAAAAATAATAATTATCGTCATCATCAGCAGCAGCAGTAGCAGCCAGAGCAATATCTTTTTGAAGATGGATGTCCTTAATAATTTTTATGGCATGCACCATTAAATATTTCCTCATATTTCCAAGTTAGATATTGATACTAGAAAGTGGTGCGATGGTCTAGAGGTGGAGCCCTGGCTTTACGATCAGGAGGTTGTGAGTTCGATCCTAGGTAGCGGCAGGTATTTCTCTCTCTGGGCACCATGAGTAATGATCTACTTTGAACTCTGCATTGGCAACAGGAAGGGCAAGCAGCCAGTAAACACTCAGCTCCATTCAGTTGTCCCAACTCCACCCCGATGTAAAGGATTACTGGGTCATTAAAATAAAATAAATACATAAATATTGACACTAGAAACCTGGGGCCTGGTTGATTTGTGCCCTGAGATCTGGATTGCTTGCCTGATCAGACTCCCAGTTGATCCCTTCATTTCAGATGCTATTTTTGATAAAGGACCCCATCAATCTCTTTTCACTCTGACAGCAGTGATCCCTTTTTCAGTGCATCATTAAGCATCTCCAAGAAGCAGACAGGACTGTCACTGATTAATTTCTACTGCTGCTTCTGGAAGACTAAAAGAGACAAGTCCCTGGGAAGGCAGAAGGCTGGGCTTGTGTGCATTGGGTTTCAGTTGAAATGTTATTCTATTAGTACAGTTCTAACTGGATGTGTGATGACCCAGGGCGTGCCATGAAAGCAACACAACCAGAGAACAGGTCTAATTCCCCTTTAATGCCACAACTGTATTTAAAGCAGATATGGCTGCTTTAATAAGTAGATTTAAAAAGTGGGTGCCTTTTTTCAAACTAGCTCAGAAACCTGATAAATGCAGTTGCTTTAATGCTGCTCTTACACTTTTGTGATTTTTAAAAAAAAGAAAAACTTTAATGGCATCATTTAAATGATTATAAATAATTATATTCTGGGATTATAATTTCACTATCGAGTGAAAGACTGGAGGTCAAACTATTACAAAATTTGGAATAGACTGTACAAGTGGCTAGAGAATAGAAGCTAAAATAAGAAATAAAAGTTTTGAAAACTATTGAATATACTATGAAGAAAAAATGTGCAAAATTTGATAATATGTACTATACTACTATGTTATAATATAATTATCACATTATCAGTAGAATTGTTAAAAACTAAGAGATGGCAATAATTGAATTGTAAACCACAAAAGCAGAATATATATGCTGATATGGAAAGCTGTAAAAGTATATTATATTGTTACGTTGTTTGTGTTTTTATCTGTTTTGTATTTGTTTTTGTATCTGTTTTTTCTTGTTCTTTTTAAACTTGAAAATGTAAAATAAAAGCTATTTAAAAAAGAAAGAAAGACTGGAGATCACAACCTTCTTTGCTAGATATTCTCTAGGACAGTGATGGCTAACCTTTTTATCTTCGCGTGCCCATACCCATAATGCAATGCATGCAGGACACGCCCCATGCGCCCCACCCCTTGCACATGCACGGGTGATTCCCCATGTTTTCCCTGCCCCCCCCTGCCCCCAGTTTTGGGCCTAGCAGGCCTCCCTGAGGCCTTCTGGGACCAAAAACAGGGTATGGGGGGCGCGCCGCACCCTTCCCGCGCTCCCTCAGCCCCTCGCACATGTGACCCGCCCTTCCCCCCCACATGCACACACATTTCCTGCATGCATGACAGAGAGCTGAAAATCAGCTGGCCAATGGGAGCCAAGCGCGCATGCACGGTGGACCTGAGCTGAGCAACAGCACATGGCCTGCATAGAGGGTTCCGTGTGCCACCTGAGGCACGCGCTCCATAGGTTCGCTATCACAGCTCTAGGATATTCTTTGACTATATACCCTTTAGCCCAGGGGTGGGCAAACTTTGCAACTTTAAGTCTGAAGGACTGGAGAAGTCTGGAAGCTGAAGTCCTTCAGACTTAAAGTTGCAAAGTTTGCCCATCCCTGCTTTAGCCCCATCTTTCTGGAACTGCCTGGTAATTACACCAGCTCTCTTTCAGGACAACGTTTTCACCTTCTGTAGTTCCCTTAAAACATGACATGTGGATTGGGCAAGGACCTCACAGCCATCACAACTCACGAGCAACTGGTGGGAAAAGAAACTCAATAAAAATGAAATAAATGTTTACAACGTCACATCCTTGGCCTGTAGCGTGAGATGTGTAGCATCTCCCACGCCATTAGGAAGATAGATCACTGTGACAAGTAATACAATCATTCTTTAAAAAAGGGAGAAGAGAACATCCCCCCCCCCTTTTAAGTAATCGTATGTAAAACACTTCATGGCAAAGGGGAGAAATGTACAGGTATTTTAAACACCGAAAGTATCTGAAATGAATTTTCCATAGAGATGCTATAAGTGATAATATACAATTCTTGGCAGACACAGTCTATTCATAATGAAATAACTCTGATGGTTCAGGGGACATAAGTATCTCAAGCATTAACAGGCAGACTTTGTGACACCATAAAGTCGGTATAGAAAGGAAATTAAACTTGGTGCCATCCTTAGTTAATTTTTCACTTGTACCCCCTAAAAATAAAATAGAATAGAATAACAGAGTGGGAAGGGACTTTGGAGGTCTTCAACCTCCTGCTTAGTCAAGAAACCCTACACTACTTCAGACAAATAATTATCCAACATCTTCTTAAAAACTTCCAGTGTTGGAGCATTTACAAATTCCGGAGGCCACTGATTAATTGTTCTGTCAGGAAATTTCTCCTCAGTTCTAAGTTGCTTCTCTCCTTAATTAGTTTCCACCCATAGCTTCTTGTACTGCATTCAGGTGCTTTGGAGAATAGCTTGACTTCTTTGTGGCAACCCCTGAGATATTGGAACATTGCTATCATGTCTCCCCTAGTCCTTCTTTTCATTAAACTAGACATATCCAGTTCCTGCAACCGTTCTTCATATGTTTTAGCCTCCAGTCCCCTAATCATCTTTGTTGCTCTTCTCTGCACTCTTTCCAGTCTCCGCGTCTTTTCTACATCATGGCCTTGATCCACTAGATTTTAAAACCTTGTGATTGATTTTCCAGCCATGCCAGCTAGTCAAGGACTTGAAAGAAAATAAGATGCTTCTTGAAGCAAATTCCAAAATACCAAATATTATTATTATTTTTTAAAGAAAAGAATGCTTGCAATGCTGGGAGTTGATGGGAAGAAGATTTAGAACAGTCCCAAGAAGATAATAATTTGCCCAGCACGTACCATAATGAACCTATAGAATTTATTGTCACAATGATCACTAAGCTGAATCGCTTTAAAAGGCGGAGGGGTGAGATGTGGAGTCATACAGGCCTTGGCCTCATCCAGCAGGGTGAAAGACGCTCCAAATTGTTTTCTTGAAAGGGCGCTTCCCTTCCTCCCAAGCTTACCAAAGAATGAATAGAGAGTTCCAAAGATCAGATCTTCTCCTTCAGATAAGGTTGACGAGAACGCTGGGGCACTGGAGGCATTTTCCATCTGGAGATAAATCAGAAAACAGGAAAGGAAGCAAAGGCCAGTCAGCTTCGGTTTGGTCAGACGGCATCATTCACAACGCAACCCCCCTCTCCTCCGCCAACTCTCAAACAGAACATTGTCCAAAAGCAGCGTGTCCCTTCTTGGCTGTCAGCTTCAACCAAATCAACCATGCGATGGCAAGCACACTGCAGTGAAGAAAAAGATGAACTGTTCATAGGGATGCTGGCACTTAGACACGGGCTGTGCAGCCGGCAGATAATAGAAACTGGCTGTGCCACCCAATTTGCGGTAATCTTACTTAATTATGGCTTTGTGCATTTAATAATAAAATATGTTAATTAGCGTGTGTGTGTGTGTGTGTGTGATGTCAAAGCACCTGGTATGCCCAAATATGTAAAAGCAGCCCAAGTTCAAATCCCAGTGAAGGTATGGCTAGCTGATGAGAGCTAAATAGCTTGAAATACATCTATACTAGTCTCCCTTTATTTATTTATCAGCACAAATGCAACACAAAAATGGTTTTCTGCCTGGGAGGCTCCTAGGGTGGAGCTGAAAGGCAAAAGGGAAGCAGTTTTCTCCCTCCCATATTTGGGCATACCAGGTGCTTTGACATAACACTTAATCATTTCCTTGGCTCAGCTGATAAGGGAGGAGAGCTTGTGGCTTAGAGGCTAATACAACTGCCTAATATGTAAAAACAGCCCAGGTTCGAATCCCAGTAAGGGTATGGCTAGCTGATGAGAGCTAAATAGCTTGAAATAGATCTATACTAGTCTCCCTTTATTTATTTATCAGCACAAATGCTGTGGCCTAGAGGTGGAGCTCTCGCCTCCCAATCAGGAGGTTGTGAGTTCAATCCTAGGAAGAGGCAGATGTAGGGTCTCCTGCTTGGGCAGAGGGTTGGACTAGATGACCTACAAGATCCCTTCCAACTCTGTGAATCTGTTAAATATATCTGAGAGAGAGAGAGAAGAAGAAGAAGAAGAAGAGGAGGAGGAGATTTAGGCAGAAAAGACCACTAAGTAGATTCAGCTGCTGGGCTTTTATGCATACTATTTGTTCCAAGTTCTGCTAAGCTTCTGGCCTCCTCTGCTCACATAGACTCTTGGCCTTTGTTGCAGGCTTTATGCAAATTGCACTAAGCTTTACCTGCTTAATCTAAAGAGAAGCAGGTTTTTCAGCCAGATGCTTTGGAACCTCTGTACCCCAACTAGACTAAATTACATCTTTAAGCACTACTGGACACACCACCATCCACAAGCTGCCTGATTCTGGCACGTATCTTCCACTTCCACCCCTTCCGACAATGGATATTTGGTAGGGAAACACTGGAATGTGTCAACTTTCACGAAACCTTTTTTTGCATAGAGGGATGGATTGTGAAGCTTTCAAACAAAAGAGATGTAAGCTTTTACTCAGCAATTTTGTGTGTGTCCCCCACCCCCTTCTTATTTTTCTGTATCTTTTCAAGCTTTTGATAATTGACTAATTAATTTTGGAGTGGGGCAAACTCAGAAGGACAGTGCTGTGGCTTTGGGCATCTTTGGATGTTACTAATAAAAAGATAAAGGTTCCCCTCGCACATATGTGCTAGTTGTTCCTGACTCTAGGGGACGGTTCTCATCTTTGTTTCAAAGCTGAAGAGCCAGGGCTGTCCGAAGAGGTGTCTGTGGTCATGTGGCCGGCATGACTAAATGCCGAAGGCACACAGAACGCTGATACCTTCCCACCAAAGGTGGTTCCTATTTTTCCATTTGCATTTTTACCTGCTTTCAAACTGCTAGGTTGGCAGAAGCTGGGACAAGTAACGGGAGCTCACTCTGTTACGCGGTACTAGGGATTCGAACCGCTGAACTGCTGACTCTTCTGAACAACAAGCTCAGCGTCTTAGCCACTGAGCCACCGCATCCCTCTCTGTATCTACAGTATGATTGTATGATGGCTTTGTATAGAGACATTAATATTAGCAACTGGAGATTATGTATTTTTTCTATTACTCTGTACTTTTTTTCTCTCATAGAAGCCACACATTAAAAAAAACATAAAAGAGATGTAGAAAAACTAGGTACAAGAAGAAATAGTTGCAAGGAACAACTATTTGTTTGCACGCAAACAATTCAAAGAATGCATTGAGTGTTGTATGAGTGTACAGATGTTGCATTCTAAAAGGAAGGAAAAATCTAGTTAAAATTGGTTGAGGTGACTTATATAATTGTTTAGACTGCCATCCAAACCACTGATGGGCAGCATCAAGGCCCTGGCTCTTCTCATTTTTATCTTTCACTGGACTTGAATTGAGCAATCTTCTAAAGAGAGATTTGTCCTTTGCAAGGATCAAAACTGTATATTTCAATCTTCAAAACAAAGATTAGATATTATTAGTTCTGAAATTCCACCCACACTTTATGATAAAACCATCAATTTAAAACATGCTCTGTTCCTGGAGATAAATATTTATAGTGCATCATGCAGGTCAATAAAACAGATTGAATCTGCATCACTTTTGGACATTTTGTAAATCTCCTGATCCAGCTAAAGTTAAACGCTTGTTAAGTATCTCTGATTTCAGTGATCTCTTCAGTGATAAGCGTGTTTTATCTATCACTTAACTGAAATCAATGGGATTTAAAAGCAATGCTTGTTTGTATTCATAAAGTAAGTAAAAACTGTCCCAAGTATTTGAGTAGGAACATTAGTTGCATATTCCTGGGTGTTCCCTTTGGAGGAAACAGGCACGAGGGAACAAATGACAAACGTCCAGGATGACATCATAATATAAGTGACATGACTTCTCTATGTGAATCAGGTGTTGGGATGCAAGGACATAATGGCAATATTTTCATTACCAAGCAGGTGTCACAATTTTAGCATCCCTGCAATTTGCTGAAGAAGAGCAACAACGATGATTAGGGGACTGGAGGCTAAAACATATGAAGAACAGTTGCAGGAACTGGGTAGGTCTAGTTTAATGAAAAGAAGGACCAGGGGAGACATGAGAGCAGTATTTCAATATCTCAGGGGTTGCCACAAAGAAGAGGGAGTCAAACTATTCTCCAAAGCACCTGAGGGCAGAACAAGAAGCAATGGGTGGAAACTAATCAAGGAGAGAAGCAACTTAGAACTGAGGAGAAATTTCCTGACAGTTAGGACAATTTACCTCTGGAACAGCTTGCTTCCAGAAGTTGTGAATGCTCCAACGCTGGAAGTTTTAAAAAATATATTGGATAACCATTTGTCTGAAATGGTGTAGGGCTTCCTGCCTAGGTAGGGAGTTGGACTAGAAGACCTCCAAGGTCCCTTCCAACTCTGGTATTCTATTCTATTCTATTCTATTCTATTCTATTCTATTCTATTCTATTGAGATATGCCGCTATTGCAAGAACTAAGGAACTCAGAAAGAAAGTCTAATATCCTGAGTCCCCCCTTCCCAAAGCTATTATGTAAAAGTATGTGTAAAAGATATAACAGTGTTGTATTTAGAGGTGCCTTCTCTTTGAAGGGTTGTCCACTGTCCATTTTAGGTGCGGCTTAAATCTAAAGATTGATAGTCCATCTGTAACCAATGAAGAGCAGACCGAACACATTCATAGGAGATACAGCTTGGTCTAGTGCAGTGGTTCTCAACCTTCCCAATGCCACGACCCTTTAATATAGTTCCTCATGTTGTGGTGACCCCCAACCATAAAATTGGTGACTCGGTTCCTAAGACCATTGAAAATATGTGTTTTCCGATGGTCTTAGATGATCCCTGTGAAAGGGTCATTCGACCCCCAAAGGGGTCCCAACCCACAGGTTGAGAACCACTGGTCTAGTGGTTAAGGCTCAGAACTGGGAGACTGTGAAGTCTAGTCCTGCCTTAGGCATGAAAGCCAGCTGGAGCAGTCATTTTCTCATAGCCCAATCTGGTAACAGAATAACAGAGTTGGAAAGGACCTTGGAGGTCTTCTAGTCCAAACCCCTGCTTAGGCAGGAAACTGTACACCACTTCAGACAAGTGGTTATCCAACACCTTCTTAAAAAGTTACAGTGTTGGAGCTTTCACAACTTCTGGAGGCAAGCTGTTCCACTGATTAATTGTTCTAACTGTTAGGAAATTTCTCCTCAGTTCTAAGTTGCTTTTCTCCTTGATTAGTTTCCACCCATTGCTTCTTGTTCTACCCTCAGGTGCTTTGGAGAATAGCTTGACTCCCTCTTCTTTGTGGCTACCTCTGATATATTGGAACACTGCTCTCATGTCTCCCCTAGTCCTACTTTTCATTAAACTAGACATATCCAGTTCCTGCAACTGTTCTTCATATGTTTTAGCCTCCAATCCCCTAATCATCGTTGTTGCTCTTCTCTGCACTCTTTCTAGATTCTCAAAATCTACCTCAGACGATTACTGTTGTGGAGAAAATAGGAGGAGGAAGAAGTATTAGATATCTTCACCACCTTACATTGTTTATAGAAAAATATTTCTGGGATATAATAAAAATAAATAATCCTCTTCACTATAGAAGTAATTATCTCTAAAAGTTCTATAAATCAGTACTCAAGGAATTAAAATCAATTCCTCATTTGTTTTTTTTTGGGGGGGGATATGTATCTGCATGTGATGCACAGCAAGCTATTCTGATTTCAACACAAATGTGAATTTTCAGGCAGATATGTTTGTGCAATTGCTCTATTTGAGCAAATGTTTGTGAAGAGAAATAAAATACATCAAAATCTGAATGCCCCTCCGAAGGTATAGAGTGGCATGATATATCATAGAATACTGAGCATTTGAAGAAAAACCAAATGACTATTTCTTCCTGGTGTCAAATTGTATTTATAGTGTTAGCTATAGGCTAGGAAATAATATATTTCTACAGCTATTCTGTTATGTACAATCTTCCATACAAAGAAACCGAATTGATCTGGAAAGCAGATATGTCTCTGAATTTCTTAATCATTCTTATATAAAGTTTTAAAAAAAAAGGGGGGGGGGTATTTTGAATTAACTTCTATATTCATTTTACCCCTGAAAAGATGTCTGACTCCCATATGCTGCGTTTTATGAATCCTCTTAACAGAGAAAAGATTTAGATCATCAGAATTATAACATATCCTTTTGCTTTATATTGCTTTTATGGTGTTTGTAAACTGCCTCCAATATATTGTTTTTATTCCACTAAAGTAAGTACAATCTTGTGAGCCCCCAGCCACAATCTGAAGTGGTTGCAATTCTCCAAGTGAGAAATAGGTTTCAGTCTCATTACAACTGAACAACTTAATTGCAAAAGCAACAAAGCTTATAGAACCTGCCCTGACCAAAAGACAGGTTTGCCTGAAGCATAGTTCTTGATTTCATCATGAACATAATTCAATTATCTTCAACCTACTATTCTCCTTGATCTAAGCACATAATAGTTTGGGGCGGGTATTAGGCTAACTTTCCCCAAATATATCGATTACAACCTTTGTTATTTGACAGTCGGCATGTTTTGGGGAGAATGGAAATTGTAGTCCATTGCATTGTATTTCAAGAGCACTAAATTAGGGAAGGCGGCCTTAGATCATTTCAATGCTGCTTCTGTTTCCATTGGGGACAAAGCCACAATAGCTACATCTGTACTCCTAAAATCTGTATCATGTCCATCATAAATCACATGCCTCATAAACCAGGTAGTTCCAAGCAGGGGTGGGTTTCAGCTGGCATTACTGCTGGTTTACTCGTGCACGCGCTTCGTGCATGTGCAGTTCAATACAAATTGTTCTGCGCATGTGCAGAACAAAAAAAAAGATGGTGGTGACAGTGGTGACTGGAGAACCAGTTCAGGGGCGTGGCCAGCCTGGATCGCTGCCGGTTCTGCGAACCTGGCCAGCATACTACGACCGGTTCTCCCGAACCGGCCTGAACCGGTAGGGTTCTACCTCTGGTTCCAAGAGAACTGTTCTAACCTAGGCTTTACCAAAAAGCATGAAGCAGAGTCCTGGTCCGGACAAAACCTTTTTATTAAACGAATGTGAATTCCTCTCATTTACTCTCAGCAAGGCCTGGCAAACAGTCTTTCAAAGGACTACAGACCTTATCTATCTTGGAAAGCTGCCATGTAAATATTTTCCAAATGAGGTGCTGTGCAAGGAAAGACTGGGCACAGAGTCTCTGAGATTCACAGACAGATTTTCACATTCCTGAAAGGAATCTAACGGCCAACCAACAAATTGTTTCCTGCAAAACAATTGCTCCTCTACCACTCCTCTTTTATTTCCTATGAGAGGGGCCAATCACTTTCCACCTGTGACTTTACTCCTAAATCGACCCTGATTTCTGAGTAGTTCTTTTCTTCTGGCAGCTCTGCGCATGCACACACTGGGAACAGGCTCTAGCTGTTCCTCTGCCTCACTGTTGTCTAGCTCTGTAGGCACACGATTACTGCCAGACAGCCTCAGCCCCATCTCACTCTCTGACACGGAGCCCTTGTCCAAGTCTTCCCCAGCCTCCAAGACTGGTCCATGCTCCTCCCCAACCTCCTCACTGTCCGACTCTGCTGCCAGCTCTGCTGGCTGCTGGCAGGCCACAAAGAGACCCTTGTGCTGTCCATTTGCTTGGAGATACTCCCCTTGACTCTTTTATAAGATTTGGAAACTAGATGAAGCATTTCGAGCTACCTATAACCAACAAAGCAACTTCACCACAGTTAACGCTAGTGCCACTGAATGTGTTGCCTTGTTTTAATTTGGGGACTACTTACCTGCTTTATTGAACAAAACACTGCAGCTACCTGACCAGACACTTTCCAGGACTCAATACTGACTTTAAGGCATGTGCACGGGCACACAGACAGACAGACAGACACACACACAGTTTTTATTATGTTATGGAATACAAAGAAGAAGAGACCTAATGCATTCTGTTTGAAGGCACAGGTGCCAAAATCGAGAAGGCCTATTGCAGGGATGTCCAAACTTGGGAACTTTAAGACTTGTGGACTTTAACTTCCAGAATTCCCCTGCAAAACACTTTGATCCTTTCTGGCTTCAAGCTTTTCCTTTCTGTTGTTGACTTGCAAAGTAATTTTTCATTACAAAGTCTTGCAACTTGCTAATGTGTGCTCGCACGCACACACACACACAAAAAGTCCTCTGACTTCCTCTGACTGCCTGACAAAAATCATCATGCTTTATTGCCCTAATTAGTTTTCTTGGTATTTTATGCAAAGGTTCCAGGGTGCTTAGAAAGTTAATAGGGGGTAATGGAGTGGAACGTGTGGAATGTCTTCTCACCCCACAAAGCACTCCTTTCCCTTGCTGATAACAAGTGTGTATGTGTGTATGTGTGTGTGTGTTTGTGGAGGGGGGGAAATCCCTTTTTTTTAAAGGAACAAAAATTCAGTGAGTTGGGGGAAGCTGGTTTCATAAAAAATTACCAAAGCCTGCATTAATACTGCATACCACTGCATACCACTGCAGGACATGAGGCCCTGCTTCAAAGTATAATGTGCATTTCTGTCAATCCCTGAATCAAGACAAAATGGGCCAGCATAATTTTTCCTGCAATTGAGCTCTATTCTGCCTTCATAATAAGCCCATCACTGGTACTGACCTTATAGGATTAAGGATAATATAGAATAAATGCAGAACAATGATGTCTGGATTCTCCTTCCTTCCTTCCTTCCTTCCTTCCTTCCTTCCTTCCTTCCTTCCTTCCTTCCTTCCTTCCTTCCTTCCTTCCTTCCTTCCTTCCTTCTCTATAAAGATTAAAAACCTAAAACCGAAAAAGATTGGCCAAAAACATAACGGGGCAACAGACACACCTTATCCAAAAACAGACATTGCACATCAAATGTACAGGACATAAGGAACAACCTTGAAGGGTAGGAGGAAGAACCACTACCAAAGCAATGATCAAATAAGTGGGGCTTGAGTCCCAGCCAAAAAATGTCTCAGACAATTGAATGCCATCTTTCCCAGCTCACATAGTGGGATGGGGAGTGGGGAGTACATTTGACTTGCAAGATTCTGTTATTGTAGCGTTACCATAAAAGTAGTCTTGATCTACACTGCATTTGTTTCTTACTTTTGTGGGCTTAGTCTTGCAGGCTTGGTATCAACTGAGTTCATCCAATTTTCCCCAAAGCTTCAGGGGGAAATATTGTGTCAAGTGTTGCAGGATCAGATAGTCCAAACCTTCAGGGGATGTTATTTTAGATAGATAGATAGATAGATAGATAGATAGATAGATAGATAGATAGATAGATAGATAGATAGATAGATAGATAGATAGATAGATAGATAGATAGATAATAGATAATAGATTAGATAGATAATAGATTAGATAGATGATAGATTAGATAGATGAGATATATATATATAGTTGATACGAGATATTGGATGGATGGATGGATGGATGGATGGATAGATAGATAGATAGATAGATAGATAGATAGATAGATAGATAGATATAGATGATAGATAGATTAGAGAGATGATAGATAGATAGATAGATGATAGAGCTATTAGATAGATAGGTAGATGATAGATTGATTAGATAGATAGATAGATAGATAGATAGATTAGATATATGATAGATAAAGATAATAGAGATATTAGATTAGATAGATAGATAGATAGATAGATAGATAGATAGATAGATAGATAGATAGATAGATAGATGAGATAGTTGATAGATATATTCGGCCAATTCGCTCCCGATGCCCAGGGGAAGGGCCTTCTCTGTGATGGGCCCAACCCTCTGGAACGACCTACCCCCCAAACTTAGAACAACTACGGACCTCCGCTCCTTCCGCCAAAGGAGGTTGAGGTGTGGTTTAAGAAATCTAATAAATAAATAAAATAAATAAATACATTTATCTTGGTAGTGTAATATGGTACAGCATGGGAAGAATAGATACATACAGTACTTGGTGCAGCACTTAGAATCAAGAATAAAAATAATGTTTATTGTTTACTTTAAAAAGCCCACCAGGCAATTTGTTCTAGAAACATCAAGCATTCATAGGATTGTTATTTATTTGCAAGGAAATCAAGAACTTTTAATTGAAGATGTCCGAGATTGAACCTATCAAATTCTATTTCCAAAGTTTGTTTACTACCACTAAACTAAAGATTAAGATTAAGATTTATTGCATTTATATACCGCCCTATCTCCCTTTCGGGACTCAGGGCGGTGTACAGCCAACAGTAAAAATGAGTAATATAAAAGTTAAGATCAAATGTTAAGATATAATTAAATAAATTGGCCTGCCAAATTAAAACCCCCTACTAAAATCAATTTAAAAACTACGACAGGCCGGCAGCACGAAATAAATGGGTCTTCAGGGCCCAACGGAAGAGGCGTAGGTCTGTGATCGTCCATAGTTCAGGGGGTAGGTCATTCCAGAGGGCAGGAGCTGCCACAGAGAAGGCTCTCCCCCTGGGGGTCGCCAGCTGACATTGCCTGGCCAACGGCACCCTGAGGAGGCCCTCTCTGTGGAAGCGAACTGGTCGGTGGGAGGTATTTGGCAGCAGGAGGCGGTCTTGCAGGTAACCAGGTCCCTTGCCATGGAGCGCTTTAAAGATGGTCACCAATATCTTGAAGCACACACAGAAAGCCACAGGCAGCCAGGAGGAGAGGTGTCACATGGGAGCGTCTAGAATGCGGCCCCACGCGGCCGCATTCTGAACTAACTGGAGCCTCCGGGTGCACCTCAAGGGGAGCCCCATGTAGAGAGCGTTGCAATAGTCCAGGTGGGAGGTGATGAGGGCTTGAGTGACCGTGCGTAAAGCATCACGATCCAGAAAGGGACGCAACTGGCGTATCAGGCGAACCTGATAGAAAGCCCCCCTGGCCACGGCCGTCATAGGGTCTTCTAGAGACAGTTGAGAGTCCAGGAGGACGCCCAAGTTGCGAGCCCTCTCTGTGGGGCCCAATAACTCACCCCCAATAGCCAGAGATGGCACCAACTGGCTATACCGTAACGCCGAAAGCCACAGCCACTCGGTCTTGGATGGGTTGAGTCGGAGCCTGTTTCTCCCCATCCAGACTCACACGGCCTCCAGACAAAGGTAAAGGTTCCCTCATACATATGTCCTAGTCATTCCCAACTCTAGGGGACAGTGCTCATCTCCATTTCAAAAACAAAGAGCCATCTCCGTGGTCATGTGGCCAGCCAGACTAAATGCTGAAAGTGCACAGAACGCTGTTACCTTCCTACCAAAGGTGGTCACTATTTTTCTACTTGCATTTTTACATGCTTTTCAACTGCTAGGTTGGCAGAAGCTGGGACAAGTAACAGGAGCTCACCCCATTATGTGGTGCTAGGGATTCGAACCATTGAACTGCCGACCTTTCTGATCGACAAGCTCAGCCTCTTAGACACTGAGCCACCATATCCCTATACCACAAAGCTACACACCTGTATTAGATATGTGGTTGGTTTTCTGAATTTATCTTGACAATTTGTATGACAAGGACAATATGAAGGTAAATAAAAAGCATGTTTTTTCTCATATAAGAGGTTGTTCCTTGGCCAACTGTTTGCGAGCAAGACAAATATTTCTTCCTGAGCCTGCTTCCAAATAAATATTCTCCTTTGGATTTAAAATTGGCATGGATCCTACTTCGTAGATGGGAACCCTCTTTATTTGGAGAGCTAGCAATCCATATTTTCTACTTGAAGAAGATTTCTGTTTGAATGTTTTCCAATCTAAATCCAGATTTGAGGGGTGGTGAGAGAAAATACTCCCGTGTCAATAGTTACTATTATTAAAAGCATTTTACTCTATGGTTGTTTTTAACTCAAAAGCTATTTTCCAAGCAAAAAACGCCCCATTTTTCATGAAAAAGGGCCCTGTTTTTGCCAAAAAGGAGATAACCTTTAGGACGCTTATAGAGTGCTCCTGGGGGCTGGGGGGGGGGGGCAAATTGAGCACAAAACGACCCATTTTCTGCTCATTTCTGCCCTCCCCAGCCCCCAGGAGCTGTCTGAAAGCCTCCTACAAGCTATGCACAACCACTTTGGTGAAGTGGGCGGGGCTTTAGGAGCCAAAAAATGCTGTATTCAGTGTATAAGACACACCCAGATTTTCAGCCTCTTTTTTGAGGGAAAAAGGTGCATCTTATACTCCGAAAAATACAGTAATTCTGTAAATTGACAGTTTTTAAGGAAAAATTGGTATTTATTTGTTTGTTTGTTTGTTTATCAAATTTATTAGCAGCCCATCTGGCAGCTCATGATAAGAGTAAAGACATAACTAGGCTTCCCAACTACAAGTCCTCAAAAAATGTTGTGCTGCGTTTCCCATTGATTGAGGTTGACCTGTATTATAATCCAAGACAGTTGTGAAAGAAGGTTGGCTAAAACAATCATAACCGTCATGCACCATTGCTCCAATTCAAATAGCAATCCACTCTGGCTGTATAGTGTCCTGCTTTCTTTCTTTCTTTTGGGGGGGGGGGTAGGGAGTAGGTTAAAAGCAGAACAGAAGTTCAGAGCAAAGCATTCCCTTCAGAGCTTCATTTCCACATTGAACCCATAGTAATGTCTCATCATCCATTCTAATAATGTCTCTGGAGAGAAGAAAGATTTAGATTTGCTAGGACTCGATAACAGTGATGGCGAACCTTTTTGTTGTTGGGTGCCAAAAATTCGAGGGCGCATGCATAACAGCCAGCACTCATAATGCAAAGAGCCCCCCCACATGCACATGTGTGCACAACCTCCCACACACTCCCCCCCCCCCCCCATGCGTGTCACACTGCTCGCCTCCAAGCTGAGCTTGGTATTTCCTCCAGGGGGCTGGGGAAGGCCATTTTCACCATCCTTAGGCTCCAGGAAAGCCTCCAGAAACGAAGTTCCTGTAGGTGTTTTTGCCCTCTCCAGGCTCTGGAGGCTTTCCTGAAAATGGTCTCCCCCATCCCTCTGGAAGGTTGAAAATCAACTGGCTGGCACGCACATCTGCGCTGGAGCTGATGGCTCGGGTGCCAGCAGATATGGCTTCGCGTTCCACTTGTTTGACATCATGGCTCTATAAGCATATTTATTTCTTACTTCTTTTTGGAGTTCTGAGTTGCTTTTGTTTTTTTTAAAAAAAGCTGATTCTAATTTTAGATTTGAAAAAGACAAATAGAAAAAAAAATCATATTAAAGCACCGAGAAAGCTTGCTCCAGACATCCAAATGTCAGGTTGGGATTACATCTGATATGTACCTGATTCCCACTGCAATACTGACCTCTCTGGGTCAAGCTCCTAATTATAGACTTTGACGAAACTTCTAAAAAGATGCTTGACTTCCTAGAACATTTCCTGAAGTATTTTGTTTTCACAAAGTGCCTGATGATTTCTCTTTCACAAATGGAACGACCGCAAATTGTTATTGTGACGCTCTGTCTTTTTAAAGTCAAGTTCAGATCCAGCCCTCTACTTAGACAGATGGAGCTAATTACTTCAAGTGGCAAGCAAATGGGCTTAGAGAGCAAGAGTATTTTAACGCACTAATTGGTGTTAAACTGCCAATGCCTCCTGCCAATGGATTTTAACTGGACCCCATACAATACTTGGCTGCACATTGCTACATTGGCAAGACGTTGGCCTTCAAACCAAGGGGTAATTATCATTTGGGTCTTTTTGACTTCCTGCAGATGATTAGGAACAAATCTGGGGGAGTGAGGGAAGCTTTTGAGCTAAGACAGGAATTTACTGCTGAATATGGCTAAGGATAACTTGTAGATTTTATGTAACTTGCACAAGTCATGCTTATTTTTGAACTTAGATAGACATATTCAAGGCAGGATATATCAACATAAAATTAATTTGTGCCTTGGGATGTCATTAGGCAAATCCTACCTATTCATAGGACACGGTGGCTCAGTGGCTAAGATGCTGAGCTTGTCAGTCAGAAAGGTCGGCAGTTTGGTGGTTTGAATCCCTAGTGCTGGGTAACAGAGTGAGCTCCCGTTATTTGTCCCAGTTTCTGCCAACCTAGCAGTTTGAAAGCATGTAAAAATGCAAGTAGAAAAATAGGAACCCCCTTTGGTGGGAAGGTAACAGCGTTCCATATGCCTTCGGCATTTAGTCATGCTGGCCACATGACCACGGAGACCGTCTTTGGACAGTACTGGCTCTTCTGCTTTGAAACAGAGATGAGCACCGTTCCCTAGAGTCGGAAAGGACTAGCACATATGTGCGAGGGGAACCTTTACCTTTACCTATTTACACTAGTGTCCCTATATCACAGGTGTATCAAACTCATGTTGTCACAGAGGCATCACGTGACATATTGGGACTTCCCCCCCTTTGCTAAACTGGGTGTGGGACTGGCTAGCATGTGATGCATACGGCCTGCAGGCTGGGAGTTTGACAGCCCTGCTACATCAAATATTGGGAATGAAAAGTACAGAGTTTGTGTCATAACATCACACTGCATGTCTTGCCACTCCCTTACCTTATCCCACAGCTCTCTGCCCTTTCTGCCACTTACCATATTTTTCTGAGTATAAGACGCATCTTTTTCCCTCAAAAAAAGGAGGGGGAATCTGGGTGTGTCTTATACACTGAATACAGTATTTGTGGCCTCCTGAAACCCCGTTCCTTTGCAAAAATGGCCATGCATAGCCTTCTGGGGACTAGGGAGGGCAAAAATGAGGCCATTTTTTGCTCATTCCCCCCCCCCCAGCCCGCAGGAACACTCTATAAACCTCCTAAAGGCTATGCATGCCCTTTTCTTTGACAAGAAATGGGCCCATTTTCATGATTTAATATGTTTAATATGTTTTAATGATGTATATTGTTTTATTGTGGTTTTAATAATGCCTGTGCGCCGCCCTGGGTCCCAACAGGGAGAAGGGTGGGGTATAAATTTGATAAAATAAATAAATGAAATAAATAAATGAAAAATGGGCCTGTTTTGGGAGGTCTGCAGAGTGCAAAACCTTTTTTTTAAATTTGCCTCTTCAAAATCTTGGTGTGTCTTATACTCCAGTGCGTCTTATACTCTGAAAAATATGGTACTCGGAGGACTTTTTTCCACAGTGATGGACGTAAACAAGAGATGGCTGTTCTAAATCTCCAGCTCCAGGACTTCATAAGACCCCTACTGACTTTCCTCTTCCTAAGCAGCATCTTCAGTCTCCCACTGGTTCGGTCACATGTGGCATCTTGCCCAGAGACTGGGCACTTCCAGAAACTTACTTTACTCTGTAGACAAAATAACCAGGCAGTGTTAAGAGTCTGAAACACCAATCTTGTATGAGGCTGAGAAAATGCCGAAATCTACCGCCTCCATCCAATCTTTCTGTTGCTTAATGTGGATAGCAATTCTAGTGAGAATTAGATGTTAAATGAAGTCATGGCCCTTTGCTGTTGATCACACAGAATCTGAAGAGCATCCTTTAAAACCTGCCAAGCTCACTTTCCATCCTTCCCTCTTACTTGCTTTTTATGCATACTTCTTGGAAATAGCTCTACTTTCCTGGGGCGGGGAGGGGGGAGGAGGGGGAGAGTCTGTCAATTATATAGGTAGTCCTCTACAACAGTTCATTTAGTGACCGTTCAAAGTTACAGAAGCACTTGAAACAATGAGTTATGACTGTTTTTCACAACCATTGCAGCATCCCCATGGTCAGAGGTGGTATTCTACCATTTCGGACTGATTCGCCTGAACCGGTAGCGGAAATCACGGGTGGCCCCACCCGCCCGCCCTGTCTATACGGCATCCCATTTAGGCCATTTTTTAAAGGAAAAGCAAACGCACGGAAAGCTGAGTGCATGCATGGATACGTGTGTGCTCACATTTGCAAACCAGTAGGGAAGCTAGGTAAATACCATCCCTGCCCAGGGACATGTGATCAAAGTCCAGACACCTGGTAACATACTGATATTTATGACCTTTGTGATTGTTAGGATATGCAGCCTTAGATTGGGTTGACAATATATATGAGCCTGTGTTCTTAAGAAGTTATGTAGCTTTAAGAACTGTTTGAATCTGATTGGCTGTGAGTATCAGCTATACTATATAATCAAGGTCAGGAATGCAGCTCATTCCCTGTTCGATTCCTTGTGATTTCCTGTGTTTTCCTGATTGCCGTTTGAGAAGCTGAAGAAGAAAAAGGAGTATTGTTTTGCATCACTGTGAGATAAACTCTGGTGTAGGACTGTTATCATTGTTTGAGAAGTTAGTCGGAAGAAGTATTTTAGTTGCTACAAAGTAAAGACTATTTATTTTCTTACTATCAGTGTTTTAGAGTTTGTTTGTGGTTTACAGCAACGTACCTCTTTACTGTCTGGTGAATTACACTATTCCGCATTTATTTGCTAACACTGGTTAAGGAACCAGAGTTGTGACACTGGTTCTGAACCCAGAGTAGCTAACAGTGATGCAACACTTAAGACTCAAAAAGTGATTTCCAAACAAAAGGAAAAACATAAAGGCTCTGAAGAACTAGATGGGGATGATGAATGCCTGACCCATAATTATACTTTTTTCCCCTGAATCAATGATCTTACTCCCCAAATGTTAGGAGGCCTTGACATTTAGCTTGTAATGCACATGTGTAAAATAGGGTTATTTTGGTACACAATCAAGGTCAGAAAGCAGATATTGATAAACTCAGAGCAATGATAAGAAGGATTCCTTGATAGGAGAAGAAGCTCAGAATAGATGGAAATTCTTTTTTTAAAAGACAGATATTAAAAGAAAACAGGTCAGGATTATATATAGTTTCAGGAAAGTTGAAACTCGGAATGGGTTGAGGTGAGCCAAAAGTGAGAACTACAAAAAGATCTTCTGGATTCAAAATGAAAGGAAAGAAAAAGAAAGAAAATACCAGCTGCTCGGTGTAATACCACAAATAATAAAGGTTAGTTACTCATTTCTTATTTGACTCTGACGTCTCTGAGAAGAAGATACAGTGGTACCTCGGTTCACGAACGCCTCTCTTCACGACCAATTCGGTTTACAACCAAAAATTTCCCAAAAAATGTGCCCCGGTTCACGAACACCGTTTCGGTTCACGAACGGAAAAGTTTGTAAAAATATGCTTTGCTTCACGAACTCCACCTCGCTTCACGAACTCCGCGTTATAAACGAAGGCTGGCTGGGGTGGGGTGATGCAGTGGCGGCCGGTCCATTGAGGGCGCAGGCGAATTGTGAGTTCGCACTGCGCCTTTTCCGGGCTGCACCCTGCCGCGGTTGTTGTGAGTGAGGGGGAGGTGTGTGTGTGTGGAAGCGAAGGTGGGGGGGGAGCTGCCTTCCCGGCCGGGCTCTGCAGCTGAGGGGCGATGGAGCAAACCGCGCATGGCTGCCAGCATGACTTTCGTCCGTCTCTTTCTGGACTCTGCGAGTGAGGGGGACGGGTGTGTGTGTGGAAGCGAAGGCAGGGGGGGAGGAGCTGCCTTCCCGGCCGGGCTCCGCAGCTGAGGGGCAATGGAGCAAACCGCGCGCGGCTGCCAGCATGACTTTCTCCCGTCTCTTTCTGGGCTCGGCACTTCTGCTTCTCGGGACGCTTCCCGAAGCCAGCAGCCCCACGGCCAGCCACTCCGCTTCTCCGTCTTATTCGTCGGTCGCCTCTCGGGGTCCGGACCCACCCCCGCCGCGCCCCCGACGGCGGGCTGGTGAGGGTGGAATGGTGGGGAGCGCGGCGGCGGCGGCGGGTCTGGACCCCGAGAGGCGACCGACGAATAAGATGGAGAAGCAGAGCGGCTGGCCGCGGGGCTGCTGGCTTCGGGAAGCGTCCCGAGAAGCAGAAGCACCGAGCCCAGAAAGAGACGGGCGAAAGTCATGCTGGCAGCCACGCGCGGTTTGCTCCATCGCCCCTCAGCTGCGGAGCCCGGTTGGGAAGGCAGCTCCTCCCCCCTGCCTTCGCTTCCACACACACACCCGTCCCCCTCACTCGCAGAGCCCAGAAAGAGACGGGCGAAAGTCATGCTGGCTTGCTCCATCGCCCCTCAGCTGCTTTACATTGAACCCTATAGGAAACTGTGCCTCTGTTCACGACCAATTCTGTTCGCGAACAGAGTCAGTTCAAGAATCACGACCAAAAAACAAGGTCAGAACGGATTAACCGGATTTACATTGAACCCTATGGGAAATAGTGTCTCGCTTCACGACCAATTCGGATCGCGAACAGAGTCAGTTCACGAATTAAGTTCGTGAACCGAGGTACCACTGTATATGTCACGCCAGCCAATTATGAATCGCTAGTTGAAGGAAAAGGACTTTAGCTGGCTCTTGATAAAAAAAAATACAGTGAAGGATTAAATGAGTTCAGATATCCAGGGCCAGATTAATTTTCTTCTATCATTCTGAAGGAAATTGCTTATGGTCTAGCCATACTTTTATGAAAACTCAGGAGAAATCATTACTCAGAATTAATCATGAATCAGAAATTATGAACCAGAATTAATTCAGAAAAAAACTGCTCAATCAATGGTCAACAATATATCCTTGACAAATTAGAGGACAATCTGAAGTGGACTATCCCAAGGATTCATTTTTTGGAAGTAGTACTCTTCAACGTATTCATTATAGAGCTGATGAAGGGAATGTTTACCAAATTAATGTAAAGTAATGTAAAACCAGTGGGATAGCTGAAGCTTTCGAAGAGGGAGACAAAATTAAAAATGAGCTTGCTAGGTTGAAGCAGGCTGAAATTAACAGAATGAATTTGAATAGAGGGAATATGAAGATATTCAGTTGAACGATAATTGGAAGGAGCTAAAATAGGGAGGGGCCGTGATGGCAAACCTATGGCACGCATGCCACAGGTGGCACATGGAGCCATATTTGCCAGCATGGCAGCCCTCAGCAGCCCTCAACACCGGCATGCATGTGCGTGCTAGCCAGCTGATTTTCAGCCTTGCGGAGGGCTGGAGGAGGCTGTTTTCACCCTCCCCAGGCATCAGGAAAGCTTCCAGAACCTGGGGAGGGTGAAAACCAGGCCTAACGGGCCAACTGGAAGTTCGCTCCCAAACATCCGGTTGGGCTGTAGGGCCTGTTTTTCGCCCTCTCTAGGCTCCAGACGCTTTCCTGAAGCATGGGGAGGGCAAAAAATGGCCCAACAAGCAAACCAGAAGTTCATTCCCAAACTTTCAGTTGGGCCATTGGGCCATTTTTTGCCCTTCCCAGACTTCAGGAAAGCCTTCAGAGACTGGGGAGGGTGAAAATTACTCCCCCCATAGCAGGGGTCGCTCGTGTATGTGCAGTGCTAGCACATGTGCTCGGGGGGGGGGTCCTGCACATGCACAGGTGGGTGGGCATGTGCACAAGATAGTGCATGTGTACACAGTTTTGGCACACCTTTAGAAAAAGGTTAGCCATCACTGGGATAGGGGACGCCTAGCTCAAAAAAAATGTAATTGTGATTTTGGAACTGTAGTGGATCAAAAGCTAAACATACAGGTGGCATCTATGTTCATATCTAGCCAACTTAGCCTGATCTTTAAACAATGTCCCTAAGCATCCTTAGACATTGTTAGTAATGGAACTAGATTAGAAAATGAGAAAAATAACCAAGAATAAGATAAGACTAAACTATATTGTTGCTAGGAAAATAACATAGATGCATCCATCAACTCCCAGGAGTCAAATCCGAAGGAGATTTTATTTATGGAAGTATACTTTCCAGATCATAGCAGTTCCAGTATATTAGATATTGAATGGATTGTACATCAAATATTGTGTCCAGTTCTGGACATTTTATTTCAAGAAAGAGTTCAAGAAATTGAAACCAATTTGAGACTGTAGGTGATTAGATGAACCGGGGACTAGAAATGAGGTCTTATGAGGAAAAACTACAAGAGATGGAGGAGTTTAGACCTGAGAAAATAAGTTTGTATAGGATGGGTTGGGGGTGGGGAGTACAGGAAGGATTTTTTTTCAGCTCCCTGCAGGAATCTCACATAGAAAGCCAAGGTCTGTTCCAGACTGCAGGTACAGAATAATGATAATATAAATCAATCAATCAGAATAGAACTGGAAGGGATCTTGGAGGTCTTCTAATCCCACCCGTGCTCAAGCAGGAGACGCTATACCATTTCAGACAAGTGACTGTCCAGTCTTTTCTTAAAAAGTGATGAAGCTCCCACAATTTCCGAAGGCTAGCTGTTCCATTGGTTGATTCTTCTTATTTCTAGGTTCAATCTCTCCTTGTTCAGTTTCCATCCATTATTCCTTGTCTGGCCTTCAGGTGCTTTGGAAAATAGCTTGACCCCTTCCTCTCTGTCGCAAACCCTCAAGTATTGGAACACTGCCATCATGTCTCTCCTGTTCCTTCTCTTCACGAGACTAGCCATGGCCAGTTCCTGTAACCGTTCGTTGTATGCTTTAGCCTCCAGTCCCCTAATCATCTTGGTTGCTCTTCTCTGCACTTTTTCTAGTCTCAACATCTTTTTTAGAGTGTGGATGCAGTATTCTAGGTGTAGGTCTTACTAAGGCTTTATAGAGTGATATTAGTACCTCACCTGATCTTGATTATATCCCTCTATTAGTTCAGTTTAGGGTTGCATTGGCTTTTTTGGCTGCCCCCGCACACTGCTGCCTCATATTTAATTGGTTGTCCACTAAGACTCCAAGATCCCTCTCACACTCACTGCTATTAAGCCCTGATTTAACCCAGTCTATATATGTACTTTTGGTTTTCCTTTCCTAAATGTAGGACTTTACTTTTCTCTGTATTGAATTCCATTTTGTTAGATAGGGCCCAGCATTCAAGTTTTCCTAGTTTTACAAGTAGCCCTTCCTGCATTGACTTTGTTTGTCGAAAGTCAGTTGAGGAGATTGCAAATGAGAGTGAGATGACCCAGGACACTGCAACCATTGTAAATCCATGCCAATTGCCCAGCACCTGGAATTCTGATCACATGACTATGGGGATGCTATGATGGATGGAAATATGAGGACCACTCATAAGTCATTGTTTTCCATGCTGCATCTTGGAGCAACTGCTAAACATTGTACATCAAAGACTACCTGTAATTGCTTGTAATATAATAGAAAATAATCACCAAATCGCAGAGCATTTCCATTTTCTCAAAACTGTTTCCAACATATATCAGATTTTATAATATGATTACTTTACTGTACAAAAGTCATCTGTACCCACTCAGTGACATTTGATAGTAAGAGGGAAAATTTCTAGCTTTTTCTCCTTAACTATAAATGTAACAATGTCTGAAAAATAGCAGAAGATGCAAACTGTCTTTTACACATTATCTCCCGCGTGACAAAATTGTTTCCAATTAAAAACAAATAGATTAAATCTTATGTCAAAGCCACATATTTAGACACTGGTTTCTAACATTGGTCAGATAATGAAGCAGAATCCTGTCGTTTGTATCAATGCCGTTACAGAACCTTCTGTTAGAACAGGGATGTCCAAACTTGGGAACTTTAAGACTTGTGGACTTCAACTCCCAGAATTCCCCAGCCAGCATAGCTGGCTGGGGAATTCTGGGAGTTGAAGTCCACAAGTCTTAAAGTTCCCAAGTTTGGACATCCCTGTGTTAGAAGAAAGTCATTTGATGGGACCTAAGAAAGGTGTCATTTCTGTCCTGGTGCTAGGCAATTCACAGCCTCCCCCAAGATCTGAGCGCTTCAACTCTCTTGGCTTCCCAGAAAGCCGACTTGTCTCTTCTTCAAGTGTTGGATTGGGAGATTTGCTGAGCCCAGCCACAAGCACAAATTGTATGGATTCTTTTAAAAAGTTGAATTAGGTTGGGGTAGGGTTAAGAAAGTATCCCCTTGTGGCACCTATTTTATACAAACCACAAGGATTCTGGTCAGAAGTGGGTTTCACATAATCTTACCACTGGTTCACTGTGCACCAAAAATGTGAGTGTACACACCTTACGTGTGTGTGTGTGTGGCTTGCACACATGCATGCAGTTTTGAAAATGTGGCTAAATAGGACAAGATAGCACCGGGGCAGGTGGGCAGGTGGGTAGGCCCACCCAGGCTATCTGCAGGTTGCCACTACTGGTTCTCCCGAACCAGTCGAAGCCAGCTAAATACCACCATTGATTCTGGTAATTCCTGAAGTAAAGGAGATGGGTAGACTAAGCCTGAAGGTGGGGTTAAATGCATCATCAGTTCAGAATTGCTGCGCAGTCACAAGAGACCCAAGTCCATCCCTGAGAATTCTGTTGACCCTTGGCTAGTGCCAATTTGGTTTGACTGTTAGTAGACCAGAATCTTGTGCATGGGTAGTATGTAATAAACATTTAGTGCTTTGAATTCAATTGCTGTTCCTAGTTACTTGTGCCTGACATCAAGTCCCTATTAACTTCTATTTTAACTACAATGCCAAAATCTATGCAATTTCTCATTTCTCTCTCTACATTTCTACCTTGTTCTCAAGATGCTTGAAAACTCCTTCTGGATTTTGATTATACCACCAGTTTCTCTTGTTTCAATGATTGCACAACAAAAGTATTCTGAGCATGTACTATGTATTGGTGGGAGACAAAATGATAGAACACAGCTAAATGTGATTGGGCTTCTTGGAGGTCCAAGAATGAATGAGAATATTGATATGTGAATTTAATAAACACATGAAAGGGTTTTCAGCATGTGGAAGAAATGATTTTTGGGTGTTATCAAGAGTGGATTTGGAGGAAAAATGAACATAGAAGTAACATAGAAAAGGAGTGGAATATATAAAAATGCAGGTCCTATATTTTAAGATAAAACAGAATGAAATAGCAAAAAGACATAAAGAATTATTATACAGAAACTACTTTGAATAGAGGGGAAACAGTTATTAAAGTAACAAAGCAATTCATGGAGAAGTATGAAAAAGATGATGATTATAAATAATTACTTTGATGAGAAAAATCCATATAAACTGATTCCTGCAAAAGAACAATGAGAGAATTATTGTAAAGTTAATAGGAGAAAAAATAGAGCTGCGAAGAATGTAGTCAAAGAAAATAAGAAAGATTAAGATAAAAAGAAGCAGAGAAAGTGCAGAACAACTATGATGGAAATCGATATGATTTTGGAAGCAGTTGACAAAGGCTAAACATGGAGCCTCCAGAAGAGGGAATGCTGTTTAATTAAAAGGGATGGAAATATTTGGGATGAAACTAAAGTGAAGGAATGCTGACGGAATATTTTATGAGAGTTGTAGTGATTCATTGATGAGTAGAATCAAAACAAATGTTATAAATGTCATTATCCAATTAATATGAATAAAAGTAAATTGTAAACTATTAAGACTGCAGGTGTAGATGGAATAAGGGTTAAATTTTAAAAGGATGTTATTTTCTTATGGAATAGTTATATGGCTTGATATGTGTGTGAAGATTTAATCTGTTCCTGGTGACTGAAAGAATTAAGTTTCTTTCCACTATTCAACAAGAGTAACAAGTGTTAACAAGGGTATCAAGAATAAAAGCAAAAAATATAGGAGAATTAGATGACCTGGAAAGGTGGTTGGCAGAAATTGAACTATAAGTTATAAGATGCGACAATGAGCAAAGTTTGGTGATGTGGTTTTTATGCTGAGCAGGCCAGATCTTCACTCTTTATGTTTTCCAAACCAAGGTTTTCCCCCCAAATAATTGAGAAATATAAGAAAGCAAGTTTATTGTGCATTTGTTAATCATCATTTGAGCATATGATAACACAATCAAGTAAATAGACTTGAAATATGGAATGTTTTGTGAGATATGCTTTTGGAGGTTGATTGCTGCTGGTGGGTGATAAAAGATATGTATGCTGAAAGTAAAAAATCCATGAGAATAAAACGTAATACTTTGGAAATAGTTCAGCTTTGAGCAGGGAATAAGACAAGGATGTGTGATATCCCCATGTTTATTTAATGTATTTTTGGATAGTTGGAGTTACATTAGAAGTGTGTGGGTTGGAAATTGAAATATATATGTGTTTTGTATGCAGATGACACCTTGTTGTTTACTGAAAACCTAAATGATTTGCAATGAATATTAAATAAACTACATGTTCTAGTGCAGAGTATGGATCTGCAAATTAATATATTGAGGATAAAAGTAGTTGTGTTTGGCAAGAAAATGAAGTGAATGATTGCAAGTTATGCATAAATAACAAAAACCTAGAGCAACTTAGAGAAATTTGTATGCCTTGATAGAATATTTATTAAATAGAGAATAGAGAAACATGAAGATATGCTGGTAGAAAGGTAACATTTGGTTTGTTGTAAAGAATGGTTTTAAATAAATAAATAAATTAAATTGCCCTGTATATGAGCATGTGTTGACTTTATAATTTGGAAGTGCAGATGGGTGTCACAGAACAAATATAAAATTAAGTTGACTGCAGTGGATATGAGTAATTTAAGAAGAATAAGGAAGGTTGCAGAAATAGTAAAACAAGAAGGGTTACGTTTAAGAATGAACGAGTGATAAACAAACCTGCAATAGAAATACGTTGGGGTGATTTCCAAGACAGATAAAATGGCACAACATATATATGAAGGAAGAGGGAAGATCAAGACATCTGCAGATGGATTGGATAGATGAAATCATGAAAAGGACAGAAGTAGATAAGTTTTAAGAACAATATGTGAAGTATTATATAAATGTGGTAGAAGTACAAAGACTTTCCAAAGACAGAAAGCATAAAGAAAATCAAGTTTATCTACATTTTCTTTTTCTTTTTGTCTTATCTCATGCCTTCTAGTTCTTTGATTTCTGATTCCTTTTCTGCACAACGCTGTACTCCTGAAGGGATTGATATGAAGGGTATACATTTGTGTAAAGATAGAACACACACATACAAACCTCTTAACCAACCTGGTAAGTAAATAAGTTCCAGAGCTACATCTTCTACTCGTAAGAATTCTCATAAGAATCAAAATACTCTTCTCTTTTGAAAGAAATCCCAAAGCAAATTCTCTTTCTTTAAATTCAGTCAGAATTTAGAGGGAGAAAAGCCGTATAAAATATCTATTTAACATTTTCTGCAGCATTCTGTTAAATTCTCCTGGCAGAACATTTCTGCAAATGGCACAGCTCAGTGATGAATTATATTTATCTGCAGACTTGTGATCATCCCATTTTTGAAAAATAATTGAAGTATTCTTTTTCATAAAACAAAAATGACCAAAACAATATAACCAGGTCTTTCAAGATCTCTATATTCGGACAGACCTGATGCCATTTTAATCATTTTTGATATGTTTTTACCTTTGGGCAGTTGTCCATGACATTGTATAAAGCAGTGCTTTTCAAACTTAGCAACTTTAAGGTATTGCCTGGGGAATTCTGAAAGTTGATGTTCACAAATCTTAAAGTTGCCAAGTTTAAAAAACACCTGCATAAGGCAGCACAAACAACCTCATTTTATTCATAACAGTTGCATACCCACAACATGGTAAGCCATAATGTGGTCTTGCTCTTCTTTGTTTTAGCTTATCAAGTATGATAACAAGTAATAGGTAAAGATAAAGGTTCCTCTTGCACCTACATGCTAGTCATTCCCAACTCTAGGGGGCGGTGCTCATCTCCGTTTCAAAGCCTAAGAGCCAGCGCTGTCCGAAGACGTCTCCGGGGTCTTTATACAGGAGAAGGTACGGGATAGAAATTTAATAAAATAAAATAAATAGAACACAGCATTGCAGGCTCACTCTGCCCACTACCAAGCGTTCGATCCTGCCTGGCTCAAGGTTGACTCAACCTTCCATCCTTCCGTAAAATGGGGACCCAGATTGTTGGAGACAATATGCTGACTCTGTAAACCACTTAGAGAGGGTTGTAAAGCACCATGAAGCAGTATATAAGTCTAAGTGCTATTGCTATTGCTTCGTTTTTACTCTATGTAGAAGATCTGATAGCTCCTTCCTTTCTGGAGCCGTGACTTTCCTGGAGGTAATGCCATTTGTACTGTAGACCTTTTCTGTCAGGCTTCCTGCAGGTACAGCTTGATTCATGATTCTTAAGACACTCAACTCCCATCACTGCATGCTGTAGCTAACAAATAGCAGAACATAATGAACTCAGCACATAGAAGCTTTATTGGAAATTGGAAATCATCATCCCTATGCCGGAGATCAGCTAGCTACTACCAAGGAATCCAGCCCTACCTACCTGGTGTTTAAATGTTGGTTTCTTCCTCTTTTTCTTTCATGGTAATGGGCATAGAGTACCCACAGCAGGGGTGGGTTCTACTGCTGCTGCTACTGTCGGTTTGCTCAGGAATGCACTGCGGGAGGGCGCTTGATGCATGCTATGCATGCGTGCACAGTACTGTAAAAATGCTTCTGCGCATGCACCAAAGCAAAAGACAAGATGGTGGTGCCTATGGCACAGCTGAGTTATTACCCACTCGGCTGAACCAGTCCAGACCAGTAGGAACCTACCTCTGACCCGCACCATGTTAAGGTATCTAATTGTCTCTGTAGCTCTCCATCTCTGTTTTTGCATTCTTCCTTGTACCTAGATCAGGGGTGGGGTGTCAAACTCAATTTCATTGAGGGCCATTGAGGTTGTGTTTGACCAGGGGGGGGGGGCAGCATGGCCAAGGTGTTGGTTACTGTCTTTAAAGCGCCCCATGGCTTAGGACCTGGGTACTTACGAGATCGCCTTCTGCCACCGAGAGCCTCCCACCGGCCAGTACGCTCCCATAGAGATGGTCTCCTCATGGTGCCGTCAGCTAAACAATGTCGACTGGCGACACCCAGGGGGAGAGCCTTCTCCGTGGGAACACCTGCCCTCTGGAACAAATTGCCCCCGGAAATAAGAATTATCCCTGACTTCCGCACCTTCCGCCGTGCTCTCAAAACCTTTTTTTTCCAACAAGCCAGGCTGGCCTAAAAATTAATTTTAAATTATGAATTTTTATTAATTTTAATCGGGGTTGTTTGGTTTTTTAATTTTCAGGCCAAATTGTTGAATATGTTTTTTAAAAAAACTTTTTAAACTTTTGTATAACTGTTTTACTTTGGCTGTAAACGCCCTGAGTCCTTTGGGAGTCGGGTGGTATAAAAAACTAATAAAACCAAAATCATAAACCATAAGGTGGGCATGGCCAGCTCAATGTCACTTGTGTCAGAGATACCTGTGGTGGCCTGAGCACTCTGCCAGAGAAAACAGCCTCCTGAGGTCTGTTTTTAGCTGTGAGGGCCTCCTGCGACCGCGTGCAGAAGCACTCTGGCCTGGTCCTTCACTGTTTCTAAGGTGGCCCCATGGAACAGATCTAAGTGCCCTGGGCCTTGAGTTTGACACCACTGACCTAGACGTACTAACAGTCCGTCTTCTGCTCCTGGTTATGAGACTTTAGAAGGTATTATGCAAAGGTGGGTTGCTCCTGGTTTGGCCTAGATTGGGTGAACTGATAGTGGAGGTGGTGCGAGGCTCCGTCCACCGACCCCGATGCTTCTGCGCATGCGTGAGCCGGTAATAAAAAAAATGTAAACCCACCACTGGTATTATGGCCCTCATTCTGTATCGATTTGTTCATTGGAAAAGTTGACTTTTGGGGTCTTTAGTCAAATAATAAGAATCACTGACATCTAAAGCACAGTTTTGCATCATGGCTCTTTCAGTTCCTTCCTTAAATTGTAAGGCCATGCAAAACATTTTAAGACAGTGTTTCTCAACCTTGGCCCACCTGAAGATGTGTGGACTTCAACTTCCAGAATTCCCTAGCCAGCTCTGCTGGCTGGGGGATTCTGGGAGTTGAAGTCCACGCATCTTCAGGTGGACCAAGGTTGAGAAACACTGTTTTAAGAGATGCTGAGCCAAAACATATTGTTATGAACCAAATAATCTATTGCTCCTCAAATATATGATGCAGCTTCTTGTTTGAAGAACAAGCTGGACGCAAATGGTTCTAAGGGCTTTCTCTACATATATGTACATGAACATCCACTTTGCTAGTAGTTCCAATATATATGTTGTCTCCCAGGGGTGGGCTTTAAAATTTTTAGCAAGGGATTCTCTGCCCAGTTTTCTGGGTGGTTGTGGCCATGGTGGTCGTGGCCTAATCAGCCTCCTGCACCATGGTGGGGGCATTTTTTGCCCTCCCCAGACTCTGGAGGCTTTCCTTGAGCCTCTGGGAGGGTGAAAACGGCTTCTCCAGGCTCTGGAAGCTCGAAACGGGCCCATTTCCAGCCTTCCGGAACTTCCGGTAGGCCCATTTTTCACGCTCTGCGAGCCTCCACACACACCCTGCGTCCAAAACAGATTGTATGGGGGACTCCTGGGAGGGGTGGGAGGGACCAACCAGGGGTGGGATTTGGAGGTTCTCCAAACTGCATAGAATCTTAGGCAGAGGTTCTCCCAAACCTAAGGTGACTAGATTTTAAAATTGCTAAAGTGGGACACCATTGACAGGGGGGGGGGAGAGATGTTGCTGGCCACCGCTGCACGAAATTTAAAGGGCCCAGCTGTGCGCCTTTCACGCGCGGCTAGTGGCGGTGGGAGAGGCAGGGACGCTGCTGCTAGCCGCGCGAAGCCCTCCCGCTCCCCTGGCGCTGCGCCATGTGTGAAAGGCATCGGCAGCTTCACAGCTGGGCCCTTTAAATTTCGTGCGGCTGAGGATGGGGGGAGGAAACGCCGCTGCACGAAATTTAAAGGACCCACGTGAGAAGCTGCTGGCGCCTTTCTCATGCGGCTAGCAGTGGCGGGAGATGCAGCCACTAGCCACGTGAAGCCCACCCCCTACCCACCACTGGTATATTCCAGTATATAAAAATCGGGACTTTTTAAAAACCCCGCGGGAGGCGGGACAAATTATTACAAATCGGGACTGTCCCACCAAAAGCGGGATGTCTGGTCACCTTATCCAAACCCCTGGGAACCTTCAGTAGCCCATCTCTGGTTGTCAGTACAGATATACGCGCACAAAGACAACCCTTGAAACAGCCATGCTGATCCTTCCACACTTCAGAGTTTATACCAATGGTCTTCACAAAGAAGACCATATCCCTTCAAAGGCTCTCATTTGAAAACTTTTGAAACGGTATCAGACGATCCCGCCAATCAAAATGAAAGCCACAAATCTAATTAAAAACAGACATAGAGTATAAGGGAGGACATAAACCTCACGAATCACCAGATCTTGAGGCAGTTTCATGCAGAACTTGTTTGCGATATCTCCCAAGAGAACTTACAAGATTTTACACAAGAAATTTTCCACTCCTGTGTGACAATTATGTAAAATCTCAAGGATGAAAGTGCTGAACTCTTATGAGATATAATAATAATGTAATTAGATTTACAGGCAAATTTTGCAGACTTTATTTGGTGGACTGCCCCTATAAGTTATATTCTGCAGTATTATATGCTTTCATGATGCACTGGAAAAGTACACTGACTTCTGGGTGTAATTAGATAATACAGTTTAATTATTCTTCAGGTATGAACCCAGACTTTATGTTTTGGAAATCATGATTTCTGCATTACAGTTCCATATGAATCAGACCTTGCTGGTTTCAATCGTTAGAATAAAATTACATCTTTGTATATGTGGAAAGACCCCACCCCACCCCATACCAGAAGAATGAAATATTTTTGGAATTATTAAAAAAGGCAAAATATTATATTTCCCTAAATGAGAAATGGAGAACCATGTTTTTAGAGGCAGGAAGCAGCTCCCAAGTCTTTCTTTATAGGCCACTGAATATGCCAGCACTTAACAGCTAAAGAGCTTGTTGAAAGAGGAAGACGAGTATCTAGATAGCATTATTCATAAGCAAAGCAAATACGGCAGGCAGAAACCCATGCAAGACAGGATATTTCTAAACTCTTTGGCAGAAGGGTAGGATTAGAAAGCAGCCCCTCACCCAAGATCCAACAGAGGACGAAAGCATTAGGCACAACAGGAATTGCCCAGCACCCTTTCAGAACACAAGCCCCTTCATTGCACCACCCCTGCAACAGTTCAAACTTCAGAGTCAAAGAAACCTGGCAGCTCAGATAAATAATAAGCCAGAGGTTGACAAAATTAGCTCAGACAAAGACCTAGGACAGCGATGGCAAACCTTTTTAGGCTCACGCACCATAAGGGGGAGGAGCGCAGGGGGATCATGCACCGGGGTGCCACACCCATAATGCAATACACACACACCCAGTGCACACGCGTGCATGACAGGCACTTCCCCCATTTTTACATGTTTTTTTTGCTCTCCCCAGGCTCCAGAGGCTTTATAGGAGGCTGGGGAGGGTGAAAACAGCCCCGCCGCCCTCCCAGAGGCCCTCCGGAAGCTTCAGGGAAGGACTAAAAATGACACTACGAGCAAACCAGACATCACTTCCGGTTTGCTCATAGCATCATTTTTAGTCCTCCAGTGGCTTCAGGGAAGCTCTGGAGGGCCTCTGGGGGGAGTGGAGGGGGTGTTTTCACCCTCCCCAGACTCATATAAAGCCTGCGGAGAGCGAAAAATGGCTTTAAAAATGGCTGAGTCAGCTGGTCAGCATGTGCATGTGCGCTGGCCAGCTGACAGGGCAACACCTCGCATGCCCTGCCAAATGGCTCTGCGTGCCACCTCTGTGCGCCATAGGTTTGCCATCACTGACCTAGGATTTACATTTCCTCTTTTGCCTATAGAGCCAGCTATAACCCCTACATAACCTCTGCATGACCCCATAGGAATCTGACAAAGCCAATAGAATACGAAAGGACATCTTCTTGCATAGGAACAGGAAGCTCAAATACAAAGCCCAAAGAAGATATAAAAACCAGGCCACTCCGATCTCCATTTTGTCAGCTGACCCAGGACTGCTGTTGGTTCTGTTCATCATTAAACTTTCTTTCCACTCAGCCTCTATGTTTTTTTCAGTGGGGTTTCCCCCCCCCCCCCAGTTTGGAACCGAACCAAATGGGTATTTCTTCCAACACATGATATGTGCAGTACAATCAGTTTCTGTTTTAGGGTGCCCATACCTTCTTATGGTAAATGTGGGGTAACCCCATGTTTGTTGCCAAAAATAAATTAGTCTTCATTTGCTAATTAATAGAGCTAGGTGCCTATTTAGAAAACAATTAGTATAATTTAATTGCAAATGCAAGAGAGATCTTCATGATGCTGGTATCCCCCGTGTTCTAGCTACTTGGGAATTGCAGGAGTACAGAATGGCGCTGAGCCAAATCTTGCTTTAAACTAAAGATAAAGAACCAGTGGGGAGATTTAAAAAAAACAGCAGGATTTGGCTCAGAACCATTCAAATCCAGAGTATTGTTGAATGAAGGACAGACCTTTTGCAACCTTTCAAGTTGAGATCTGTTGTACTTGTGGCCACTTTAGCAAGGGAATTCTTTTTCGGATGTTATGTTCGCTTTGTAGACTTTGGGCATGATGGTTTTGGAGCACTCTTATTCAGGGGTGGGATTGAAAAATGTTAGCAACTGGCCATGGTGGGCATGGCCTACTCAGCCTCCTGCACCACGGGGGTGGAGCGTCTTCACCCTCCCCAGGCTCTGGAGGCTTTGCTTGAGCCTCCGGGAGGGTAAAAATGGCCTCCCATGGGATCCAGAGGCCCTCTGGAGGCTGGGAACAAGCCCATTTTTGGACTTCCAGAACTTCTAGGAGGCCCGTTTTTTGCCCTCCCAGAGCCTCCATGTGGGCCCTGCACTTATCTGGCATGATGAACGGGCTGCGTGGTGACTCCTGGGAAGGGCAGGGTGGGTGGGGCCAGCCAGTCCTTGCAACTACCAGTTCGGTGAACCCGATGTGAAATTAACATCTGGTTTGCTCAAACCGGTCCGAACTGGCTGAATCTTACCCCTGCTCTTATTACGGTTCACCCTGTGTGATTGTAGACATTTACTTAACCATATACTTATAGGTAGACTATAAGCATTTACCTATAGCTGCTTTATTTCCAAGAAATGGAGTTTGAGAAATTATAGGCAGGGCTCGCCCAATAAATTAAAATGAAATGAATACATTTAATGCATGGTGCAAACCCATCCCAGATGCTCAGTTTACAGTTGCAGCACTAAGCAAACAATAGCTTAACGGGGATTGTAGACTCACAGCTTTAAGAACAGTTTGCAAAACATATTAAACCAGGATTCTCATTAAGCTTGCTTAAAGAAAATAGCAGCAAATGCTTCATAAGCTGTGAGGCGGGTCACAGCCAGCCAATATTGGCAGTCCCCTGCCTCTTCAGCATTCAGTAGCCCAGCAATATTTATGGTGGCTGACAATGGGCCCTTAGTTCCTTTCCATCCATGGTGACTTAATGGAGTAAAGATTACTACACATTAGAGCAGGGGGGGGGGACGAACAGAAGTTTTCTCAACATCTTCATTAAAAACAAAACAAAACACAGCCTTCCATACTAGAGTGGGAATGAGAAGTTAAACACACTACCCACCACCACCTGCCCCACCACCACCATCCCCACCGCCCTCCTGCTTTCTAATCAGTTGTCTCCATACTGGAAGAGTAGTAAACGGACCAGTTTGGATGAACTGGTAGTGGTGACCTGCAGGTCAACCTGCCCTGGTGCTATGCTGTCCTATTTAGCCATGTTTTCTAAACCACACACATGTGTGCAAGCCGCATGCGTGAGCAAAACTCATACCTGACATGCGCTCACATTTTCTGTGCACAGTGAACTAGTGGTAAAATTATGTGAAACTCACCTCTGGTAATAATGGTTTAATCAAGAGTTAGCCACCAATCTGGCTTGGGTGGCATGCTACTCTGTATTCCTGTTAAACCAACCTTAAGGTCTGTATCTCAATTTCACTATATCTCAAAATATTTAGTGTGTTCTATAAATATGCATTTTAATTCGAAGACACTATCTCTGACAAAAAAAATGGTACAATTCTCATGTAGTGTTTTGCTTCCTTTACAAAAAAGAAGACGAAATTAACCCTGGCCTTGAAATTGCCAACATTTTATTGGCCTAACTGCAATCTGGCATATAAAGATTAAACAAGTGCAGCATTGCCCACATTTCATTTCCCTGCTAGGAAAATCTTTGGGTAACGCCCGGTGCTTTTAATAGGGCCAGAGCCAATAAAAATATACCACCCTTCAGCTCCCAGCCTTCTAAATTTAAAGTCTGAATAAAGTGTCTTTAATTAAGGCTAGCAAAACTGGCGGCAAAGATCTTTGATGACTCGGCGGCAGGACAAGGTTATAGGTTTCTATATCTCATTGCTGCCAGGAAGGCTTATCTGATCGAAGGCGAGAAGGAGAAGGAGAAACTGCGGAGAATGAGATGGTTAGATAGTGTCATCGACGCAATGAACATGAATTTGGGCGAACTCTGCGAGACAGTGGACGACGTGTGTGTGTGTGTGTGTGTGTGTGTGTGTGTGTGTGTGTGTGATACTGTGGTCCAGGGGATTGCGGAGAGTCAGACATGACTTAACAATTGAGCAACAACATTGTATTTATTTTAGGAAATTTATATTGCCACCTATTCGAACATAGCAACTCAAGGCAGCTTGCAAGAAACCTCATCTATAAAACAATAAAACTAAGAAAAGAGAATAATCATATAATAAATTAATAAATTAATATAATAAAATAAACCCTCACCCCCTACCAGAGGTGGGTTTCTAACGGTTCAGCCCGGTGTGGCTGAATAGGTAGTAACTTAGCAGTCTGGGTCGCTGGAACTGGCCTCCTAAGCCTCTAAACCAGTTCTCTCGGTAGCGCCATGGGCACTGCCATTGTATTTTTGGCTTCTGTACATGCGCAGAAGCATTTTTAAAGTACTGTGCATGTGAGCGTAGCGTCCCCGAGTGAACCGGCAGTAGCAGCAGCTGGAACCCACCCCAGCAACAACCCATCACATGAGCCATTTAATGGGCTCCATCCCACTCTGGGTTTCCCAGGCACATTGGCACAACCAGGTCTTCAGCACCTTCCAAAAGAGTATTAGAGTGGGGACCATTCTAATGTCTGGGGGAATGATGTTCCAGAGAGAAGGAGCCACCACAGAGAAGGCTCTTCTTCTGGGTCTCACCAGGTGTATCTCACTAGGGGATGGGACCCGTAACATTCCTTGCCCCCCTGCTCTTGTGGGTCAGGTAGATGTTACCGGAAAGAGACAGAGCCTCAGAGGACCTCTGGTCCACAGAGCTTATCTGAACGTTTGCTGCTCACATCCAGCAATTTGATTTTAACCACTCTGTAAGGTATATAGCAAACATTTAATTGGAACACTTAGGAATAATGGCCTAAAGGCAGAATAAATTGATCAGACATAGAACATAAGGCTTATCAGACACAAGTGGCCTTCTATTCAAAAGGAATCTCCCTTTTTGAACTGCAGAAACAGAGAGTCAGTTTGATAGGTCAACTATAGACCGTACCAGGGGTGAAATCCAGCAGGTTCTGACAGGTTCTGAACAACTGGTAGCAGAAATTTTAAGTAGTTCAGAGAACCAGTAGAGGAAATTTTGAGTAGATCGGAGAACTGGTAGAGGAAATTTTGAGTAGATCGGAGAACTGGTAGAGGAAATTTTGAGTAGATTGGAGAACCAGTAGAGGAAATTTTGAGTAGGTCGGAGAACTGGCAAATGCCACCTCTGGCTGCCCCCAGAGTGGGGATTTTGCAGTATCATTCCCCTGCCATGCCACCAAGCCACGCCCACCAAGCCACACACACCAAGCCACACACACACCAAACTGCACTATGCCCACCAAGCCACTCCCACAGAACCGGTAGTAAAAAAGATTTGAATTTCACCTCTGGACCGTACCTTGAGACAATCGGCCAGGGCCCCCAATCTGGATGTTGCCTTTAATAGACAATCAGTTGGTGGATAGAGGAGAGAACAGATGAATGGGTCAGCTTGCAACACTCGCAATTTTGACAGGCAGCACAACTTTTGTAGACTGCTCCTTGCCTCTGGTACACCTTGTGCTTGTATGCATTGGTAGCAAAGGTGGATTGTTTCAGTTGGCCAGTATTGGGGCAGCAAAATAAAGTTACGCAGCAGCATTTTAATCCAGTTAATTTCCCTCCTGGGCCTGACTTACTGGCATGACATAAGCACCGATGAGGCTAAATACACTTTTGCAATGGATAAAAGTCCCTTACCCTCAACCCTCTCCTTACTGCAGCAAAGCAAACAGTTTAATCCCCACAGCTTGTTGAGCAGCAAACGGCCAATTTGTCTTCTTCAGTGCCCCCATTTGTCTCTCAGAGAACCGAATGAAAACGTTCCTGGGCAACAGGTGGGCATGTTTCCACTGCACTTAACCCAGACTTCTGCCTCTGTTGTTTTTAAAAATGAAATTTCATTTTGGCACAGACAAGCTATTGACTTTGAGACGTGAGCCAACTGCAAATAGGCTGGCTTCCTTCTACAACAGGTTTCCTTTGCAAGGCAATTTGACTGGAGTCCAGCACCCTGCTTTGATGGAAATTGGGTCTCCACTTTTCCCTTTTGCACCGTCCTCTTCCTCCTCAGATGACTTGGAAAAGCTCAGAGGATGAAAAAGGAGAAGAAAAGATCAAACTTGATGTTGCCTTTCTTGTGCAAACCCGGGCTAGAAATTCGTCCTAGGAGTTACATTCAAAGTTGACTTACAATAAACCCTGGCCTTCCTTGGGTTTGATAGCATCCCAAACTTAACTATATGAAATATTTTAAATATATGAATGTATGTATGCTTGGGTTTGTATGTCACACTCTTTTCAGAAACTTAGGTATGAGAACTTTTAAGGTTTTCTGAACACGTTACAAGGGGTTTTTTTTTTAACCACAGGAAAAACTTCCCCTCAAATCAGTGGTGGGATTCAAAATTTATTACTACCGATTCTGGGGGGGGGGGCGGGGCGGAGCTTGGTGGGCATGGTAGGGGAAGGATACTGCAAAATCCCCATTCCCTCCTGATCAGCTGGGACTTGAGAGACAGAGAATAGATGGGGGCGGGGCCAGCCAGAGGTGGTATTTGCCGGTTCGCCGAATTATTCAAAATTTCTCCTAACAGTTCGTTAGAACCAGTCAGAACTGGCTGAATATCACCTCTACCTCAAATGCATTTGAGCACTGAGCACGATGAAAAACTATGCTGAACCTGAAAACAAAAAAGGGAGGGCCAAAGAAATAGAGTAGGATAGACAAAGGAATCTGTAAATCTGTGGTGCTTCCAGAAATTCTGAGAGTTCTAGTCCCAACACATCTGGATGTTGCCAGCTTGGGGAGATTGAGCTCCGGAATTTCCTCCTCCCACATGAAGCTTAACATCATATTTCTGTTTCTATATAGGCACACATATCTCAACTTTGTCATGAAATATTTTTTTGAAAGAGACAACTGAGCTCCTACCATTCTACTTACTTACAGCCATGGGTGAAATCCGGTAGGTTCTGACAGGTTCTAGAGAACCAGTAGCGGAAATTTTGAGTAGTTTGGAGAACTGGCAAATGCCACCGCTGGCTGGCCCCAGAGTGGGGTAGGAATGGGGATTTTGCAGTATCCTTCCCTTGCCACGGCCACCAATCCACGCCCACCGAACCAAGCCCACCAAACTGGTAGTAAAAAAAATTGAATTTCGACTTCCGGTTCCGGCTCCAGCGGCTACGGGCGAGCCTAGCGCTCGCTCGCCGTTTTGTTTCTTTTTCTGCCCCCCCACGGGGGCGAGACACTCCTTGTTTGGGGGTCTCCCGTAGGGCCGGCTCGACAGGGACGCCCCCCCTCACGGCGGTGGGGGAAGCGACCCTTTTGTCGCGGCCTAGGTGAAGGAGAACATGCTGCGGGGGGTTCTCCCTTCGCCTAAGGAAGACGGCGCCATTCACATCCATGTAGAGGGCTAAACGTCGATGTCGGAAGGCTTTCCGAGGCTTCAGCTGCAAGGGGAGAGTGAGTGTTCAAGATCTTGTTTTTCTTACTGTCAGCCGGGCTGAAAGGACTGGGAGGGGGGTGTTTGTTTTTTAAAAAAACCCTCGGACTTAAGCGGCACTTGGAAATGGTTCCTCGCGGCGAGGAGCGGAAATTTTTAATCCTGACTGTTTGCGTTAAGGGAAAGTGGATTGCGGCTTGCTTGCAACAATGTTTCTAGGTCTGGCTGACACAATTTCTCTCACTACTTTCTCTTGCGGGCTCTGAGTTGGGCGGTGGAAAATGGCCTCTCTTTGTTCCTGATTAACTATTTTGTTTATGGAAAATTTTCAGCGTCTCTTTGCAATCTGGACTATCTCTGGCTTTTAATGAAGAATTTTTTTCTTTTGGATTTGTGATTTCTTTTCTGGAGTACCTTCGCTATTACACCTATTGAGTTGGAAAAGTGTTTCTCTCTTGGTTCCTGAATTTTACAACGTTACAACCTTGACCAGAACTTTTGGCTCCCGGTCAGCCTCATCAACCCCACCCTGAAAACGCCATTTTAGTGGCACTGACTTTAACAGCTAATCATGGCTCAAGAAACAGCACTGACAAGTTTAGAACAAAGGATGGCTTCTCTTGAAACTGTTATACAAACTTTGGTACAAGAAATTCAGGCCCAGAGGGCAGAAAACATCAATTTCTTTTTTTTTTTTATATTGAAAAAGTTTTATTGGTTTTACATTTTTTCTATAGGATAGGGTAAGGGATACAAAGAAATTTTGAGAGCATTCACGTCAAAGTCGTCGGCCCTTCCGAGACCTCAAAATACACAATAAAAAAAATAACAAAAAAAAAGCACCTTCGGGTGTCACCCACTTGAACCAAATCCCATGATCAAATAAAATTTTAGACAAGAAGGAAAATTCCCTCCTTGCTTCTCGAATCTTTCTAGGAATCTGCTTCAAGATAGTGACCGTTTTTTGTTGGTAAATTAAAGGGTTCCCTCTCTGCGCCTTCAAGATTTCCTCTCTGGTTGACCTTCTAACAAATTTCACATGTATCTCTCTAGGCACTTCATTTATCCTGGCATATGCTGAGTTAATTCTATAGGCTAGGTCAATGTCCCCCCTGATCTCATCTTTAGGTTTTTGTAAATAGTCTGCTAAAATTGTGCTCATAAGATCAGGGAGGCATTCACCAGGTTGCTCAAAAACATTCTGAAATCTCAAAAAATATGTCATTCTTTCCATATCAATCCTAGACACATGCCCACTTGTTTCCTCAACCTCTTTAGTAACATTTTTAATCTCTCCCTTAACCCCCACCAGCCCCCCTTCCAATTCTTCAGTCTTCTATGTGATTTCCAGCGTTTGGTTCCGTATGTCCAATAGCTCCTTCTTGAAAATGATGTTTTCTGCCCTCTGGGCCTGAATTTCTTGAACCAAAGTTTGTATAACAGTTTCAAGAGAAGCCATCCGTTGTTCTAAACTTGTCAGTGCTGTTTCTTGAGCCATCTTAACTGTTAGAGTCAGTGCCACCAAAATGGCGTTTTCAGGGTGGGGCTGGTGAGACTAACCGGGAGCCAAAAGTTCAGATCAAGGTTGAAATGTTGTAAAATTCAGGAACCAAGAGAGAGACAATTTTCCAACTCAATAGTTATAATAACGAAGGTAATCCAGAAAGGAACCACAAATCCAACAAGAAAAAAATTCTTCATTAATATCCAGAGAGAGTCCCAATTGTAAAGAGACGCTGGGAATTTCCCATAGTTAAAATAGTCAGGCAGGGGCAAAGAAAAGCCACTTTCCACCGCCCATCTCAGAGCCCAGAGGAGAGAGTAGTAAAATAAAAAAATTTTAACCAGCCAGACCTAGACACAATGTTGCAAGTAGCCACATACCACTTTCCCTTGTTAGAGACAGTCCGGATTTAAGATTTCTGCTTTCTCTTCCAGAGAAGCCATTTCCAAGTGCCGCTTAAGTCCGAGGGGGGTTTTTTGAAAACAAACTCCCCCCTCCCAGTCCTTTCAGCCTGGCTGACAGCAGAAAAAAAGTTTTTTAAAAAACTCACTCTCCCCTCGCAGCTGAAGCCTCGGGAGACCTTCCGACTGAGCCGATCAACCCTCTTCATTGTTGTAAATGGCGCCGTCTTCCTTAGGCGAAGGGAGAATCCCCCGCAGCATGTTCTCCCTCACCTAAGCCGCGCCGGAGGCCACTTCCTCCACCGCCGTGGGGGGGGGCGCCCCCCGACGAGCCGGCTTTACGGGAGACCCTCAAACAAGAGGAGTCTCGCCCCCGTGGGGGAGCAGAAAGAGAAACAAAGCGGCGAGTGAGCGCTAGGCTCGCCCGTCGCCGCAGGAGCCGGAACCGGAAGCCAGAAAACATCAATTTCAAGAAGGAGTTATTGGACACACAGAAGCAAGTGCTGGAAAATACACAGAAGAATGAAGAACTGGAAGGGGGGTTGGCGGGGGTTAAGGGAGAGATTAAAAATGTTACTAAAGAGGTTGAGGAAACAAATGGGCATGTGTCTAGGATTGATATGGAAAGAATGACATATTTTTTGAGATTTCAGAATGTTCTTGAGGAATCTGGTGAATGCCTCCCTGATCTTATGAGCACGATTTTAGCAGACTATTTACAAAAACCTAAGGATGAGATCAGGGGGGACATTGACCTAGCCTATAGAATTAACTCAGCATATGCCAGGATAAATGAAGTGCCTAGAGAGATACATGTGAAATTTGTTAGAAGGTCAACCAGAGAGGAAATCCTGAAACTGCAGAGAGAAAGTCCATTAATCTACCAACAAAAAACGGTTGCTATCTTGAAGCAGATCCCTAGAAAGATTAGAGATGCAAGAAGGAAATTTTCCTTCTTGTCTAAAACATTGTTTGATCATGGGATTTGGTTCAAGTGGGTGACACCCGAAGGGATGCTGGTGTTCTGGGATGGAGGAAGAGTGAGGATTAAAACAGTTGCTGAGGCGGAAGCCTTTCTTAAAAAACATTCCTCTATCCTGGGGGAAGATCCAGGGGGGACGGAGGGGGCCATGGCCCCGCCTACTGGGGGCCTGGAAGGAGAAAAAGAAGATTCAATTGCCAAGAGACTTAGATCAAAAAAATAACTTTGCCTTGACTTTTCTTTTGAACAACTTTGCATAATATTTGTATTTGGATTTTTTGTAAAGGACTGACAGTATAGAAATGAGAATTTAGATATATGTACATGCTTTCACTTTGTAGTGTGATGAAAAATGTTTTTTTTTAAATTGTTATTAATGTATTTTGATGTCCCGGAAGAGCCGACGACTTCGATGTGAATGCTCTCAAAATTTCTTTGTATCCCTTACCCCATCCTATAGAAAAAATGTAAAACCAATAAAACTTTTTCAATTAAAAAAAAAAAAATTGAATTTCACCATTGCTTATGACCCAATAGTTTATTGTTTTATAAGGGCAAATTAAAAAGATAATTGGTTTACAGTTAAACGTGTCTTGGGTGTGACAAAGGAACATGACAACAATGTGACTGAAGGCTCGCCTCTTTTTAATCATGCACAGATAAAAAGGACAATACTCTGATCAGGCCACCGCCAGGCTATTTTTGAGATTTCTGGTGGACTTCCTGTATCAATCGAACTACAAATGAAGATTCTTTCAGTTCAGAAAGATGCTGCTGCAAATATGAGGAATAATGAAAGAGCACAGGTAGTCTTTGACTTATGACCACAACTGGCACCAGAATTTCTGTTGCTAAGTGAGATTGCTGTTAAATGTATCATGCCCGATTGTACAATTTTTTTTGCCGCAGCTTTATTTATTTGTATCTCACTTTATTATTTTTACAAATAATTCAAGGTGGTGAACATATTCAATGCACCATCTCCCTCCTCTTTTCCCCACAACAACATCCCTGTGAGGTAGGTTGACTGGCCTGAGAGAGAATGACTGGCCTAAAGTCACCCAGTGTCAGGCCTGCAGTCATATTTTCTTCTGGATCTTTGGCCTGCCACACTGTCTATTATTCTGCTATGCATTTTCTATTGTGGGGAAAATGGGAGGGAGATTGTACGGAGTTAGATGGTAAGTAGCCATAACAAAATTCTTTCTAAAAAGCCAAGGTCAGTCTTTGTCTTTGCACCTCTGCGCCTGACCGCAACTGGATGGGTGGAATTGCCAGCATGGCAGTGGAAGTTTGGACCATGTGATGGACTTGTGGGTGTGGGGTTAAGATCTTGAACCTTCATTTGGGTGGGGAAAACTGGGAAGCTTTCAAATTTGGATTTTCCCAGAGGTGCCAACATGGTTCTCTTAATAAATTGGAACTTGGAATTGGAATCCTTTGCCTCGGACTCTGATTTAATTTTGGATACTATTTGGAACCCTGACACCCAACTTTCCCCATTGACTTTGCTTGTTGGAAGTCAACTGGGAAATTTGCAAATGACAATCATGGGATGCTGCAACCGTCATAAATATATGCCAGTTGCTAAGCATCTGAATTTTGATGACGTGGCCATGGAGACATTTTGGCAGTCATAAGTGTGAAGACTGGTTGTAAGTCATTTTTTTTTCATACTGTCATAGCTTTGGACGGTTTTAAATGTATATAGGTTGTGGATTACTTGTAAAGAATGGCAAAGCCTATATGAACTAGGGTTGCAGGAGTTAGGTATGTCTAGTTTAATGAAAAGAAGGACCAGGGGTGACATGTTAGCAGTGTTCTGGTATTTGTGGGCTGCCACAAATTAGAGAGGGTCAAGCTATTCTCCAAAGCACCTGAAGGCACGACAAGAAGCAATGGAAAAAGGACAACCATAACCTTGTTGACCAAGAACCTCCATAACATCAAGCATTCTACCATACATGTAAGAAATACTTTGGAGGTGGGCATCAGATTTTGGGATGAAAACGTATGCCCTAAATGCTTCCATCAATGGAAGAGGGAGTCAAGCTATTCTCCAAAGCACCTGAGGGCAGAACAAGAAGCAATGGGTGGAAACTAATCAAGGAGAGAAGCAACCTAGAACTGAGGAGAAATTTCCTGACAGTTAGAACAATTAATCAGTGGAACAGCTTGCCTCCAGAAGTTGTGAATTCTCCAACACTGCAAGTCTTCAAGAAGATGTTGGATAGCCATTTATCTGAAATGGTATAGGGCAGGGGTCTGCAAAGTCGGCTCTTTTAAGACTGGTGGACTTCAACTCCCAGAGTTCCCCAGCCAGCTATGCTGGCTGGGGAACTCTGGGAGTTGAAGTCCGCCAGTCTTAAAAGAGCCGGCTTTGCAGACCCCTGGTATAGGGCTTCCTGCCTAGGCAGGGGGTTGGACTAGAAGACCTCCAAGGTCCCTTCCAAGTCTGCTACTGTATTGTATTGTATTAATGCTTCTTTTTTTCATTTGCTTTTCAATTGATTTGTTTTCCATTGGCCCAAAAGATGTCAAACAAATTAAAGGCTTTTCTTGACTTTTCAAGTGACCTACAGCCTCACATACTTTGAAGAACTAAACAAAGCCCCAGAAAACTCCAAGTTGCTCTGGAAATAACCACCCAGACCAACATGGATGGCTCTGGGATATCTGATCACCGAGTAACAATTTTGGCTGTTTCATAACAGGCTAGGATGTTTCCTTTTTTCTGTATATATAATATGAACCAAAAGCCACTAATACTTGCCACAGATGCTGGAAACCTGTACAGATAAAGTTTCAGGGACCTCTGCTGTCTTAGCAGAAGAAAAGCAAGTGATGTCTAGATAATTTAGCAAAGGGGTCCTTTTCTTCACATTGCAATTAATCTTCAGAAAGAAGCTGTGTTTAGAAATTCCAAGAAATAAGCCAGAGCCTTAACTGGGCTTTCTATATACTTTCAAAACAGTTCTGAACTAATGGACTGTCTTTTCACTCCCTTGTCTGCATCCACCCACAAGGATATCTAGATTTTTTTTTAAAGGAAATTCTGAGCATTTACTTTTAACCTTTATGAATGTCATCCCCATATATATATTTTCTTTTCCCCTGCTGATCAAAACTTTTTTTAAAAAAAGGCAATCCATGACCTAATTACGAGAGGGAAATCAGTAACCCTCATTTATATTTGTCATTTCTCATTCTAGTCAATTGTTAAATTTTATCATCTGTTTATGCTGGTCTATGACCTCGATATGGAGGTGATTTGATACAATCCGCCATTCTGTACAGTGGCACTAAGATTCAATTGTATGTTGAAGCACAGTAGGTACGGTTTAAAAGAAGTGTAAAAGAATAACCAAGTTGCAAGGGATCTATACAATACAATACAATAGCAGAGTTGGAAGGGACCTTGTAGGTCTTCTAGTCCAACCCCCTGCGTGGGCAGGAACAAATGGCTATCAGACAAATGGCTATCTAACATCTAGTCTAAGCCCCTGCTCTAGTAGGAGACCCAAGATGGCAAACCTATGACATGCAGGCCACAGCTGGCACGAGGAGCCCTCTCTGTGGGCACATGAGTCATCGCCTCAGCTTGGCTGTACCATGCGTATGCGCACCTGCCTCCTGCTAGCGAGCTGATTTTTTCTGCCATGCACTCCCCCATGCCCCGTTTTTGTCCCAGGAGGCTTCAGGGAGGCCTACTAGGCCCAAAACAGGGCGCAGTGGGGTCGCTCACAAATGCACGGGTGGGGTGGGGTGCACAGGGGGGTGTCACACATGCATTCCATTATGGGTGTGGGCATGTGCCCATGTGCTATCACGCAGGTGCGCTTTCGACATGCAAGGCCAAAAGGTTAGCCATCATCACTGGTCTATGATAAGCGGCTATCTAGTCTCTTTTTTAAAAGCCTCAAGTGATGGAGCACCCACAACCTCTGAAGGCAAAGTGTTCCGCTGGTTAATTGTTCTCACTGTTAGGAAATTTCTCCTTGCTTCTCTCCTTCATTAGTTTCCATCCATTGTTTCTTGTTTTGCCTTCTGGTGCTTTGGAAAATAGGTTAACCCCCTCTTCTTTGTGGCAGCCCCTCAAATATTGGAACACTGCTATTATGACACCCTTAATCCTTCTTTTCATTAGACCAGCCATGCCCAATTCCTGCAACAATTCTTCATATGTTTTAGGCCAGGGGTTCCCAAACTTGGCGACTTGAAGACTTGTGGACTTCAACTCCCAGAATTCTCTGCTGGGTGGAGAATTCTGGGAGTTGAAGTCCACAAGTCTTCAAGTTGCCAAGTTTGGGAACTCCTGTTTTAGGCGCCAGCCCCCAAATCATCTTTTCTGCACTATTTCCAGAGTCTCTACATCTTTTTAATAATACAGTGGCCAAAACTGGATGCAGTATTCTAAGTGTGGTCTTACTAAGGCTTTGTAAAGCAGTACTAGAACTTATTGTGATCTTGATTCTATCCCTCTGATAATGCAACCTAGGATTGTATTGACTTTTCCGGCTGCTGCAGCACTTTGCTGGCTCATATTTAAGTGATTCTCCACTAGGCCTCCAAGATCCGTCTCACATTTATTGTTATTGAGCCAGTCCCTGTACCTGAACGTTGGATTTTTCTTGCATAATGTTTAGAGTAATGTTCTCCAACTTGGGGCTCAGCAGATATGTTGATCTACAATTCCAAGATTTCTTCTGGAGTCTCAGCTATTTGGAGATGACAGTTCAGGAAAGGCCAAATTAGAGGGTTGAAAAAGAACTAAACTGAAATACCCACTTAGCTATTATGTCAATTTTACATTCTTGGGCCATTTTTATTTTTCAACATGGACTATCTTGTAGAGCCAATGGGAGAATAAAATAGGAATAATATATGGTACCGGAAGTGCTGCAGAAAGATAGAATTATAATAAAGGATAACCAGGTAGAAATTAAAAAATGCAATCAACTGGATCATAGTTACCTATCTAAGCATTTTGATGTAGGTAACCATCCAGAGACATACTGTAATTGCTCATTTCTACAGAATCTTTCTTCTATATATAGCTCATTCATTCTAGATTGAGGATGAAGATTAATCCAAATCAGAGCAAATAAACATAAAAAAATTAATGTGGGTGTCATCATGTAATAGAAGCGATGTAAATACGTGTTAATGGTGATTGTCAAGTCAACATTCACTAATATTGTCTTTTAGAGTACACTTACAAAGTCATATCCCAAAGGTGCTTTTTTCAGAAGGCAACTGGGTTTTCTTTGTTTTTCCTTGAAGACATTTTGCTTCTCATCCAAGAAGCTTCTTCAGTTCTGAAGCGAAGAACACTTCTGAACATTTCTGAATAGAACTGAAGAAGCTTCTTGGATGAGAAGCAAAATGTCTTCAGGAAAAAGCAAAGAAAGTCCAATTGCCTTTTGAAAAAAAAATCACCTGGGAATCTCCATAGACTCAAAAAGTCATAGCTGAAGTTAGAATTGATTGGGAACTTTTGAGGGCATGCCGGTCCCATTTCACAATGCTAATAGTTTTAATCTATTAGTTTTAATCTGTTATGTGTTTTATTATTTGTGTATACTGTATGTTAGACACTTAGAATTGTTTCATGTAACACAGGCAGCCATATAAATGTAAAAAAATAAAAATGTTTGTTCTGCTTGGATTGGATTTATGCTACTTTTGCACTTTTAATCACAAGAACCATAAAACTAATCCAAAACATTATCAGAAGGGGTAAATATGCCTATTCTTCTTGTTTACTCTGTAACATGTCAACCCCCACCACCCCTGTTCCTAGACTCAATCGTCATTTGTTGTCTCTGTTTATAGATTGAATCATCATTTGTACATTAGAACAACCACGGACTTCCGCTCCTTCCGTCTAAAATTAAAAACACATCTTTTCTGCTTGGCCGGCCTAGGGTAGTCTCTTTTATGGTTTAGGGGATTTTAGTAATTTAATTGGGGGATTTTAGCGCAGGGATAATTGTTTAATTTGCCTTTTATCTAATTATTTATGTATATTTATTGTATTTTTAACTTCCCTGTGCACCGCTCCGAGTCCCCTAGGGGAGAGGAAGCGGTCTATAAATTAAATGTATTATTATTATTATTAAAACACTGGTGCAAAAATTCAAGAATTTCTGTTGCTCTTTCTGATACTTAAGGGGAAAAAAATCTTCCATTGTCCAGTGCCACTGACAAACAAAGAGCCAGAATATGTATCAAAAATCAGTGATTCAACCATCTTATCTCCCATGAAATCTGACTCTTTCCTCTTGTGCATAGTAATCTTACCCAATGTTTTATGAATCACTATAAAATATAAAATAATCAATATTAAAACCACTGTGGGATGCGGTGGCTCAGTGGCTAAGATGCTGAGCTTGTTGATCAGAAAGGCCAGCAGTTTGGCCATTTGAATCCCTGGCACCGCATAATGGGGTGAGCTCCCGTTACTTGTTCCAGCTTCTGCCAACCTAGCAGTTCGAAAGCACATAAAAAATGCAACTAGAAAAAATAGGAACCCCCTTTGGTGGGAAGGTAACAGCGTTCCATGCGCCTTTGGTGTTTAGTCATGCCAGGCACATGGCCACAGAGATGTCTTCAGACTCTTTGGCTTTGAAATGGAGATGAACACCGTCCCCTAGAGTTGGGAACAACTAGCACATATGTGCAAGGGAAACCTTTACCATTATAAAATGACTCATATAACTGCTCTATAATTTCCTAAGGAATGAGCAAGTCTAGCTTCTCTTACTTATACCCTACCTTCATTCCCTGGTTATGTTAGGGGGGGGAAACAGCTCACTCACAGATTAAATCAACCATGAAAATCTGTTGTGAACTGCAAGTAGCCCAACTGGTTTTTGTTGTAGATTATAGTCCTAAAAAGGAATAGCTTCAGGGATCATCTGGATGTTGGCAACCTTCCCCAATTGCAATCACATGGGGCTATACTCTACACCTGGAAGCAAAGCATGAAGTAACTAGAAGGACCAGATTAATTCATGATGTTACCCGTGAGGGGTCCTTGATGTTATCCAGTTAAGCAGAACTACACAGTGGAACCTAAATAGATCCCCAGGTTACATTTATGTGATGCACTTAACCACAATTTATTGAATACACCACCACATCTAATTAGACTCACATGAAACACCAAGCCATAAATTGCTATTCAAATCATAGAAGTGTGTTCACACAATATGGTTGACCTATGAAAATCAAACTAAATTTTGATTTAGCATGCACTATGAATATAAACTTTCATTGGATGACTGTTGGTACATCAGAACAATGAGCTTGTACCAATTCAAAAGCAGTTCTGAACCTCTGTGATCAGTGGCAATAGAATTCAGTGGTGGAAGATTCATTTTGCAAGTATGCTTGCTGCTTCCACCTATTGACTCCTGGACTTCAACTCTTAATATACCTGAAAGGAGAAGCATTTTATCGCCTGCCTGCCTGCCTGCCTGCCTGCCTGCCTGCCTGCCTGCCTGCCTGCCTGCCTGCCTGCCTGCCTGCCTGCCTATGGAGATTCTCAGTCACCCTGAAGACCCATCTTTTTCGTACGGCCGGCCTGGTGTAGCTTTTAATCTGGTTTTATTGGGATTTTTATTGTGCATTTTAGAGCAGGCTTAGTATTTAATGTATTTTTAGCATAGGTATTTATATTGATGTTTTTATTATTGTTTTTTTATCATTGCCTGTTCACCACCCTGAGTCCCGTAAGGGAGAAAGGGCGGTATACAAATTCAAATACAATTACAAAAAATTACAATCCAGGTCATGGTTGTCCCAAAGAAGCCTTTTCAAGAGGCAACAGGACGTTCTGTTTTTTTCTTTGAAGATGTTTCGCTTGTCATCCACGAAACTTCTTCAGCTATGAAGAAGCTTCTTGAATGAAGAGCTGAAGAAGCTTCTTGGATGAGAAGCGAAATGTCTTCAACGAAAAACCAGAAAATCCAATTGCCTCTTGAAAAAACACCTTTGGGATGTTTGTCTGTCTGTCTGTCTGTCTGTCTGTCTATCTATCTATCTATCTTATCTCTTTCACCATCTCTCTCTCTCCTTCCCTTCCTCCATCTATCTACCAACCTACCTACCCCATCCATCCATCCATCTAGAACAACTTTGGGGAACCCAGATTTTAAATACAAAAAAGTCAAATAACACCCCAAACACTCCAAATGAAGAAAAAAAAATTGGGATACAAGAAAACCAACAGAGCTTGAGCATCTCCATATCTTAGTTCAATGCCTCGATTAAGGTTCTCCTAAAAGAGAGCAAGGTTGGGGCTTTTTGGACCTCAGGAGAGATGCTGTTCTAGAGAAAGTGCTGAAACTAGAGAAGATGTTTTTTTTTTCCCCTGGCTCTTATTAGATGACATTGCTTTGATGGATGGGACCTGAATGCTGATTCTGTTAGATCTTATAGCATGGACAGACACTAGGAGAGAAAGATGATTCCTCAAATAATGAGACTGTGTGTCATAAAGGGCTTTATAGTCTTCTATGGGTGATCCCCAGTACCTTGAATGTAATCAGGAGCCTACCTGTAATCCACACATAGCTGCCTTGTCATCATGTGCTGGACAAGATGAAGCTTTAAGAACAGCCTTCTTCAGAATACATTTGCAGTAATCTGAATGAGATGTAACTAAGGCATGAGTCGCCAAGTAGAGGCCCAGATCCAGGGTGCAAATGGGGCACAGGATGAATTTGTGCAGGGCCTTCCTGAGTGCAGCTGCTCCCCAAGGTGCCTTGATACTTTTATAACTTCACCTCATACAATCCCTTGGATTTATTTTTTTCATATATCTGATTTAAAAACAAGGAATAAGAGTTGCAAGGAATTAAAGAGCTGTGGTGAGAGACATCCACTACAGGTTGTCCACAAGGGGATATGAGGTCAACATGTTAAGATGGTGCCTAGATTAATTATCAGAGTCAGTGGTGGGATTCAAATTTTTTTACTACTGGTTCTGTGGACGTGGCTTGGTGGGCGTAGCTTGGTAGACATGGCAGGAGAAGGTAACAACAGAATCCCCATTTCCTCTCGATCAGCTGGGACTCAGGAGGGAGAGAATAGATGGGGGCAGGGCCAGTCAGAGGTGGTATTTACCGGTTCTCTGAACTATTCAAAAATTCTGCTACTGGTTCTCCAGAACTGGTCAGAACCTGCTACATACCACCTCTGATTAATTAATTTTGTTCTTGGTTGTCAACTTGAAAAGCTAGCAAGTTTGAAAATGATTACAGATCCTTTACAGTTTACTTGCAGGTAATCGATAGATCATTTATGATGATAGTTTGGAAATGTTTTTCATTTGCAAGTCACAAAAGGAGGAAACTTGTTTTACTCCCCAAACTGCTACTTTTGTTGGGTATAAGTTATCGAAGAGAGCAGGACCAATTCACTGTTGAACATGGTACCTTAATGGTCTTAGCATTGCTTTCTTGGCATGGCAATAGCTTGGCAAGAACAGTCATGCTGTAGGAAAAATAAACAATGGCAAGAGCAGCACTGACAGCATGCAAACAATAACATGAGTTGATCCTAAGCAGGATCATTTCAAATTCACTGAAATGAATGCTCTCATCCTGGCAACTGGGACTCCCTGAGTAGCAATTTAAGAGGTCCCTAAGCAATCACTATAAACCTCACAGCTGCAAAGCCAAGAGTTTGGTCCAGGCACTTAGCTGCACCAAAAAGAAACTTAAGAGTTTTGTGGGAAGTTAAAAAAAAAAAGTCACTGTAGAAGAGTTTGATTTAATTTCGCAAAGAATTAAATTAATCCCACCCACATAGTCATGGTGCAAGAACCACAAACCCCTATCAATAGTTCGGTTTAACTGGTAGCCTTCCAAGAAAAAGAAGTGGAGGAAAGAAATGAAGAAACTCCACTTGCCTTTTTTGATTTCTTTGCTGTAATCGTAATGCTTGTGGGCTTCAGGGATGAGCCAAACCGTGGGCTTCTGGTTGCTTGAAGTCATTCTTCTTGCAAACAACCAGTGATAATCATGTAAGGGTGTGGGGGGGGGGGGATTTTGCCTCTTGCACCTGTGCTCCATAAATATTCCTCAATGAGCTCATGTTCTTCAAAAGTAAATTGACAATACACTCTAAACTAGAGTTTCTAGTTTATGAGCCATAGTGGTGCAGTGGTTAGAGTGCAGTACTGCAGGCTACTTCTGCTGCCAGCCAGCTGCCTGCAATTTGACAGTTCAACTCAAAGTTGACTCAGCCTTCCATACTTCCAAGGTGGGTAAAAAGAGGACCCAAATTGTTGGGGGCAAAATGCTGATTCTGTAAACCGCTTAGAGAGGGCTGTAAAGCACCATGAAGTGGTATATAAGTGCTATAAGTGCATGAAGTGGTATATAAGTGCCGAGTCCCTGTGGGGAGAGGGAGCGGTTTTACAAATTAAATTTATTATTAATATTATTATTATTATTATTATTATTATTATTATTATTATTATTATTATTATTATTATTATTATTATTATTATTATTATTATTATTATTATTATTATTATTATTATTATTGCTATTCTCAACCTTAGCAACTTCCAGATTGTGTGGACCAGATTTCTCATCAATGACCATGTTGGCTGTAGAAATTACAGCTATAGATCAGTAGAACTTTCTAACAGCAAGAATAATGAACCAGTGGAATGGCTTGCCTTCAGAAGTTGTGGGTGCACCATCATTGGACCCTTTTAAGAAGAGACTGGGCAAACACTGGAATGGTATAGGGTCTCCTGCTTGTGAACTAGAAGACCTCCAAGGTCCCTTCCAACTCTGTTATTCTGTATAAGTTGTGGTATGCATTGGTGTCTGGATCCACATATTGAAAGATATCACAAATCTTTGTCATTGCTTTCTTCCTGCAAGGGATCAAAGGATGGTAGGCAGTTTTTGCAGAAAGCTGGCAAGGACTCTTTTGTACCAAAATGATAATTTTTTTAACCCAATGTGTCTTCCAGTGCCTGCCAAAATCACTGACAAGGAGAACGGACGTATGAAGCACATTTTGGGAACGGGGTAATGGTTTAAGCCAGCTGTTAGGGATGTACTAATTAGCTTTGGTCCAATCTGAATTTGAAAGTAGAATTAAAATGCTGAGTAGAATCAATGCATTTTTTGAATCAGTTTGGAAAACTGATCCAATCCAGTTTGAACCTTGGCTCCATCGGGACATCTACATTAATTCAGTTCAGACATTCGAATCATATCTGAAAAAAAATGCGTTTGCTGGCATTTGCGCAGATCTCAGACCTGGGTGTGATGTAGGTGTGAAATTCACTTACCTTCACTACTGGTTTGCAAATGTGAGCACACCTGTGATCACTTCACTCACATGTGCCACCTCTGTACATACGCAGGACCTTCCATGCATGCGCAGGGCGTCAAAAACAGGATGTGATGACATCCGGGCAGGTGGTGGGAGCCTCCCGCCGCTGTCACTATCGGTTTGCCCGAACCGGATAGAACTGGCTGAATTGCACCACTGGTTTGATTCTAAATAACTTTGGAGACACACGTTTTGTTTGAAGATTCAAATCAGAAATGTGATTGAGTCATCAAATTGCTTTTGTATCACATTTCCTAATAAAATATTTGTACCACCCTTCAAGGAAAATCATCTCTGGGAACACATCAATACCAAGCTGGGATTGAAGACTTCTAAGATTTTGGGCTTGTGCCGGAGCCCATTCTCAGGGTTGAGGATGGGCTCCAGCCTGAGTCTGAAAGCTTGGAAGCTTTCTGGTCCCAGTGACTGATTCAGCTTGGATCCTTCAACATTATCCTGGGACATGTGTACAGGGAGTCCTCTATGTACAACAGTTCATTTAGTGACCAAGGTTACAGTGGCATGGAAAAAAAGGAACTTGTGGTTATTTTTCATGCTTACGGTGGCATGAAAGAGAGCTGAGATGACGCAGTGGTTAGAGTGCAGTACTGCAGGCTACTTCCGCTGACTGCTAGCTGCAGTTTAGGAATTCAAATCTCACCAGGCTCAAGGTTGACTCAGCCTTCCATCCTTCAGAGGTGGGCAAAATGAGGACCCAGATTATTGGGGCCAATATACTAACTCTGTAAACCGCTTAGAGAGGACTATAAAAGCACTATGAAGCGGTATATAAGTCTAAGTGCTAAGTGCTATTATGACTCTATGCCAGGGGTCTCCAACCTTTGCAACTTTAAGTCTGAAGGACTTCAGCTCCCAGAATTCTCCAGCCAGCAAAGCTGGCTGGAGAATTCTGGGAGGTGAAGTCCTTCAGACTTAAAGTTGCAAAGGTTGGAGACCCCTGCTCTATGCTATCATGGTCATGTGATCAAAATTCAGATGTTTGGCCCTTGATTCATATTTATGACGGCTGCAGTGTCTTGTCATGTGACCAGCTTTTGCAACCTTCTGAATGGGGAAAAGCCACATTCACTTAACAACTGTCTTACTAACAGCTGCAGTGATTCACTTAACAACCGTGGCAGAAAGGTCATAAAAATGGGGCAAAACTCACTTAACAACTGCCCCACTTAGCAACAGAAATTTGGGGCTCCATTGTGGTCATAAGTTGAGGACTACCTGTATTCATGCGTGAGATCAATGATTTGGGTATTTTTTGGGAAGCATTCTGCCTCCAGATGAAGACCCACAGGTTTGTTGTAAATGCAAATCCTTAAATTTATTTACAGCTAATTGAGGTCATTAGTTTGAATTCAGGACCGATGTTGTAATTCTAATGTGATCCGTGTCTTCCGTGTTTGTAAGATCTTTCAGCTTTGATTGACCTTTAGCAGGCAAGAGTGCCAAGACAATGGAAAAACAAATATTGGGAAGATACACCTCCCTCCTCTTCCATGGAGGTCAGACTCAAGGAGCTTCTGGAAAAAAAATAAAACACATGAGCCCTTTGTTACTGACTGATTGCATAAAGTAGGAATCTCCAACCCGAAGTATAACAGAAGGGTGTTTTTTTCACTCTGTTTTGATATTTTCATAGTGGTTAGAATGAAAAAGCTGCTCTGCAATATTTAATTTTACAGCTAATGAAAAGCTCAGTATAGGCTACATGATAAATGTCTACAGAAGCTCACCTCTTGTGTCGTAATTATTGAAACGGATGCTAAATTTAAACTTAGTAGACCTTTTCAAGGTCATTAGGATATATAAAAGTAAAAGGTAAAGGTTCCCCCTCGCATATATGTACTAGTCGTTCCCTACTCTAGGGGGCGGTGCTCATCTCCAATTCAAAGCCAAAGAGCCAGCACTGTCTGAAGACGTCTCGGTAGTCATGTGGCCAGCATGACTCAACACCAAAGGTGCATGGAACACTGTTACTTTCCCACCAAAGGTGGTTCCTGTTTTTCTACTTGCATTTTATATGCTTTTGAGCCGCTAGGTTGGCAGAAGCTGGTACAAGTAATACTCACTCTGTTACGCGGCACTAGGGATTCAAACACTGAACTGCTGACCCTTCAGATTGACAAGCTCAGTGTCTTAGCCACTGAGCCACTGCATCCCTCATTAGGATATTGTATATACCACACCACAATTCTTGGCATCAGAGAAACACAAGACTTTATTATTATTTTTTAATCAATGGGATACTTTTCTACATGAAATATACCAAAGTATCTCTACTTGCATCTTTAGATTTCAGTATCATGTCTACAAATCTGCATTTTGGGACAGACAGTATTTAGGAAAGGTTTATTAGCTTATCAGAGGTCTTACATTCAACTCCTGGTATCTTTAGTAAAACCTTTATTGATAGTTAGACATGGGGAAAAATCTTTCCCTGATATCAGGACTCTGCTGCTTATGAAGAACAGATTAAAATTAGTCTAAAGTTCTCGGAACAAGAAAACTTAGTATTCTTATCCCAACCCTTAAACTTGGGGTATCCTCAACATTCACAGTCTGTATGGCTCTTTTCTTTGAGAAAACCTGTTGGAAGAATCCAACAAATGAAGTGATTTTTATAGAATATTTTAATGGAAAGTAAAATGCAGGTAGTGCTCAACTTACAAAAGTTCATTTAAAGGACTGATAACCATTTTTCACACTTGACGGTTGCAGCATCCCATGGTCACAAGATCATGGGATGGGTCCTTTTGGAGAAGGGCGGGGTATAAATTTAATAAAATAAAAATCAAACTGCAGACTTAGCAACTGGCTCATATTTATGATGGTTGCAGTGTCCAGCGGTCATGTGATCATCTTTTGTGACCATCTGACAAGCAAATTGGACAGCCAGATTCACTTAACAACTATGTCAACACAATGTAAAAAAAGATGTGGAGACTCTAGAAAGAGTGCAGAGAAGAGCAACAAAGATGATTAGGGAACTGGAGGCTAAAACACATGAAGAACGGTTGCAGGAACTGGGTATGTCTAGTTTAATGAAAAGAAGGACTAGGGGAGACATGATAGCAGTCTTCCAATATCTCAGGAGCTGCCACAAAGAAGAAGGCCAGTCACTCTCTCTCAACCCAATTCACCTCACAGAATTGCTGGTGTGGGGGAAATAGGAGAGAGGAATATGAGATATGTTAGCTGCCTTGAGTTATTTATCAAATAAGAAAGGTGGAGAAAGAAAAGGAAGGAGAGTTCCTTTATGAAGAACAGTTGCAGGAACTGGGTATGTCTAGTTTGATTAAAAGAAGGACCACAGGTGGCATGATAGCAGTGTTCCAATATCTCAGGGGCTGCCACAAAGAAGAGGGAGTCAAGCTATTCTCCAAGGCACCTGAGGGTAAAACAAGAAATAATGGGTGGAAACTAATCAAGGAGAGAAGCAACTTAGAACTGAGGAGAAATTTCCTGACAGTTAGAACAATTAATCAGTGGAACAACTTGCCTCCAGAAGTTGTGAATGCCCCAACACTGGAAGTCTTTAAGTAGAGATTGGATAACTATTTGTCTGAAGTGGCGTAGGGTTTCCTGCCTAAGCAGGGGGTTGGACTAGAAGACCTCCAAGGTCCCTTCCAACTCTGTTATTCTATGAGAGGAGAGGATGTTGAATTCCTAGAATTTCTTTCATTAAAACCTCCTTGTTGACATCTCCATCTTTGATTCAAAGCAACATGTGTCGTAATGCCAGTGGCATGTTGCTGCAAAACCAATCTGGCAAAAAATAAGTCCAGGAGATGAAGTTTTATTTCTGATACATTGCATCAGATGTGTCTGTTTTAATGGTTATGCTGAAGCCATTTGTAAGGTATTCATCTATCACTCCAGCTATTACAGTGAAAGGCATGTCTGGGCCCGAGTGATAGATGTGCTGCTATCATTAACCGTAAGGTACACTTACCGCAAAGAAGTTGTTGGGAAACAAAGAGATTTGTCAATTTTGCCACTGAAGGGAGACAGTAAACTAGGTCTTTGAAACTTTCTTGTACCACACAGAGAAACAACCAGGAAAGGTCTGTCGGTATTGCAGGGGAAAGTGTACTGTGAATGTCATGTGTCCGTTGTGTTGCACCATGCCCTTTATGGTGGAGATTTTAAAAAACTAAAATAAAATGTATCTGTCACGCAATTCCATTTATATCTCTCTGCATTGAATCCCCACTTCTGATTCTCCTGAACGTTCAGATGCTCCAAAATTGAACCAGGATGAACTCCAAAGGACAATCCCGGTTTGGAAAAGCATCAGGCCTTGCAGTTGACACAAAATGATAGAATGGGAGAGATGGATTTGGAATCTAACCGATTCAAGGAAAAAAGGTGAGGCCAGGAAGATGTCTCTTCATGTCACTTTTCTTCATTGAAGCAGAAAGCTCCAAATGTCACTGCTTTTTTCCCCTTCTATAAATAGGACTGCATAGAACCTCTACTCATAGTTGCCTATTAGAATAGAATAACAGAGTCGGAAGGGACCTTGGAGGTCTTCTAGTCCAACCCTCTGCTGAGGCAGGAAACCCTACGCCACTTCAGACAAATGGTTATCTAAACTTTTATATTATACTAGCTGATAACCCAGCGCTGCCCAAGTATTAATTTATCCCTCCTTCCATGAACATCGCCACCATTTCTAATGTTGGATTTTCCCCCTTACCGGAGCGAGCCCTCTTGTGGAGTACTGTGAAGCCATTACCATGGCAACTCCACAGCGCTGTACAGTAGAAGCCATTTCAAGGCAGTATGGTAGAAGCCGTTTTAAGGCACAACAGGCTCTTAAGAGAGCATACACCCCGAGGGGTGTTTGGGGTGTCTTAACCCCACAGTATTTGTTTCCAGGCAATAAGCCTTCTTCAGCTGGCCATACTCCTTCTACTGGGATTTGAACCGGCGCTATATTTTCAGCCCTTAAAAATCTAACACATATCTAAAAAAAAAATTTCACACAGCAGTAATCTAGTTGGTTCTCTGTCTGGATGATCTCTAGGTTGAGTCGAAGGGCAGAGAGGGATGACGTTAAATCTCCTCCCCTTAAAGGGATCTTGAACAGGAGCTGTGAAAATATTCTCTCATTAAGAGTCCTGTAAATTGGCTGATGTATCAGGGATACCGGATAGCTCAAGGCATAGAAAGGCTTGCCTCATATGCTGGAGAGCGCCGGTTCAAATCCCAGTAGAAGGAGTATGGCCAGCTGAAGAAGGCTAATAAGCCTGAAATGGATCCATCCTGGTCTCTTTATTTTCAGCCCTTAAAAATCTAACACATATCTAAAAAAAAAAAATTTCACACAGCAGTAATCTAATTGGTTCTCTGCCTGGATGATCTCTAGGTTGAGTCGAAGGGCAGAGAGGGATGATGTTAAATCTCCTCCCCTTAAAGGGACCTTGAACAGGAGCTGTGAAAATATTCTCTCATAGATATAGATATAGATATAGATTTGTGTTAGGTTTTTAAGGGCTGATTAATAAATAAATTGTAAGAGACCAGGATGGATCCATTTCGGGCTTATTAGCCCTCTTCAGCTGGCCATACTCCTTCTACTGGGATTTGAATCCCAGTAGAAGGAGTATGGCCAGCTGAAGAGGGCTAATAAGCCCGAAATGGATCCATCCTGGTCTCTTACAATTTATTTATTAATCAGCCCTTAAAAACCTAACACATATCTAAAAAATTCACACAACAGTAATCTCATGGCTCTCTGCCCAGATGGTCTCTGGGTTGAGCCGAAAGGCAGAGAAGGAAGACAGTTTGTCTGTTCGGGGGCCCTGCCTTAAAGGGCCCCCGAACAGGAATTGTGAAATATTCTCTCATAGATATAGATATAGATATCTTATATTATATATTACAGTATATCTTTTTGTTATAGTATATATTATATTGTATTCACACACATCACATGCCAAGCATGGAATATGAAGGAGAGTTTTGCTCAAAGCACAATAGCCAAAGCTAATTATGGAATCAAGTTGATGTAGTGGTTAAAAGTGCCAGACAAGGATAGAGATCCCAATGAGAAACACGTGGTATTTGTCAGCCTTCCAATATCCTGCCTTTTTTTTTTTAAAAAAAGATGATCTTTATTTTCTTTACAAAATAAATAACCAATAGGAAACGTCATGCTTCAAAGCATACTGCTAGCCTTTCGCACTACCATTATTTTTAATCTGAACCCTGTATGAACATGATAGGCATTTTTACAAAAGAGCTTTGTGTAGGAATGTGCTCCTCTGCCCAATAATAAGTTATGTTGCAAAAATGCCCTCAGTCTTTCGAATCTTCCAACCTACCCCAAAAGCTTAGACGCTTCTAGAATAGGACTGTTGAGACCACTTAGCCACGAAACTCACCTGATGTCGGTCACTGCATTGAAGTTAATATCCCAGGATGGCTGTGATGATCAAAATGAGGAGTGGGAGGCACTATGTACACTTCAAAGGGATGCTTGGATGTGAGCAGACCAGATTTGACCACACAGTGCATTGTTTTCTTGAACGAGCCACAGTGAAATGATGAATGAGCCCATGATGCTAAAAATGGTAAGGACCATAATGTAAAAAGCGGAGGGAACATTTTAAACAATGGAGGAAATAATTACAAATCATAATATTCAACTTTCTTTTAAATGGCAAGATGATCAAAGGCCTGGAGACAAAAACATATGACGAATGGTTGCAAGATTTGGGTTTCACTAGAGTCTAGAGAAAAGAAGAATTAAGGGTGACATGATAGCAGTATTCCAAATTTGAGGGGCTGCCACAAAGAAGAGGAGGTCAAATTATTCTGAAAGGCAGGACAAGAAACAATGGATGGAGACAAATCAAAGAGAGAAGCAACCTGGAATTAAGGAGAAACTTCCTAACAGTGAGGACAATTAACCAGTGGAACAGCTTGCCTTCAGAAGTTGTTAGTGCTTCATAACTGGAGATCTTTAAGAAGAGACTGGATAGCCATTTGTCTGAAATGGTATAGGGTCTCCTGAGAGAGCAGGGGGCTGGACTAGAAGACCTCAAACATTCCTTCCAGCTCTAGTCTATTCTATCTCAGCTTCAGATGTGCACTTACAGTAGAGTTGCAATTTGATCACGTAGGTAAAATTTCAAAGCTTTTGGTATCACCTGATTAAGTAAACTTGCTCTGGCTTTCTTAAGATTCTGAGAGAAGAGGAATACAGACGATCCTTGACTTACAATCAAAACCGAGGCCAAGATTTCTGTTGCTAAGTGGGACAGTTAAGTGAAATTTGCCCCATTTTATGACTTTCCTTGCCACAGTTGTTAAATTAGTATCATGGCTGTAAAGTGAATCTGGCTTCCCCATTCAGTTTGCTTGTCAAAAGGTCACAAAAGGGGATCACATCAGTGGTGGTTTCTGGGCGGTATGGCCCAGTATGGGTGTACCGGTGGTAGCTGCGAGCAGCGGCTACCATACCGGAATGGTAGGCCATTTGGGCCACCCACCTGCCCACATTCCTTACCATTTTTTGAGGCAAATGGGCCAATTGCACACAGGGGCGCACAGTGTACGGGGCTTGCGCAGCCTCCGCCAAACAGCTGAGTGTCTCTGGGCGGTGGTGTGTGCATGTGTTGCAGCATGCATGGCTGCCGAGGACACCCGGCCCCATCGCAGCATATCGGTTGTGACAGGATCCGGAACCCACTTCTGGATCACATGACCTCGGGACAGTGCAACTTTCACAAGTATGAGTTAGTGGCCAAGAGTCTGAATTTTTATCACATGACCACAGGGATGTTGCAATGGTCATAAGTGTGAAAATGGTCGTAAATCTCTTTATTCAGTGCCATGTTCACACTTATGACCGTTACAGCATCCCCATGGTCCTGTGATCAAAATTCAGTGCTGCTGTAGCTTTGAATGATTCCTAAATGAACTATTGAGGGCTACCTGCAACGACATGTTTATTACTGACTCAGTTGCCTTTTGCTTAATAAATCACCAGTGCTGTGCCTCCAACTCCGCTCAGTTTTTCAAGGGCTTTCTCAGGCAAGATCATTGTACTGATCTCTGTCCCGTTATCAACCTGGAAAGCATCGATGTTGCTCCCAGTAACTCTTAAGCAAGAGGGTTTTGATATAGGAACTTCTCACCCCTTTGTTTTCTTAGGACGACCCGGCTTCAAAGATGTTGTAGAGTCATCAGGATTGAGATGGGGAACCAGAAGCCTTTCAAATGTTACAGAATTATTCGTGCCACCGTCATCGTTAGCACAGATGGCAGAAGCTCCAATAACTCTTGGAGGGCCACGAGAGTCTCACCCCTGCATTTGTCTGCTGGATTAGGAAAGGGGACACCTAGGTACAGTATCTGATCAGCTTTATATCTCTTCTGCATAATCTTGTGCCAGAAACACCCTTGACCTCCTACCTTTATTGTCTGGATACCATCGTAGTAGGGTGAATGACTGATATTGTCAGGTTTGGAAGCCACCTTTTAGCCACATATTCAACGGTGGGAAACTGGGAGGGGGGGGATTGTATGGCACATGGGACCTTTGTAGTTAAAATAACATTCCTTCTTAGAGAGTCAAGGTCATCTTACCCTGGCACCTGGAAGGGCATCACTGGGAGGAAACGCCTTTTGGGACAGTGACTAATTGGACCAAGTGATGGACATTTGGGTACTGGGCAGGGACTTGAACTTTCACTTGGATGGGGTAAACCTGAAAGCTTTCAGATTTGGGTTTCCCCAGATGTGCCAACATGGCTCTTCTAATAAATTGGAATTTTGAGCAATCTCTAGCCTCGGACTCTTATTTTATTGAGGATGCTATTTGGAACCCCGACAGATATAATATTGGAGGAAAAGTAGAATTAAACCATCATGAATTAAAGGCCATTAGTGGACCTCTTGTTCATGCTTTACTACTGAATCAAGTTTAGCAATCACCAATTGGAAGAATATGACCATCCCTGGAGCTACTTTCACTGTTGCCACCATTTCTTTCTTGCCCATAGCAGCAGTTGGGTTTTACATGCAATATGTCAAGACCGTTATAATGAAAATACAATGGTAACTTACCATTCAGAATGTATGTTATACAGCTGACAGACTGGACTCTGTGAAAAAACAACCCCTAAACTTCTTTGCTTTCTACTACTCAGTTGAAAAATTAAACTGGAGCAGTTAAATATTCTGTTGATATCCCCAATTAATATTTTGGAAATCAACTCATATGTATTTAGGCATTTCACTCTAAAATCTGACATTCTAGTCTGTGAAGCAGGCAATAATAGCTTTTGCAGTCTCTGGGTCTCCCTTTTTTATTGGGGTGTGTATATGTGTTAAAAAAGCACATGGCGACATGTGTATCTTTTAAGCATGAAGATACTAGGTGCAGCATATGAAAAAATGGAGTTGGCGCAACCGTTTTTGAATTTCTGCTGCCTAGATTCTTTCTAAAACGAATAAAAAACTTGGAGGGAAATCAGTGATAAATTAAAATATTTGTATTTAATAGTAAATGGTTTGGGAGATGAAGAAAATAATGCTTTGTTCACTGACAGACCTTAGGTTTGCATGGAAAGCATCCCATGTTTGGTTCCCAGTACAGTAAGGTTTATTAAGATGTCTCAATTAAAACCTATTGGAATTGACAGCAACTGTGCAAGTCAGCATTTCTCAACCTTTGCCATTTGAAGATGCGTGAACTTCAACTCCCAGAATTTCCCAGCCAACAAGAATTCTGTGCATCTCCAAGTTGCCGAGGCTGACAAACACGGGTTCGAGTGGAAAACAGTTTTGACTTTGTAAAAGGTAATTTTGAGGAGAGAGAATTTTAATTCTGGTGTAATATGGAGGCATGAAATAAACCATTCACAAGACAGTCAATGCACTTTCTTTCTCTTGTATATCCAACACTTTCTGGAATGTTTTTTTCTCAGTTTTAAATACTGTCTGCTGTGGATTTATAGGATGCAAATATCCCATATAAATGTAATTCAAATATAAAGAATGTGCATGTGCTGTATATTCTATCCATCCTGGAAGATATAACATCATCCAACAACTAGGAAGACAGGATAATGTGGGAAGAAGGCATTAATTCTTTAATCTGACTTATTAATGACACATTATTGAACCCAATTCTTTCTATACCTTCATGCAAAAAAATTTTTTTTATTTTATTCAAACAACAACCTTGCAAAGTAGTCTAGCCTGAGTATTGCAACAATCTAACGTAGTAAAAGAAATTTTTTTACCCAGCTCCATCCTCTCATCAACACAGAGCATAAACTTCAACTGATTAATTGGTGGTGGAGATCAATTTCAAGAGAGGTAGAGAAGTGCTAATCACCAGGTCTGATTAGAAGTGCACAAGCTTTAAGTGGTTTTACTAATGGTCTAATGGAAAAAGAGTGAGAGAATGAAAAAAAATGTAATATTTAAGATTGCTTCTCCTTTCAAGCAAAAATGGGGAAACTTTTTATTTATGAAAATTGCAAGTTATTTTGCATTCTTTGCAACACACTAAAAGAGACATAATAAAGTTTGGTGATATGCAGATTTAATGAAATTTCATTGGTGCCATGAATTGATTGATGAGGTAGAAAGCAGAGGGTTAAGTGGCTGAAGGCTCCTCGAAAATACATGCATAATGCAGTTCTGGGAGCCTCCAGTTATCACAAATAAAACCATTCCAGCAGCAAATGTCGCTTCCTCTTACACAGAAGAGGTCAGAGACAACGGATGAACGGATGCTTCTCTGCCTCCTTCTTAAGAAACACCTTACTTGTGCTTTGCAAATACGATGTCCACTTTAAGAAGGATTTAGAGAAATGGGACCAAGTGCAAAGAAGAGCAACATGAATGATCAGGGGACTAGAAACAAGATCCTGTGACATGACATTGAAAAACACTGCAGCTGTTTAGCCTCAAGTAAAAGTTGAGAAGGGATGAAGCAGATCCGTTGTTACATCCTCAGACCCCCATAGCTTCAACCTTAAATGGTCTACCATGGACATTACCCCATTCCTAAGAGGTCCCTAAAGTTGGAGTGCATAGGTACACCAGTGTGCCTACCATCCCTAACATACCGCCCTCATTTATTCATCCCCTTTGTTCATGTGTTATACCTGCTTGTTTAGACTTATATCTGTTATCTTGTACATGTTTGACTAAATAAATAAACAAACAAGCAAACAAATAAATAAATAAATCTCTTCAAACACTGGAAACATGCAGTGTGTCTCAACCGTTTGGTTGAAATTGCTCAAGGCGTTCCAGAGTTATGCTGGCACAAACACACACACACACACACACACACACACACACACACACACACATTTTTATATATAGATATAGATGTAAGAGATTAGATTAGCCTTTATATTATATATTATAATATATGGTATTCACGCACATCGCATGCTAGTTTATACTTATACCTATTATCTTGCACATGTTTGACAAAATAAATTAATAAATATGGTAGATAAGAACATAAGAACAGGCCACAGCCCATCCAGTCCAGCATTCTGTCTCACACAGTGGCTCACCATTTGCTTCAGGGTATTCCCAAGCAGATGTCTTCACCTGCTTATGATCTCTTCAAACACTGGAAACCTACAGTGTGTCTCAGCCTGAGTAGCTTGAAGATGTGTGGACCTCAAGTCCCAGAATTCCATTGAATTCTCACAGTGGCTGGGGAAGTCCGGGGGCTGAAGTCCACACCTCTTCCAGTGGCCAAGATTGAGCAGCCCTACTTGAAAGGATGTGGCACAGAGAACAAAAAGTCAAAGCCTGATGCTCCGCTGCAAGAATAATGGGCTTGCATTGCAGAAGAGACTTCAAGTGAGCCTTAGGAAAAAGGGAAAGAAAGTCAAGTCCTGGCAATAGGAGAACCAACGGCAGCGATGGACTCCTCTTTGGATGTGTTTGCCAGGGGTGTTTTAATTTGGGTTCCTGCACTTAATGGGTCCTTCCAACTCGAAGATTTTGTGTTCCCTCCAGTGGTGGGGTGAGCCACGCTTTATCTTTAACAGCATTCCTCCACCTGCAGTTTCCCCCAACGTGGCTTACGCTCTGTCTTGGATTGCCTATCTATCTATCCCATCGTCCCCAGCCTAGGGACCCATGGGCCAATCCTGTCTGGAGGTCTCTGAGAGAGCTGGAGGTAAAATGCACGCGAGAACCCCAGGTTAGTAAAAGCTTTACCCACCCCGGTCTCCTTATTCAGCCAACGGTTTACACACCGTCTCACATTTCCCCCCTACGAAGAACGAGAAAAAGCCTAAGGATCCCAAGAAGAGATTTCTCCACTGGATTCTTCCAGATGAAGGGAAGACAGCAGCTTTGGCACGGCTTCTTATTCCCCCCCCTCCCCTCCCCTCAGCTTCTGCCGCGTCTTTCCCAAAGATACACCTCCGAAATCATTGCGTCAGAATTGAGCTGAGTGAGCGGCCGCGTTTGCGTCGCTTGGGGAGGAAGCAGAAAACAACACGAGTGCAAACACCCACACAGGCACGCAACACACACGCGCAGAGACCAAACAAACACCAACTCGGCTCTGGGGCTCCCTCAAATACACCTCCGTCCGGGGGAAGAGTCCGTGCACTCCGGCTTACACACTTCACGCTTGCCACCCACCCCCCACCCCCTCCGTTTCGGCGCAGAGAACTCCGCCAGGCGCCGCTCCTTCCGAAGAGGGAGGGACGTGCTTGTTACACCGTCCGCGCTCTCGGCGCTTCGGGATCTTCTTTCATCCTTATCTCCGACTTTCAGACCCTGCGCTCTTAGCCTTTGGGGAAGCGTCCTTTTCTCCGACGCTTCGAGCTCTTAGTAGCGCTACTGTGGCTACTCTCGCGGTTTAAGTTTCTAACTTTCCTCAAGAATTGCGTTCACACGACGCGCGGTCACTCGGCTACGTGAGCGCAAGGTCAGCTGGAGAAGCAGCATTACTCTTTGGGTAGGATTTGGGCGGTTGGCCTGCCTTGCGCGAACTCAACCTGTTGGGTCAGTCCATCTGGGCTTCGGTTTGACTGAGGAAACTCCGAAAATGGACTAACTTGGTAACCTAAGGAAGTATTTTGGGTGAAGGCTGTCCTTGTGAGCTGAGGGTTTGTAAACAGGGGCACAAAAACCCGCCCATAGAGATAACACACTGTTTAAGTAATTGAGGTTTTTTTATGTTTAATAAAAAATTTAAAACTTGAAAACAACAACAACCACCTGTCCGTAGATTCTGGTGTGCATTTTGGACATGAAGTTCAAATCCAAATGGCATTTTCATTCATTCATTCATTCATTCATTCATTCATTCATTCATTCATTCATTCATTCATTCTGTCTGTCTGTCTGTCTGTCTGTCTGTCTGTCTGTCTGTGTCTGTCTGTCTGTCTGTCTCTCTCCTCCTTCACCCTCTCCCTCCCTTTTTTTTTTTAATTTATCAAATTTATATCCCACACCTATCTCCGGATTGGACTCAGGGCAAGTCCTCCCCCCCTCACACACACACACCTCTTGGCAAAATAATAAATATAAAATAAAATGAATTCCCAAGAGTCATGATGGGGCAGTGAAAAGTATTGAACTAAGGTCAAGAAGAGACATGCTGAAATATTCATCCAGTCACAAAGCCCACTGGGTGGCCTGTGTTCAATCCCTGTCTCTACGTCTGACCTGCTTTGGGGAGAGGGTGTTGTTGGGAGATATTAGGCAACATGCACATCCTTTGGTCTTTTGGAGAAAAAGTAGGGTACAAATGTAATAAATCACACTACCTCTTCAATTTCTAAATTCCTTAGCTAGCCTGGTATAGCTATCTGGTATACCTGGTATAGGAGGTGCATCCTATTGTTCAACACAAGGACATATGCGGAGGGTAAATAGGAGTGCAGCACAATAATTTCAAGAGTTCTTTTTTATCCAAACATAGACCTGCTACATCTCACTTACAAAGATCCAGATGGCCACTAGATGGTAGCAAAGTGTTGGTGCGATCTGTGTCTCTTTGCTTCCCTCTAGTGATTACTTTAGGTCTTTGCAGACTAGATATAGTAGTCTGCAATATTCACATTCCATTCCAGGAGACACGAGACTGTTCCCCATAGATCGACCCATTTCTGACTGGTGAACCACATAGGTTCATCTCATGCTGCATAAAATATGCAACCCTCAGTGTGGACATTTCAGCAATTATAGATTCATCTGCCTTTTGTGGGAGATTATGCCTCCCAAGCACACCACAACTCCTATATAAGAGGCTAGAGCTTTTGTAATAAGCAGCTGGGTTTACCATTTCCTGACCTGAGTTGGTCTGTTAATGCAAAGGAAAGGATCCTAAACCAATACACACTTACACATTCCTCTCCTCTGGCTATTTTTTGAAGAAGTTTTGGAAAAACAAGAATTATTCTGAAGGATTTCCCATAGACTTTAGGATGGGAGAAAGTCTGTCCGTGGCTCTTGTTATTGAGGAGAAGAAAGTACATACCACTTGTTTCATATGGTCTCCTCAATTCCCCAGCTTCAAGCCTAATGAAGATATTTGAAACCCCCCTATCCCAAGAAGTTTATACCGTTCTTTCAAGACAAAAAACAAAACAAAAACAAAAACCCATCACCTACAAATCAAAACAAACAACCCAGACACTTTTTATATAAAGTTTGTGTGCCTCTATTAATTGTAAAAATCTCATTTCATCATTTAGCTTCTGCTTCAAAGATGCTGAGATGGAGATTAAAAGCAGCTGGCATCGTAGTTCTGTTGGCTTGCATTGCTATCCATGCATACAGCATCCCTGTGAGGTAGGAGAGGTACAAGGATAGTAACTAGCTCAAGGTCACGCAGTCATCTCCATGGCTGTGCAGGTATTTGAACAGGGCCTTCTGCATCATCCTCCAATGATTGAACCATTACGCCATCCTGGATTTCATTATGCTGTCTTTTGTATGAGGGGGGAAAGCTCAGGATTTCTAACAGTAGAGCAAATCCAACTAGATGTGTTCAAGACCCCCTGGGCTGTCATTCTCTCAATCTATAGGTATCTCTAAGGTTACAGGTTCAGAAAACATCAAGTTAGGCAAGGTTGCTTAAAGGCCCCATCCTACCTAATTCATTCACTTCTACAGTTATATAACTGCAGAGTGTCCCAGCTGATAAAACTGATGTGGCATTAAAGGGCTATATGTTCTCCAGAATTCAACCCTCTTTCTACAAATACACAACATACAACTTATCTTACGCCTTTTATTGTTACATGCACCTAAAACTCCCAGCCCCTTCAACAATAGCTTTTTTCTCTTGTGATTGCTAACCTTCTGGTCAGAGCAAATGATTGGTCTCATGAGCTTTTGGTGAGTGAAGTTGTGATGGTGAAATAACTATACCCATCCTCTGCTCTACAGGGGGCTTTTCTTCCCATCCTTCCCTCTTCCCATTTGCTTAGCAATGTTCTCTCTCCAAACGTCCCCAAAGTTATTAGGCGTTGGAAACCTGGAACATTACTCAATAGCTTCCTGCCTTGCTTTATCATCTTTCTTAACTTAATGTACCGCAACTCACGCCATCCCAGCTGTGATCTGGAAGGGCAGCAGATTGGGGTAGGCTGCTCTGCATTCATAGTTCTTCATTGATACTTCCATCTGGTTGGCCATGCATGAGGATCGCACCCCTTCTCCTCCTCCTCCTCCTTCTCTTAATATGCACTGCAACCTAGGTAAGAAATCCATTCCGACTGCCTGCTCTCCTCTGGTGGAGTACAGCCAGCCGCCAGCCAGATAAAGTGGGTAAGCAACTCGGGGTAAGCTTTTGGGAATATTCAGATGCCCGCCTGGGAGACCCCCGTGTCCCTTGTTTCGACAGGTTGGGAGGTCGCCGCCCCCCTCCAAGAGAGAATCGGTGCGCCTTATTGCTCCTTGTAGACTTTTCCCTCCCTTCTCCACCACCAAACGACCCTCTCCTTCCTCCTTACCTTCTCCGAGCGGAGAGGCCGGGGACTTCTGCGCGCTTGCTCCTTCAGCTGGGCTCTGTCCTGTGCACCGGGAAACTTTGGGGTCCGTCAGCGGCGCCCATGGCAGCGCCTGCACGGCTCCCCCCCCCCCCCTCCCTTGCCCGGGGCTAGCGGAGTGGCGGGCGCTCCGGAGGGCGGATCAGCACCACGAGGGAGCGGACAGCGCTCCTCGGCAGCTGGCGGGCAAGAGTAGCCTTTCCGCAGCCTGGTGCTGTCGCCGCCACTGCGGCGCCGGACTGCGCGCTGCTGAGCGAGGGAACCGAGTGGCGTGAGGTCTCCCTCTGCTCGCCACCCACGGAGAGCGGCGGGTGAGTGCCGGGACCACGAGAGGAGGGACGAGGCGCCGAGGGGTGGAGAGAGAGAGGAGAGAGAGGAGAGAGAGAGAGAGGGGGCGGAGGGGGAGGGGAGGGTCGCGGGGGGGGGGGGAAGAGGGGAGGACAGGCGAGAACCGGCGCGCTCTCCCCCCTCCCCTCCTTCGCCTTCGGTTTACTCCCCCGCTATCTCTTGATTAAAAGGGTTTCCTCGTGCGCCTTTGGAACCGACGTTGAATCCAGAAAAATCGGTTTGTTTATTGGTGTTAAAAAAAAGAAAGAAAGAAAGAGGCGAGTTCTGAAGGCGGGAAGAGAGCGACTTTCTTCCCTTTTAGGTAAAGCCCGGGCAACGCAGTCTGCTTGAGAAGGGGGAAATGGGAACGCCTCTGCAAAGGGGCGAAACTGGCCAGGCCTGGCTAGATTTTCGGAAGGGGTGCCCTTTGAAAGAACGGCTGTGGACGCCTCAAGAAGAACTGGGCTTTTGAGTTTGTGGCAAGGTTTCCATTGGGACTGATGATGGCCTCTCCGTAGAGACACCGCTTCCTTTTTCATGCTTTCTGGGTCCATGAAGTCATCAAGAATTGAGCTAGACCTGAAAGAGACTTTTAGTCCATCCATGTGTCCATCCTTACTTTGGTCCAGATGCAACCCAGATTAGCCTCTGGTCCTAGGATATGTTAGAGCCAGGGTTGTAACAGGTGGACCAAGTCTTGTAATTTCAGTGCTGGGTCAGCCTAACACGTAGCATGGCCTGAGAGGAAGGAGAAAAGGAGCACACTTTGTCCCCTCTGCCCAAGTTCACAAGTTGACCATAAGGTAGTAATAATTTAATCTTTTTTTTAAACAAAGGGACATCTTTCAGAGTGGAGAAAATGAATAAGGTGATTGGCAAGCAGGATGTCCCATGTAATTGTCTCCCAACATCTGGCCATAACACTTCCCCATCTAATTGAATTACCCCCTTCCTGAGGTTAGGGCTGGCTCACACTAAATCCAAAATTCTTTCAATACCCAAACTGGTATAGAAAAAAGTATTAGATTTCAACTGCCAGCTATCACACTGGGCACTCTAATTAGGAAAAAAGATGCTGAGAAGAGCAACAAACATGACTAGGGGACTGGAGGCTAAAACATGTAAAGAATGGTTGCTGGAATTGCGTATATCTAGTTTGATAAAAAGTTCTTAGCAACATTCAGATTCAATCTTGTTGCAAAGCAACTCTCAAAGCCCATACCTTTTTACTGTGTATTTTATATCAGAGATAGATGCTTCTGGACTCATTCATTCATACCAGCCTGAACTTGGCAGGTCCTGGCAATTCAGTCTTGCAGAAAGCTGTGGTGGACTTTCTATAATGGTTGCTGGAACTGGGTACATCTAGTATGATGAAAAGAAGGACTAGGGGTGACATGACAGCAGTGTTCCAATATTTGAGGGGTTGCCACAAAGAAGAAGGAGTCAAGCTATTCTCCAAAGCACCTGAGGGTAGAACAAGAATCAGTGGGGGGAAACTAATCAAGGAGAGAAGCAACTTAAAACTAAGGAAAGTTTCCTGACAGTTAGAACAATTAATGAGTGGAACAACTTGCCTCCAGAAGATATGAATGCTCCAACACTGGAAGTTTTAAAGATGTCAGATAACCATTTGTCTGAAGTGGTGTAAGGTTTCCTGCTTGAGCAGCGGGTTGGACTAGGAGACCTCCAAGGTCCCTTCCAACTCTGTTATTCTCAAACAAGAATAATTGGGGCTGCAATCCAATGCAGGATGTCCAGTTAGAAAAGAAAATGAGACTCCATCAACATGCCCTCAGTTCTATTATTGTTTTATATCAATACAGTTCTCCAGGTTGTGCCATAGTTACTTATTATTGCATGAATCTAGATTGCAATCATTTTCCAGAATGCTTTTTTAAAACCTTTTTTTTAAAAAAGCAAAACTAATTTCAACTTTGGAATTCACTATCCCAAGGTATAGTATTACCACCAGCTTTAAAAAAAATGGTTGGACCAATTCATGGGAGTCATGAGACTTGCTGTTTATTCATTGGATGTTTCTGCTGGAAGACTAGTGGGCTTGTTGTGTAGTTGTGTAGCAACCGCTAGACTGCTAGACTAGATGAGCAGGTATCCAAATCACCACGTCATTTCTTATGTTCTTAAAATATTCTATCAGCATTCAGGCATTTGATAGGTCAAAGTCCTGCTAATTGCTCATATTTATAATTAAAAGAAAGTGGCAGAAATGTGGACATTGAACTCCTGACCAAAACAGTCTATCCCTATTTGCACAATGCTTAGATTAAGAAGAGGGATTTGGTGGCTCAGTGGCTAAGACTCTGAGCTTGTCGATAAGAAAAGTTGGCAGTTTGTCAGTTCGAATCCCTAGCTCCCGTTACTTTTCCCGGCTTCTGCCAACCTAGCAGTTCGAAAGCATGTAAAAATGCAAGTAGAAAAATAGGAACCACCTTTGGGAAGGTAACAGCGTTTGTGCGCCTTCGGCGTTTAGTCATGCCGGCCACATGACCACGGAGATGTCTTTGGACAGTGCTGGCTCTTTGGCTTTGAAACGAAGATGACCACTGTCCCCTAGAGTCGGGAATGACTAGCACATATGTGCAAGGGGAACCCTTACCTTTACCTAGATTAAGATGGTAGTTTTCAGAGAAATGTGCTTTCTGCTTTCTTGGCAAAGTCCTGTGAGCATAAACAGAGTTATCACAGAATAAATACAGCTAAATCCCATAATCTGAAATTGGAAATAATGAGTTCAGAGCAAAAGATGTGGGAAGCTTTGAGCGCCAAAACTGCTCAAGTGTGAAAGAAACCTTTCCCAATTCTTTTATTTTGTGATCCGAAGGAACAAAGTAATTTATCTCCCACCAGTGCAGTGTGTCAAACATTCTTCCAATATCAGTCTAAAATCTGTGCCTTGGAGCTCTACACTTACCTTTACCATGGTAATTTTCTACAGCTGCATGCCCAATTATTTGATTTTTTTAAAATTATGCAGCTGCAATAACTTCAGTACAACCATTCCTCTTTCACTTTGATCTACCCCCAGTGAACATGTTGTGTTTGTGCAGGTGCTAGTGGATCAGAGCAGCATTTAGGTAAGTTCCAAATGTGAGGAATACCAGAAGAAAGTTAGTGAAGAAGGTGAACTTTGGAGTTCATCTTGCTCATCTTGCAGTTTTTCTGATCCTTCAGAGCAACTTGAAAGGCAATGAGGTGAGGGGCTTGCAGGAGAGAAATGAGATTGGCAAACTTCACTCTTGCTCCATTTCACTCCACTTGCTGGACCTGCCTCTGAATCTGATTTTGTATGTACAAAAAGTGCACACCTTGGGAAGGTTAGAATGGAATGGAATGGAACGGAACAGAAAGGAACGGAGCAGAGCAGAGCAGAGCAGAGCAGAGCAGAATAGAATAGAATAAGAGTTGGAAGGGACCTTCAAAGTCTTCTAGTCCAACCCCCTGCTTAAGCAGGAAACACTATACCACTTCAGACAAATGGTTATCCAATCTCTTCTTAAAAGCTTCCAGTGTTGGGGCATTCACAACTTCTGAAGGCAAGCTGTTCCACTGATTAATTGTTCTGTCAGGAAATTGCTCCTCAGTTCTAAGTTGCTTCTCTCCTTGATTAGTTTCCACCCATTGCATCTTGTTCTACCCTCAGGTGGTTTGGAGAATAGTTTGACTCCCTCTTCTTTGTGTCAGCCCCTGAGATATTGGAACACTGCTGTTATGTCACCCCTAGTCTTTCTTTTCATCATACTAGATGTACCCAGTTCCAGCAACCATTATAGAAAATCCACCACAGCTTTTTGCAAGACTGAATTGCCAGGACCTGCCAAATTCAGTCTGGTATGAATGAATGAGTCCAGAAGCATCTATCTCTGATGAAAAATACACAGTAAAAAGGTGTGGGCTTCGAGAGTTGCTTTGCAACAAGGTTGAATCTGAATGCTGCTAAGAACTGTACATCAAAAGCTGAGATTGCACTTTGGAAGAATAATTTGGAGACATTATGCAAAAGGATTTCTAGCAGGGAATGTACCTAGCTTGGTCTATCTGAAAATTCTTTTGTATTTAAAAATCTGCCCCTTTTATATATGAATATGACAGCACAATATATATACAAAAGAGGTAGAACTACTATTTTAGTTCTTTACTCCGCTTCAACCCACCCCCATCTCTCTCTCTCTCTCTTTCCCTCCCTCCCTCCCTCCCTCCCTCCCTCCCTCTCTCTCTCTTTGTGTGTGGGGGGGTTTGTTGGTTTGTGTGTGTGTGTGTGTGTGTGTGTGTGTGTGTGTGTTTAACTCAGTCTAGACTCCCTGTCACTGCCTGGGCAAGTCTCTGCAGTTTCCTTGATAAGACTTCAGAAGTGATTTGTCCTTGCCTCCTTCCGAGAAACATGACCACATCCTGACAGTATTATTAGCGCTCTCTTAACTCTTCCTTAGGTTGATTTGGTGATTTGATTTAACATCAATTAGTAACTTTGGTTCCCTGCATTAAGATTAGTAATTTTAGAACTCTAGAATGAAGATTAGTCGTGTTTTTGAAGTCTGGAATCCCAACAGCTTCTGTTATCTGCAGATGATGCAAGACAGAAATGATCACAGGACAGGAATGAAAAATAATCTAAAGGGGAAAATGAAAGAGAAGAATTCAGGCTGAGAAGCCACAAAGAGAAAATTCTAAGTGTTCCGAACTCTTTAAAGCTGCAGGAACCTCCTATTTGGTAAGGAAGGGATTTCTCTTGCTCTGTTGATGGGGTTTCTGCAGGAGATAGGTAGGTAGGTAGGTAGGTAGGTAGGTAGGTAGGTGAATGGATGGATAGATGGATGGAAAGATAGATAGATAGATAGATAGATAGATAGATAGATAGATAGATAGATAGATAGATAGATAGATAGATAGATAGATAGGATGGATGGATGGATGGATGGATGGATGGATGGATGGATGGATGGATGGATGGATGGATGGATGGATGGATATGAGAGAGACAGACAGACAGACAGAGAGGGGAAGACAGTTTTAAAACCAGAAGGCATTTAAATAAGGATGCCACCTTGGTTTCTAAGTATTGCCTTTTAACTCTTAAAATGGTCATTTCAATCAATAATCATCATCATCATCATCATCATCATCATCATTATCATCATCATCATCATCTTTATTGTCATTGTACTAAAATTACAATGAAATTACAGTTCAATCAGAAAATAGAGAACTTAAGCATATATCTAAACCTGTTTTGGTTTTAGCCACTAACTCAATTGCTCCAGACCAGAATGTATTTTAAATCCATATATGGCAGAGGATTCCATGCATGTATGGAAATGACCAGAGATGAACTAATCTTGCAGCAATGCAGAATTTTGCTCCAGATTGCAATTACTTCTCTTAATGAGGGCAGGTGGTCCAGTAGACAAGCAGTACTATATTCCCTCACCCAACTTCTTCTCCATAAAGGCAGTAATTCTCAGTCTCAGCAACTTGAAAACATGAGGACTTCAACTCCCAGAATTCCCCATGCCAGCCAGGGAATTCTGGGAGTTGAAGTCCACACATCTTACAGTTGCCCAGTTGAGAAAGCACTGTCTCAGAGCATATTCCAGTCATCTTAAATAGACTTCTTGGCTTTCTAAATGGCATGGGCTCGAAAGAATGATATTGACTTTTAGTCACTTCGCACTCATTTCCATGATTGTTAAATTTAAAACTTAAATTTAAGGGGATTTCAAATCACACCTATACGTGTCTTTCACAATAGCAATGTACAGCCTCTGCTAACTTCTGGGAGGGGAGCCAAACCTGTGAGGGAGGATGGCATAAACCCCAGCTTTCATAATCTCAGCCAGCAACTACCTACACAGCAGAGTATTCCACCAACTCCAAGGTCAGGACCAGATAAGCACAGGAGACATAACATTCTTGGTTTAATTAAAGGGAAGATGCAGACATCAGTCGACCCAAATGGAGGATGAGGAAGAACTAGCTGAGTTGGTTGGCACTCTTTCTGCTGGAGAACAACAAACAATTATAAGCAAACTTGAGGCAGTGAAATCAATGTTTCAGTCAGTGGCTGCTGCATCTGAGTTCCACAACGCTTTATTGCCCTCCAGCTGTCCTCTTGTTGAAATGCTGAGAAGTTCATTCTCGGTGTGCCTAACACCCCCAGAAAACAAAAAGAAGAAGCTGCTCCATCTCATTCAGACAAATGAAGGGAACACCAAGTTGATCAACCTAACACAATCTTTCTCTAAACTCCCAGATGATTATTCTGTAGGTAATAAAATAGTCTCTTACAACTGGACTGTAGAAAACAGACTAGTCAGACTATAACTTCATTCCCACCAGCTCCCTCTTGTATGGATCCTGGCTATATATATAGAATGGCTGTTCCATCCTACAACTTCTTGTTCCTTCTTACAAGTGAACTCTCTCCATAATAGCCCCCAACATGGTCAACCCTCTGCCTCTGATCTCCAGTCTGGCTTTATTTGTTCTGCCCATGGAACTCCCCCAGATTCAGCATGCCACCCACCCTTATTGGCAACAGGTGGCCTGCTCTCTATCTTCTTGACAGACTTGGACATTGGGCGCTATCTAACAAAATGAAATTCAATGGTGAAAAGAGTAAGGTTCTACATTTAGGCAAGACAAACAAAATGCACAGGTACAGCATAGATGGTACCTTGCTCAATAGTAGCAACTGTGAGAGGGATCTTGGAATCCTAGTGGACAACCATTTGAATATGAGCCAGCAGTGTGCAGCAGCTGCCAAAAAAGCCAACACAGTTCTAGGCTGCATAAACAGAGGGATAGAATCTAGATCACGTGAAGTGTTAATGCCACTGTATAGTGCCTTGGTAAGGCCACACTTGGAATACTGTGTTCAGTTTTGGTCGCTGCGATGTACAAAAGATGTTCAGACTCCCAGAGTCACTGTATGAGCTCTGGACTTACTTGACATGATGAATGGGCCACATGAAGACCCCTGGGGCGATGGGTGGGGTGGCAGGATCAGCCGGTCCTTGTAACTACTGGTTCGGCAAACGGCATGTGCGATAGAGACCTGAAAACCAGCTGGCCGGTGGGAGGCGTGCCCACATACGTGGTGGAGGTGAGCCGGGGTGACAGTTCACGTGCCCGCAGAGACAGCTCTACGTGCCACCTGTGTGATGGATGTACTTTTATCCTCACTGCTACAGTGACTCCCGTCACATGCAAGGATGTTAAAAGTCTCATTAACTAGCTTACGTGTGGTAAAGCCCCTGGGAGTAACCATAACTCCCCTGAGCTAATTAAGTCTAATCCAAATTGGTGAACCCCTGTTTTAGCCTCCTTCTTTACATTAACATTAACACACAGCTAAGATTCAAAGGCCTGGAGGGAGGGGGGGGGAAGCTACAATTGTCCCCTAAACAGGGTGATAGGAATGATCCAGCTAATTAGAAGTCAACTAGTTCAGTGAATGTTATTATTTATTGTTCATTAATAGTTTGATCTTCCTTTATTATTTTATAAATAACTCAATACATAACACTCCCTTTGTCTGCTATTTTCCGCACACCCCAACCTGCTAGGTGAATTGGCCTGAGAGACAGTGATTGGCCCAATGATACCCAGCCGGCTTTTATGCCTAAGGCAGGACTAGAACTCACAGTCTCCTGGTTTCTAAGCCAACACTTTAACCACTGCACCAGGTTGGCAAATTGTATGTCAGGCACCTATTCACCAAACTCCAAACCTGACAAAGAGATGAGGGAATAATCCACCCTGAGTAAGCAGTGTTTCATCCACTATAGACCTAGTGCTTCAATATATCTGGTAGACAAATGTACAAACCACACTGACCTGAATTTATATGCAGGAATTCACTGATTCCAAGGCAGCTTTTGATAATATTTCAATAGTTAGACTAGGGGTAGTCAAACCTTTTTATACCTACTGCCCACTTTTGTATCTCTGTTAGTAGTAAAATTTTCTACCTGCCCACCGGTTCCACAGTAATGGTGATTTATAAAGTAAGGAAATCAATTAAATTTTAAAAAGGAAAGTGCTTCAATATCGGACAAAATCCCTACCGCCCACCATGAAAGCTGGAACGCCCACTAGTGGGCGGTAGGGACCAGGTTGACTACCACTGGGTTAGACTACGGAATATTTTGAGCAGGTCGCCTATACACAAAAGATTCTTGCTCCTAATTCAGAGGTGGGTTGCCCATTTTTGTACTACTGGAGCAACCGGGCAGGTAGGCAGAGCTTCCTGCCGCCGCTAATACCGGTTCTCCCAATCCAGGTTGAACTGGGAGCAACCCACCTCTGTCCCAATTCATATACTGTACAATAAAAGTGGCCTTAGAATAAGATGCTCAGGAAGGGAACAATTCTGACCTGTTTCATACTATCCAGGTGGTAAAACAAGGATGTATTTTAGCACCGTTGGTCTTTAACATATAAAGCAATTTTCTGATTAAAACCCTTCTAATGTTTGATATCTATATGCCTAAATTAGTCAATATATCAACCTCTTCCATTCTGCTCTGCTGTAGCACTGCAGTCCTTCTCCCCTTGTCTTATATAGACATGAAATGGGCACCAAGAACCTCAGCATACTGCTGTAACAAGGAACAATTAGTAATCAATGTAACATTTTAGGTCCCCTCCCCCAGCAAAAAACAAAGGCCCAAGTGGACAATTGATTTCCATCAAATCAAATGTTTTAAATATTTGGCATAGTATTTCAGGCCTCTAGGAAATTAACAGCCCAGATAAATCATGCCACTTCTATGGCCCAAAACTGTATATGAGTAGTAACTAAATTTTATAGGCAGTGTGGCAAACTACATTCCAGCAGCTATCAAACTCTTTATGGCTAAAAAAGTATATGGGATATATGGGATACAACTTACAAACCTAAGGGTTGTGGAACTATTCAATAAAATTTCTTGGGATTTGATTTGGTACCCCCAAATGCCCTCCGAATGCAGTCTTGAGGCTTGAAGGTAATGTGCCAGACGTTAAGACCAGGATTCTAATCTCAGGAATTAGAATCAAGCTTGGCCTAAAGGTCTAACACCAGTGGTGGGATTCAGCTGGTTCACACTGCGTCAGGTGAACCGGTTGTTAAATTAACACACACACACACACCGCACTATCAAAGTGGTTCCTGGGCACTGTGCTATCCTGCAATGGAGAAACGGGCAATGGAGCAGCTGGCACAAGGGGAGGAAAAGGCCACTTTCCCTCTTTCTTCTCCCTGCTCCTCCTCCTCCCTGCGTGCTGGCCGCTACATTGCCCATTTCTCCATTGCAGCACAGCACAGCACAGCACCCGGATCCACTATGATAGCAGGGTGAAGGCAATTTAACAACTGGTTCACCCAGGGTCAGATTGGCCGTTGCCGGAGGCTCATCCCACATGTGTAGTGGAGCTGGAGGACAGGGATGTGCCACGCCTCCCACAACAGCCAGCCTGACCCTGGGTGAACCAGTTGTTAAATTATTTGAATCCCACCCCTGCCTTGACACCTCTGCTGTTTAAGTTCTCACCGGCATCTGTATCTATATAGAACTTTGATCTTGGCATCTTTGATGAGTAATTAGGCCAATTAACCCTTTAAAAGGTCAGTTTACATTCCAATGCCAAAGAAGGACAATGCCAAAGAATATTCAAACTACCGCACCATTGCACTCATTTCACATGCTAGTAATACTCAAAATCCTGCAAACTAGGCTCCAGCAGTATGTGGATTGAGAAATACCAGAAGTACAGGCAGGATTTCGAAGAGAGGAAGTAGAGATCAAATTGCCAACATACGCTGGATCATGGAGAAAGCTAGGGAGTTCCAGAAAAACATCTACTTTTGTTTTATTGACTATGCCAAAGCCTTTGATTGTGTGGATCACAACAAATTGTGACAAGTTCTTATGGGAATACCAGACCATCTTATTTGTCTCTTGAGAAACTTATATGTGGGTCAAAAAGCAACAGTAAGAACTGGCCACGGAACCACTGATTGGTTCAAAATTTGGAAAGGAGTTCAGCAAGGCTGTATACTGTTGCCCTGCCTATTTAACTTATATGCAGAGCACATCATGAGAAAGACGGTGCTAGATGAATCACAAATTGGAATTAAGATTGCCAGGAGAAATATCAACAACCCCAGATATGCAGATGATACCACTCTAATGGCAGAAAGTGAAGAGGAACTAAAGAGCCTCTTGATGCAGGTGAAGAAGGAGAGTGCAAAAGTTGACTTGAAACTCAACATTAAGAAAATTAAGATCATGGCATCCATCCCTCTCAATTCCTGGCAAAAAGATGGAGAAAAAATGGAAGTAGTGGCAGATTTTATTTTCCTGGGCTCAAAGATCTTCACAGATGGGGATTGCAGCCCAGAAATTAAAAGACACTTGCTCCTGAGGAGGAAAGCTATGGCAAATCTAGAGAGCATATTAAAAAGCAGAGACATCACCCTGCCAACAAAAGTGCGCATAGTCAAGGCTAAGGTTTTCCCAGTTGCAATGTATGGATGTGAAAGTTGGACCAAAAGAAAGGCTGAGCGCCAAAGAATTAAGGCCTTTGCTGGAGAAGATTCCTGAGAGTTCCTTGGACTGCAAGGCAATCAAACCGGTCAGTCCTAGAAGGGATCGACCCTGACTGTTCCTTAAAAGGCCAGATCCTGAAGAGGAAACTCAAATACTTTGGCCACCTAATGAGAAGGAAGGACTCACTGGAGAAGAGCCTCATGCTGGGAAAGACTGAGAGCAAAAGAAGAATGGGACGGCAGAGAATGAGGTGGCTGGATGGAGTCACTGAAGCAGTAGGGATGAGCTTAAATGGACTCCGGGGGATGGTAGAGGACAGGAAGGTCTGGAGGAACGTTGTCCAGGGGGTCACGATGGGTCAGACATGACTTCGCAACTAACAACAACAAAACTCTTAAGAAAGCCAAATCAATGACAAAAGAGTTAGGAACATTGATTGCCAAAATGATGTCACCAGTGCTTCTGAATTGAAGGAGGCAGTCCTGCAAGTAACCAGGTCCCATGCCATGGAGCGCTTTAAAGATAGTTACTAACACCTTGAAGCGCACCCTGAAGGCCACAGGTAGCCAGTGCAGCTTGCGCAGGAGAGGTGTTACATGGAAATATCTCGAGACTCCCGAAATCTCCCGCACGGCCGCATTCTGAACTAGCTGGAGCCTCCGAGTGCACCTCAAGGGAAGCCCCATGTAGAGAGCGTTACAATAGTCCAGGCGGGAGATGACGAGGGCTTGAGTGACTGTGCGTAGGGCGCCACGATCTAGAAAGGGGCGCAACTGGTGTATCAGGTGAACCTGATAAAAGGCCCCCCTGGCCACGGCTGTCAAATGGTCATCCAAAGACAGCCGAGAGTCCAGGAGGACACCCAAGTTGCGGGCCCTTTCCGCGGGAGCTAATGACTCGCCCCCGATAGCCAGAGATGGAACCAACCATAATAAACAGTGATTTACTGTACTTTGATGCATCGGCTTTTACTAATATTAATAATAATAATACCAACTGTTCAAGTTATTTTATATAAAAAAATAGAAATAATGTAGGGCTTATATCTTAAAAGTGAAGACAAGAAATAGCAGGGGGGAAAGGTGAAAGAACTATTTCAGCTTACAAATAATAATAATAATAATAATAATAATAATTTATTATTTCTAGACCGCCCCCTCTCCCCATGGGGACTCGGGGCGGTGCACAGGTAGCATAAAAGCAATATATAAACAACAACAATAAATATAACAACAAAATTTAAAAAACCAATTAAATAAACCCTGTGCTAAAATCCCAATGAAACTAAAACCTATTCTATAAAATCCCAAGGCAAGGAGGCTATCCCAGGCCGGCCAGACGGAAAAAGTAAGTTTTTAATTTAAGACGGAAGGAGCGGAGGTCCGTAGTTGTCCTAATGTCGGGGGGAAGGTCGTTCCAGAGGGCTGGGCCCGCCACAGAGAGCGCCCTTCCCCTGGGTGTCGCCCGCTGACACAGTCTAGTGGACGGCACCCGGAGAAGCCCCTCTCTGTGGGAGCGAATCGGCCGTGAGGACGTATGAGGCAGGATCCGATCCTGCAGATAGCTAGGTCCCGAGCCATGGAGCGCTTTAAAGATGATGATTAGCACCTTGAAGCGCACCCGGAAGACGACAGGCAGCCAGTGCAGCTCGCGCAAGAGCGGTGTTACATGGGTAGACCTTGCGGTCCCCATAATTGCTCGCGCGGCTGCATTCTGGACTAGCTGAAGCCTCCGGGTGCACCTCAGGGGCAGCCCCATGTAGAGAGAGTTACAATAGTCCAGTCGGGATGTCACGAGAGCATGAGTGACTGTGCGAAGGGCGTCCCGATCCAATAGGGGGCGCAATTGGCGAACCAGGCGAACCTGGTAAAACGCCCTCCTGGCCTAGATGGGATTCTAACTTAATACAGAAGTGTTAAGTTAGAATCCCATCACTATTTGCATAAATAGTCCCTTGAAGGCTGTTTCTCTCCAGAACTATTACCATATTGATCTGTTTATCAGATCATTTAGACCCTTTCTCTCCTGCCAAGTTCTCAAGCAAGGCAAATATATCTCCATCTTAATTTATCCATTTATCTATTGGTACATTCCATGCACATTTCTGAGACCCTGCAGATGGAAATGCTAAGTACATCTATCATTTCACTTACCATGAGAAAGCAATAGAGAGAAGAGTTGAGAAGGAGTCCCTGAAAAGTAGGTGGTTAGTTAACTCTCTGTCTATTATTTCTTCTATCACATTAATAATGTTCTTTTCTTCATTTTCTTGCTTTCTGCCTCTTACACATGCAAGCACCCACACATGGTGGGGTGATGGCTAATGTTTTCTATGATGCGCCACTTTATCCATGAAGTTAAAAACCTTATTTTTTGTGTGTTCTTCTAATCTATATATATAAAAGCCAAATACCACTCACTCATCATGAAATCTCCAGAACTATAAAGCCTACTTGAAATTTGGCACATATGTTCCTCTTGGCTTCTAGGTGCTTGTTAAGAAAATATTTTTTGAAATGACCATGCAATCATTAGTATTTTTATACTTAAGTAACATGCTCCGGTGCTAAGGATTTCTACCCCCCTCTCCTCACCTGAAAAGAACTTCAGGTCCCAACTGCCAGTTGCTTTATATTAACACGCTCTGATGGTAAGGAGTTAGGCATTCTACTCCTCCTCCCCATCTGAAAAACTCTGTTCCAACTGCCAATTGCCTCACATTCCATTACCTCAGTTCAAAATGGCAGACATTCCACTCCTTCACTTAGAAGCAGTCTGGGACTCCTTACAGTACTAAATGTCGGTACCTTACCAAAATGTCTACGCTTTCCACTTATGGAACTACTTCTGGAATTAAGGCGGCAGGAGCGATATTCCCTTATGTTTTCAATCACTGACCACCACTAAGCTAACAGATTGTGAACTGAATTTCTCCTGCATAGCCTGATCACATGGTTTCATCACAAACCATGGGTATCCAGCTACTAGTATATTATAACCTTCCTGTACTTAATCTGGGGTAGCTATGATGCATACTTGGATAGAAAAAAAAGGCAGTTCCTGTAACAGGTACTTACAACAATTCATTTAGTGACTGTTCAAAGTTACAACAGCACTGAAAAAAGTGATATGACCATTTTTTACAATTATGACCATTGCAGCATCCCCAGGGTCATGTGATTAACATTCAGATCCTTGGCAACTGACTCATATTTATGACGGTTGCAGTGTCCTGGGGTTATGTAATCATCTTTTGCGACTGTCTAACAAGCAAAGTCAATGGGGAAGCCAGATTCACTTAACAACGATGCTACTAACTTAAAAACTGCAGTGATTCACTTAACAACTGTAGCAAGAAAGGTTGTAAAAGGGGGCAAAACTCACTTAACAAATATCTCATTGAGCAACATAAATTTTAGGTTCGATTGAGGTCATAAGTTGAGGACTTATATGTTTCTTAGCTTAGGGGGAAGAACAGTGGCTACACATAAAAAAGAAATAAAACACAATGTGCTTATTCAAAGATAATTCAAGGTACAGCTTAATTATTCCCCTCCCATCCATCTATTCCTGCACAGTTTATGTTCATGTTGATCATGAATTTGCTCCAGGCTATTCGTTCCTTTGTTCACTTCTTCCCCCCCTGAAGAAGCTTATCTGAATAATTAAGTGTGACCATTTTTACATGAAACTTCCCTGCATTTTCTTTCTTATTACAAAATTGTAGGTTGAAAAATAGTTAAAGTCAGATTTTAGCCTTAGCAATATAGGAATATTACGACAGGGTGAATTTTGATCATGGAATATGTTTATAAAGCATAAGGTAAAGGCACATACGTCGTGCTAGTCATTCCCACCTCTAGGGGGCGATGCTCATCTCTATTTCAAAGAGCCAGTGTTGTCCTAAGACGTCTCTATGAACATGTGGCCAGCATGACTAAACATCGAAGGCGCATGGAACGCTGTTACCTTCCCACTAAAGTGGCCCCTATTTTTCCGCTTGCATTTTTATGTGCTTTCGAACTGCTAGGTTGGCAGAAGCTGGGACAAGTAACGGGAGCTCACTCCCTTACACAGCACTAGGGATTCGAACCACTGAACTGCCGACTTTTCTGATCAACAAACTCAGCATCTTAGCTACTGAGCCACCGTGTCCCTGCTTATAAAGCATTATTGTACTTCATTTGTAAAAAGATAACATTAGAACAGAACCCCCCAACTTTTTGGGTACTAGGTATCTGGTCCGTGGAGAAAGGGTTTTCCATGGACCACAGGGGGCATGGATGGGGCTTTGCTTGTTTGTGTGGCCCAGTTGCTGGCATGCCGTGGCCCAGTACTGGTCCATGGACCAGGAATTGCGGACCTCTGCATTGGAAAACAATGTTTTGCTAGTTTTGCTGATTATCTTCTTCTTGAGTTGGCTTTTTGAAACATCAAAATGCAAGTAAAACGTCAGGCAAATAATGGTAAACATTCTGATTTGAAGAATTAGGATAACCAAGAAAGAAAGATCAAAATCATTATTTTTATTTAAAAGGTACCCTGAAGTTTCCTTTCTCCATATTTGCCATGGTGACTTCAGCACTTATTGCAAAGTGATCTGGAGCAGTATTTTTCAAACGTGGCAACTTTAAAATGGGTGGACTTCAACTCCCAGAATGCTGGCTGGTGAATTCTGGGAGCTGACGTCCACACAACTTAAAGATGCCAAGTTTGAAAAATAATAGCCTAGAGTGCATGTTCCAAATTTGTTTTGGTCTTTCCAGAGCATTCCATTTTTTCCTCTGGAATTAAGCATACAAACAGCACATGCTGCAGCTCCTAGAATACAGTGCTGTGTCAAATGAATGTTAAATATGAAAATAAAGACAAATAAGTGTTCAAGATAGGAATATAGCTGGTTACCCCTGAATTGACCAACCGGTTCAGTTCCTTTTGTGAACAGGGATATGAGAGTGGCTTTAGTGATTGGTTGTTCTCAGACAATGCAGGATCATATTGTTTGTTTATACTGAAGCTTGGCTTGGCTTGTGTTAATTAAGTCAAATCAGTTGTTGATTCTGTCCAGCTTGGCAAGTCTCTAGTCACGACTATCACTTATATGTATTGCTCATTCTCTCTCCATGAAAATATTTTCTCTGGTTGCCAGTTAAATATAGGAACATTTCCTTCCTTCCTTCCTTCCTTCCTTCCTTCCTTCCTTCCTTCCTTCCTTCCTTCCTTCCTTCCTTCCCACAAACACACACACACACACACATGCAAAAAAGTAAAGATAAAGGTTTACCTGTCCAGGTGAGTGGTGCTCATCTCTGTTTCTTGACCGAAGGAGCCAAAGACATTTTCTCTGGCCGTGTGGCCAGCATGGCTATATGCCAAAGTCATACAGAATGCTGTTACCTTCCCACCAGAGTGGTACCTATTTATTTACTTACATTTGCATGTTTTCGAACTGCTATGTAGGCAGGAGCTGGAGCAAGAACGGATGCTCATCCCGCTGTAGGGTGCTTGGTTCTCAAACCTAGGCTGAGCATCACACATGCATGTATACACAAATGTACACTACGTCTCGAATATTTTTCAGTGCACAAACAATTACAGATGCATCAAAATATGGAACATTTGACAAAAATACAGCAGTCTAGTCAAGATTGGCAATGCAATCCTAGGTATGTCTAGAATATTTCTATTGAGTTTCATAGATGTCCACAGCAGATGATCAGGTTCATGTGCATGGCAAAAAAGAAAGAAAGAAAGTGCTCATTCATTCGTTTGTATATTTATAAAAAGGAAATGTTCCCAACTGAAATTTCCAGCACAGTTTGCATAACAAAAAAATGCAGAAAGAAAAGCAAATGCTGAAAATGGAGCAAAAAGCAAAGCAGAGGGGGGGGGGGGGAAATCCAATAAATGTGTATTGCTGCAGGGAAGCTGTTTGTGTTACAAGCATTCATTCTTGCTTAGACAAGGAAGACATAGTGCAGGAGTCTGCAAAGTTGGCTCTTTTAAGACTGGTGGACTTCAACTACCAGAGTTCCCCAGCCAGCATAGCTGGCTGGGGAACTCTGGGAGTTGAAGTCCACCAGTCTTAAAAGAGCCAACTTTGCAGACCCCTGACATAGTGAAACAAGTTCATTCTGAAATTTGTCTTGTGATTTTCTTTGGCAAAAAAGACTTGATTTTGTTTTTTCTAACTTAAGAACTACTGAACTTTCCTTGGAGGCTTTGCTAACTATTTTTATAGTTAGAGGAGGTATAGCTGTTGTCTTTCTTTCTTTCTTTCTTTCTTTCTTTCTTTCTTTCTTTCTTTCTTTCTTTCTTTCTCTCTCTCTCTCTCTCTCTCTCTCTCTCTCTCTCTCTCTCTCTCTCTCTCTCTCTCTCTCTCTTTCTTTCTTTTTTGCACAAGTCTCCATTGTTCTGATGCTTCCCTGTCTACCTATACTTCTGAATCTGAAAGACGCCATAAGAGAAATTCCATCCTATCTTCCTTTGGGACTGAGTTGAACTGTGGATATCCAGAGAAGCTGCAGAACACAGGATAAATTATGAGGGTATTGTGATACTAATTATTAATTATGATATTATGGTAATTATTATATGAAGTAAGATTCTATTAGGATGTTATAACAATGAAGAAAACTGGCTGAATGACTTTGGGCCACTAATCAGGAGACTTTGAGTTCTAGTTCCACCTTAGGTGTGAAAACCAGCTTGGTGACTTTGGGTCAATCACCAGGAGACTGTGAGTTCTAGTCCCTCCTTAGGGACAAAAGCCAGTGGCCGACTTTGGGCCAGTTGGTCTCTCTAAGCCTGACTCATCTCACAGGATTGTTGTGGAGAACATAGGAGGCGGAAGGAATATTAGATATGTTTGCTTTGCCTGAAATTATCTATAAAAATAATAAAGATGGGTTAACATTCTTAAATAAAATAAAAAATAAAGGGAGGTACAGTGAAACACAAAGTTCGTGTACATTTTGTCCAGTTGCAACTAAATAAACCTAAAAGATTAGTCCACTGATGAAAATTTCACCGAAGAGCCATTTCCCTCTGAAGGCAATTCCAAGATGAAAATCTCTTTCATCCAATTGACTCCTTCAAGCTGTGTGCTGCCCACCCATGGATTGAAAAGAGGTGTCCTGTATCCTAAAACAGCTTCTCTGAAAACTCCCAGTACTGATATACTGTATATGCAATTGATTCTTCATCATCTCAAGCTAAGCTCGAGGCATCTTATGTTCTAGGTTAGTAGTTGTACTATGACACTAAGTTGCATTAGAGAAAATTCAACACAGTATCCCAAATGTTATAAATAAGTGAGTTTATTTTTGCATGTTCTAAAGCTCTTCATCAGACTGGAGGTTGTTCTGTAAAAGAAGGCAAAGAGAAAGGAGGGCATGGAGCACATGATTTATTCAGATCTTAGCTCCATATAATAATACATAAATGCTGTCCTAACTATATGGTTCTTCTAGGTCAGGGGTCAACAATCTGTGGCTCTGGAGCCGCATGTGGCTCTTTCATCCCTCTGCTGCAGCTCCCTGTTGCTGCAATTTTGAGACGAGCTTCTGTTTGGGGTGTGTGTGAAGCACAGCAGGCCAGGAGGAGACTTTATGGCAAGGGATGGGTTTTCTGGTTGGCTCCACAATTGATAGGGTTTTGGTTAGGACAGGTAGAGGAAAAAGGATACCACATTAAAAGGAGACTCTAAAGTGGGAGAACTGGACTTCCGGTTGGCTCTGGAATTGAATGGGGGCTTCTGGTTAGGATCTTTGAGGCTCTTTGAGTGTTTAAGGTTGTCAACCTCTGTTTTAGGTGCCTGGCAGACTTCAGATTTTGAGGCTGAAGAAGCAAATCATGGCAGTCCAACCGTCTGTTCAGTGCAACAATCCAAATGAGAGAATCCATGGTAGATGGCTATAAGGCCCCTGCTTGAATTTAACCATTGTCATCATTACAAGTAAAGACAGGGAAAGAAAAAGGCTGAACATTCATAGTTCCTACCCTGTTTTCCCCAAAATAAGACCTGCCTGGATAATAAGCCCAATCGGGCTTTTGAGCGCATGCACTAAAATAAGTCCTACCCTGAAAATAAACCCTACCTGAAAATACAATACAATACAATACAACAGCAGAGTTGGAAGGGACCTTGGAGGTCTTCTAGTCCAACCCCCTGCCTAGGCAGAAAACCCTATACCATTCCATACAAATGGCTATCCAACATTTTCTTAAAGACTTCCAGTGTTGGGGCATTCACAACTTCTGGAGGCAAGCTGTTCCACTGATTAATTGTTCTAACTGTCAGGAAATTTCTCCTCAGTTCTAAGTTGCTTCTCTCCTTGATTAGTTTCCACCCATTGCTTCTTGTTCTGCCCTCAGGTGCCTTGGAGAATAGTTTGACTCCCTCTTTTTTGTGGCAACCCCTGAGATATTGGAACACTGCTATCATGTCTCCCCTAGTCCTACTCCCCTAGTCCAAAATATTGCAACACAGTAGCAGCCATGAAGTGACCGCACTCATTGCCTCCTACACCTCAAAAATAATAAGACTCCCCGAAAATAAGGCCAAGCGCCAACCAAGCGCCAACCCTGTCTTATTTTCGGGGAAACACAGTACTTGCTTAAAACACTGGAACTAACCCACTTCTAAGGACACATCTAAAGCACCTTGTTCACTTCTGATTTCATTTGCTTATAGCAAAATGCACAAACCTGGAATGCAGGGATCAACCTCATTGATTTGCCTACGTATATTTAAGAGAGCTTCTTCAGATTCTCCAAAACACAATCTAGCATTTCTGTTATAAATTCAAGGATGACTAATACTTCTTCCCATTACAATTACAGCCAACTGAAAATGTTATGAACATAACCATTGACAGGGTCATGCGGCAGGTTAAGTTGCTGTTCCATGCTGTATATCTTCCTAATATAAACTTTCCCAGCTATGACCAAAATGAGACAATGTCTAAACCTGCAATTTTCAGATTTTTCCTCTAAGGAAAAAAAAAGAACTATTTGAAACCCTCAATAAATATTAGTCCTGAAATCTTGTGTTTGTGAATAAATACAGTCAGAATGGTACGAAACCTGGAAGTGAGCCAAATATTTATAGTTGCAATCAATTTCTAACTATGATCTGGTCCCATTTCTTTAAGCCAGGGGTGTCCAAACTTGGGAACTTTAAGACTTGTGAACTTCAACTCCCAGAATTCCACAGCCAGCCATGCTGGCTGTGGAATTCTGGGAGTTGAAGTTCACAAGTCTTAAAGTTTCCAAGTTTGGACACCCCTGCTTTAAGCAGTCTGTGGCTGTAATCCAAAGAACTGACCCTTCTAACTCTGTTGGCATGCCACTTCTAATATTGCTGGTGCTTCAGTTTCTCTGCTTTCCCCAAACAGGGTTCCCAAATACATATATTAGTTTACACTGGTACATAAAAAGCAAATGTAGCTATCTTGGTGCAAAGGGGATGGGGGTGGGGGAGGGGGAATCCAGCCTTATAGCCAAGCAATAATTTTAATAGAATCAACCAAAGCAGCCCAAGAAGGGACATATTTTTCAGTTCAAGATGTTAGGAAAAAATAAAGGGTTGAAGAGGAAATAAGAAAATGCAAACATTTTATCAGCTTGGACTTTCCTTGGTGTTCTGATAACATTTGCTGCTCTGCAGTTAATAATAATAATAATAATAATAGTTGAATTTATTGACCGCTCCCTCTCCCCACAGGGACTCGGGGCGGTGCACAGGGAGAATTAAAACAATAAATATACAAAATACATACCAATTTAAAACAGATTAAACTAATTCCTGTGCTAAAATCCCTTAACTAAAAATCCCCACTAAATATAAATATACATTTAAAAACCCATAGAGAGAGAGACTACCCTAGGCCGGCCAGGCGGAAAAGATGAGTCTTCAATTTCAGGCGGAAGGAGCGGAGGTCCGTGGTCGTTCTAATATCGGGGGGAAGGTCTAATATCGGGGGGAAGTTACATGTTAGTAAAGGGCAAAAAACCCTTCCGTACGTTTACTTTGGTATTCCATCAAAACAGATTCCATGATGATTCTTTTGTTCATCAAATTGTCTAGCTCCTTGCTGAATACAAGGTCCACTAAGACATCTCTGGCTGATGACCATCTCACCTCTCTTTGAAGATTCTTAGCAAAAGAGAACTTGCCACGTGATGATGAGGCAGTCTCTTCCGCAGACTGAAAATTTCTACAATTTGGAGATTTTTTTTTATTAGTCCAATATAAAGAAGATGGAGTCAAGCTATTCTCCAAAGCACCTGAGGACAGGACAAGAAGCAATGGGTGGAAACTAATCAAGGAAAGAAGCAACCTAGAACTGAGGAGAAATTTCCTGACAGAACAATTAATCAGTGGGACAACTTGCCTCCAGAAGTTTTAAATGCTCCTACACTGAAAGTTTTAAAGAAGAGATTGCATAACCATTTGTTTGAAATTTTATAGGGCCGTGATGGCGACAGGTGGCACACAGAACAATTTCTTAGGGCACCCAAGGTGTTGCCCTGTCAGCCCCAGTGTGTATGTGTGTGCTGGCCAGCTGATTTAGGTCTTCTTTTGAGGCTCCTGAAACCTCCGGAGGCTTCAGGAAAGCTCCTGAAACCTCTGGAGGTGGGGGGGGGAGAGGCTGTTTTCACCCCTCCCCAGGCTCTGGAGCCTGGGGAGGGTGAAAAAAACATGCCAAAAGCAGGGGGCCACACACGTAGAATTATGGGTGTGGCACGCCCACGCAAGTTTCCCCTGCGCTCTCTGTGCTTTTGGCATGTGAGGCAAAAATGGTTAGCCATCACTGCTATAGAGTTTCTTGCATAAGCAGGGGGTTGGACTAGAAGGCCTCCAACCCAGTGGTGAAATTCAATTTTTTTTACTACCCATTCTGTGGGCGTGGCTTGGTGGGCACGGTGTTGCTTGGTGGGCGTGGCTTGGTGGGCATGGCAGGGGAAGGATACTGTAAAATCTCCATTCCCTCCCCACTCCAGGAGAAGGTTACTGCAAAATCCCCATTCCCACCCCACTCTGGGGCCAGTCAGAGGTGGCATTTGCTGGTTCTCTAAACTACTCAAAATTTCTGCTACTGGTTCAAAAATTCTAGTACCAGTTCTCCAGAACCTGTCAGCATTCACTGCTGGATTTCACCCCTGCTCCAGCCCTGTGATTCTGTTGTCTGTCTGAAATTATTAGTCAAATTTAATATCTGAACCTGTTTCCATTAATTTAGATCCTGCCCTTTGAGAATAAGTCCACTGCCCTTTTTTTTGCAAAACTATTTAGATGCTTGAGGACTGCTATCATCTCTGCCATAGAGTAAACCTATGCAAGATTGATTAACTATTCCTTATAGGACTTGGTTTCAGTTCTCTCACCATCTTGGTAGGTTCCTTTTAACTTGTTCCCTCTTATTCCACCTTTGAACTGGGTATTGGACTCTAAATGGAACTGTCGTACATTAAACTAAAAACTCACTTCTTCTGCCTGGCCAGCTTGGCTTAATCGACCCATTTACCTCAAGCTGAATACTCAAATTGTTTTATTAGGGATTTTTAGGGGTATTAGTTTTTAGATAGTTGGGGATTTTAGCGCAGGGTATAGGTTTAATTCATTTTTAAATTTGTATGATAATGTCTGTTGGTTTTAATATATATGTATTTTTAATTCCCTGTGCACCGCCTCGAGTCCCTTCGGGGAGAGAGAGCAGTTTACAAATTTAATAATAATAATAATAATAATAATAATAATAATAATAATAATAATAATAATAATAATAATAATAATAATAATAATAATAATTATTATTATTATTATTATTATTATTATTATTATTATTATTATTATTATTATTATTATTATTATACTGTCATCAACTTGTTCAGCAAAGCAATACCTGGGATCACCATCATAATCAATTTGTTTAACCAAGATTGCAGCTTTAGCACATGATCAAATTTGGACACTTGGCAACCAATTCATATTTATGACAGTTGTAGTGTCCAGGGGTCACATTTTGCGACCTTCTGACAAGCAAAGCCTGAAATGGTATAGGGTCTCCTGCTTGAGCAGGAGGTTGGTCCCTTCCAGCTCTATTTGATTTATTGGTAGCAGACCAGGCATCAAGATCAAGAGAACATGATCTGGGTTGGTGCAGTGGTTAGGGTGTAGCACTGTGGGCTACTTCAGCTGACTGCTAGCTGGAGTTTGGCAGTTCAAATCTCACTGGCTCAAGGTTGACTCATCCTTCCATCCTTCCAAGATCAGTAAATGAGGACCCAGATTGTTGGAGGTAATAGGCTGACTCTGTAAACTGCTTAGAGTGGGCTGTAAAAGCACCTTGAAGCGATATATAAGTGTTGTTGCTAACAGTAGTGGATGCTGGAGAATTTGAGGGTTGTCCCTTTTAGTGACAGTGAAAATATTTAATGGAGGCCATGGATGTGCCACGGCCGCCATTAAATATTTCAGAAGTAAATGGCTTCTGTGGCTTACAATGACCTGCTAATAGTAAATAATAATAATAATTAATAATAATTTTAATATTTCTAAACTGCGCCCTCTCCCCACAGGGACTCGGGGCGGTGCACAGGCACAGTAAAACAATAAATACATATAAACATTTCATTAAAAATAAATTAAATCCAAACCTGCGCTAAAATTCCCATTAAAACTAAGCAATATTACAAAACCCCAATAAAACCCCAAAGACAGAGAGACTATCCTAGGCCGGCCAGGCAGAAGAAATGAGTTTTTAATTTGAGACGGAAGGAGCGGAGGTCCGTGGTCGTCCTAATATCGGGGGGAAGGTCGTTCCAGAGGGCCGGGCCCGCCACAGAGAGAGCCCTTCCCCTGGGCGTCGCCCGCTGAGAGAGTCTAGTGGACGGCACCCGGAGAAGTCCCTCTCTGTGGGAGCGAATCGGTCGTGAGGATGTATGAGGCAGGATCCGATCCCGCAGATAGCTAGGTCCCGAGCCATGGAGCGCTTTAAAGATGATAATCAACACCTTGAAGCGCACCCGGAAGACGACAGGCAGCCAGTGCAGCTCGCGCAAGAGCGGTGTTACATGGGTAAACCTAGTGGTTCCCATAATTGCTCGCGCGGCTGCATTCTGGACTACTTGAAGTCTCCGGGTGCACCTCAAGGGGAGCCCCATGTAGAGAGAGTTGCAATAGTCCAGTCGGGATGTCACGAGCGCATGAGTGACTGTGCGAAGGGCGTCCCGATCCAATAGGGGGCGCAATTGGCGAACCAGGAGAACCTGGTAAAACGCCCTCCTGGCCACGGCTGTCACTTGATCTTCCATGGACAGCCGGGCATCCAGGAGGACACCCAAATTGCGCACCCCATCCACAGGGGCAAGATGTTCGCCCCCTATGGCCAGCGATGGAGTGAGCTGGTTGAATCGGGCAGCCGGAAACCACAGCCACTCGGTCTTGGTCGGGTTGAGCCTGAGTCCGTTACTTCCCATCCAGACCCGCACGGCTTCCAGGCACTGGCACATCACCGCTACGGCATCGTTGGGGTGGTTTGGGGTAGAAATATACAGCTGGGTGTCGTCAGCGTATAGATGGTACTCTACCCCAAAACCACGGATGATCTCACCCAGCGGCTTCATGTATGTGTTAAACAGGAGAGGCGAGAGGACCGACCCCTGAGGCACCCCACATGTGAGGGGTCTCGAGGTCGACCTCTGCTCCCCTGCCAACACAAATTGCGATCGGCCAGAGAGGTAGGAGGAGAACCACCGTAAAACGGTGCCTCCCACTCCCAACCCCCCCAGCCGATGCAATAGGATACCATGGTCGATGGTATCAAAAGCCGCCGAGAGGTCTAATAGGACCAGGATGGAGGAACAACCCCCATCTCTGGCCCTCCAGAGATCATCAACCAACGCGACCAATGCCGTCTCAGTGCTATGCCCGGGCCGAAAGCCGGACTGGCGCGGGTCTAGATAATCAACTTCCTCCAGGTGACGGGGAAACTGTTGTGCCACCACACTCTCAACAACCTTCGCCAAGAAGGGAAGGTTGGAGACTGGACGATAGTTGGTTAATAAAGCTGGATCCAAAGAGGGCTTCTTAAGGAGGGGCCTCACCATAGCCTCTTTTAGGGAAGCAGGCAAGGAACCCTCACTTAAGGAAGCGTTGACAACCTCTTGGAGCCAGCCTCGTGTCACCTCCCAGGATGCCAGTACAAGCCAGGAGGGACACGGGTCCAATAAACATGTGGTGGCTCGCAGTCGCCCACGTAACCTGTCCATATCCTCGGAAGCAACGGAGTCAAACTCCTCCCAAACAAGATCTGCCTCGTGGCATCCCACTGGGCCATCAATGGGGGCTAACTCGTTCTGTATCTGAGCGATTTTCTCCTGCAGAAAAATCACAAATTCCTCTGCTCTACCCTGTAGCGGGGCTTCCCGCACCCTCTGTTGAAGGAGGGAGCGGGTCACCCTAAACAGGGCGGCAGGGCGGTTTTCTGCGGATGCTATGAGAGTGGCACAATGATGACGTTTGGCCACTCTCAGCGCCACAATGTAAGTCCGTAAATGGGCTCTTACCTGTGTCCGGTCAGATACAAATCGAGTAGACCTCCATCTTCTCTCTAGGCATCTCTTGTGGTGTTTCATCACCCTTAGCTCCTCGGTAAACCAAGGAGCCAGGGTAGCTCGCCGCCGCAAGAGAGGCCGCAAGGGCGCGACCCGATCCAAGGCTCCCGTGGTCGCAGTATTCCATGCGGCCACGAGGTCCTCCATCGGGGCGCGGGTCAGGGGTACAGGAAGTGGCCCAAGCGCCGCCTGGAACCCATCAGGGTCCATCAGGCGCCTGGGGCGGAACCAGATAGATGACTCAGGTTCCGCCTCCCCGCGGTGGGGGGTGGCGGTTGGAAAGTCGAGCCGGAGAAGTGAGTGGTCTGACCATGACAAGGGTGTGATGACTATATCCCCTGTACCCAGATCACTCTTCCATTGGTCAGAGACAAAGATGAGATCCGGTGTGTGTCCACCCTCGTGGATGGGGCCTTGAATTAATTGGGTCAGGTCCATGGCCATCATGGAAGCCATGAACTCCCGAGCTACCTCGGATGATTCGCCCACCGATGGCAGATTAAAGTCCCCCATGACTAAAAGTCTGGGGGTCTCAACTGCCATCGTAGCGATCACCTCGAGGAGCTCGGGCAGGGCTGCTGCTACATAGCGGGGAGCCAGGTATACAACCAGCAAGCCCAACTGCCTCCCTAGGCCCCACTTCACGCAGAGGGACTCACAACCGGTGGTCTGTGGCACAATGGTCTCTCTCGGCTCAAGACCTTCCCTAATAACAACCGCTACCCCACCACCCCTACCTAGGGCCCGGGGCTGATGAAAAGCGCGGTAACCTGGTGGGCACATTTCAACGAGGGGGAGTCCTCCCTCGTGGCCCAACCAGGTCTCCGCAATTCCTACCAGGTCCAGCTCCCCCTCTGACACAAGGTCATGGATGAGGGGGGCTTTGTTGACAACGGACCTGGCATTGCAAAACATCAGCCGCAGGCCCTGGCTCTGTACTCCCTGACCACCTAGCCTGCAGGGGTTGTGGCACCCGACCGTTTGCAACCAACGGCCACGTGCCCCCAACCGGGAGGATGGAACTTGTCTCCCCTCAGACCTGCCTCTCCCCACGACCCTATTGATGGGTATGCCCTCCACCGGGACGACTCTTAGTTCCCCCCTACTAACAGCACCGTCCGCCTCCCTCCGTCGCCTGCTGGCCTGGCCCTCTCTTTCACCCTCTGTCTCTACCTGTCTATAATGCCCACCCCCCTCCCTGGCACCCCCTAAAATAGACAACAACCTACGATTTAAAAAACCCCTAAGACCACGTTTCTTCCACCTCTCCGGATCAATGAGTCCCTCATCAAGGCTGGCCCTCATTAGAGTGGAGGGCCAAACCTGCGAGAGCAGGGACTCTCGCAGCCGTAGCAAGTCTAGCTTCGAGTATTTATAAATATAAAGTCAATGATATAAATACATAGATAAAAGCATGGGTCCTAAGATTTTAAAAAGCATCGTTTGGCCGCAATTTCAGATGTAAAATATGATATATATCTTAATAAATAACTAAAATATATATACAATCAGAGTTTTAAAAAGTGCATCAGTGAGTGTTTTAGTCCGGGTATCGCTCCGTAGATCTTCTCTTCTCTTCTAGAGGGTTACAAGGTCTTAAAGGTCTTAAATATGAAATGTAAAATATCCATAGGCCGGAGAGATCTTCTCCTTCTTCTTAAGGCTGCTTTCCAGATCTTATCTTGGACATACCAAGTCTTAAACATGCAAGGACGCCGAGGGCAGACGGCATCCGTTCTGGCGCTCCCACCGCCATCACCGCCGCAGTCCCCGCCATTCCTTGTCCCGGCGCTCTCACCGCCATTGGCAGCCATACCCAGGGTACCAGGACACCAACCTCCAACTCCGGCGCTCTCACCGGCTCTCTCACCGCCGCCTCCATCGCCAATGCGTCCCTGGACCCCGCTCCGGCGCTCTCACCGCCACCTCCATGCCGCCTCCGTGCCTACGGCAGCCCTCCGGGCCTACCTGGCCCTCCCGGCCCTCCAGGCCTCCACAACGCATCCGGCGCTCCCACCGCCGCCGCCGTTGCCGCCGCCGCCGTCTTCGCCGCTTGACTGGTAAAGGAATCACCAGTCAAGAAATATGCCACAGACTAGTTTTTGGTAAAGTACCAACTCAGGTTTTGAAAAAGATGTTCAGATGTCATGCTGTGTACCTACGAAGATCAAAATTGTGCGGGCAATGGTTTCCCCTGTGACACTCCATGGAAGTGAAAGTTGAAGCTGGAAATGAAAGAAGAAGAGGAATAGAAGCAGTATTGACACTTCTGAACTTTGCTGTTAAGAGAAGACTCCCGAGAATACTATGAATAATCAAGGAAATGGATCATGGAACAAATCAATCCAGAGTTTTCACTTGAGACACAAATAACCAGGCTCAAATTATCCCATTTCAGACACATTACGCCGAGACTTAGATCTCCTGAGAAGGATTTAATGCTGGAAAAGGCAGAAGGAAAGAGAAAAAAAGGGGCAATCAACAGACCACACACACACACACACACACACACACACTTCTTACACCATGTATATACATAAATACATGAGAGCCTATTGAGTGCAGTGGTTGAAGCCAACTAGAAACAAGGAAACCATTAGTTTTTAAATAAATTGAATAGAATCGAATTAAATTAATTTTTCCCCTCACCCCTATGGGTGGCATGTGTCTTCCTCAATCTCATGTCTTCTGCTAAAGAACATATATCCTCAGTATATTATTTCTTCTAATCAAGTATATACAGTATCTCACAGAAGTGAGTACACCCCCTCACATTTTGTAAATATTTAAGTATATCTTTTCATGTGACAACATTGAAGAAATTACAGTTGGCTACAATGTAAAATAGTGGGTATACAGCTTGTCTAACAGTGTAAATGTGCTGTCCCCTCAAAATAGCACAACACACAGCCATTAATGTCTAAACCCCTGGCAACAAAACCACCCTAAGTCATAATGTCCAAATGGGGCCCAAGTAGCCATTTTCCCTCCCTGGTGTCATGTGACTCATTAGTATTACAAGGTCTCAGGTGTGAAGGGGGAGCAGGTGGGTTAAATTTGGTGTTATAGCTCTCATTCTCTCATACGATCACTGGACCTTCAACATGGCACCTCATGGCAATGAACTCTCTGAGGATCTGGAAAAAAAAACAAATTGTGGCTCTACATAAAGATTTATACTTAAATATTTACAAAATGTGAGGGAGTATAATCACTTCTTTGAGATTCTGTATGTATTATTCTGCATTAATGTTTGTGAATGGTTATACCATGCTGTTCTGCAGTGGAGATCAATGTACCTCTATATGGGGAAGGTTACTAAATCTATATTTAAATGTACTATTACAGCAACACCTTTATTATTAATTGGTGTTTAAATATGTTCTATTTTTTGTTTAAAAATTACTGTGCAAATATATTAATAATTAGAAATGATTTTTAAAATTATATTATTATGGTTGGTTGCGCAGTCAGCCACATGTTTAGACTGAAATTGGCTTTTTTATCCCTCTATTATTGCTTTTTTAATTATTATTCAGAAACAGGAGCAAATGACTAACCAGAGACAAGAAGTCTGAAATATATTATTTTAACAAGAGGTTTTTTTGACTTGGTATCCTCCAGATATTTTGTGAGCTCCAGTCTTCCTCTCTAAGCAAGAATATATCTGTAATGCAAAAGGCCAGTGGGCTCCATGACCAAATTGTTTTGTTTGTAGCTGATGGGTTCACGGTTTAAGCATGAAGCATAATTTAAACACATTTTAGAAATATCCTCCTGGTGATTCAAACTAATATTTGGTACATAATTGCACCCTATTTATTAAACACAATTGAATGAATGATTAACCGGGATTTAGTTTTCCTACGATCCATTGAATTTACATTGTTATAATAATCGATATAGAAGATTAGCAATTAGGAGTGCTCATATGTAACAATAATCCACTAAATCAAGCCATTGTGTCATGCATCGGTGGACTCTGTGATAGAAACTATATGCTGGATGAGATGGACCTTCTTATGATCCCATGACTGATGCCCCATCCACTTGTAACACTCAATAAATCTGATGTATTATCAATAAACACTGTCACATACTGACAGCTAGGCTATCCCAGCTATCTAAAGTGATTGCTTATTTCATGTGAACTGCTAGAGTCCCTCACAAATCCAGAAAACTGTTTCAGCCATGTAATCTGCCTGACAAACTCTTTAATTATTGAACGGATTAAAAACATCATAAATCATTTCAAATAATTGTCACCATTGAACAATGACCATTCTAAAAATTAATCAAATATTTTACCACTACCTCCTAGTTGTCAAATATGCATAGGGACCACTAGGTATTATAGATTGGTTGAAGGAGGCCCTCTGCATGTTTTCAAAGAATGAGTATTGGTTTGGAGCACAGATTATTTCAAGCAGAACTTAGTTTCAGATGGATAGACATGGCATATTGCAGAGAAATCTTTGCAACTTGGAGGAGAAAAAGCTTCACACACAATCTTTGGTGCCACGAAAGTTCTGCTGATTCACTAACTGTGGCCATATAACAGTGGTGGGTTGCAGGCCGTACGCCTGGGTACAGGTGTACCGGAGCCTGCCCGGCGCACTGGATACCGTTCTGGTATGGTGCTCCGGAGGGCCCACCCACCCCTCCTCGCTCCTTACCTGTGCTTTAAGCTTTTGGCGCTTCTGCACACGCCCATGGCATTTACAGTGCTTCTGTGCAATGCTCTGCCAAGCAGCTGGAGCGTTGCAGAGGCTTGTGGAAGCGTCGCAGGTAAGTACAATGCATGCGTGCACACACACTGCATGCGCTCATGTGGGTGATGTCTTGCCCATTCCAACTGTACCAGTTGGAACGGAATCCGGAACCCACCACTGTCACATAGTACCCTGAACCAGGTTAAAGATCTAGCGATGCCACATGACCACTATGGTTATGGCCCCTGCTGGGAGGGAAACATAATCTTTTAAATTTTGTTTCCTGCTACATTTTTTTTATCCCCAGTTTTCCTAATAGGAATAGAATGGGATTGATTCCAATAAGAGAGAATTAACCTATAGATGTGGCAGAGCTTTAGTGCATTATGGGAAGTGTGTTAGAGCAACAAGAAGGCATACAATGGAGATTCAAGATGAGTTATATTTGGTGATTACATGGATCTAACAAAAAGTGTAAAGAAGGGAGAACGTTTCCGGTTCCTGAAGGCGACAGACGTGCCCTGTGGGCTCTCTGCCACTTGCTGTACCGGTGGGCTCCTTTGGGAGCACAAAAGACCTCAGGGGGTCTTTTGCCGTAGGGGCGGCTTGCTGGGATATCCCAACCTGGCGGCAGCCAGCTAAAATGCCCCCAGCCTCAACCTAGGAGCTGGTGAGCAAAAAGGGGGGGGGATCCTGCCTCTTCGCCGGATGGAGCTCGGAAACAGAAAGCAGAATGAGAAGTGCATCTGAAAGGCCGGAGGTGAAGGACGCTCCCAAATCTCTTGGGCTAATGATGAAGGATAGCGATAAGACATTGTAAGTTCCAGTTCAATCTACTTTAAATGAAGATTGGAGGGGGGAAATCTTAACCCCCCCTTGGACTAAGCGGCAAGCAGACAAGCCCTCTCCATTTGAATGGAGAGAGGAAAGGACTAACTTGCTATTTGAGCTAGCTATGGAAAAGAATTATATTGTATTACATTTGCAACAATTATTTATGGAGTTCTTTTAAGAAAAGAAAGTAAATGGAATGGAACTTTCACTTTTCTTCCTGTCGGAAGACGGGGTAAGATGGCTTCTCTTTGTTCTCCGCTTGTAACTTCCCTGCGTGAAGTTTCTTCTTTCTACAATCAACAACGAAGGACTTGAAACTTTCTCTTTCAACATTCCTCCCAGAGGCCCCCAGATCTCTCCCAATACATGGATTCCTGGATTTGGACTGTAAGAATTCTTTCTTTTATTTTTTTTCTCTTCTTCATTTTTAAAAGTGAACTCTTAAGACTGCTCTTCCATTCGGACTCCCTGACGCCTCAGACTCCCTCGACTGCCTGTTTTACCAGTGCCATTTTTTTACCAACTGACATAATGGCTTCTAGAAAGCCACCAGCTGGAAAGTCACTCTCTGCACCCTCTTCAGCTGCTTCCAGCCCGACTACACAACCAAAGATTACACAACTTTTGCTGAAGCAGCCCGCTGAAGAGGGACCGCAGGAGCCATCAGTTGCCGAAATGTTTCGCGAGATAATGAAAAAGCTGACAGATTTAACACTTGAACTTAGGGAAACAAAAAGGGATACAATGGAAAATAAACAGAAAATTGCGAAGCTGGGGGAGGGGGTGGCTGAGATGGGGGGAGAGGTTAGGGAGGCCCAGAGGGAGGGCTTAGAATTAGGAGCTCACATAACTAAAATTGAATTTGAAAGAATGTCTTTCTTCCTCAGGTTCCAGAATTTGCCAGAATCAGATAATGAAGATCTTAAAGATATTATGAGTACAATATTAGCAGAATATATTAAAAAAGATAAAGATCAGCTCTGGTGGGATATGGACCTGGTTTATAAAATTAATTTAGCTTATGCTAGGATAAATAATGTACTAAGAGAAATTCATGTTAAATTTCTCAGGAGATCCACAAGGGATGAGATATTGAGGGCTCAACGGGATGGAGTTTTAAAATATCATTCCGAAAAATTCATTCCAAAAAAAATTAGAGAAATTAGAAAGAAGTATTCCTTCTTGTCTAAGAAATTATATAAGAAAGGAATTTGGTTCAAGTGGTTGTTGTCAGAAGGAATGTTGATATTTTGGGAAGGGGACAAGGTAAAAATTAAAACATTAGCCGAGGCGGAGACGTTTATCAAAAAACATTCCTCCCAGTTGGGATGTGAAGATCGGGGAACAGAGGGAGCGATGGCCCCACCTGGAGACAGGAGGGAATAGTCAATTGCGAAAAGACTCAGGTCTCAAAAATGATTTTATTTGAAAGCTTATTGTAACTGTTGATACACGAGAAAATGGCAAAGGAAAAAATGATTGATTATATGGATTATAAGATATAATTTTTCTATGTGCTTATCCTTTATTTTTTAAAATTGTATATTCATGAAATTTTTTGGGAGGGACATCACCAACGGCAGGGAAGATGCCAAAATGTTATTTCACCTTGCACCTTTTTCCCTGTAAAAGCTTTAAAAACCAATAAAATTCTTTTTTTTTAAAAAGTGTAAAGAAGAGCAACTAAGATGATTAATGGCCTGGAGACTAAAACATATGAAGAACGGCTGCAGGAATTGGGTATGGCTAGACCTGGAGAAAAGAAGGGTTAGGGGTGTCATGATAGCAATATTCCAGCATTTGAGGGGCTGCCACAAAGAACAGAGGGTCAGCTTATTTTCCAAAGTACCAAAAGGCAAAACAAGAAACAATGGATAGAAGCTAATCAAGGAGAGAAGCAACCTGGAATTACCGAGAAATTTCCTAACAGTGAGAACAATTAACCAATGGAACAGCTTCATCGCTGGAGGTTTTTAAGAAAAGAATTGGACAACTACCTGTCTGAAATGTTATGCTTAAACTCCTGCTTAAGCAGAGGGTTGGATTAGAAGACCACCAAGGTCCCTTCCAGCTCTATTCTGATTGATTGATAGAAATGCATTTTTCTTTGAAACAGTGCAGAAATAGTTTGCCACTATCAGCTTCACAGACCCTTCTCTGACTTCCTAGTTAAGCCTACAGTTTGAGTTTCTTGATAGTCATCCATTCAAGTACTAACCAATTCTGTTCAGCTTTGCAGGATCAGCCAATTTTATCCATGTTTTGTCATCTGCTGAGATTAACTCTTGGCAATTTCATGGACATGTGTACAGTCTTCTTGACATTAATGCAGAATTGGTTCCCACTTCCTTTTTCCTTTTTTAATTCCTAGTCAAACTACGGGCATAGCATTTCCTAATTGACTCCATCCAATAATTAACCAGATCAGATCCTGCTTAGATTATTTTTCAGAATCAGCCAAAGTTAGCTACATGCTTCAAACTGATCTATACAATCTTGCTAATCTATGGTCTCTGCCAACACACTTTGCTGTGACTTATCATAAGCAACACGTAATTGATGGAAAAAGGAGAATGATGGAAATTTTCTGCAGATCATGACACTCCTGGCAACAGGCAACCCCTCCTTTTGGACTGAAAAATGGCAGGTTTTAAACATACTTTCAAAATATATTTAAAACTATACTTTAATGTAAGAAATTGGGCAAGACGAAAGAAATATTGTTAAAACTGGCATTTTTTATCCCAATATATGTATGCGTTTAATTTGCTATTTGATAAAATAAATTTGTTCTTTCAGTATGTTTCAAAATATGATTTTAAAATTAAAAATATTAAGATCAGAAGTGGACAGCTCATAGTTTCAGGGACATGCGAAAGTCCCAACTTTCCCTCAAAAATCTGTGGTTTCGATTGCTGGCAAATGACAACACAGTTTAATTGCCTTTCTGAAATACAGAATAGATGGAAATTGTAATGTATCCAATAACATAGGCATAAGATAAAAGTAAAGACTTTCTAGTGGCTTAATGAACAGGTTCATGATATGTGCGTCACAACAATACAGGAGTGGCTTTTCTTTTGAATTGTTTGTCCTAGTTTTAGCCTACGGCTCTGGGATTTCCTGGTCTCCCATCCAAGTACTAATTATATCTGACCCTGCTTGGCTTTTTTCAAGCTACAGTATGTCAGGATCAGCAATATGCAGCCACCATTGCAGACATCCAGCCCTCACTGCGTAAGCAAGGTGCCACCCTAAACACACTCCCCAATTATTTATGGCATTTGTTCCCATGTTCCCCAACAATTGCCTAGTCCCATTGCTGGTCTTTATTAAATGACACACTTGGGTGGGGTTTTTTTTCTTGATAGCAACCTGTGAAAGAGTTCCACACAATGGAACTCGCAGGAGGAGAATCATGGTAGGGGTGTTATGTGGCAAAAACTACCAGGAGGTGTCTGGTAGCACCTTTTCCAATAACATCAACAAAAATTATCAGCAGGCAATAAGTTTTCATCTTATATTGCAGCTCGCTTCATCAGATGCACACAGTGGCTAGACTGATGCAGGAATTAAAGTGGGGTGAGATGAGGCAGGGGAAAAGATTGGTGGTGCTAGTCTGCCATAAACCATGGGTAGTGGGGGGGAGGAGCTGGAAGGGAGGGGGAGGGCCTGGGGGAAAGTGAAACTGACCTGTGCAATGGTTTCTCTGTGAGAACTGACAAAGTCCTCAAGGTGGTTGCCCTGGGACATGAATGCCAACACGTAGAGTGACTGTTTCCAAAACATCTTGTTTAAGCATGATTGGACAAGGAAAGATAAACAAAGGGAAGAAAGTTAACTGACAAAAATCTGATGCAAACTCTTAGTTCTGGATTTACAGTACTGCAATTCATTTGACTTCTAGTAAACTATACCTTTCTCAACAAATGGAGTTAGCATTGTTTTTACTTAGAAGCCCAAGCTGAGGCAGGTCTGACATGTGAGGAAAGAAAGAAAAGGAATTGCTTATACAGATGGAGGCAACATATAGGGCAGGGTACACATTCCCTATCAATTATGAATCGTAATGTGTTAAAAACCTATGGCATTTGTTGAGACCTTCTGAGATTGCCTAAAACTGTTTGATGTATGTGAGTTCAACAACTTTTCACTCAGTGGTGCTGTTCTACCTTTCTATAACAGTCACTTTGCTATGAAGGTTGAAATGTTTGGATATTACTTTGTCCTTGCTTTGAAGTCTGATGTCAAATTTGTGTCCATTTATTCTTTAGTTTGTCCCATTTGTCCTATGGAGAATCCAGAAGGGTATTGCTGGTGGATGATGGCATGTATCACATTGGAAGAACAATATCACATTTGTTTGTGTATTTGTTGAAGCTGTGATGATATTGCTGGTATAGATTGGGGTTGGGATGGGGGACAAATAGACATCTTGGTTTGTGGCTGGCTCTGGTTTCCATTTTGGCATCATGTTTCCATCCATGCATCAGCTGCTTGTCTGAAATGGTATAGGGCGTCCTGCTTGAGCAGGGGGTTGGGCTAGAAGACCTCCAAGATCCCTTCCAACTCTATTCTATTCTGTTCTGTTCTATTCTATTCTATTCTAACATAATCCTTTTGTTTCTTGATGTTTTATATGAATCTGTTTCAGGTTGTATGTATGCAGGTATGGCTTTGAGAAAGTGCAGTCCCATTGTCTAATATAGGCTATAGCAAGGATCTCCAATCTTGGCAACTTTAAGACTTGTGAACTTCAACTCCCACAATTCCTCAGCCAGAAAAACTTGAGTGACTTGAGCTATGAGCTGTAGGTGACAACCACAGTGTCATGTTGTTCTGCTTCTATGGTCTGTCTTTTAAAAAGTGCTCCCTGGGATTTGAGCTGGCTGTATTGATTTGTCTATTGATCCTGTTGGGTGGGTAGTTCTCTCCCTTGAGTGTCTATAAGAAAGATGCAGTTTTCCAGTTTTCTTTCTTATATCTTCATATAAGACTGTACCCCGTATACATGGTTTCATCAACAGGACCTTCCCTACTAACCTCCAGCATAAAATGTTCCCAATAGAGATTTAAACTGATCCTCATTAAAAATAATATTTCATTTCCCTCCTTTTTCCCCTCTCGCTCTTGCCTCTTCCTTGTTTTTTAATTCCTTGTTGTAAAACCAACATATATGACTTCTACTCTATTCTCATGATAAAGGAAGGTACTTGAGACTCTGGAAAGATAATGATAATATTGATTTTAGGTGGATTACAGGTCTGCTGGCACATAACCCAAGTTCTTCTAAAAGAAATCTCATAACAGAGTCCTCCCGTAATGCTGTTAATACAGTACCTCAATGAACATGCTTGAGGGTCAAATCCTATTTGATTTCGGTTGAGGTATCAGATGACCCTGGGCTATTTATGAGCAGCGCTTTAACAGCAAATGAAGAGGATGAGATTTCCACTCTCAGTGAGCCTTGCTTCAAATTTTTAATATCGATAAGCAAGCATTTGGATCCTTTTGGGGGGGGGGGTTAAGATTTCACCAACATTTGAATCTGTAAGATTAATGGAAAGAACCTTGTAGGTCATCTAGTCCAACCCCCTGCCCAAGCAGGAGACCCTACACTATTTCTGACAGATGGCAGTCTAGTCTTTTCTTGAAAGTTTGCAGTGATGAAGCTCCCACAACTTTTGAAGGCAAGCTGTTCCATTGGTTGGTTATTTTCACTGTCAGAAAATGTCTCCTTATTTCTAGGTTGAATCTCTCCTTGTTCAGTTTCCTTCCATTATTCCTTGTCTGGATTTCAGGTGCCTTGGAAACTAGCTTGACCCCCTCCTCTCTGTGGCAGCTCCTCAAATCTCAATCTCTCTTCCTCTCCCTCTCTCCTATCTATCTGTCTGTCCATCCATCCATCCATCCATCCACCTACATAGAGACACATAATTTGAATATATGTTTAAAATTTGAATACATACCTATCCATATACACATGTACATCCATACATACACAAAGGAAGAAAGAGCCTACATTTAAAAAAATACAAAAAATTAGAAAGTTAAATAACATTGTCATCTATCCTTATTAACTGAGTCATGAGTCATGACAGAAAGTTTCTAATGCAATAGATAGAGGATAGAGAAAAAGACTAAAAAAAGAAAACTACAAGAAAAGAAATAGATCAGTGACTCAGTAGAACTTTAAAATGGATATGGATTTGTCTCTTAGGCCCCATAGAGTAATTGTTACAGGCATATGAAGGGAAGATGTCAAAAATTATTAAAAGGTATGTGACTATGGCAAAAAAGCTGGAAAAAATTAAATGCTGTTACATGTTTGAATGGGAGGAAAAAATAAGAGTAAAGCAAAGAGGAAAATATATGTTTAAGTATTTGTTTAGCTCCAAGGGTATTCTTGAAAGCAAATTTATTTTTATTCCTGATGCATTCTTGGACAGGTTCATGTAGGGGTGGGCACTTTTTTGTAGCAGTGGTAGAGATGTTATTTGCCGTTGTTTTGTTCCAGGATGTTCATTTGACTTCCATATCTAGCAAAATTGATTAATTGATTATGTATCATCAAGTCATTTGCAAGTTTTAGTGGCCTCATAGATAGATTAGATAGATTTTATCTATGATGGTCTGTTCCTAACCTAGTCTTTCAGATCTTCCTAACCTAGTCTTTCAGGTCTTTCACTTTTTTTTTCTTTCCACCTTTTTAAGCATTTTTAATATCTTCTCCAGGTCTTCACGCAACTTGTCTGAAGTAGGATAATCTTACTAGCCTGGTCATTTGTGCCTGTAGTACTCCCTGGTTGTGTACATTCCAAGTACTAGCTATCTACTAAATTTTTCAGGATAAATCTAAATTTGGTTATGTGCTGCTACTTAGTTATAAAAAATTGTTTCTGAAATCATTGGGACTTAAGTTGGTCATGATTAAAAATATTGTTTCAATGGATGTAATTTCAGTGAATGACCAGATCCTACCAGGATTATTGGAAGAGCCAAGTAGTTGTGGAGTTGGCTTGATACCTCTCACTTCATTGCAAACCTATAGAGTTACACTATTAGATAACAATACTGTGACATTAATTTATAAACTGAGTGATAGTCAGTGCTCCATTCACATGGGCAAGTCATCATTTGAATCTTCACAACCACAAATTAGATAATTCAAGTTAAACCAAGTGGGATAAAAAGATGGAGCTCATTTCCACTGCCAGCACATCCGAGAAAGCAACAAACAATAATCTCACAGTTCTAGCATCAAACGCTTACGGTTCTGGTATCCTTTCCTGGTTCATAGTGACTGAATTCTGCAAGATCAAGAGAGAAGGGAAATGGTATGGCTTCTTGTTTTTCCATCCAAGATCATGTGGGAATTTTAAAGCACTTCGCGTTTCATAGCTCTTGGTGCGAAAGTGCATCGATTTTAGCACTTACTAATAGCACTTAGACTTATATACCACTTAATAGAGCTTTACAGCCTTCTCTAAGCAGTTTACAGAGCCAACATATTGTCCAGAAGTGGTACTCAGCAGGTTCTGACCAGTTTTGGAGAACTGGTAGCGGAAATTTTGAGTAGGTTAATATTACCTTTATTTTCTGCCTCCCGAGTCCCAGCTGATTGGGAGGAAATGGGGATTTTGCAGTAACCTTCCCCTGGAGTGGGGAGGGAATGGAGATTTTGCAGTATCCTTCCCCTGTCATACCCATCAAGCCACGCCCACAGAACGGATAGTAAACATTTTTGAATCCCACCACTGATATTGCCCCCAACAACCTGGGTCCTCAATTTACCCACCTCAAAATGATGGAAGGCTGAGTTAACCTTGAACAGGTCATGATCAAACTCCTGGAAGTGAGCAGAGTAGCCTGCATTCTAACCACTGAGCCACCACGGCTCCTATTAATTTTCTTTGCTTGGAATCATATTCCCTTTAAACTTTAATAGAAGCTGAATGCAGTGCAACAGATATGACAGTTCATGGACAGATGTCACTAAGCCATTTATTCCACATAAAAAGATTCATTCCTAACATTTGAGGCCTGTCAGTTTATATATCTTTCCAGTTTTCTTGCTGGGAAAATGAGGTGTGGTCTCTGGATTCTGTCACATATCTCTTATGCTAAAAAATCAGACAGAAATTTGGGGTTCATATTCCTGATGGAAAAGGGTTAAATCCCAATGGAATAACTAAAAGATAATGCCAAATCAACTCCAAAAGATGGTGTATAAATGGATTTTGCCCCATGTTAAGATGGTGACTATGACAGATTTCAGTTTATGGAAATACTTCATTATACTGTACTGTAATTTCTTAGGGATATGAATTACCCAACTGAAGATTTTGCTGCTGAAATAATCTGTAATATTACTGCCAAGCACAGAACTATATGATTTAGCCTTGGTGTATATTAGAAAGATGACAACAAGTTTTAATGCTTTCACCCAAACCCTGGATGAAATGCTGTCACCATACTGTTATAATATACATATTTTGCCACAAAAATACTTTAGTTGCAAATAATTTAGGTAAAGGATAAATACTTTTATCCTTTTAAGAGAAATTTTAAGAGAAATTTTTAAGCCATTCTCTTTGGTTCTATTTTACCAATAAAATCTTTCAAAAAACATGCCCCAGCATTAAACTTAATTCTAGAGAGGTTTATTGGAAATTTAGAGATTGGTTAAAAGAGCCTCCAAGCATAGGCCTAAAACAGACTTAAGGAAAGCTGTTCTACCACTGATCACTCCAATTGCACCACAAAGTACAGTCTTCATTGACTTCAAGGTGGCATTTGATTCTATCTCCTATATTACATTGTGGCAAAACCTAGCAGTCTCTTCGCTTGATCGACATTTGTTATTTCTAAATGGAACCTTTCAGAAGATATATTTCTGAATGTCAAATACAACTCACAAAGTGATTTATCATGAACCGCTTCAAAAGAGAGACCAACAAGGCTGCATTGTAGTTCCCCTATTGTTCCACTTCTATTTAAATGACAAGGCAGATTACAGTACTTAAAAAACATAGACTCCTGTCCTCATAGTTGAAGAAATCTGTAACTATTTTATTTTATCCACATGGCATTATAATACTGTCTAGGACACCAATAGGACAATAGGAGGTGACCAGGCTGACCTTGAGGGAAAGGTAAAGTGCATCATCAATCTTGAGTCCCTTCTCACCCACAGAGATCTAAGTCCAGCCCACCTTGAATGCTATTGATTCAAATCTACCACACACACATTCCATCTCATTTACCTCCTAACAAACTAGGGAGGGTCTCTTCTGAGCCTCTTGCTCCAGCCACTATCCAATATGGGATATGCCATATATTATCTGACTATTCCCTTGGCAATATCTCTTCTGCCTAATCTTTTCCATATTTCATTCCACATGGCCATTCACCATGCTGGTGGAGATAGAAATAGACAGATATGATACAGTAGGTAGGTGAGTGGGTGGGTGGGTAGGTAGATAGGTAGGTAGGTAGGTAGGTAGGTAGGTAGGTAGGTGGGTAGGTAGGTAGGTAGGTAGATGATAGATAGATAGATAGATAGATAGATAGATAGATAGATAGATAGATAGATAGATAGATAGATAGATAGATAGATAGATAGATGAGAGATAGGTGAGAGATAGGTGATAAAATATAGAGGAATATAGAGATACATGTTTAATTATGTGAAGCCTAGACATTGGTATAGCCATTTTTTATGGTGCTTGACTTGATCTTTTTCCTAACTTTGCCCCTTTGGATCTTGTCCAGTCCAATTTCTATTAAGACAGCTTTCACGGTTCCCTCTTGGGTCAAAAATCCTGGTCTGCATCTCAAAGCAGATGTGAAGAAAGTGGAGGCTGGATTGTGGATTTCTATATTTAGCTATCGATTGAGCTAATCTGTCTTCCCAATGGGGCTCATTCCTCTAATGTGGAAGATGGATTTCAATCTATATGGAACTGATAGCTGACAGCAAAATTAGCATTGCTGTGCTTCTCTCTTATTTACACTCCCTGGGACTACACAGACCTCTTCTAAACAGTGAATGATGGACCTACACACCATGCTGATTTACACAGGGCTTCTAATCTTCCCACCGCTGACAATTGCAGGCATATGGTAGTGACTGTGGCATGCAGCTACAAGTCTCAAAATATAGCAAGGCCTTTAATTTGGCAGATTCTAACACTGTTCTGGGAGGTTGGTAGAAAGATTCCATGCTCGGAATGTTGATGGTCCTGTGATTCTAGACAAGTTGAGCCTCTTGAACATCTTCATTCTACTGAAATATTGGAAATGCTATTTCCCCTCCACCCCCATTGCTTACAAGACTGCTGGGTTTGTGTTTTTCTTTTGACTTTTGGTCTGTTAAATCTCATAACACATAAGATTGCCTTGCTTTCCCAGGAGTGTGCAAAACTCACTGGAAATTGAGCACCAGTAAAATCTATTCAATCAGAGAAAGCATATGCTTGCTTTAAGTGAAAAGAAAGATTACACCCATGTATTTTATTATCATTGATTATCTCCAGTTATATAAGCTTCTAATTATCTTCAGTTATATAGACTTTCGGGTTTAATGCTTCTACATCAATTCTCAGACTTCTGGCTAAGGTTAAACACAGCATAATGTTCACTGGTTCTCCTTTTTCTTTATTAGCATTTAAGGAATAGTATTTTACATTTACAGAGTTTTATTATTAATTACATTTTTACAAACAGATGTACAAACACTATAAAGATATTATAACTTTATAACAGTAATTCTAAATTTTAGTTCTTTGTGCCATCACTTCTTATATATTAGTGTTTACACTCCTTTTATAGCTTACAGCTTCTTAGTATTACTATTAAAACGTATATGTGCTTTTAGCAATATGAACAATTTTATAGATTTGTGTTAATAATGTTCAGGTTTAGTTATTTTTCCATAGTTTATATATAGCATAGTCTGCTCAGACTGTAAATTTTTCTAATTCCAATGTTATTTCATGATAGTTTGTAGCAAAAATAAAGTTTTGATTTGATAACTCATTTCTTTCCATTTTCCACGCAAAGGTGTTCCATTACAGATAGTCCTCAACTTACAACAGTTCATTTAGTGACTGTTCAAAGTTACAAAGCCATTGAAAAAAGTGACACAAGTATATACTTATCCTCCTGTCTCAGCTGATCAGGAAGAGAACCTTACAATACAATAGTAGAGTTGGAAGGGACTTTGGAGGTCTTCTAGTCCAACTCCCTGCCTAGGCAGGAAACCCTATACCATTTCAGACAAATGGTTATCCAACATCTTCTTGAAGACTTCCAGGGTTGGGGCATTCACAACTTCTGGAGGCAAGCTGTTCCAGAGGTTAATTGTTCTAACTGTCAGGAAATTTCTCCTCAGTTCTAAGTTGCTTCTCTCCTTGATTAGTTTCCACCCATTGCTTCTGGCTCTGCCCTTAGGTGCTTTGGAGAATAGTTTGACTCCCTCTTCTTTGTGGCAACCTCTGAGATATTGGAACACTGCTATCATGTCTCCCCTAGTCCTTCTTTTCATTAAACTAGACATACCCACTTCCTGCAACCGTTCTTCATATGTTTTAGTCTCCAGTCCCCTAATCCTCTTTGTTGCTCTTCTCTGCACTCTTTCTAGAGTCTCCACATCTTTTCTACATTGTGGTGACCAAACCTGAATGCACTATTCCAAGTGTGGCCTTACCAAGGTGTTATAAGATGGTATTAACACAAGTGATTTGTAACTGTTTTTCATACTTGAGACCGTTGCAGCATCTCCATAATCACACAATCAAAGTTCAAATGCTTGGTAACTGACTCATATTTATGACGGTTGCAGTGTCCTGGAGTCACATGAATCACCTTTTGTGACCTTCTAACAAGCAATGGGGAAGCCAGATTCACTTAACAGCCATGTTACTAACTTAACAACTGCAATGATTCACTTAACAACCATGGCAAGAAAGGTTGCAAGATGGGGTTCACTTAACAAATGTCTCACTTAGCATCCAAGATGCTGGGCTCACTTGCAATTTGTAAGTCGAGGATTGCATGCCTGGGGTGAAATTAATTGGAGGCCATCCCATCTAGTAATAGTAAACAACAGGACCAAAAATGCAACCAGTTATTTTGGACTTGCTCAAGTGACTAGTGGACTAGACCATAGGAGTTGTAGACCAATATCTTTGGAAGGCATTGATTGCTATTCTCTGGTTTAAACTTAGTTGTATTTGCAATATTAGGGAAGTGGACTTAAAGAAAGCACTGCAGGGGGGAAAATATTCTACCAGGCAATATGTTAATTTTCAATTCCTTATCACCTGTGATTTGTTTTGCTATTGCCAGAATATTTTGACCCCTCAAGAAATCTCTTGAAAATTGATCCCAGCAACATTCTTGGATTTTGGTTGGCTTGGAGAATTACAGAAACAAGGTCATCAGAGTTGTATTGGACAAACCTGGTGCTAGGTTCTGCCTCAGTTTATCTTTTCCAATAAGCAAACGAGTGGGAAGATCATTTAAAAATAACTTATTAAGAGTACTCTGATAAAGTTGGGGTCTCCCTATGAAAGGGGAAACCTGGAAAAAATGGATTGCATTTACTTTTACAGTTAGTGCAACAAAGAGCTTCGAAACAAAAGCTGGTTGGTTTAGAAATAGTCATCTCTTCAGTTACATCACAAGAATTAAATAATCTGATATGTGGGCATAGCCATAGAAAAGAGCATTGTACTCTCAGTGGGGTCTATATCAAGATAGTTTTTTCTTAAATGTCAGTTTTAAAAAGTGAGATTACCTTTTCCAGTTTAGCTGAAATCAATACACAGTAATTCAGACCCTCATTTGTGTGTGTGTGTATGTGTGTGTTTGCTTATAATCAGTATAAATGCCATTTGTTTTCTGATGGGATATTTACTTTCAATTAGTAATCTTGGCAGCATCCCACATATTGTATATCTAAAGACAGATGATTATATTGTAATAACACTATGTTCCATAATAATCATAGACACTATGCAGGCTTAGTGTTCATTCTGAACATATCCAGGCTTGTTTATTTAAGCTGTTCCTGACCTACACTCATGCTGCCTTATTCTAAACTGATTTTTTTAAACAGAAATCCTGTCCAGACTAAAGCACAGTGGCAGTACTTTGCTAGATATTCAGTCCAGACTGCAGGCTACCAAGGCTTCCCATTGGGCAGTGTCCCTGCTGCTGGGCCCTCCCACATTTCGGTTACAGGAAAGCAATGACCAATAGCATTGACTCCTCTGGGCAGGACCACATAGAACTAGTGGTGGGATTCAAAAATTGTAGCGATTCTGTGGGCATGACTTTGTGGGCATGGTATGGCTTTGTAGGCGTGGCTTTGTGGGTGTGGCAGAGGAAGGATACCGTAAAATCCCCATTCCCTCCCCACCCCACTAATATGCTTTCCAGCTCCATTCTACTGTTCAGGGCAACAAAAGAATATCAGCTAGGAGGCAGTGGAGGTGGAGCCAGCCAATTTGCTGGTTCTCCGAACTACTCAAAATTTCCTCTACCGGTTCTCCAGAATCTGTCAGAACTGGCTGAATACCACCTCTGCATTGAACCAAATACACATTCACAAAGTTAATTTGAAATGATATATAAGTACAAACTATCAGAATGCAAATACATGCAGGAACAAGAACTGCTTAAATTATTTTTGTTACTATTAAAATAATAAAAGATGCATAGGAATTCCAGTACATCCAAAATAATCTTTCTGATGAATTACTATTAAACATTAATTAATATTAAATCGATAAAAAAACCCACTAAAGTAGCCTTTCATTGATATTCATATCGTGAACATTCCAGTTCCTTTTTCCAGATGTCCCTAGACTCATGAACACGTAATTTGGTGTTTACAAGTCACCATTATAGCTTATTACAGGGAGCATTTTCTACATCAAATCAAATCAATGTAACTTCTGGCTAACAGCTGGTCAACAGAATCATTCCATGAGCTGTATGATTCAGCCATAATAATAAGTTTTTATCCAGTTTTCTGTGCAATATATTGAACCAGATTTTTTCCCTGGCTTTCTTTTTGCAGACAAATCTCATCAATGCTGTATTCATCTGTATCCCAAGAACTTAATATAGATATTGGACTGATGTCCCTGCATGAACAGGAGTAATCCTGTCCTGTGGGGATTCAATTTTTTTTTTACTGTTGGTTCTTGTGGGCGTGGTGTGGCTTTGTGGGTGTGGCAAAATCACCATTCCCTCCCCACCCCACTAACCTGCTTTCCAGCGCCATTCTCCTGTTTAGGGCAACAAAAGAAGAACAGTTGGGAGGCAGCGGGGGCAGGGCTAGGCTATTTGCTGGTTCTCCAAACTACTCAAAATTTCCACTGCCAGTTCTCCAGAACCAGTCAGAACTGGCTGAATGCCACCTCTGATCCTCTCTCAGTGGGACTAGGAATAGTAGAGTGATAGTTCCTGCTTCCCCTCATTTTTATTCTTCTCATCAGCCTCTTCTTCAACTCCTCCAATTCCTTCAAACTTCTACAGAAAATTTGCAAGGATCTATTGCAGGAAGGAGGCCATTACGAACATGAATTACCCCCTTTTACCTCTTCATCAAGAGTCTCCACTGGAACCTAACTGATAGTGTTCTTCGGGGACGAGAAAAATAGATCTCACTGAATGATCTTGAGGTAGTCCCTTTCTTTTAGCCCAATCTATCTTACGGTGCAAATTTTATAAAAAATAAAATGAGGGATGGTACGATATACATGTCTTTGAGCTCTCAGAAGCCTAGGATTATTATTTTTTTTCATTCTTGCAACTTTTTCCATGGAGGCAGTTTAAGTTTTGATCCGTTTCTCGAAGTCTTCTCTGTTTTCTTCAACAAAATCCAGTTCCTTTGCCAAATATTTTTAATCAAATAGTGTAAGGTGAAGCGATCTCTAGGTATTTTAGATTTCAATAGTGGTGTCAGATACACTGAAATCCATGATTTTGCCCTAATCTGTTTGTAGCTCGATACTCTGTTAGAGTTTGATGGGATGCCTATAGCTGCACTGAATGATATACCTTGGCCAGTCCCTTTCTAGGTATAAAATAACAGTAACAGAGTTGTAAGGGAGCTTGGAGGTCATCTACTCCAACCCCCTGCTCACACAGAAGACCTGTAACTAGGGAGTCAAACCACCAAACTGTCAACTTTCTGATCGACAAGCTCAGTGTCTTAGCCACTGAGCCACCTTATAGGTCCTAATTTTATTATGATCCATTATGTTGTGAAGAACAAAAGCAATTTCAGTTGAAACATGCACAAGCAGATGCAATAATTATGCATACAAGCAAACTAACATTGCATGCACCATTTTATTTATTTAAGGAATTTGTGAACTGTGTTTGATGGTTACCCCAGAACAGAGGTACCAAATGTTCTAAATAGTAGCATGTAAGTAAAACGTTTCTCACATGCAAGAAGTATAAAAGAAGGTGCTCACTCCTAATACTTGGGTGACTTTAAAAATAGAACAAAGTACAGCTGTTTTTAGCTGTGTGTGACACACTATTCCCTTACATCAATAGAGGGCAAGAGCAAAGATGTTGGAAGTTAGTTTTCTTATTTTAATTTGGAGCTGTCTTCATTTCGCAGTTAACTCAGAGCTCACAGTAATTGTTCGTTAACTGTACAGATGAGGAAGCAAAAGAACAAGACAAATAAAAAAATCTGGTCCAAGGTTCTCTGCACCATTCACCTGCATCTGGATTAGGACTGTGATGAGGGTTCCTTCATAATTTCCAAATTTATCCTTTACTGCAAATCATTACATGGTCATGGAAAGCCTTTCAGGACAGCTGTGGATAAATCAGACACTCATGCAATCCACATGATTTTCCCAGATGGTGTGCAAAGGATCTAAGAATTTAACAAAAATTATCATTTACAAGAACAGGGATAAAAATCTATCTATCCATAATATTTTCATGGTAATTAGTGAAAACCAAAAAGGTAACAAACGTAATTTATAAATAATTCTTTTTCAAGAATAGAAAGTTAAATATTTCCCTGTCAATCATGTCAGACTCTGAGAGCTGAAGAAGCTTCTTGGATGAAAAGCAAAACGTCTTCAGAGAAAAACCAGAAAGTCCAGTTGCCTCTTGAAAAAAGCACCTTTGGGTCAGATGTGGCCAGGGGAACCAGCATTGTCCAAAGACAATTTTCATGGTTGTGTAGCCAACATGGCTATACATCTCATGTAGCCAACATGGCCAAAGGCACATGGGATGATGTTACCTTCTCACCAAAGTGGTACCTATTTGTCAGCTTGCATTTGCATCCTTTCAAATGGCTAGCTGGGCAGGAGCGGGGCAAGTAACAAGAACTCATCCCATTTGGGATTTGAACATGGGCTGTCAGCTCTCCAGCTGATAAGCTCACCATCTTTAACTGTCTTTAACCACTAAGCCATCAGGCCACTCCTTTTGAAGACTAGGAGGGTTTAAATGTGACTATGGTGACCTTCCACTATAACAGGAGTGTCAAACTGAGTTTCATTGAGGGCCTCATCAAGGTTGTATTTGGCCTTGAGAGACCGGGGGTGGCCGTGACCAAGATGGGCATGGCCAGTTGATGACCCTCATGTTGTCGCCGCCTGTGGTGATCTGAGTGCTCTGCAAGGAAAAATGGACTCCCAAGCTCCGTTTTTGGCTGCGACGGCCTCCTGTAATCCTCTGCCAGTGAAAACGGAGCTTGGGAGGGCCGAGGCGGTCCTGGCAGAGGACCACAGACCAGATCTAAACACCCCATGGGCCTGATCCAGCCCCTGGGCCCTGAGTTTGACACCCTTGCCCCAAAGGGATATCCATCAACAAACTCATATAAAACTGTATAAGATTGCTTATACGCAGTATATTTCATGATAAAGAGGAAACCTAGGTCTAGGTGATCCCCATCTACCTGCTCAATCTAGGGCTTAAGCTGATCTTCCTTTTTAGGATTTCTTATCTTCAATCCAAATGTAGACATGACAGCCCTTCTAATAAACCATGCCTTTAAAAGGAGGCCTCTGAAAAGCAAATTGCATGAACATCCTAATCTCACTTTCCCCCCCAATATCCAGCAATGGGAACAGCATTGGTTGGCTGGAGTTTCCGATAAGAGAAATTGTAAAACCGATAAGGAGGTGTGGGGTACCTCTGGAAGTTTACAGAGATCGGTTTTATAATCCATTTGCGATTGGAGACTATGTGACCAAATGCAAAAAGATTTCAATATGGTAGCCATATGGCTACCATATTTTCCTCAATATGTATGAAAATGAGTATAGAGTCAATTATATATTCAAAGATGCTCTAAATGGGAAAAAAAACAAATTTATTGGGGATCCTTATTTTCAAACAAAATAAATATGATTTTATTTCCATAAAACAAAAAGTAACGCAATGCATATGTGTATAATTCAGTGCTTCTCAATTATTTTCTGTCATGCCCCCCTAGGAAGAAGAAAACATTTCGCGCGCCCCCGCACGACTGTAAATAGTATCATTTGTCTATAACATTGTTATAAGTACACCTCTGCCGAGGTCAAACGCGCCCCCCTTTACGGAGCCTCGCGCCCCCCCTGGGGGGCCCGCCCCACTATTTGAGAAGCACTGGTATAATTGCATAAAAGTAACGCAATAGTATATAATTGCTATATATAATAAGCTTTATCTCATTAGCTTAATGAGACAGCCAGTTTGGTCCAGTGGTTAATATATCAGTCTGCAAATTAGGACACTGTGTGTCCCACCTGTGAGTCCCTTGGACTGCAAGGCAATCAAACCGGTCAGTCCTAGAGGAGATCAACCCTGACTGCTCTTTAGAAGGCCAGATCCTGAAGATGAAACTCAAATACTTTGGCCACCTAATGAGAAGGAAAGACTCACTGGAGAAGAGCCTCATGCTGGGAACAATTGAGGGCAAAAGAAGAAGGGGACAACAGAGAATGAGGTAGCTGGATGGAGTCACTGAAACAATCAATGTGAGCTTAAATGGATTCCGGGATATGGTAGAGGACAGGAAGACCTGGAGGAACATTGTCCATGGGGTTGCAAAGGGTCAGACACAACCACCACTAACAACAATGAGTCTCTCTTTAGGCACAAAGAATGAGGCAATCCCACTCTCTCAATCCAGCAAGCAGAGAATGGCAAGTTACTTCAAACATGCCAAGAAAGCTTGAGCGAGTTGTCCTGGCATGTGCCAGGAGTCAAAAACTGACTTGAAGGTGCATGTGCATGCGTGCACATGCACCCCCCCCCAAAACTAGGATAAACAAACCCCACAATACGAGCCTAAAACATTTTTAGAATACATTTTTAATGGGATAACCACTGTAGAAATATATGCAAAAACCAACGTTCTGCATTGCAGTGGTCCTGCAACGCATAAGCAAATATTCTTTATTGCTACTTCATCATGTTGTTGCTTACAGTTAGATTGAACAATCTTCTTATAGCAGATAACTATGTGATCCACTGTTTCTTCAGCTTCTTTGCAGAGGCGGCATTTTGCTGTCTATTGCTATCTTCTGAATTCTGGCTTTACAAAGAATTTTGCATTTGTTCTTAAGGCTTGGTTTTCTCCAAGCAAAATTAGCCTGCCTTTTTCCCCCTCCAATTTTCTTGCTCTTTTCTGTTCTTTGTTGGACCTTTCTTGTAGGCCAATTTGGTTTCTCTAGTATGCAGTATGCCTTCCTGATATATTAGTTTCACTGCATCTTCTTCTCTGTCCTTCAGATATTCTTGCAATGCTCTTTTTTTCTTCTTCGACTGTCTGGTGTACTTGCAAAACTCCACGTTTTTCTATTTTGCTTGGTAAGTAGAGTCTGTCAACATCGCTGCATGGATGAAGGACATGATTCATTGTCATTATTTTTCTGGTCTTCCTACCTAGGGCTTTTAGTTCTGCTTGAATTCAGTCAACTATTCCAGCTGTGTATCTAATGACTGGAACTGTTCAGGTGCTAATTGCTTCAATAGAATTTCCTCCACTGAGTTTGGACTTTGAGAACTTTTTCACTTTCATGATATATTCGTTTTCTAACCTTTGTCTTGACTTTGGTATGCTTGAGGTTGTCAGCTTGAAGAATGCCCAGGTATTTGTAGTGATCATCTTCATCAAGAGTCTTGATGTTTCCATGTGACACATTTCCATCCTTCAGCTTCCACTGTTGTTCTCTGCTGATGGTGTGTATGGCACATTTCACTGGTCTAAACTTCATTGCAATATCTTGGCTATGTATACAGACAGTGTTGAGCAGCAATTCTATCCCAGGTAGGGTTTTTTCATGCAGTTCTCCTCACTTTAGGCATCTGATGTGCCTTTTGAGTTGATGGAAGTGAATTTAGATCTTGAACAGGCCATGACCAGTGGTGAAGAACTGTTGGGAATTGGGTGTCAACCCCACTTGCTAATAAATGTTGAGTTTCAGTTATCCAGACATTTTCTTCTTTTTAATCCCAGATCTTTTAAAATTACTGATGGTGATGGACTGTTGATTTTATGACATACGTCCTTTTACTCTTCTTTTTCTTCTTTCATGCATGTCTTCAATTAAATAATTATAGAACAGCGCAATTGCTAAAACAGATGTGGAATTTATGCACAGCAATATTGTCAGGGTTCAAGGAATTGATCATGCTTATGAAGAGGCTGAGGTTCATCTCTTTTAAATTAAAAATAAAATAAAATAAAAACCTTATAAAAATTGCTAACCCATTTACTTCAAAATTGCTAACACATTTACTGGTAGTTAACGAAGTACCTATGATTTCCCCTTGAATTTCAAAATGATATGCTAGGAACCAGCAAACACAGTTAATAAATAATGTACTATTTTCTTGAAGTACATTATAAAATCCATTATTTTTTTTAAAAAAAAATACACTCTGTCTAACAGTGCAATTACAGCTTTGAATGATTATTATATTGTCACTTTATTTTTACCTGCCATCTTATTAGTCCAAGAAGTGACCTTGAGCACATTTGTAGGATACTATTATTAATAATAATTTATCAAACTGGTGTGTTACCGAATTCTCGTATTTTAGGTCTAAAGTTTTAGTGGATCTTCCTTTCTAACAAATAGGTGCTTCTCAGTCATTCCTTGATAGGGAGATGAAAAAAGTGTAGGGATTGTAGAGATGAACAGATTGGCCAACTTCTCCAGGGAGTTAGTTTTTTTAAGGTAGCTAAGGTAAGTTATATTTATTTACAGTATGGATACAGTAGAGGTGGTACAGTACGACCACAATTAAGCCCAACATTTCTATTGGCAAAGCAGGTTCTTTGCTAAAGCTGATGGGATCAGCATCAAGAGGTTACAACAGTATATGCTGCCAGTAAAACCAACTCTGCTATTCCAAGTGAAAAGAGAGATGCAAGGTTGTTGGGGGGTTTTTTTGGGGGGGGGACCAATCTGATGTCCCAAAGGTGCTTTTTTTCAAGGGGCAACTAGACTTTCTTTGCTTTTAGCTTTTAGTTTTTAGTTTTTATAGATGTTTTTAGCGCAGGATTTGTTTAATTGTGATTTTAAATTATGTATTCTGTTTGTGTTTATTGTTTTTTAATTTTCCTGTGCCCCGCCTCGAGTCCCTCTGGGGAGAGAGAGCGGGCTACAAATAAAATTTATTATTATTTATTATTTTTTATTATTTTCCTTGAAGACGTTTTGCTTCTCATCCAAGAAGCTTCTTCAGTTCTGACTGAAGGGGAAAAAAGCACCTTTGAAAAAAAACCTGGATGACTGAGAAGCTCCATAGAAAACCAATCTGACGATGAGATGTCAGTAGTTAACCATAATTGAGCCCAACATTTCTATTGGTAAGTGAGACAGACATCTGGCCTTTCTTGCCATTCTTGATGAGCGAAACATTGAAGTTGTTAAATTAATAACACGGTTGTTGAGTGAATCTGGCTTCCCCATTGACTTTGCATGTCAGAAGGCTGCAAAAGGTAATCACCTGACCCCAGGACACTGCAACTGTCATAAGTATGAGTCGGTTGCCAAGCATCTGAATTTTGATCACATGACTATGGGGACGCTGCACTGGTCAGAAGAGTGAAAAGTGGTCGTAAGTCACATTTTTCAGTGCTGTTGTAACTTTGAACAGTTATTAAACGAACCATTGGAAGTTGAAGACCATCTGTAACAGGTGAGATTAGTACCAGGGATCATCACTGCTGGGCCACTGCAGAGAAGCACAACTCACAGGGAATAGGACACTAATGCAGAGACTTTGGAGCACGCTAATAAATGGAATTCATCGGCCTTTCACCAAGACTCTATGACTGTGATGGCAAATCTATGGCACATGCTCCAGATGTGGCACGCAGGGCCCTCTCTGTGAGCAAGTGCGCCATGGCCAGCTGCTCTTCTGGTTTCCAGCCTGCTGGTCTTCGTGGGCGCTGGAGTGCTGGAAAATGGCCAGAAAACGGGCCAAAACCCAGACTGTTTTCTGGGAGATTTTTCAGGGCATCTTTGGGGTAGAAAATGGCCTGGAAAACAGCCTGAAAAGGGTCTTAAAAATGGCCCCAAAACAAGCCATTTTGAGCCAATTTCTGGGTTGTTCCCTGGCTGGGTTTTTTCTGGCTGTTTTTCAGGCCTGAAAATGGCCAAAAAAAAAAACCCCACTCCAAAACAGGCTATTTTCTGGGCCATTTTTCAGGCCATTTTGGGGCTGTTTTTTGGGCTAAAACGGTCCAAAAATGGCCTGAGAACAGCCTGAAAATGGCCGAAAAACAGGCATGTGAACGCCAGGCAGCTGGTCTTCGGGGCTTTGGAGCATCCACGCACACACATGCACACAGGTTCTGGTTTGGGCACTCAGTGCTGAAAACATTCACCATCCCTGCTCTATGACTAAGTAAAGATTTTTTAAAAAAAAAAGAATTCAGAAGAGCGAGGAGTCAGGACCCCCTTTCCGTATACACTAAATGACCCAGATTTCTACCAATAGATCAAAACTGCTATGTTTAAAAGTGCATTGTACAATTCCTCTTATTTCATCACTAGCTATACCCGGCCATGCGTTGCTGTGGCCCAGTTTGGTTAAATGGCCAACCAATCTGTGTGTAGATCTACACCTGCACACATACACACAACCACCGTATAACCCCCAACCTACCTACCTACTGTATTTCTCCCTCTCTATCTATCCCTTTACCTACCTACTGTAATTCTTCCTTTCTCCTTCTACCTTCCTACCTACCTACTGTATTTCTCCCTCTCTATCTATCACCCTATCTACCTACCTACCTACCTACTATGTTTCTCTCTCTGTCTCTGTCTCTGTCTCTCTCTCGCTCTCTCTCTCTCTCTCTCTCTCCCTATCTACCTACCGTATTTCTCCCTATCTATCCCTCTATCTACGTACCTACCTACCTACCTACCTACTATGTCTCTCTCTCTCTCTCTCTCTCTCTCTCTCCACCTATCTACCTACCGTATTTCTCCCTATCTATCCCTCTATCTACGTACCTACCTACCTACCTACCTACTGTATTTCTCCCTCTCTCTCTATTCAATTATTGAATTATGTCAGAATGCTTTTTATAGATTATAGCTCGGCCTTTAACACCATCCTACCAGGCATTCTCATTGAAAAGTTGACTGACCTTACTTGTGAATGGATCAAAGACTTCCTGACCGATCGTCCACAAACAGTAAGGGTTGGGTCCTTTACATCTTCCACACTGAAGCTCAGCACAGGCTCCCCTCAGGGCTGTGTGCTCAGCCCCTACCTCTACTCACTGTATACATATGACTGCATATCCTCTGATCCATCCAACATCATAATAAAGTTTGCAGATGACACAACGGTGGTGGGTCTCATAACTGGAGGGGACGAATCAGCATACAGGGAAGAAGTCCAGAAGGTATCCACATGGTGCTCAAGAAACAACTTACATCTAAATACTAGCAAGACAAAGGAGATGGTGCTAGATTTCCGGAGGCACAGAGAGGAACCTGCCCCACTGTATATCGAGGGGGGGTTGTGTGGAGAGGGTTTCCTCTTTTAAATTCTTAGGAGTGCTTATTAGCCAAGATCTCACCTGGAAAAACAACACGTCTCTGGTGATTGGAAAAGCTCAACAGAGACTTCATTTCCTTAGAGTCCTGCGGAAAAATCAGGTGGAACAACGGCTGATGACCTCTTTCTATCGGTCCATCATAGAAAGTGTCCTCACATATTGTATCACAGTGTGGTATGCTGGTTTAACAGTTGCGGAGAGGAAGGCACTACAGAGAGTGATCAATTCGGCACAAGAAACCATCGGTTGCCCTCTGACATCACTGGATAACATCGCCAGATCTCGCTGCTTTAGCAGAACAAGGAAGATTCTCAAAGATGATTCACACCCTGGTTGGTATCTCTTTGCCCTTCTACCATCAGGCAGAAGATATCAAAGTATAGCCAGCCGAATGAACAGGTTTAAAGGTAGCTTCTATCCATGGGCTGTGAGACTTTTAAATTCAACCGCAATCACTCCATGCACATGCTAGTTTTTTCTTTTTTCTTTTCTCTCTTTTTTGTTTCTGTTATAATTTTGCACCAGTGAAAACCAATTTCATTGTAATTTTTACAATGACAATAAAGATGATGATGATGATGATGATTATTATTATTGTTGTTGTTGTTGTTGTTGTTATTATTATTCCCCTATCTACCTACCTACTGTAATACAATAATACAATAGTAGAGTTGGAAGGGACCTTGGAGGTCATCTAGTCCAACTCCCTGCCTAGGCAGAAAGCCCTATACCATTTCAGACACATGGCTATCCAACATCCTCTTAAAGACTTGCAGTGTTGGGGCATTCACAACTTCTGGAGGCAAGCTGTTCCACTGGTTAATTGTTCTAACTGTCAGGAAATTTCTCCTCAGTTCTAAGTTGCTTCTCTCCTTGATTAATTTCCACCCATTGCTTCTTGTTCTGCCCTCAGGTGCTCTGGAGAATAGCTTGACTTCCTCTTCTTTGTGGCAACCCCTGAGATATTGGAAGGCTGCTATCCTGTCTCCCCTAGTCCCTCTTTTATTAAACTGTGTTTCTCCCTCTCTCTCTAAGGGCCACCTGGGAGTTTGCTATCCCAGTGCCTTTTTGGCCCTAAGAGGCCTCCATACGTTGCTGAGGAAATGACTGTTGGTGGGAGGAGTTACAGGGAGGTGAAAACCTGATCAGTGGGTACATTTTACATTTGTGTACTTTGCACATGACACACGTGTGCTAGACACAAAATGAGTACATATTCTATTATCAGAAATCCTTGGGAACATTGTGTGAAAATTTGGTGTAAATCGGTGCAGTAGTTTTTGAGATTAGCTGCTTCGTACAAACTATTTTACATTTTTATTTATATAGATAATGTTCTATATCAGGTGTGTCAAACTGAAGGCCCGTGGGCTGGATCTGGCCCATGGGGTGCTTAGACCTGGCCCCTGGAGCTGCCCTGGAAACAGCAAAGGACCAGCCCACGCTGCCTTTGCCAGCAAAACTGGAGCTCAGGAAGTCCATGCTGACCCTCCCAAATTGTGTTTTCAGCCGGAACAGCCTCCTGCACAGTCCCCCCCCTCCCCGAGCACCATTTTCACTGGCAGAGGGCTGCAGGAAGCTCCACCACAGGCATCCCCTGACATGAGTGAGGTCAAGCTGGCCACGCCCACCCTGGCCATGCCCACCACAGCAACCCTGAAGTAAAACACAACCCTGATGCGACCCTCAATGAAATCAAATTGACACCCCTGTTGTATATACACCAGGGTTTCCTATTCACTAACTGGATGTGTACTGTGTACTCTCTCTACTGTATTCAAAAACTTGTCTTCTAAAAGTGAAATGCGGTTCAAGAAAGTGAAGTACAATTTCAACCTTTGTGATCTGGCAGCCATCCATCAGGTTAATAATCCTTTTCCATATTAACAAAGTATGTGACTGATGTTCTATGCACAAGGGCTGGTCAAATTAATCTTTGAAAAGCGTCATCAAACATTTTCCATGAATTTTTAAAATTCCTTTTCTCAAATATATATATGTAAAGCTGACATATTTGGAGGCTGGCATATTTTTCATAGAATCAGAGTTGGAACAGGAAGTTAGGCCATCAAGGCCAGCCTTTGGTAGGATCTCAACATGGCTTTGTTTCGATTTGTAAAGCTACCTAATTATTATGTGACTTGAAGCACATACAGAAAATGATAATAGTATAGGAACAATTAACCTCCACCACTTCAAAACATACTCAAGAATTCACAAATCCCATCCCCCTGGCCCAATAGTTCAATGTGACCTTCAAAGTACTCCCATTCAAAGTACCGTACTTTGCAACATTCCAAATGAGAGACAACTAAGGCATGGTTGACTCTGTAAAGAGTCTCCTCATCTATGAAAGAACACATTTGTTGCACAAGATGAATTGGTGCAACTTGTGCATCTCTCCTAGCTGCATATCTAGATGGGCCTGCAGGTTGGGCACTAATTCTGTCTGAGTAAGTGCAACCCTACCCAGCACTAAAGCTGGACAATCTCACAGAAAGTCCAGACCTTCAAGGCCACTCAGCCTTCCCAGTCCTGAGTCTATTTTTCCCCTTCCCCCCATCCAGATCATCAGCCTTCAGGCCCAGCCACCGAACCCCATCACCTGGTGGATAAGGGATCAATACCAAGACATATACTGGTAACTTGGTATCATTAGAATCCCTCTGTGAGGGAGGTGGGTAGTTTCAAAAACTAGATAGGTGATAGATAGATAGATAGATAGATAGATAGATAGATAGATAGATAGATAGATAGATAGATAGATAGATAGATAGATAGATAGATAGATAGATAGATAGAGATGGGTTTCAAATTTTTTTAGAACCTCTTCTGTAGGTGCGGCCTGCTTTGTGGGAGTGGCTTGCCGGCCATGTGACCAGGTGGGAGTGGCTTGCTGGCCATGTGACTGGGTGGGAGTGGCTTGGCAGTCATATGACTGGGTAGGCATGGCCAACTTGTAAAATGTGATGAAACGCACTTAACAACGCTCTTGCATAAAACGGTCAAGTTACAAGACCCTTGCACCCCTAACCTTTAAAAAAAACCCAGGGTGTTCAAACTTGACAGGTTTAAGACTTGTGGATTTCAACTCCCAGAATTCCTCCTCTCGCTCTTCATCTTGATGATGTGAGGACGGGTGGGGGGAGGGAGGTGGAACCGGTTCTAAACGGCACTGTAGATTTGTGGAACCTCTTCTATAGAAGAGATTAGAACTGGCAGGAACCCATCCCTGGATGGATGGATGGATGGATGGATGGATGGATGGATGGATGGACGGACAGACAGACGATAGATGGATGGATGGATGGATGGATGGAAGATAGACAGACAGACAGACTAATTACAATACAATACAATAGCAGAGTTGGAAGGGACCTTGTAGGTCTTCTAGTCCAACCCCCTGCGTGGGCAGGAGCCCTATACCATTTCAGACAAATGGCTATCCAACATCTTTTTAAAGACTTCCAGGGTTGGGGAATTCACAACTTCTGGAGGCAAGCTGTTCCAGAGGTTAATTGTTCTAACTGTCAGGAAATTTCTCCTTAGTTCTAAGTTGCTTCTCTCCTTGATTAGTTTCCACCCATTGCTTCTTGTCCTGCCCCCAGGTGCCTTGGAGAATAGTTTGACCCTCTCTTCTTTGTGGCACCCTCTGAGATATATCGGAACACTGCTATCATGTCTCCCCTGGTCCTTCTCTTCATCAAACTAGACATACCCAGCTCCTGCAGCCTTTCTTCATATGTTTTAGTCTCCAGTTCCCTAATCATCTTGGTTGCTCTTCTCTGCACTCTTTCCAGAGTCTCCACGTCTTTTCTACATCGTGGCGACCAAAACTGTATGCAGTATTCCAAGTGTGGCCTTACCAAGACACTATACAGTGGCATTAACACTTCACGTGATCTAGATTCTATCCCTCTGTTTATGCAGCCTAGAATTGATAATACCTTATCCCATGGTGTTAGATTATAATCTCATTCAAGACCTCATGAAGTGGGGAACTTGCAAACCTCTGTCAATACTGATAGAACTGACCACAGAGAAAGAAAGGTCACTGCAACAGTGTCCCCCACTTCCAAGCTCTGGAGCTTGTCTCAAAAAAAGAGAAGTTTTACTCTTCCTGTGGAGTTGACTTTCTGGTCTGGTCTGGTCTGGTCTACCTAATGGAGCTGAAAGCTCTGGAGATAGGATGTTGGAAGAAAGAGTTGAGAAGGTTGATCTACTGGGTAAGGGTATGTTGGAATTGAGAGTTTTAGGAACAGTAGACTAGGAAATATTTCTCCTGTATGGGAAGTGAAAGCTTTGTTATAGAGCATTTGGTACATACAGCCATTCTCAATCAGATGTTGAATCCTTTATACTTCCATGTTTTGGAATTTTAAATCCGAAAGAGAAGAAACTACATTTTTAAGTTCTCAAAGTTTGGATCGGATTCCCGATTCTGTAATAATCCTGCATGGCTGAAGCCTAATAACTCAATTCTTGCAACTCATGTCTAACATTAATTCCCTGTATTATGAAAAATGAACCATTACATCATGAGCTGTAATCAGGACATATGTCGGAGAGTCAGAACAGTGACTCCGTGTGCAGAAATTCTCATTTTTCAAAAAAAGAAAGAAAAGAAAAGAAATCAATGAATGATGAATCAACCCTCCACAAGAGATTTCAACCTTTCAGATAAATTAGCACAGATGCCACTCTCATGCTTTTTAATGCCCTTCTAGATTCAATCATAATGAAGCCTATCTTTGCTTCTGGTTCTTCTGTCTGGGAATGAAAAACCTAGTTTGGCTTTGATACATACATTACATGTGACATTGAGCCAATAGTTCTGTCCGGGTTCCAAGTAATAGACCCATAGCAAGCAAAACTCCGAGGCAGGGAGATTCCTCTAAGAATAGCTTTATTGGATGTATCATATTGGCACAGAACTGGTGAAAACCTACTCTGAGGGTTCAGTTTTCCACTTTCTCACAGCAATCAGTCACATGGTCCAATCACGGCTCTGTCTGGTTGCCTGGTAACATCATTCCTCCTTCCTCTGACCAGGTATGAGACTGTCCTTGGTTCCCAAGACAAAGTATCTTATTTTGGCTACAAGGTCCCAACTATCTCAATTCCCACTTCCCTATCCCTCAGATCCATGGTGGCCACACTGAAGCTGTCAAAATGGCTTCGGCTAGGTCAACTTCAGGATTGACAGGTTCAGGCCACCAGACCTCAATCTCCTCAGATCAAGATTCAAGGATCTGTCTTTCAACCAGGTGCTTAATCTATGGATTTTCACCTTATGGAGCCAATTGCAAGAATAAGTAGAAGACTTAATAGGCTCCATATAGGTTTTGTTATTGAGAGAGAAAATTAAGTGGCCATTGCAATACACTTGGGCTGTTTCAAATAGAACTCCTGACAGCTATTCTGGAATAAAAATTTAAAACCCCTGAAAAACCCATCACACACACACAAGTATATCACAGAAGTGAGTACACTCCCTCACATTTTTGTAAATATTTAAGTATATCTTTTTATGTGACAACACTGAAGAAATGACACTTGGCTGCAATGTAAATAGTGAGTATACAGCTTGTATAACAGTGTAAATGTGGTGTCCCCTCAAAATAACGCAACACACAGCCATTAATGTCTAAACTGCTGGCAAGATATACTTAAATATTTACAAAATGTGAGGGGGTGTACTCACTTCTGTGATATACTGTACATGCTTCTTTTCTGCAAGCAACTTTATAAGAAAAAAATCCAATTTGAATCGGTCACCAGAACCAGATATTTAGCCTTCTGAGGTAAATTTGGACTCATGCTGGAGCCCATCATCAAAGAACTTCTCTCTAGCAGAGTTTAGAAGAACACTTTTAGACTTTAAAGTGTTCTTGACCCTGATAGAAGGTAGCTAAAGATGATTTCATTACACCCATATCCCAAGTTTCACATTGCCCCTTTTTTGGGCGGGGGTGGGGGGGAGAGAAAGGAAGAAGGTGAAGGAGATCAGAGTTGCATTAAAGTGTTTTATAACACCACCGCTGGGAAATAATTTGGGAATGTATTGGATTTCAGCGGTTCGGTTGTATGCATGTTTTATTTTTAAATTAGATTATGCTAGGACTCCTTGGAGCATACTTTAGTCGTGGTTAAAAGCATTGATTCACCGCAAGTCAGAAACAGGCTCCCAGTTTGCACTTGATCTGCTAAAGCCAGATTGGCTTGAAACCGATGGATTTCCCATTTCTCAGGGGAGTTTTCTTAATGGCTGGTTAATGTCTAATGATATTTGATCAATCATTCCTGATCTCTTTACTATTCCTCACTAGTCCCTGTTCTGTTCCTCACTTGCCATGGGTTTGTTAGGCCAGCTCGTTACAAATTATATATAATTCTTCCCTCCCTCCCTCCCTTTCTGATATATTTGAATTCAAAAACTCTTCCTTAGGGCTTTGCAATTGTGTTGGTCGTCAGTGCTGACTGAGTTTTCTTAAGTTGATAGATCTGAAGGAACCTAAGATGGAGGCAGAGGCTCTGGAATCTCCCCCCCCCCTCCTTTGAAGGACAGCTAAGGTCTAATTTATAACCTAACTTAATCCTAAATATTAATACCTCAAAGATGTGGTGACCCGGGGCAAGGCACAGAGGCAACACAGTCAGCTGAGAGTTCAAATTCTCCTTTAATGGTCCACGTTTCCACAAATGCCCCCATGTTCTTGGCAAGTCCCAATGCAAACACACATGGCAACCTCTGGCTGCGGGCAGTCCACTAAAGCAGAGAAACAGGGGAATGAGTCCATGAAGCAAGGGAGGAGCAATGCGTCCATGAAACAAGGAAGGAGCATGCATCTACGAAGCAAGGAAGGAGCAATGCGTCCACGAAGCAAGGGAGGAGCAATGCGTCCATGAAACAAGGAAGGAGCAATGCATCTACGAAGCAAGGAAGGAGCAATGCGTCCACAAAGCAAAGGAGGAGCAATGCGGCCATGAAACAAGGAAGGAGCAATGCATCCATGAAGTAAGGAAGGAGCAATAAGTCCACAAAGCAAAGGAGGAGCAATGCGTCCATGAAACAAGGAAGAAGCAATGCATCTACAAAGCAAGAAGGAGCAATGCATCCATGAAGTAAGGAAGGAGCAATAAGTCCACTAAGCAAGGGAGGAGCAATGCATCCATGAAACAAGGAAGGAGCAATGCGTCTACGAAGCAAGGAAGGAGCAATGTGTCCATGAAGCAAGGAAGGAGCAATGTGTTCATGAAGCAAGGAAGAAGCAATGCATCCATGAAGCAAGGAAGGAGCAATGCATCTACAAAGCAAGAAGGAGCAATGCATCCATGAAGTAAGGAAGGAGCAATAAGTCCACTAAGCAAGGGAGGAGCAATGCATCCATGAAACAAGGAAGGAGCAATGCATCTACAAAGCAAGGAAGGAGCAATGTGTCCATGAAGCAAGGAAGAAGCAATGCATCCATGAAGCAAGGAAGGAGCAATGCATCTACAAAGCAAGAAGGAGCAATGCATCCATGAAGTAAGGAAGGAGCAATAAGTCCACTAAGCAAGGGAGGAGCAATGCATCCATGAAACAAGGAAGGAGCAATGCGTCTACGAAGCAAGGAAGGAGCAATGTGTCCATGAAGCAAGGAAGGAGCAATGTGTTCATGAAGCAAGGAAGAAGCAATGCATCCATGAAGCAAGGAAGGAGCAATGCATCTACAAAGCAAGAAGGAGCAATGCATCCATGAAGTAAGGAAGGAGCAATAAGTCCACTAAGCAAGGGAGGAGCAATGCATCCATGAAACAAGGAAGGAGCAATGCGTCTACGAAGCAAGGAAGGAGCAATGTGTCCATGAAGCAAGGAAGGAGCAATGTGTTCATGAAGCAAGGAAGAAGCAATGCATCCATGAAGCAAGGAAGGAGCAATGCATCTACAAAGCAAGAAGGAGCAATGCATCCATGAAGTAAGGAAGGAGCAATAAGTCCACTAAGCAAGGGAGGAGCAATGCATCCATGAAACAAGGAAGGAGCAATGCGTCTACGAAGCAAGGAAGGAGCAATGTGTCCATGAAGCAAGGAAGGAGCAATGTGTTCATGAAGCAAGGAAGAAGCAATGCATCCATGAAGCAAGGAAGGAGCAATGCATCTACAAAGCAAGAAGGAGCAATGCATCCATGAAGTAAGGGAGGAGCAATAAGTCCACTAAGCAAGGGGGGAGCAATGCATCCATGAAACAAGGAAGGAGCAATGCATCTACAAAGCAAGGAAGGAGCAAACCGTCCATGAAGCAAGGAAGGAGCAATGCATCTACAAAGGAAGGAAGGAGCAATGTGTCCATGAAGCAAGGAAGGAGCAATGTGTTCATGAAGCAAGGAAGAAGCAATGCATCCATGAAACAAGGAAGGAGCAATGCATCTACAAAGCAAGAAGGAGCAATGTGTCCATGAAGCAAGGAAGGAGCAATGTGTTCATGAAGCAAGAAAGGAGCAATGTGTCCACGAAGCAAGGAAGAAGCAATGACGCCACAAGGTAAGGAACACGGCTCTGAATCCACAAAGCAAGGAAGAAGCAAGCAGTCCTGCAAACTTCAAATGTCTTCAATGGCACACAAAACTCTACAAATGCAGTGTTTGTTCCCAACAAATGCCCCTCTCCACAGCATCTCCTTAAATCTCAGTCTCCAGGTGTGCCTTGTGAAGATGGCTTTCCTCCTGAGTCATCAGGTTGCCCTGCACTGTTCCTGCCTTCTCTCCACTCTCTGTGCTCAGGGATCAGGAGGGAGAGATCCTTGCTCATTGTCTGAGCTCCATTGCTCATTTCCACTGCTTGCCCTCTGTCGATCATCCTGCCCCCATTCCTCCCAGTTAACAAGCCGTCCTGTTCTTCAGGGGCCCTAGGCTGCCTCATCCTGCTCCTCCCCACATTCTTCCAAAGCCAACCAAGCCTTCCCCTCTATCTGTGTCAGTTCCAACTATGGCTCGTCCTCCTCCACAGATTCAGGCTCCAATGGGAGCATCACAAAAGCTATGTAATAATAAGAATCCTATAGTATCTATCTGATTGCGGAGTTACTCTCTTGTCAAGGTGCTTAAGACAAATTAAGACAAGGTAGATAATCCACTACCACCTATAGATAACCACAATGCCCACAATTTCAGTAAAGTTCTCTCTGTCTATTGACTCCAAATTTTAGTGGGTTCTTAATCTTATATTTTTAGCACGGGTAAATATTATTTAATTCTATTTTAATGTATGTATGTTGTATTTATTGTATATTGTTTTTAGCTTTGCCTGTGCACCGCCCCGGGTCCCTGTGGGGAGAGGGTGCGGTTAATAAATTTCAATTTCAATTAATAAATTTCAATTTCAAATGGGACTGGCTGTCCATCTGTCTGTCTCTCTGTCTCTTTGTCTCTCTCTCTCTGTGTGTAACTGTTAGGATAAATATCCTGATGTTGGGTTGACAATACATATATAATGCAGGATTATCAAAAGGTATATGTCTTTAAAAACTATGTGGAATCTGATTGGCTGTGCATCCCAGCTCAATCATAAAAGGCAGCTGGAAACACAGTTCATCCCTTTTGCTTTCCTTTGCTTCCTGATTGCCACTGAGGAAGGAGCTGAACCTGAAGACGGAAGAGAATCATTGTTTTGACTGACTGTAAGATAACTGTGTTTTGGTGAAGGGCTGTTTATTGTTAGAGGAGTTAGTATCACTATTTGGAAGAAGTATCTTAGTTACATCAAGAGTAAAGACTATTTATTTTTTCTACTATCAGTGTTTTAGAGTTTTTGTGTGGTTTAAGCAACGTATCTCTTGCTGTCCGGTGTATTGAACTATTCCACCTGTTTATTTTCCAACGGGGGTGTTTTTACCCCTAACAGTAACTTTGTGAGATCTCTGGGTTCTTACATGTGATATATCATGTTTATGTGTTATAATTTTCAAAACATATTAATTCCAATTTGGGGGCTGCCTGCAATCTATGACTGGGTGATTGGGCGACTGGGCGATTGGGACTGCCATCTGAAAAGCTTCTTGAGTCCTGAATTGACCAATCTAGTGTGGAAAATGGTCCAATTGAGAAGTTCCATCCCCACCAGTGAAGGTCTCAGCCAGTGTTCGATTCCGCTTAGGCCTTTCCCCACTCATTTCGAAAGCAATCTCCTCATCATTAAACAAGGTACTTTTTAACACAGGGTAAAACATTTAATTTAGTTTTAATTATTTATAATTTGTTATATGTATATGTTCTTAAATTCCTGTACACCGCCCCGAGTCTCTTCGGAGAGAGGGGGCGGTCAATAAATCCAAATAAATAAATAAAATAAATAAATAAATCCTGGAGTTGGTAGAAAACAAAACTGGAATGAAATTGGCTGCTCCCATTGCCAATTCCTATCATACTTCTCTTGCCTCTGGGCTGACTCACTTCTGGGTGATACTGTCCTAATTACGCTTGTGCAACACACGGCAGGCAAAGCAACTGGTTGAATCCTATCTTCCTGCCCCCCCCCCTTTTTTTTTCTATATAGCCAGCTGGTGAGAAAAATAACAGCTGTTGGAGCAGGCATGGAGAGGTAAGGTCTGACTGCAGGACTCAGTCTGTCACCTCTAAGTTTCTTCGGGTGCTACTTCTCCTACTGCATAAGCCAGGGGTCTGCAAAGTTGGCTCTTTTAAGACGGGTGGACTTCAACTCCCTACGCTGGGAGGGGGATTCTGGGAGTTAAAGTCCACCCGTCTTAAAAGAGCCAACTTTGCAGACCCCTGGTATAAGCCATTTTGATGTAAGCCGTGCTAAATAACTAAGAAGGAACAGAGCAGAGCCACAAAGGGAGCTGAGTCATACACACTTGTTTAGGATTTCTTCCCCTTTCTTTCTTTAAACAGGGAACAAATACTGAGTTTCAAACCCTTCGATGCTCCTGCAATCCACTCTTTTGCTATTTTGACCTTGTGTTCAATTGGTAAAGGCTACAGAATTAAAGCATTTACAGCAGGGCGAGCCAAGCAGACTAACATTGTTATGCACTGTTGATGCAGTGTCCAGCTTTTTAGGAGACAAACTGAGGGGGGGGAGAAGACTTCATTCTTTCCTCCCTCCCTCCCTCCCTCCCTCCCTCCCTCCCTCCCTCCCTCCCTCTGAGAATTTCACCTACATACATAAAACACAGAATAACAGAGTTGGACGGGATCTTGGAGGACATCTTGTCCAACCCCCTGCTCTAGCAAGAGAGTCTATATCATTTCAGACAAATGGATATCCAGTCTCCTCTTGAATGCCTCCAGTGATGGGACACCCACAACTTCTGAAGGCAAGCCATTCCATTAGTTCAGGGGTAGTCAACCTTTTTTATACCTACCGGCCACTTTTGTATCTCTGTTAGTAGTAAAATTTTCTAACCGCCCACCGGTTCCACAGTAATGGTGATTTATAAAGTAGGGAAGTCACTTAAATTTAAAAAAAGGAAAGTGTTTCAGTATCGGACAAAACCCCTACCACCCACCATGAAAGCTGGAATGCCCACTAGTGGGTGGTAGGGACCAGGTTGACTACCACTGCTCTAGTTGATTGTTCTCACCGTTAGGAAATTTCTCCTTAGTTCTAGGTTGCTTCTCTCCTTGATTCGTTTCCATCCATTGTTTCTTGTCTTGTCTTCTAGTGCTTTGGAAAATAGGTTGACCCCTTCTTCTTTGTGGCAGCTCCTCGAATACTGGAACACTGCTATCATGTTACCTCTAATCCTTCTTTTTATTAGACTAGATGTACCCAATTCCTGCAATCGTCCATCATATGTTTTAGCCTCTAGCTCCCTAATTATCTTTGTTGCTGTTTTTTGCACTCTTTCCATCTTTTTTTATATTGTGGTGACCAAAACTGGATGCACTATTCCAAGTATGGCCAACTAAGGCTTTGTAAAGCAGTACTAATACATTTTACATGAATAGGTTGGATTGAAATGTGATTGGTCCCAAGCTGCCTCTCTGTTAACTGTCTTGAATTTCCCCAGTCCCGTTCAACACTTTACCCATTCTTCTACATTGGCTCTCCACTTCCTCTCTCTCTTTCATACTAAGCATGGTACTGAAAATCTATTTTCATTCATGTTATGGGGCAAATGTGTCAATGAGCCATAGGGTTTTCTACATTTATTGTAGTAAATGCCTCTATAGACATGGATAGGAACAAATGATCCACAAACACCCTAATCAACCAAAAATGGGTCTAGGACCAGGTGGCATGAGGAGCCATATTTGCTGGCACGCCAGCCATCACCTCTGGCGATCGCAGCTGATTTTTTGGCCCTTCTGGAGGGCCAGGGTAGGGATAGGCCATTTTCACCCTCCCCAGGCTTCAGGAAAGCCATTGGAGTCTGGGGAGGGCAAAAAACAGCCCTAATGGTTCAACCGGAAGTTCAAAAACAATCTGTTACTGGCTTCTGGAGGGCCACGGTAGGCTGTTTTTGCCCTCCCCAATCTTCAGGAAAGCCTCCAGAGCTTGGGGAGGGATCGCACGCACATGCGTGTGTCATGAGCTCATGTGCAGGTGGGCGAGGAGGTTTGAATCGGTGGCCACACACCCGCGCTAGCGTGTATCTATGCGTCCACGATAGCTCCGCCTACGCGATCGCGATATTGTGTGCACACCCAATTTTGACATGCCATAAGAAAAAGGGTTGCCATCACTGGTCTAGGACAACTCTCTGTGGCCAACTCACCAATGGGCAGGAGTTACACTAATATAGAAAAGAAATTATTTCAAATAATGACATTGAAATGTTGAGTTGTTCCACAGGGAGTTTTCCTTTGACAAGTTGACCATGCTGAATTGTCCCATGGTGAGTTGTCCATGGCCAGGGGACGGTGGCAAGTTGGCTGCGGTGAGTTGTCCCATTCCAACTCCCGACTGCCAGTGCATCCTGAAAATCTGTTAATTTGATGATCTTATGTAAATATTAGGAGTGGGGCAGCTATGCAGATACTGTATGCTAACTCCCAGAGCTGTACTCAAAGTATTTCTGGAGGATTTCATTTGAACATCAGTCTTTTCCCTGAAATATCCCCAAAAACAGCGATTCTCTACCTGTGCTCCCCGGAGTCCTGAAATCTGTCAGGGTGTTTCATCTTAAAGTGAGAAATACTTATGGATCAAAACAGACACCTGCATACATGACCAAGCCTTCATTTTCTATGACATGATTGCACATCATGGAATCCACTTTCAGTTGTTTCCAATTCACCATTGAAAGTTTGCAAGTCACTGGATTTCCATCTGAGAAAGTGACTGCCATCATCCAGAGAGACTGAACAGACTAAGCAGCAGATACAATATCTACTTTTATACATGCAGGAGTGGGATTCAGCCGGTTTGGACCGGTTCGGGTGTACTAGATGTTAATTTTACATCTGGTTCGCCAAACCATTCGTTCCAAGGACTCCGGCCTCCAGAGCTCAGGGGAGGCCATTTTTGTCCTCCCAGAGGCTTTAGGAAAGCCTCCGAAGCCTGGGGTGGGTGAAAAACAGGCCTCCTGGAAGTTCTGAAAGTCTGGAAATGGGCCTGTTTCTAGCATCCGGAGCCTGGGAAGAGAGAAAATGCTGCCCCCCCTCCCCATGGTGCATGAGGCTGAATAGGCCATGCCCATGATGGCCAAGCCCATCCAGCAACTAGGCAGAGAACCAGTTGGTAACATTTCTCAATCCCATACCTGTACTGTGTGTGTGTCTATGTGTGTGTGTGTCTGTGTGTGTGTGTTGTAAAAGTCTTGATGAAAGTTTAATGCAGCCGTTGTTTTTAATTTAAACACTTCAACTCACCAGTGGTTAAAGAAACACTTCCCTGTCACATCCAGTGAAGCTCTCAGGACTCCTTCCCAGCGAAAGAAGGATCCAAAAGAAATGCCAGCCCGCTGGTACGGAGGATAGGGAGGGTCAAATTGCATTAAATAAGTAATAATATCGCCAAACCACTCCACTGTGGTTCATCTTGTTCCAAAGCACAACGTGATCTAAATATCAGCAACCAGGGGGACAACAACCGAAAAGGTTACAATGACCTCTGTGTCCAGCAGAGCAATTCGGTTGGTTATTGTTCAAGAATGGATACTATTCTAAGTGGCCTGTTGGTCTGAACGGTCTTTAACCATTCGCTCTTAGGCATGATAGAAAGAACACACTGTGCTTTTCCCCCCTCTTACAGTTAGGTAACAGAATTGGATTCCCTGTAGCTTTCAAAGATACTTAAAAAAAAAAATCCAATATATGAGGGATGGATTTGAGTCCACATAGTTCAAAACTCTACATGACGACAGTCTCATGTGATCAGATGTTTGGGATTTAAAAAAGGAAAGTCATTTATTTCTATTAGAGATCTGCCAAGAGAGCAAGCCATTCTTCATGAGCAAAACAAGAAAAGAGAAACCAACAAAAATCTGCACATTAACTCTTAGACGTCCAGTGAAAAATCAGAACTATACAGGAGTGTCTGTTTATTGGAAGTATTTCTTACGCCATGCCAATTCCTAAAGAATAAAAAGGGGGTTCAAAGATAAAAAGAAACCCAAACATTTCTGCTCTTGTAACAAAGACACAAATGGAGCAGAAGGCTTGTAGCCAAAAATGAACAGTTAAATCTACCTGTGGCTGAATAAAAATGGTGTTCCTTCCTACTACTACCCAGTGCTATACAATGTTAAAAAGTATCTTTCTAGAGTGTGCATTTAAAATATGTATTCTGAGAACTTTTACCTTGATGTCGTACACATTCCCAGTTCAAACTGCCCATTTTTTCTGACTTAGGCATCCCAAGAGCATGAAGCAAAGTCCTTGTCCCGACAAAAACCCCTTTTGTTAAATAAATACGAATCCCTCTCATTCCCATTCAGCAAGGGCCTGGAAAACAGTCTTTCAAAGGTGAAGTTATGATTATAGACCTTATCTAGCTTGGAAAGCTGCCATGTAAATATTTTCTAAACGCAGTGCTGTGCAAGGAAAGATTATAGCACAGAGTCTTTGAGATTCACGGACAGACCTTCACACTCTTGAAACAAACTAATGACTGAATGAACTAATTGCTTCCTGCAAAATCTTACTCCCCTTTCACTCCTCTTTTATTTTTATGGAAGGGCCATTCATTGTCCACCTGTGGCTTTACTCCCAAGTCGATTTCTTAGCTGTTCTTCTGGCAGCTCTGTGCATGCGCATACTGGGAACAGGCTCCAACTGTTCCTCTGCCTCTCTGATGTCTAGCTCCGAAGACAGCTGAGAACTGCCAAATGGCCCTGGACCCACCTCTGCCTCCAATGCAGAGCCCTTATCCGAGCCTTCCCCAGCCTCTAAGACTTGCCCATGTTCCTCCCCAACCTCCTCACTGTCCGACTCTGCTGCCAGTTCTGCTGGCCGCTGGTAGGCCACAACAGCTCCAAAAAGTTTATTTGCATTTGTGTGTATGTTAACTATTGATCACTGTTTGTTGATCAAATATTCATCCTAAATTGATTCTTTCAAGGGTTTTCTCAGTTGGTGTGGGATATCCTAATGAAGAACGACCACATTTATATCAAGTTTAGGAATCTAAGAATGCTTTATTAGTGTCTGTGGCTTGACTTTAAAAGGGTTGGCTGCAATTCCACAACCACAGCTCAAGGTTTTCATCAAACTTTGGTGACTTTGATTTTTTTTCTTTTAAATTATCTTTTGCAGCTGCTGCTGATATTGGAGCTGAGGAAGATGACTTGTCCAAAAAATAGGCTTCCCGGGGAGAAGGGAGAAGGCACTTGGGACTTCTTGAATCCTAGCTCATCGGTTTCCAGAAGGGACAAATTTATTACTAAAAGGTATCAGAAATAACACTTTAAAGTCTAATGCTGTTACAGGTAGTCCTCGACTTATGACCTCTACCAAGCCCAAAGTTTTGGTTGTTAAGTGAGATATTTGTAAAGTGAATTTTGCTCCATTTGGGGGGCCTTTCTTGCCCCAGTTGTTAAGTGAATCACTGCAGTTGTTAAGTTAGTAATATAGTTGTTAAGTGAATCTGATTTTCCATGGACTTTGCTTATCAGAAGGTCACAAAAGGTGTGGAAAAGACCCCGGGACACTCCAACCGTCATAAATCTGAGTCAGTTGCCAAGTGTCTCAATTTTGATCAGGTGACCTTGGGGATACTACAATGGTCACAAGTGTGAAAAATGGTCATAAGTCCCTTTTTTTCAGTGTTACTGTCATTTTGAACAGTTACTAAATGAACTGGACTACCTGCATTATGATCTAACAAAATAACTCAAAGATCCATGATGATTGCTAATTTTCAGATATCTCAAGATACCATCCAGCAATTAATTCACAGATTTGTTTGAGAATGTTTTTTTTTAAAACATACTGGTTCGTGAGCTGGACCATTGTCCAATTGCCCAGTGAGCATGCCCAGGTGAATTTATATCCTGGCCTTAACAGATGGTCAATTTCTCTTCATGCCACTTTCCCCACTGCAACTGGTAGGCTGGAGAACTGAGGAAGTTGTTATCTTCCATGGCACTTCTTTCCCACCTGCCTCCTTCTGTAGATCTAGTTAATGTGAAAGCTAAATGCCATTCCCGTTAAATGATCACGCAGCAACCCATTGTGAACTTCTGGCAGCGATATTTATTTTGCCGTAGGAAGAAATCAAAAGAACAGCAACCTTTTTCTTCTGGTCCCACCTGCCCCCCACGATGACACACGTACGCACACACGACATTAACACTGACTCTTGCAACATCCCCCTGGGGCACTTCATTAGAATCCCTACTTGGCTAAATACAGAAGAGTGAGGGAAGTGTAATCTTAAATGAAATTTGAAAAAATGCCACTCCCCTGTTCTTCAATTTGTTTGCTCTGTTGCGTGACTTAAAAGACCCACACCGAGCCCATTATGCGCCAAGAGAACATAAATGATAACAATCCCAGTAAATTCTTGGGGTTAGAGCAGAAACATGGAAAGGCCAAAGGAGCTTCAGGGGCAAAAGGAGCAACTTGTCGGGCTGTGGTTCCTAAACTGGGAGAGTAGCTCCAACGGATCCTGGGATCATCAAACCGCTCTCTATCCAGAAGTGCCAAGTGCTCTGACTGAGGCTTCCTGAGAGAGCATGAAGCAAACAACAAAAAACTCATTTATTAATTTACAGTGAATTCTGCTCATTCACATCCAGTAGTCTTTCAAGGGAGGAGTTACAGTCACAGACCTTATCTGGCTTGGAGAGCTGCCAGGGTGATATCTGCAAAACTTGGCAAGGAGTTTCGGAGTCATGAACCAATTAAGCGAACTAATTGTCTCCTGCAAATTCTACTCCCCTTTCGCTCCTCTTTTATTTCCTCTGGGAGGAGCCATTCATCATCCACCTGTGGCCTTACTCCCAAGTCAATCCCTGTTTCTTAGCTGTTCTTTTTGTCTGGCAACTCTGCGCATGCACAGGCTGGGAACAGGCTCCAGCTGTTCGTCTGCCTCACTGATGTCTGACTCTGAGGGCAGCTGATAATTGGCATACAGCTCTGCCCCCTCTCTGCCTCCGACACAGAGCCCTCATCAGAGCCTTCCCCAGACTCCAGGGCTGGCCCAGGTTCCTCCCCAACCTCCTCACTGTCCGCTGGCAGGCTACAACACTAGGATCTAAGTGCCTCTACAGCAGTGATCCCCAACCTTTCAGCCTTTGCAGGGGTGGGGGGTGGGTGGGAGAGGGGATGGTTCTGTGTGTGCCCACCACTCATGCAACTGGAACTGCACATGTTTGCTTGCCCACCGCATTTGCAGCCCGGTTTCAAATGAGCTGCAGCCCAGGGGTTTGGGGACCACTGCTCTACAGAACCCTCAAACTCTGAATGGTAAATGTCAGACATTTTGAAGAGGAAATTCAGTTTGGGTATGAGTAGTGCAAACAATATTGGCTTAGATATTCCAGAATACCGCAAGCCACTTATTGTGGCCCATGGATTCCCTCTCTCAACATAAACTGTCAAAAACTGATATAGTTTTTACAGCATTTGTAGCCAGAAACATCTCACTCTGTAGTTTTGTCCAGATCTAGTTCTAGTTTCATTCCCAAAATGCGAAATGTAATTTTTGGCCATCAATGAATTGTTCAGTCCTCAGAGTGAACCTAACTTGGTTGAAGGAACTTCTTGCTCTTTTCTGCCATAGAAGCTAATAAGGGTTGCCTGGCAGCTGGATTGAAACTCCACTCACTATTAGCTGTAGAATAGAATAACAGAGTTGGAAGGGACCTTGGAGGTCTTCTAATCCAACCCCATGCTTTGGCAGGAAACCCTACACCGCTTCAGACAAATGGTTATCCAATCCCTTCTTAAAAACTTCCAGTGTTGGAGAATTCACAACTTCTGGAGGCAAGTTGTTCCACTGATTAATTGTTCTGTCAGGAAATTTATCCGCAGTTCTAAGTTGCTTCTTTCCTTGATTAGTTCCCACCCATTGCTTCTTGTCCTACCCTCAGGTGCCTTGGAGAATAGCTTGACTCCCTCTTCTTTATGGCAAGCTTCTTGATGCCCTCCCTATTTTTTTGGACCAACTCTTTCCTTGCCCCTGGCAATGCTGGCTGGGATTGGTGGGAATTGATGTGACTCAGAAAATCCCTTAAACCGAAGAAGTTTTCAACTTCCGTGAAACCTGCAGAATGCAGGTTTACTCCAGAATTATACAGTGTAAAGGCAGCACGTCCCCCCTCTGCCAACAGCCTTGGCTGATGCCTCCAGAGTACCTCTCAACAGTTGCCATCAATTTGTCACTCTGTAAGTTTGCCAAGCTCCATAATGATTAAACAGATAAGGACTCATCATAGTGAAATTATTTATTACTGTAATTTAATCTGAACTCACTGTACAAGTGAATGGTTACGTTTATCGTTCTCCCGGGCCCCAGCCCACATTTGTTGCACAAGTTTTTACACTGCCCAGGTGGCTATTCGTGTCACAGTCCCACCATGGTTTGGCCCCCAGGGACTCACTTGCCATTCAAACGTGGATCAGAAACAGCCCTGCACTTAATTAAGCCTGGGGAGATTCTCAGTCGTGGTGGTTCTTCCGAGGTGCTTTTCAAAAGGCAGCTGGAGTTTGTTTTGTTTTGCTTTCTTTGAAAACGATTTCCCTTCTCCGCCAAGAAGCTTCTTCAAGTTCTGACCAAATGGTAGGAAATAGAAGGATTTCTAACTCTTGCATCGTTAGCCCTCTGAAGGTCCCGACCATTCAGTCCAGTGGTGGGTTTCAAAAATTTTTAGAACCTCTTCTGTAGATGTGGCTTGCTTTGTGGGAGTGGCTTGCCAGCCATGTGACTGGGTGGGTATGGCTTGCTGGCCATGTGTCTGGGAGGGCGTGGCCAACTTGTAAAATGTGGTGAATCTTACTTAACCACGCTCTTGCTTAGCAACCAAAATGTTGGCTCAGAAACTCTAGCATTTGAGGCACACAAGTCTTAAAGCTGTCAAATTACAAGACCCTTGCACCCCTAACCCTTTAGAAAAAAAATCCCCAGGGGTGTTCAAACTTGACAGGTTTAAGACTTGTGGACTTCAACTCCCAGAATCCCTCCTCCAGTCATATTGGCTCAGGAACTCTGGCATTGAAGCTCAAAAGTCTTAAAGCTGTCAAATTGCAAGACCCTAACCCTTTAGGAAAAAAAGCCCCAGGGGTGTTCAAACTTGACAGGTTTAAGACTTGTGGACTTCAACTCCCAGAATCCCTCCTCCAGTCATATTGGCTCAGGAACTCTGGCATTGAAGCTCAAAAGTCTTAAAGCTGTCAAATTGCAAGACCCTAACCCTTTAGGAAAAAAAGCCCCAGGGGTGTTCAAACTTGACAGCTTTAAGACTTGTGGACTTCAACTCCCAGAATTCCTCCTCTCGCTCTTCATCTTGATGATTGGGGGGGGGGGGGGGGGGCAGCTGCAACCGGTTCTAAAGTGCACTGTAGTTTTGTGGAACCTCTTCTATAGAAGAGGTTAGAACTGGCAGGAACCCCACCCCTGATTCAGTCAGAACGGAAGAACCTTCTTGGATGAGAAGCAAAACGTTTTCAAAGAAGAAGAAGAAAAGCCCAGTTTGCCTTTTCAAAAGCACTTTTGGGTGGTGGTGGTGGTGGGAAGTCCAAATCTTCGAGTCTGCCTTCAATCCGATTTAGGGGCTGTGTCAGCGCAGCTAATCTCGCCTGTCTGCACCCAGCAGAGTTAAGCCATCGTTGGCGCGGGGTGTTGCACGAACTAGACCACGCGAAGGCCGCACGTGTCGGACGTCGTGCACCCCGAGGAATAAAATAAAATAAAATAAAATAAAAGGAGCGACCCGGCTGCTCCGAGCAGGCACGCGCTCCGGCGAGAAGACGCGTCTGCCGGCTCTGCTGTCGCCAAGACTTGGGAGGGAATTTCCCAAGGAGAGGAGGGAGGGGAAATGCTGACGCTCCCTGCTCTTGTCCTCCCCTCCCCTCCCTCCCTCGTAACTCTCGTTTGTTCCCGCTGAATAAAGCATCACGTACTGCAAATGGTTCTCATCAATAATCAAGACAGAGGGAGGCAAAACAATGGAACCCAAGGAATAATACAAATAAAATAAAATGTTTTTAAAAAATCGTGCTAAGGCCCAGAAGCTCCGTCGGTAAAACTGCCCCGGGAACCAGGCTTAGGGTGGGTGGGGGTGGGATGGGGGGGGGGGGCAGGTAAGAAAAGAAGGTAAAGGGGGGGTCCTTTTATATGCAGGCGCCTCGCTTTCAAGCAGCGTTGCTCAACCTTGGCGACTTGAAGTCCACGGGTCTTCAAGTCGCCAAGGGTGAGCAACACATTGCTTTAAAGGCAGATCTGTTTAATCGCCGGGAAAGGATTAAACGAGAGGGACGGGGACAGGAGAGGTAGCCGTGCTCTTCAGGACAGGACTTCTTGTCTGGAGAGAGTGAGCACCACCAAGACAAGCAAAGAAAGATCATTGCATTCTCAATGTGGCGGAAGTCTCTGTAGCCCCCAAGAACTCCTCAACGGGAATGGACTTTCTGGAGCTAGAGAACAGCCATTGGCTTGGGGCAACCAGCTCAAACCGAGGGACAAGTTCTCCCGAAATGTCCTGAGGCCAAAGAAGGAAATTGCGCAGCACGAATGTGGACCGGTTGATGCGGTTCAGGGGCTACTGAAGGATTCTTTGGCTAAAGCTTATGGAAAGCAAGTTTTAACAGGGAATGGTGAGGCAGGAAAGACCTCCTCCGTGTCCTGTACACACACACACACACACACGCCTCCCCCGTCCCCGGTTCCAGACAGGTGGCGAAACCGTAGATACAGATAAGGGGAGGGGGGAACCCCACAAAAACAAGGGGTGGTAGGGAATGGGGCGAGGGAGACGTTAAAAGCTACGCTAAGCCACACAGTCACTCACCTGCCCAGCAAGAGGAGAAGGGGAGGACGGACGTGAGTGGAAACACCCAACGCCACCTTATTTAAAAAAAAATAGGGAAAAAAAAAGAACGGGTGAGTTGCAGCCAAGCAGAAGTGAAGAAGTGGACGCTTAAGGAAAAGAGGGGGGGGGGGAGGAAGGCCCGAAACGCGTTTGGGAGACTTTGAAAAAGGGTCACAGAAGCAGCAGCAAACGGGCTGCCAACGCGAGGCGGGTTAGGAGGACGGGCGGACTGGAACGATCGCCTGTCCGCCCGCCCGCCCGCCTGGCTGAACGAATGAATGAACGGACGGACGGACGAATGAATGGAAAGGGAAAGGGAATCGCCTGTCTGCGCGCAGCGGGTGTCCTTGCGCGCGCCCCTCCCGCCCCCCTGCTGCGTTCCGAACGTGCGAGATTAAAGGCGAAGCGGAGGCGGGGAAGGCAGGCAGGCAGGCAGGGCGGAGGGGAGGGGAGGGGAGTGCAGCTGCGTCTTACGGCGGGAAGGAGGAAAAAAAAGGAAAGAAAGAAAAAGTGAATGGGTTGTATTCATTGCTCAAAAGGAGCCAGGAGACAATTGAAAAAGAAACGGTGCAGGTAGGATTAATGAGTCGGGGGGAGGAGGGGAGCTGTCTAAACAGCTCTTCTGATATTAGGGATATCTTAGAGGTGGGATAAAGGCATCCTGCACGCAGCCGGCTCAAAAGCCCCTATCTCTTGCTTGCAGGCCCGGAGAGGGGGGGCAGGGGGGGAGAGAAAAAGGGCAAACCGGCTTAAATTCAGCAGGGGAATAAATATATATATACAGATCCAGCGCCTGATGGCAAGTACAGTATCTCCTCCCCCCCCCCCCCCCCCTCTCCACCAGCCTGCTCAAAAACAGCTTTTTGATGGATGGCCCAGTCCTCCGCCACCAAGCCAGCCTGGCTCAAAATAGCAACACTTAGCACATGTATAATGCCTTTGGATCGTCAAAGCATTTCTATTTTTATTTATTTATTTCCCTCCCGCGTGAACGCATTGAGATCTCTGTGCTTGGAAAGGAGGAGGAGGAGGAAGAAAAGGAACATGGTGAAAAGAGGGAGATAACAATTTTTTTTTCTTCCAAATTATACCTGGTGTCAGTTGTTCGTTTGTGTTTTGCAACTAGGGCTGAATGGCCCTGCTAAGAATGGAGCTGAATAAATGATCACTAGTGTAAATCTACTAAATCAATAGTGCTTGCCCCAAATGCTTAAAGCATAGCTTGTAAGTTATCCTAGTCACAATAATCACAAAAGCCAGGCCAGGCACTTTTAAAAACTTAAGAGGCAGATGGTAAATGCCATTTCCACCTACTGCTGCCTCCTCCCTTACAGAAACATCAATGCCACCTATTCAGAAAGCTGCTCTGATTGTATTGGCGGAGCCTTATTAAACTCATGTCTCTCATCCTTAGCTAATACAAGCAGGGCTTGACTCTAAAGGTAAAGGCTCCCCTCACACATATGTGCTAGTTGTTCCCATCTCTAGGAGACGGTGCTCAGCTCTGTTTCAAAGCCAAAGAGCCAGAGCTGTCCCAAGACATCTCCATGGTCATGTGTCCAGCATGACTAAATGCCGAAGACACACGGAACACTGTTACTTTACCACCAAAGGTGGTTCCTGTTTTTCTACTTGCATTTTTATGTGCTTTCGAACTGCTCGGTTGGCAGAAGCTGGGACAAGTAACGAGAGCTCACCCCGTTATGCAGCGCTAGGGATTCAAACCGCTGAACTGCTGATCTCCTGATCAACAAGCTCAGTGTCTTAGCCACTGAGCCACCATGTCCCTCTAGACTGTAGACTAAGCCTAATTAGGCACTGGCTTAGGGGACCAAAGTTTATGGGAAGCCAACACTACCGCTTCTTCCAAATCATTGTAAAAATACAATATTTGCATTGGTGGGCGGAAATCCCATCAGTCCATGTGGTCTAGGTGCACTCTACACAGGAAGTCCTCGACTTACAACAGTTCATTTAGTGCCCAAAGCTACAATGGTAGTAAAAAAAAGGGACTTAAAAACTAGTTTTCACACTTAAGACTGTTGTAGCATCCCCATGGTCATGTGACTTTCAACCCTACTTGAGCCTGAAATTTTGGTCACAAGTTGTGATGGCTGTAAATCAAGCAACCCCATGACCACAGTTTTACTACTATTTTTTGTGGCAGTCATTAAATAAGTGTGGTCACACAGTGAACGCTGGAATAGTGAATACTAAATGCCATAGTCCAGGGTCTGCAAAGTTGGCTCTTTAAAGACTGGTGGACTTCAACTCCCAGAATTCCCCAGCCAGCTTTGCTGGCTGGGGAATTCTGGGAGTTGAAGTCCACCAGTCTTTAAAGAGCCAACCTTGCAGACCTCTGCCATAGTCATTAAGTGAATCCATTGTTTGCTATGGGACTTTTTTTGCCAGAAACTGGAAGTAAACATCAGTAAATAAATAGTGGTCATGTGACCACGGGATGTTGCAAATGATTATAAATGTTTTTCTGAATGCTCAAAATGTAGTCATGTGGTTGCAAGAGGGAGGAAGTGGATATTGATAGAGATAGTCCTCAACTTATGACCACAATTGGGTCCAACATTTCTGTGGTTAAATGAGATATTTGTTAAGTGCGTTTTGCCCCATTTTATGGCATTTCTTGCCACAATCATTAAGTTAATCACTGCAGTTGATAAGTTAGTAACCTGATTGTTAAATGAATCTGGCTTCCCCATTGACTTTGCTTGTCAGAAAGTTGCAAAAAGTAATCGCATGTCCCTGGGTTGCTGCAACGGTCATAAGTATGAACCATTGCCAAGCATTTGCATTTTGATCACACATGCTGCAAAGGTTGTAACTCTGGAAAACAGTCGTAGCTCACTTCTTTCAGTGCTGCTGTAACAGTCACTGAATGAATTGTTGTAAGTCGAGGATTACTCTGTACTCTGAATGCAAGTAACATTTCAGGATCCATGAGCTGGATGGTCACTAAGCAACTGGTGGTAAATCAAGGCCTTCCTGTATAGCCTTTATATTAAAAGCCCATATTTAGGAAAGTTTGGAGACTAAAGCAATATGTTTAGCTATAAGTTACTTTTCAGTATTAGATAGGAAGGAGGCTTAGAACATAGGCAGACATTTCCATATTCCTCTTGATAAAACTTCCATAATAGACACGCACGGTCTGATTTAAAATAATGGTGGGAATATGCCAGTAACATGCTTCTACAAGTTAATAATAATAATAATATTTTATTTTTATATACCGCGTCCTCTCCCCAAGGGAGTTGGTTTGGAATTATTCCGTAGCAATTTTTCACTGATGTGTTTGCAGTTGAGAAAGTCTCCACTGAACGGATAGCAGATGCTCACTTTTAAATATATGACTGACCCATTCCCAAAGAGGTAAAGGGCATCCCATATATAGATCTAGAGCATTCAGGGATTCCCCCGCTGCTCTTTTTAAAAGTTCTGCTTTTGGTTTATGGAGAGACAGAGAGTGAATGAAAGGGTAGAAATATCCATCACATTGTCCCAAAGATGCTTTTTCCAAAGGCAACTGGACTTTGTTTTTCCTTGAAGACGTTTCGCTTCTCATCCAAGAAGCTACTTTGGTTCTTCAGAAGCTTCTTGGATAAGAAGCCAAACATCTTCAAGGCAAAACAAAGTCCAGCTGCCTTTGGAAAAAGCATCTTTTGGACAACCTTGACCTGGATGACTGAGAATCTCCATAGATATCCATAACATTGTACCCTCGATATAGGCAATATCGGATTGTTTAGGACCATAACTTCCTGTAGCATTGCCATTGGGTCCCTGTAGCATTGCCATTGGCCACTTTGGCTGAATTTCATAGCAGTCATCTATCTGCCATCTGCAGTATCTAAACAGTAGCCAGTGAACAATTCTATTGTACCATGACTAATATGGCTGCCATATAAACCTCATTGCCCCAGAAAAAAAATGGAATATTTCCAGGCGAGATCTACATTTCTAATGTGGACTAAATTAAAACAAATAAAGAGTATTATATAGGTAATAAATACATGCATTGTGGATGGCCATTATACTAGGCCAGTGGTCAGCAAACTGCAACTCCAGAGCAGCATGCGGCTTTTTCATCCCTCTGCTGCGGCTCCCTGTCACCGTTCAGCTCTACAATAATTAGGGCTTTCGGTTAGGACAGGTGAAGGAAAAAGGACGCCGCACTAGGAGGAGACTCTATGGTGGGCGAACCAGACTTCCGGTCGGCTCCAGAATTGAACGGGAGACTTCCGGTTAGGACCTTTGTGGCTCTTTGACTGTTTAAGATTGCTGACCCCTGTACTAGGCGAAGAAGCGAAGTTTTCCTACAGTTGCTCTTCGCCTCTCACTTTTTAAAGGGCTTCTATAAAAATAACAAAGTTTCTTTGGCCAAGCACAAATACCTGCAGAGACTAGAGTCCAGATGGGGTGTGTTTTTCCTCCAACTCTGCTGCCCATTTCCCAAATTATGTAAATTTAAAAGCATTATCTTGAAATTGCTTTCCCCTTTTCTAGGTTTTCACTTAGGAGTTCTGCTCCATTAGGTTCCCCCTAATGTTTATTGCCTCTACAGAATTCCTTAATAAATCCTTTATTTCATGTGCATTGCAGCCCATGCTGCTAATTTAATTTCTCTACCCTAAGAAATTTCTCCCTCCCTTTCCGAAGCAGGCCTTTTGCTTAATACACAAACTACAGATGTCCTTGAATTATAGGTAAGGGGGGAAAAACAGGATGAAGAGAAAAGCTACTAGGATTCAGCATTCAACAGTACACTTGTAATCTTTTCCATACAATCGTGGTTATGAAGAAATGCCTATTATTACAGGTAACATGAATTTAGGAAACTGAATATCAAGGATTGGGTAATCTACTTGTATGTTAGCCATGTAAAAAGCAACTGCAGCTTCCTCCACAAATTCCACCTTCATTTTCTGGAGCTGATTCATTAGGGATTGCCGACACTGAAAGAGGAAGGTTAATACAATTCTGGAATCTAAATAGCCCATGCAGTAGTCTGGCTAACCCCAGACAATAGAAATCTGGAGGTTTCAAACTCCATTACCCTGAAGTCTTCTGGAGTTTCTCAGTCTGGCTGTGCCTCCTGGTTTGGAGTAGTGCAGGGGTGAAATCCACTTATCTTTGCTACCAATTTATAGCAATATGAGCGCACGCATGCGCAGAGCGTCAAAATGACATCCGGGTGGGTGGGCGGAACCTGCTTCTGAGCGCGCCTGCAAAGATAAGCAAAATCTCTGTGCCATGCGATTTAGATTATATAATATATAATCTAATATATAAATGTAATATCAATAGATCATTTGAAATACTGGTTTGCCCGAACCTGTAGAATTTTTTTTACTACTTGGGAGAACAGCTGGCATCTTTGCTACCGGTTCAGGTGAACTGGTCCGAACCGGTAGCATTTTGCCCCTAGAGTAGTGGCTTGGTAGTTCCTGTTCCACCACCTAACTTCACCTGATATCTTTCCACTAATTCTGAGATGAAAAACAGGTAAGACCATCAAACCTGCACTGCCTTTCTGACAGAATGTTTTTTAAAAAATCAACAAGAAAGGAAACAATTTTAATAATATACCTCCAGGGTATAAAGATATCAGGACTGCAAGGTAGGCCTGGTTATGAAACCAATGCCATATTGCTCAGGATTACTTTTACTGTAACAAGTAATCCTGTTACTTGTCTGAATGTGCTTCTTCCATCCCTCTTTTTCTTTTTGTGTGAACTAGAGAAGGGGCCCATCTGAGACATTTTCTCAACTTATTTTCTTGGCCCTAGGCTCAAGCCTCACTTATCTGACTCTTGTTTTGGTAGCCACTCTTGGCTGTGTCCGTGAAGGCCGTTCTATGTGCTCTTTACACATACATAGGCATGTGACTAGAAGTTTTGGTCTTCCTTTCCCCTGGATGATAGACCAATTTCACCTGAGATTCAAGGTGGGCTGGACTTAGATCTTTTCTGGGCACAAAGTGACTCCAGACTGATGACGCACTTGACCTCTCCCTCAGGCTCAGCCAGGTCATCTCCTACCATTATGACTTTTTTGACCGACCTCCCTTCACAAATACCATTGTCATTGCCTTCTCTTTGGAGGTATTTTCAAAGCAAATATTCTTTCATCCGGTCAAATGAGAGTTTGTAGGGGGGGGAAAACCAGGAATTGAATAATTTCTCTGTCTTGCGTTGCCAGATGCAAATATACTGCAAATTAGAATCCTTTCTCTCTCTTCTTGGCTGTGCATAACATGCTCATTAGCTTATCTTTAAAAGGTTCTTTTGCTGTTATCTTATTTAGGAAAATTTATTTGGAATCGAGGGAGCCTGTTCTCATTTGGCCTCCGACTATATTGCAGATTCACACCAAGTGGAGAACGGAACTTGTTCTTTTTCCTTGACTTTTCTGTTAAGTCACCTTTGTAGTATTCCAAGGGGGACTTCCACAAGCAAGCTGGAATTATTAAAGAATGTACCTTGGCTGTCTTCCAGATGAAATTCATTCAGGTTATTCAATGAAAAGAGGTCCAGAAGCTGCAGGGATCCCATTGGGGTTGATAGATCAGAATAAAGTATAACATTTGCAGCTTAAAAAAAAAAAGCCATGTCATTTTACAGAGGAGAATCTATAGATGTAAACAATGGTTGGGTTAAAAAGGATAATGAGTGGAGGGAAAAGAGGCCCCAGATGCCAAAGCTGGGGGAATACACTGGCTAAAATAAAGAGATCTGCAAAATATAAACACAGGGACAAATAGAGAATCGATTGGTTACATAAAAATAGCAAAGAGATCAAAGGCAGGGAAATGAAGCTCTGTCATTCACTGGCTTATATACAAAATTAATACATCCCAAGAACTCTGTGTCAAGGGCAGAGGTAACAAAACCTTTCTTTATGTATGTTGCAACAAATATGTCTGGCAGGTGAGATTGGGCAATGGTGAACACCAGTTCTGTGAATGTTACCTATTGTCTGTTGGGTGGAATTTGGGTGGAATAATGGCTCAGTGGGGGTTAGGATGGTTTATTTTTAATTGTGAAAAGGATGCCCTAGGTGCATGTGAAAGAAGGAAGAGTTGTAGTCTGTTCAAAGCAATTCCCTGTTTTAAGGAGAATACTAAAAATCATCCTCATCCCCTGACTCCATATAATGCTTTGTTCCTTCTAGTTCAATTCTGAAGGTATTCTCTGTAGGCAGCATGACTATTCGGTCCTGAAGATTCCTCTTATGTTTTGTTTCAGTTGCAGGGAATAATACAAAAATAAATCCCATTTGTACCATTTAAAAGATACAGTCAAAAGCCTAGGAAGAAAATGAGCAGTCTAGAACACTTCCCTTCCAGCAGCTAATGCCCAGATAAGCAGGAAACAACCCTTGATAAATGGAGCCAGTCATTTCAGGGCCCCAGTGAAGGAACAGCCCAATGGAAGTGATTGGGTTCTTAATGAGCCCACTGCCAGAAATTAGATCCCCACCAGCTCAAGGTTGACTCAGCCTTCCATCTTTCTGAAGTCAGTAAAAGGAGGACCCAGATTGTTGGGTGTAATATTCTGACTCTGTAAACCGCATGGAGAGGGCTGTAAAAGCACTATTAAGCAGTATATAAGCCTAAGTGCTATTGCCATAGCTATTAAGATTATTGTCAAAGAATTCTAATACATTATCAATTTTTTTGCATTCTTTCTTTTACAAAGACTTCTTTCATTTATGATCACAATTGGGACTAAAACCTCACTTATTGAATGAAGTGGTCAATAAGCGAGATACCCACACTAAGTGAACATTAAGTGGATGGAGCAAAATAGCTGCCTTCTTTTCACAGAGAGGAGGAGAACTCCTGTGCTGGACTGGAGAAACGAAGCTTGAATCCTAAAGATTCTCTGCAAAGTAAGTCATGATGTTGCATCCTCTTTGAGTGTTAGGGTCTCATTAAAATAGCCCATCTTGGAAGACTTCTAAGATCCAGTGGAATTTTGAATGTTCTGCAGGAATTCTTAAAAGCTGAAATTGTTGATCCTACTGATGCCCTTGTTTGTGGAATAGTGAACCACAATGCACCATTAATGTGATCACTCTAAAGCTGTGATTCTCAATATGTGTCTTTTTCTCAAGGTCACTCAACAGTGTCTCTCAAAGCTTGAAGATGTGTGGTCTACGACTCCTAGAACACCTGCTGGCTGGGAAATACTTGTCCACACATCTTCCAGTTTCCAAGATTGAGAAACACTGTTCTAAAGGGTCTTCTCTGGCTTTGTAAAGCTTAAGCATCTTCTTGGTTTGAAAGCAACCTCCCAGCAATGAAATGGGCCTAGCAACTAGAATCCATATCATCCAGAAGAAACCAGTTTTAACACTTGTTAAAATGATTGACTCACTTTTAATCCAGTCCATGGTTTCTTAACCTTGGTGACTTGAAGAGGTATGGACTTCAGTTCCCAGAAGTAGAGCCATACTGGTCTGGGAAGTTCTGGGAGTTGAGGTCCACACCTCTTTAAGCTGCCAAGATTGAGAAATGATGCAATAAACAAATATTCCATCAAGATTCATGCTTTGAAAACTTCAATTTCTGCTGATTAGTAATATTAGTAATAAGGATCGTGGGAATAAGGTTGAGGCAAACAGTCTTCCTGTGTACAAAGAAAGAATAAAAACAAGGGATCAGACTGGCATTTTATTGTTAGTAGGTAGATGTATTTTGCAACTTCTACAACTGGACTTGTGGTGTGTTCAATAACTACAGAAGTACTGTCTGGCATCACCTGTGGGGCAAAATATAATTCGTCCTGAATTTGCATTTTACCAAGACTTTAGAAAAGTTTTGACAGCACCTTATTTCAACTGGAATTACCCTGCATTACTTATCATGTCTCTGGCAATTTTCCTTTTCATTTATTTTTCCTTTGTACTTTTTGCTAACCAGCTAACTAAGGTATGTAGGAAGCACACTGCAATAGTAATGGGAGATTTTAACTACCCTGACATCAATTGGGAAACAAACTCTGCACCAAGTGGAAGATCCAACAGGTTCCTAACAAACCTAGCAGACAACTTTGTTTCCCAAAAGGTAGAGAAGGGAACAAGGGGATCAGCAATATTGGACTTAATTCTCACTAACAGAGAGGAAATGATAGAAGGTGTAGAAGCTACAGGAACTTTGGGGGCAAGCGATCATGAAATACTGGAATTCAACATTATGCAAACAAAAGTAGTTGAACAAAGTCAAACTAGAGTCTTAGACTTCAAGAGAGCTAATTTCAACAAACTCAGAGAGAGCTTGGGAAGGATTCCATGGATGAGAATCCTCAAGGGGAAAACAACTCAAGAAGCTTGGGAAATTTTGAAAAATGAGATTATAAAAGCCCAGTCCAGCGCAATACCAATGAAGAAGAAAAATAACAGTTCCCAAAAGAAACCAGCATGGCTGCATAAAGAACTCTCTGACAAATTGAAAGACAAAAAGGATAAATATAAAAAGTGGAAAAAGGGGGACATAACCAAGGCAAAATATCAGCAAATAGCCCGAGCCTGTAAAGATGAAGTGAGGAAAGCTAAGGCTCACAATGAAGAAAGGCTTGCCAAAAAAGTAAAAAATAACAAAAAAAGCTTCTTCCAACATGTTAAAAATAAGAAAAAAGTTAAGGAAACAATTGGTCCACTGCTGGGAGAAAATGGCAAGAAGATGATAAGCAACAGGGAGAAAGCAGAACTATTTAACTCTTTCTTTGCATCTGTCTTTACACAAAGGGATAAAACAGTCCAATCAATCAAAAACAGCACCACAAATATCAGATTAGGAACACAAGTTGAAATAGAGAAAAAAATGGTAAGTGAGCATCTGTCTGCCCTGGATGAGTTCAAATCACCAGGACCGGATGGATTACACCCCAGGGTTCTGAAGGAACTGGCAGACGAGATCTCAGAACCACTGAACTATATCTTTCAGAGATCCTGGAGCACCGGGGAACTGCCAGAAGACTGGAAAAGAGCAGATGTGGTTCCCATCTTCAAAAAAGGAAAAAAAAACAGATCCAGGAAACTATAGACCCATCAGCCTGACCTCAATACCAGGAAAGATTCTGGAAAAGATAATTAAACAACAAATAAGTGAACACCTAGAAGCAAACAAAGTAATAGCCAAAAGCCAACATGGGTTTGTCAAAAACAGATCATGCCAGACGAATCTAATTGCATTCTTTGACAAAGTAACAAAATCAGTGGACCAGAGGAATGCTGTTGATATAATTTACCTGGACTTCAGTAAGGCATTTGATAAAGTAGACCATAACCTACTATTAGATAAAGTAGAAAATTGTGGGTTAGACAGCACCACCACCAAATGGATTCGTAACTGGCTGACCAACCGCACTCAACGTGTAGTCCTCAATGGAACTGCATCTACATGGAAGGAAGTATGCAGTGGAGTCCCCCAAGGCTCTGTTTTAGGCCCAGTACTCTTTAACATCTTCATCAACGATTTGGATGAGGGGATAAATGGGGAACTCATCAAATTCGCAGACGACACCAAGCTGGCAGGAATAGCCAACACTCCAGAAGATAGGCTTAAGATACAGAAGGATCTAGACAAACTTGAACATTGGGCACTGTCTAATAAAATGAAATTCAATTGTGAAAAAAGTAAGGTCCTACATATAGGCAAGAAAAACCAAATGCACAAGTACAGTATAGGTGGTACCTTGCTCAATAGTAGCAACTGTGAGAGGGATCTCGGAATCCTAGTGGACAACCATTTAAATATGAGCCAGCAGTGTGCAGCAGCTGCCAAAAAAGCCAACACAGTTCTAGGCTGCATCAACAGAGGGATAGAATCTAGATCGCGTGAAGTGTTAATGCCACTGTATAGTGCCTTGGTAAGGCCACACTTGGAATACTGCATACAGTTTTGGTCGCCACGATGTAGAAAAGACGTGGAGACTCTGGAAAGAGTGCAAAGAAGAGCAACCAAGATGATTAGAGGACTGGAGACTAAGACATATGAAGAACGGCTGCAGGAACTGGGTATGTCTAGTTTGATGAAGAGAAGGACCAGGGGAGACATGATAGCAGTGTTCCGATATCTCAGAGGGTGCCACAAAGAAGAGGGAGTCAAACTTTTCTCCAAGACACCTGGGGGCAGGACAAGGAGCAATGGGTGGAAACTAACCAAGGAGAGAAGCAACTTAGAACTAAGGAGAAATTTCCTAACAGTAAGAACAATTAACCTCTGGAACAGCTTGCCTCCAGCAGTTGTGAATGCCCCAACCCTGGAAGTCTTTAAAAAGATGTTAGACAGCCATTTGTCTGAAATGGTATAAGATTCCTGCCCATGCAGGGGGTTGGACTAGAAGACCTACAAGGTCCCTTCCAACTCTGCTATTGTATTGTATTGCATTTTACCAAGACTTTAGAAAAGTTTTGACAGCACCTTATTTCAACTGGAATTACCCTGCATTACTTATCATGTCTCTGGCAATTTTCCTTTTCATTTATTTTTCCTTTAAAAACTGGGCTTAAATATGTGGGTATTTGTATTTATATTAATCTTTTTCATTTATTTTTCACAATTTTCAACCACCCATATTCCTCAGAGGGAGTCTCTTATTATAATCTACTATACCTTGGCTGATTGGGACTGTGGGTTGTGTGTATTGCATATTATACTTTATCTGGCTTGGAATATTGTTCCAGGCAAGACTTACCATTTTATTATTTTACTGTCCTATTGTAATCCGTTTCTTGTGCTTCTCTAAGCAAAATTGCTCAGCATTAATCTCTTATTTGTAACATACCTTTGTCCCAGAGACAAAAATTTAAATTCACACAATTATAAAAGCTTCCCATAAGCTTTTATAAAGAAAAAAAAAAGATAAATATACAGGCTTAAAGAAGGAAAATAATGAGCCCTGTATTTTATTTCATTCTTGTTATGTCTTATATATAAAATCTTTCGTAAAAAAAAAAGTTGTTTAGTAGATATATGCTATGGAATATTCATTACTGATGAACATTAGCATTGACTAGCAGTGATGATAATGTGACGCAGTGACTCGGGGGGTGAGGGTGGTGTTCCCCTCTCAGAGATGAGCCCAGCCAGGTTTAGGGTTTGGCACCAGCCCCAAGGCAGGGAAGGGAGGTGGGGTTGCAGTGATCATATGAGAATCTCTTTTGCCTTTCAGGGGTTTTGCTCCCCAAGTTATTGGTTGTGCGACCCTGTTTCTGAGGCTAGGATCATTGTGCTACTGTACCAGACTCCCTGCTGCATGGCAACCTTCTTCCTTGAACTCCTGGAGGCTCTCTCAGTGTTGCAGTGGAGTTCCCCAGGTTTATGATCTGGGGGACATCAATCTTCCATACCTGGATGGAAGAGGCCCAGAAGTTCAAGGTCACCATGGCAACCATGGGCTTATCCCAGATTATTGGGGTTGCAGTGCTGTAACTAAAACATATGAAGAACGGTTGCAGGAACTGGGTATGTCTAGTTTAAGGAAAAGAAGGGAGACATGAGAGCAGTGTTTCAATGTCTCAGGGATTGCCACAAAGAAGAGGGAGTCAAGCTATTCTCCAAAGCACCTGAGGGCAGAACAAGAAGCAATGGGTGGAAACTAATCAAGGAGAGAAGCAACTTAGAACTGAGGAGAAATTTCCTGACAGAACAATTAATCAGTGGAACAGCTTGCCTCCAGAAGTTGTGAATGCCCCAACACTGGAAGTCTTTAAGAAGATGTTGGATAGCCATTTGTCTGAAATAGTATAAGGTTTCCTGCCTAGGCACGGGGTTGGACTAGAAGACCTTCAAGGTCCCTTCCAAATCTGCTATTGTATTATATTGTATCGTATTGTAATTGGGGCCCAACTCAGAATAGTGGTAACATGCTAGATATGATGATCTTGTCATAGCAAAGTGCGACAAGATCTGTTATGGCAACATGATCTGTTCAGGGATCTGTCATTATTCCACCTGTCCCTGTCAGAGTCAGATCACATACTGGTGTAATTGAGATTCTATTATGCCTACTGTCAGGGTTCCAAGTAACTCATACTCACAGCAAACAAAACTCTGAGGCAGGTAGATTCCTCAAAGAATAATTTTATTGGATATGTCATATTGGCACAGGTTGGTGAAAACTGATTCTGACTATTCCTGCAGTTTTCACCTAATTAAAAGGGTTTTTTTCTTTCTCCAAACAATCAAGTCACCTGGTCCAATGAGGATACTCTACAGGTGCTAAGTGACTCCGGTCCTCTCCTTCTGAGCACCTGCATAAATGTCCTTTATGCAGCTGCTCAGCATTTTATTGTGACTACAATACCCAACGACTAGCCCATATATGCAAGGGAAACATTTACCTTTACCTAGAGGGCCGCAGGAGGAAAACAAGGGATGAAATCTGACTAGACATGACTTAGAGCTGCTATTAAGGTCTATCTCTTCATTTCCAGATTTTGCTGGAATCTCTGGACTGGGCTTCAGGAATGAATAAATCCCATGGTAATCTTAGGAAACAGAAGGTAGGTTAAAATAAAATGGAGAATAGCAAGCAAAGCAAGCAGAAAAAAGATTTTTCCTATTGTTAGTATAAGCAGAGCATAACCCTAAATTTTATCATTTCATCAGATTACGGCCTTTATTCGGTCATAGGGCAAGTTCTGAAACCTATGTTCAATAGGTTGGATAATATCAGTAGCAGCACAAATAGAGAGGAAGGTTGTAGTTTTACTATGGCTCCCTGTTTATCCCTGAAGTTCTCAATTCTCTGGTATCTCCCGAAAATAATGGGACAGCCTCCTACCTGAAATTCTGGAGACTTTCTGCAAGTCATTTAATATACAGTCAAAAAGGCCAGTGGTGGTGACTCAACCCCTTCTTGGTTACAGATGGGAATTCATCAAACTAGGAAGTGGGGGGAAATATTCAGAAAAATTGTTAATTGTAAATCTTTCCCACACCTTTGTTTAATTGCAAACTGCCAGAAAACAAGTTCATATTTTAACATTTTCTCTATACTTTATGTTTCTAAGCAACATTGGAAAACCACCCACTTTGCTTGTGTGTCTACTCAGGGGTCTGGTTGAATATGATTAATGAAACACAGTAAACGTCGCATACAGGAACAGAAATACGAATTGTTTTTTCTTAGTTAAAGGCACCTATGATGAATTCATGCAACTAACATTGCAACCAAAGTCAAAATAGCTAAATATTACTTCTATTCTGGGGTACCATGGTATTTATAGCACTGTAGCCCCAATAATCACACAAATGTTTAAAGCTTAGGAAGGAAGGAAGGAAGGAAGGAAGGAAGGAAGGAAGGAAGGAAGGAAGGAAGGAAGGAAGGAAGGAAAATAAATATTTCCTGTGATGAAATAGAGTCAAGTTCCAAATGATAGTTTCTTTTTCATATAAACCTGGTAATTCTTTTCAAACTAGAATCAAATACATACATAAATTCCCTTATTTGTTTTTTTTTTACCCAAGGTAACAAAAATAATAATCCTTTTGCTAAACTGGTAGGAGGCAGGATTCAAGCAGGAAGCCAACTGTTTTGTAATTTTTTTCAGGCCATTTGATATAAATAATAGTCCCTTTAGACTTCAAAAAGTGGCTTTGGCATTTACTCTCAAATTCTTAATTATTTCACAGACCTGAATTGCTGAAGCACAGACCCCATGTTACAAAATGGCCTCGATAACAATACTTCAGATAGTTACCACCGTATTACTGTGTGAAGCAAAACTAAATCCACTGCCAGTATAAGCTGTAAGTTGCTCAAACAAGTTGAAAGTGGGAGACATAAACGTAAACTTTGTATGAATTTCCACTTAATAAAGAGTGCAAGAATCCCTTGCGGCAAAAATAAAGTGTTGTGACATCTTAACATCTAACAAATTTATTATCACATAGACTTTCATGGATCACAGACCATTTTATTACAAACCTTTCAGTTTACAGAGTGCTCAAAAACTCAGGACTAGAGATGACATGATAGCAATGTTCCAGTATCTAAGGGGTTGCCACAAAAAGAAGGGTCAACCTATTCTCCAAAGCACCTGAGGGCAGAATAAGAAGCAACTGGTGGAAACTAATCAAGGAGAGAAGAACTTAAAAATAAGGAGAAATTTCCTGATTGATAGAACAATTAATCAGTGGGGGAGGGGTGGGGGAGGATGGGGGTTGGTCTAGAAGATCTTCAAGGTTCCTTCCTATTCTGTTGTTCTGTTATACTTTCTCAACTGAGATGAATTGCTGGAAGCAAACTGATGCCTGCCTTCTTCATGATTTCACTTATGGAGATGGGAATTGTAGTTGTTGGGGCTATCCTTGAAGAAGCTTTAACTGATCCATAATGCAGTGGCGCAAGTAGCGATGAGCATCTACTTATCTATATGCATCTGCTTTGCAAGCTAAACTGGTTGCTAGTTTGCCTCCAGATGTCATTCAAAGTGCTATAAAAGTCTACATGGCATAGGGGGTGGTTTCTTGAAAGGCCATATGTCTTGCATAACATCTGCCTAGCCAATTTGATTCTGCAGGGTTGATACACCCCAGGTTCCTTCAATATTGTCAACTCTCAGGATCCTGGAAGTGCATTTTCTCTCAAAGCAGCATCTGCTCTTTGGAGTGAGGTTACCCTGAGATCCAGATTGTCCTCACTCTGCTGTTGTTCAAAGACTTCAAAGACTTGGCTTTTCACCTAGGCTTTTGGTGAGTCTCCTCACTTCATTGCACTTGCCGCTTTTTACCTTTGTCTTTTATCATTATTGTAATTTGTTTAGTTGTCATTAGCTACCCTGTTTCCCCGAAAACAAGACCTCCCCATATAATAAGAGCAATTGGGCTTTTGAGCACATGTGCTAAAATAAGCCCTCCCCTAAAATATTTAAACTCATGCGCAGCCGGTCTCCGCCATTTCCTGGGTGGGAAAGGGGAGAACATGCCCTATGCACCCCACATGCACCTGCCATCCATGTGGAACAGCCTCGCAGAAGCCATTCCTGCAAACCCTAGCTACTGTGCCCCTTCTCTTAGTGGCGGCCGCAAACAGAGCGGCAGGCCCAGCGACGATAAGGCTGGCAAGAGTATGCTAGAAACAGAGACGACAGAACTTCTGGTCCTTTCTGGATCAGCTGATCTTCAGACTGTGGGTCGAGGTCCTGCACCACAAAAATAATAAGACCTCCCCTGAAAATAAGGCCAAGCACTTATTTGGGGGGGGGGGGGGTCAAAAGAAAATAAGACCTTGTCTTATTTTGGGGAAAACATGGTAGCTAGAATCATTGAGAGTCAGATGGTATACAAGTTCAATAACTTGTATCCTTTGGGAGATAGATATATAAGTGTAAATAATAAATAAATAAATAAAATTATGGTCAGTCTCACAGCAGTCAGATGTTTAGACTATATTTTGCATTTTTACCATTACATTCTTCCCAATGACCTGGGATAGGTAAATGTTGCTATTGGATTTTGTTAAAGGTATCAATGCAGAAGGTAAGTTGTTCCAAGTAAAGTTGTCTTTCATAACTGACTGGTGGCGATTGTCAATGTCAGTGGTGTTCAAGTGATGCTCCAATGTTTTGGGATTGCACCCAAGGAGCCAGTTACTATTGGTACTACCTGTGCTTTCTTTTTCCACAGATGTTCTATTTCTACACTATTGGCAGGTCTTTGTATTTTATGATTTTCTCCAGTTCTTTCTCATATATTCTATTTCTAGGTACTGCAACATCTACTATCCAGACATTTTTATCTTTCTTAACACCAATAATTAAGTGTGGGGTGTTGTGTGCCAGATGCTTGTCTGTTTGAATTCCCAGAACACTTTTTCATTTTCTACTGCTTTGTTTATTTTGTGATCCCACCAGCTCTTGCTTGCACACTACTGATATTTCTTATAGATATTCCAATGCACCACTGTTGCTACTTTGTCATGCTGTTGTGTTGGTCAGCCTGTGCGATCATTCAGCAGCTAACTACGTGTTCAGTTTCTTTGCAAAGAAGGCATTTGCTGTTAGTTGCTGTCTTCTCAATTTTGGCATTATATAATAATAATAATAATAATATTTAATATTTATAAAACCGCACCCTCTCCCCACAGGGACTCGGGGCGGTGCACAGATAGAATAAAAACAATAAATACATACAAACAATTCTAAAAACAAATTAAACATAACCTGCGCTAAAATTCCCCATTAAAACTAAACAGTCCTAATTTCCCAGTAAAAACCCCAAAGACAGAGAGACTTATCCTAGGCCGGCCAGACAGAAAAAGTGAGTTTTTAATTTAAGACGGAAGGAGCGGAGGTCCGTGGTCGTCCTGATATCGGGGGAAGGTCGTTCCAGAGGGCCGGGCCCGCCACAGAGATAGCCCTTCCCCTGGGTGTTGCCCGTTGATAATGTCTAGTGGACGGCACCCGGAGAAGTCCCTCTCTGTGGGAGCGAATCGGCCGTGAGGATGTATGAGGCAGGATCCGATCCCGCAGATAGCTAGGTCCCGAGCCATGGAGCGCTTTAAAAATGATAATTAACACCTTGAAGCGCACCCGGAAGACGACAGGTAGCCAGTGCAGCTCGCGCAAGAGCGGTGTTACATGGGTAAACTTAGCGGTTCCCATAATTGCTCGCGCGGCTGCGTTCTGGACTAGCTGAAGTCTCCGGGTGCACCTCAAGGGGAGCCCCATGTAGAGAGAGTTACAATAGTCCAGTCGGGATGTCACGAGTGCATGAGTGACTGTACGCAGGGCGTCCCGATCCAATAGGGGGCGCAATTGGCGAACCAGGCGAACCTGGTAAAACGCCCTCCTGGCCACGGCTGTCACTTGATCTTCCATGGACAGCCGGGAATCCAGGAGTACACCCAAATTGCGCGCCCCATCCACAGGGGCAAGATGTTCGCCCCCTATGGCCAGCGATGGAGCGAGCTGGTTGAATCGGGCAGCCGGAAACCACAGCCACTCGGTCTTGGTCGGGTTGAGCCTAAGTCCGTTACTTCCCATCCAGATCCGCACGGCTTCCAGGCACTGGCACATCACCGCTACGGCATCGTTGGGGTGGTTTGGGGTAGATATATACAACTGAGTATCATCAGCGTATAGATGGTATTCTACCCCAAAACCACGGATGATCTCACCCAGCGGCTTCATGTATGTGTTAAACAGGAGAGGCGAGAGGACCGACCCCTGAGGCACCCCACAAGTGAGTGGTCTCGAGGTCGACCTCTGCCCCCCTGTCAACACAAATTGCGATCGGCCAGAGAGGTAGGAGGAGAACCACCGTAAAACGGCGCCTCCCACTCCCAACCCCCCCAGCCGATGCAATAGGATACCATGGTCGATGGTATCGAAAGCCGCCGAGAGGTCTAATAGGACCAGGATGGAGGAACAACCCCCATCTCTGGCCCTCCAGAGATCATCAACCAATGCGACCAATGCCGTCTCGGTGCTGTGCCCGGGCCGAAAGCCGGACTGGCGCGGATCTAGATAGTCAACTTCCTCCAGGTGACGGGGAAACTGTTGTGCCACCACACTCTCAACAACCTTCACCAGAAAGGGAAGGTTGGAGACTGGACGATAGTTGTTTAAAAGAGCTGGATCCAAAGAGGGCTTTTTAAGGAGGGGCCTCACCATCGCTTCTTTTAGGGAAGCAGGCAAGGAACCCTCACTTAAGGATGCGTTGACAACCTCTTGGAGCCAGCCTCGTGTCACCTCCCAGGATGCCAGTACAAGCCAGGAGGGGCACGGGTCCAATAAACATGTGGTGGCTCGCAGTCGCCCACGTAACCTGTCCATATCATCGGAAGTAACGGAGTCAAACTCCTCCCAAACAAGATCTGTCTCGTGGCATCCCACTGGGCCATCAATGGAGGGTAGCCCGTTCTGTATCTGAGCGGTTTTCTCCTGCAGAAAAGTCACAAATTCCTCTGCTCTACCCTGTAACGGGGCTTCCCGCATGGATTTGTTCTCAAGGTTTGGTCTTGTGCAACCAGAATTAGCCCCTTGGTCTCTTTCTTCAATTTTCCTGTTCTTAGCTTTTACCAGGTCTTCTTCTTGTTGTTGTTATTGGAGAGAATCTGAATTTTAAAAGAAAGCAATCTACTCACCAGTTGCAAAGATGGCTTAGTAGAGTTCTTCAGTTTTAATATCCAAACTGGCTTCCAGTAACTTCCCCTCCCTCTCCCAAGGTATTCAATGTGTTGTTTTTTGACTTGTAAAGCAACTTGAAGACCAGTTACCTTATACTTTGAGATGAAGATTAATCTGGATTTTTTTCTTCTTCCTACAGTTGCAAGCAATGTGATTAGAAGCAGCTTTACGCACAACAGCTGTTACACAGCAGGGCATAGTATACATTTTGTTCAATGGAGAAAGGCCACAGTATTTCAGAGTTTTGAAAGGGATGTGATAAAATACACTCCTTTCTTCATTCTTAACGTCTGCTCTGGCCCTTGTGAAATTTGTAGGTGCTTGCAGTGATTCCAAAACTAGAGGAAACCTAGCACCTGATATTTTAAAAAGATCAAAGAAAATAATCCATATTTAGATCAGGTGTTAAATCTCCTTCAAACTCTTAAAAATGGTTGCTTGTGACAGAAGATAATCTCTCCCACTTGTCTACAGGTAGTCCTCACCTTAACCTGGTGATTAAAGTTGTAGGTTGTAATGGTCAGAAAACGGGCTACCATGCTCCACGACATGTTTTTATAACTTTTTTGTGATGGTTTTTAAGATTGTTTCTCAACCTTGGCTGCTTTAAGCTGTGTGGACTCCCAGAATTCTCCAGCCAGCCATGTTTGTCTACAGGTGGGGGAATTCTGGGAGTTGAAGTCCATACAACTTAAAATGGTCAAGGTTGAGAAAACACTGCCATGACTTTTAAGTGAGTCCAGTGTTCACTGTGGGCCAGTTTTTTACCAGAAATTGGAAGTGAACACCAGTTTCTATGGTAGCAAAAACATCATAATTCATCGTCATGTGACAGTGCGGTTGCTACAAATGACTGTAAATGTGAGCTAGTGGCCAAATGCCCAAAATGCGGTCACATGAACATGGGGACACTAATACTTCAAAACTGGGTTCTCTTTTTTTGGGGAGGGAATCCATCATTACTTGAACTAAACAATCTGTACATTTGCCTGATAAGTTGCAGCCACACTGTATACTGCAATAATAAGTGAATTAATCCAAAGCAAAATCAGAAGACCTTCGATTATAAAAAAATGAATTCTGCTGCAGTAGTCTCTGTCTCCTTTGGATTCCTGAGAAATCTGGATTTTTAAAAAAATATCTGATTACAAAATCATGATAATTCTTGTCCCTTGAAAACAGGAAGGGAGTCAAGGAGAATGCATAGCATGATGGAGAAGGCAATAAATAGGAAAGTCTTTTTTGGCTCAGACTGGACTCCCATAAGGCTACTTGGATATGCTGAGAATTAGCTTGTCATTGGCTCCTTGTGGAACACTCTGAATACAGATATTAAGAGAGTCGCAGTGGTGCAGTGGTTAGAATGCAGTATTGCAGGCTAATTCTGCCGACTGCCAGCAGGTCAATTCTCACAGGCTCAAGGTTGAATCAGCCTTTCATTCTTCTGAAATCAGTAAAATGAGGACCCAGATTGTTGGGGGCAAAATTATGACTTTGTAAAATGCATAGAGAAGGGACAAAAAAAGGGACAGGGCAGGACAGAAATATAGTAATTTGGGATTAGGCCTGACTTTTTTGTGTAGGCTTTTTTTCATGTGCTTCAGGGAAGTTTGAAAATGCTAAAATAAAATCGGTTCTCTGAAGCGAGTTAGTGGTTAGTTCATTCACAATTCTGCTTTTTTTCCTAAAATGAAAATATATGTTTCTGTGCTAAGCTTTGCAAAGGATAAAGAGGCATTGGAGCTGTTTGACATGCAGTTTCAGCCGAAGGTGTTTGCTTCTTGGAACAAGGCTTACAAGAATAAAGAAAACATCACCTAGTGACACAATCCTCACAGGACATACTGGCTGAGGATTACAGTGTGTGAGTCAGGAAGCCTGATGATCCTGCAAAGGACATCAAGAAAGCATCAGGTTAGTGTGGGGCCCTTTAAATAATATTTGAAGGCTCCAATTTCTTATTTGCCATTTGAATGAAGATTCATTTTCTCCTAATTTATGGCCCTGTTTTGACAGCGGTCTTGATGTAACCAATCTCTAATTCAGTCGGAGCCCTTTACTAATAATTCTAGAAGGCAGAAATCAGATCAAAAGCCACGATTTCGTGAATAAGAGTCACTGTAATGGAAGAGCTTCATTTTTCATCAATCTTTTGTGTCCAGAATTTTTTCTTTCTGAACAGTATAGGTTAAAATCAATAACCATACAAACAACTGGTATAGATGTTTCCAGGACAGAACCAAATAGGTAGGATTAGTTCAACCCATGCATGATTAAGTCTGTTTAGGGTTAATTTTAACCACTTAACCACAGCCTAAGTAAAGTAAGGATGGGGTTTGTTTGGTTTTTTTTTTTTTTTTTGGTATTTCCACAAGGCACACGTACTCTATTAATCCAATTAAATATGTTGTGAAACAGATTCTATCTATATAAACTAGTCATATCAGATTAGCTTTCTATTTCTACTGCAATAATGCAATTATCCCAAACCAAATTGAGCCGCTATGGACTTAAAATTAAATAAATACAAGCAGGACAGGATGAGCATTGATACTTTTGAACTTTAGTGGTGGAGAGGAGTCCAGAGAATACTGTGGATAGCAAAGAAAATAAAGAAATGGATCATTGAACAAATCAACTCAAAGTACTCAATAGAAGCACAAATGGCCAGGCTCTAATTATCCTTTCTGTGGGAAAATTATGTAAAGACATAGTTCACTGCAGAAAGCTCAAATACTGGGAAAGGTAGAAGGGAAGAGAAGAGGAATAAAACCAACAGAAGCTGGATGGACTTAGTTACAGTGGTGATGAGGGAGTCAAACTATTCTCCAAGGCACCTGGAGGCAGGACAAGAAGCAATGGGTGGAAACTAATCAAGAAGAGAAGCAACTTAGAACTAAGGAGAAATTTCCTGACAGTTAGAACAATTAACCAGTGGAACAGCTTGCCTGCAGAAGTTGTGAATGCCCCAACCCTGGAAGTCTTTAAGAAGATGTTGGATAACCATTTGTCTGAAATGGTATAAGGTTCCTGCCTATGCAGGGGGTTGGACTAGAAGACCTACAAGGTCCCTTCCAACTCTGCTATTGTATTGTATTGATGAGTCCACCATTAGAAAACCTGAAAGGAACAGATAGCCATGGAGAAAATCTATCTATGTAGTCACTGAGAGTCAGCATTGACTTGGTGGCACACAATTATAATCTAACCAGAATGAACTGTGGTTTGTATTTTGTCTGGCATAACTCTCATGTGTGCTTCCCCCTGTAGAAAGTCTTCTATGCTTCTCAGGCATGAACATCATACAGTTCCACTGTGTCCTGATGTCATGTTTGGATTTTTGTTTTAATGATTTGACCTATACTCAGTAAACCTCTTTAGGATGTTAATAGATAAAGATGGACAGAACGTTGGAGAAGTAAAGAGAAAATTAATCCTAAAACAGAAGACAATGACAAATTTGGACAGGATTGTGAAGGATAAGGATATTTCAATGACAGCAGAGATCAGAATAGCTAAAGGAATGGTCTTTCCAGAGGTAATGTATAGCCTTGAAAGTTGGGCACTTGAAAAAAATGTGAGAGAAAGAAGATAGATGCTTTTGAATTATGGATTTAGAGATGTTTACTAAGAGTACCATGACTGCAAGAAGGGCCTATCAATCAGTCTTGGAGCAAATAAAGACTGACTGCTCCCTTGGGGTGATACCAGCAAATAGAAACTCACATATTCCGGATGTGTAATGCAGGTGGACAAAGGAGTAGAAAAAACAATTATACTTAATAAGCTTGAGGGAAATAGAAAAAGAAGGCAGGTAATTAGACAGCTTCAAAGCATTATTGCGCTGTCCTTAACTTGGTTCTAAGTTTTATTTTAATTTTATTCTACAAAGTACTGATTGTTGAATTTATACCTGCCTTCTATTGGCATGCCAGCCCAAAGCAACTCATAATAGAACACTAAACATCAACAATTAATCAGTTAATTGCAGCACCATAAAGAAAACAAAACAGTAGTAAAATCATAAAAGTTAAAAAAAAGCACAATCATACACAACATAAAACCAGCAAAACAAAAAGATGCACAGGAAATGTTTCTTCATAAAAGAAGAGATTTAGGTTTCTTTTCCAATCAGGCAGTGAACAAAATGTGGAATAAAGAATAATACTTATTAGAAATTTGGCTTGTAAAGGTAAAGGTTCCCCTTGCATATATGTGCTAGTCATTCCTGTCTCTAGGGGGCAGTGTTCATCTCCTTTTCAAAGCTGAAGAGTTAGCGTTGTCCAACAATGTCTCTATAGTCATGTTGCTGGCATGACTAAATGCCGAAGGTACACAGAATGCTGTTACCTTCCCACCAAAGATGGTTCCTATTTTTCTACTTGCATTTTTACATGCTTTCGAACTGCTAGGTTGGCAGAAGCTGGGACAACTAATGGGAGCTCACTCCATTACGCAGCACTAGGGATTCGAACTGCCAAACTGCCGACCTTTCTGATAGACAAGCTTAGCATCTTAGCCACTGAGCCACTATCTGAAGTATTGTAAAGTAAAGTATTGTAATATCTGAAGCCATTACAATACTTTATTTAGGAGGTATAACCAAAGCAGAGATCACAAAATCCAAAACAGTCAAAAAGCCAATTAATCAGACACAGGTGAAAGAGGGGGTCCTTGTCATCTTGCTCACCTGAGTACTTAAGTTGGTGTGGGATCAAAATCAGCCCATCCTGGAAAACTTGCTTTTCAAGGGGATGCAACCCCATCAAGATCTGTTCCGTCCAATCAAAATTATCTCTGAGTACCAAACCTTTATATTTGTCTGTACTCAGCTCTGGCTTCTTATGCCATACCCACATCCCAGCCCAGTCCAGGCAGAAGAAGATAAAAGAAGGCAGAAAGGAGAAATCTATTTGGGTGTCATCCTTGTAAATGTGGCACCCATCTCCACCTTTTCTGATGATTCTCCTAAGGCTTCAAATAGATACAGGTAGTCCTTGACTTACAACAGTTCATTTAGTGACCATTTGGTGTTACAATGTCACTGAAAAAAGTGATTGATGACATTTTTCACACTTATGACCATTGCAGCATCCCCTTGGTCACGCGATTTACATCATGTGATGCTTGACAACCGACTCACATTTATGATGGTTACAGTGTCCCAAAGTCATGTCTCTCCTTTTGCGACCTTCCGACAAGCAAAGTCAATGGGCAAACCAGATTCACTGCAGTCGTTCTGACCTATCGTGACTCCATGGACAATGTTCCTCCAGGCCCTCCTGTCCTCTACCATTCTCTGGAGACCATTTAAGCTCACACCTACTGCTTCGGTGACTCCATCCAGTCACCTCATTTTCTGTCGTCCCATTCTTCTTTTGCCCTCACTCCATGAGGCTCTTCTCCAGTGAGTCCTTCCTTCTCATTTCATCTTCAGGATCTGGCCTTCTAAAGAGCAGTCAGGGTGGATCTCCTCTAGGACTGACTTATTTGTTCACCTTGCAGTCCAAGGGACTTGCAGGAGTTTTCTCCAGCACCAGAGTTCAAAAGCTTCAATTATTTGGTGTTCAACCTTTCTCATGGTCCAACTTTCACAGCCATACATTGCAACTGAGAAAACCATAGCCTTGACTATATACACTTTTGTTGTCAGGGTGATGTCTCTGCTTTTTAGTATTCTGTCTAGATTTGCCATAGCTTTGCTCCCCAGGAGCAAGCATCTTTTAATTTCTTGGCTGCAGTCCTTGGCTAATTTCTTGGCTAAGATAGTAACCTAGAAACTGTTTTGTAGCTGTTGAAAACAGGGAAATCTAAGCAAGTTATTTTAATTGGGAAAACATCATTACCTGTTTTAAGCAAAACAACCCCAGAAGAGAGAGAGAGAGACTAGTAATAGAATAGCACCCTAAGTAGATTCATCCCAGGAAGAACCAGCCAAGATTAGAAGGAGGCAGAAAGACAGGAAAAGATCTGAACTTGTTAAGCACCCTGCCCATATCTTCAAGAGAAACTGGTGAGAATTGATCCAATGAAGTCGGACAAGCTAATGTGTTGATCTCCTCCCTGTCTCCATTAATAGTCTATTCAGTCTTCTTCCAGACAGAAGTAACTTTAAGTACAATCTTGCAAAGCCATCATAGTTGATCATTGTAGTAGGTGTAAGAAAGCCTCCCACAACTATACAGTGCTTCAGCCTCTGCCCAGGAAAACAGTTTTCTGGAGTGATTTTCAGCAGATGTCATGATGGAAGAGAAAAGCAGACTTACAGGTGAAAATGGCAAGCATTCAGCTACAGCAGGGGTCTCCAACCTTTGCAACTTTAAGTCTGAAGGACTTCAGCTCCCAGACTTCCCCAGCCAGCTTTGCTTTGCTGGCTGGAGAATTCTGGGAGCTGAAGTCCTTCAGACTTAAAGTTGCAAAGGTTGGAGATCCCTGAGCTACAGAGTCACCTGGAGCTGACTTTAATATCTGGGTTTTTTAAAAAAAAAAAACTTCCCATTTTAATAGTCTCTGATATTAGACTGCCATCTACAGGAATTTCCAATAATTTCATCTACATGACAGACACAGTAGTTTATTTTAGAAATACAAAGTCCATTTTCCACAGTAACATTTGCTTGTCAAAATTCTAAATTTAAATTTATCTTCAGGGTTTGGTTTAGTTTGTTTTTTGATTACCTTACACCTAGTTATGGTTATGTCAGAATCTTTTTGGAGGGGAGGACATAAAACAACTGACTTTGGCATGATTAGGCTTAAAAAGCATTAATTTTTATTACAATCCGTTTGATTTCTACTCCAGATTAGATCCCCATGGACTCAATGTAATTTACTCTCTGTTAAGTAGATGTAAGATCGTAACCTATATACCCTCCATCAAATACAAAAAGGAAGCAGTTCCAGGTGACCATCTTAAAATGGATGCAAAATGTTGCATGGTGATAATGTGGCTTTAAAACTTTGAAAATTTTAATAAATTTGATAAACTAACACAAAGATCTTCCCTGATACAAAGGGAGCAACTCTTCAAGTTGTGAACTGCATTTCCCCCTACCTACCCCTATAACAATACCCTATGACTATCATTAAGTGTTGTACCTGATGATTCTTGACAAATGTATCTTGTCCTTTTATGTACACTGAGAGCATATGCACCAAAGACAAATTCCTTGTGTGTCCAATCACACTTGGATAACAAAGAATTCTATTCTATTCTGCTCTGCTCTGCTCTGCTCTGCTCTACTCTACTCTATGATGGAAGCTACACTAATTAGCTTCCTCACTGCAAACCTAAGCACCTGTGGAGGCATAGACAAGATGGATGGAGCATCCTTGCAGTTCCTCTTCCTCAGACGTTCAGAATAGAAGCAGTATGAACTGAAACATTAGAGAAAAGCAATGGTAGCATGCATACCCTTCATGGCTTAAGACCAAGTTATCTGAGGGACCGTCTCTTGCCGTCACATCCACCTGACCCACTAGAGCGGGGAAGCAAAGAATGTTGCAGGTTCCTTCCCTTAAGGAGATACATGTGACGGGACCCAGAAGAAGGACCTTCTCTGAAATGGCTCCCTTCCTTCAGAACATCATCCTTGCAGAAATTCAGCTGGCCCCAATTTTGACACTCTTTTGTAAGGCCCTGAAGCCATGATGGCAAACCTATGGCACTTGTGCCAGAGGTGGCACGCAGCGCCCTCTCTGACAGCATGCGAGCCATCGCTCCAGTTCAGTTCCACTGCGCATGTCTGCATGATTCCCACCAGCCAGTTGGACTTTGGGTCTCTGCCATACACGTGTGTGTGAGGCATGCACAGGGGCCCCGCATACGCAGGGGCGTGCCACGCACACATTGCATTTGGGGGGTTTGGGCACATGGACGCATTCACACATGCGCACTTTGGACACTTGGTCTAGAAAAGGTTAGCCATCACTGCCCTGAAGATTTGGTTTTGCCAGTGGGCCTGGGGAACCTGGAGTGTGAAGGAGCCTATCAAATGGGCTATTGGACCATGTGTTGTTGCTGGAAATGGGCGTGTGATTATTTTTTTAAATTGTGTTGTTAATTTTAATTTTTTTTTCTATATTGCTTTTTATTGCGTTTAAGATACCTTCAGTCGCTGCCCGTGAGTAGGCGGCTTTATACATTTTCTAAATAAATTAATACTTGTGGGACTTTTTGGAAAGCAGTATCTGACCGATTGCCATAAATTACAATTGCCAAGGAAAGTTCCAATTTGGAGGACCATAACCACAACAAAAGCAAATTCCTTGCTCTCCTTGCCATCTGTGGAAGCCTAGTTCGGTTAGCCTGCATGCCAAAACCTCTATGTTCAATCCCTGGCATCTCTATCTTAAAATGTCCCTAGAGCCCATGGTGGGAAAGACATCTACATGCTGAATGAGAAACCAGGTTAATCTATTATTAACCAAAGGACGATGATTCTTGGTTATGAAAAAATTAAATAGTCACTGAAAGGACTCCATTTTCGGCCTCTGCATCCCGTTTTCAGCCTCCGCACACCCCATTTTTGGCCTCCGTATGCCCCATTTTCCGCCCATCCTGAGTGGCACGGATCAGAATGGGGGGAAGTGGGGTTCACCGAGGCTGAAAATGGGGCACACAGAAGCCAAAAATGGGAGGCAGAGGCCCAAAATGGAGCACACAGAGGCGATAAAAGGCAATGGCAATCTCTGCAGCCTGAAACAGCTGATGGTCAGGAGGCCAATCCAACCGACAATCAGCTGGTTGTGCTAATCAGGCTGTACTGAAGCTGAAACAGGCTTTTTGCTGCTGGGAGGCAGAGGCCAAAGGGTGGGGGCTGGTGGGTGGGCAGGGCTACATTCGGTGTATAAGACGCACCTAAATTTTCACTCTCTTTTAGGATGGGGGGAAAGTGCATCTCATACTCCGAAAACTACGGTAAGACGACCTTGGTTCAGAGATTGTTATTACTTTCTAGCCACTAACAGCCTATTGCAGTTGAGCCTATACATTTCAACTTCTCCCACCATGCTGTAGCTCTCACCTGTTGCCTGATTGCTCCTTGTTTCCTTTCATAAAGAACTTGAGTTTGCATTCTACATTAGGACCTGGTGATCCTGAAAGGCAGAATTCTAGAAGCTGGATAATAAGAGTAAAGAAAAGATCCCTTCACTACTTGGATGGAATCGTTTGACTCCATCGACCAAATAAGCAAATTAAGACATTACATGAATAAAGCACAGCTTCTGTCACACGACTGTAATCAAGTCATCCAGCCAAACACTTCCTACAAAAGCATCTCTAAAACTCATCTGAACAATATAGGAAGCACTCCATATCATCATAGCTATTATAGTGATGGTTATGATTATGGCAGGCCAAGGATACTAACTCAAGAAGCAGCTTTGCAGAAGATGAGTAGTGTATTTAAGCGGCTGTTAAAGGAGCAAATTGTTAATGGTCTATTGAGAGTTTTGGCTGATGTGTGTGCTTGTAGGAAGAAAAATTCCATCCAAATCTGCTTGAAAGCAAACAGAATGGAAGAATTCGCCTGGAAGCAAGCCAGTGTAACAATATTGATAATTCAGAGGAGGAAAAGCATTCAATATTATGTGGGAGGATCATTACTTCTTTTGGAAAAGGGAGACTATACTTATTGGGAAGCCGAGCAGCCACTGTTTCAGAGAAATTTCAGCTCCCAGACAGTACCCATACTGTGTTGTACATCAGGGTTTCCTCAATTAACTTACCGGTAATTTTCTTAGTCGAGAAACCACAAACTATACCACGCTAGGTTAAAATGTGATCGTTTAGTGGGGATTCAGCCATTATAAAACCCAAATTATGAAATAAAGTTGCCTGCTGGGAGCATAAGTGGCCAGAACATAGATTGGGATAAGAACAGCTGTAGAAATACTGTTTATTCTTCTGCAGTAAACATTGATTCATTTGATAGGCTCTGGAATCTGGCCACAAAAAAAGCCTGTAATGTAACAGGGCGGGAGAGGATCCACTTAAGACTCACAGGTAGGAAACTGATAATTTGGAAGCTATTCGGCTGTGTTGCTCTTAAGCGTCCTAATTTCATTTGGCAGTGACAATTTCCAAAAGTAACCACAATCCTGATTTAGTCTGTAGGTTTGGTTTACTTGCACTTAATTCACAGTTAACTTTATTATAAAGCGATCAAGGATTGTATATGCATATCTTGTCTTTGCTTCTACAAGACTCCCTCCGATCTATGGCTCACTGAGTTTCCCCTTGCATTTAAAGTTTCACATAGCTTTTCTAGCAAAATACAAAACAAAGGAAATATGGTGGTTCATTCTACTATGCCAGGGGTCTGCAAAGTCGGCTCTTTTAAGACTGGCGGACTTCAACTCCCAGAGTTCCCCAGCCAGCTATGCTGGCTGGGGAACTCTGGGAGTTGAAGTCCGCCAGTCTTAAAAGAGCCGACTTTGCAGATCCCTGTACTATGCCATAGTGCAGTGTTGGCGAACCTTTTCGGCACTGAGTGACTTAGTGTTAACCGAGACACTAAGTCTGATAATTTAGTCTATAATTTTCTTATTACTTTATTCATTCTTTATTATTAAAGTGTTGAACAAAAGCTTCACTGATCAAAGCTACAATGGGCAGCAGAGTTAAGGACCGATTTAGTGAATAACCAAGTAACATCAAGGCTACAGTTTAGAATGTAATGCAAAGGGAGTAAATGGTAAAGAGCATGAATTAACAAATGAAATGAAATAAATAAAAATGCACTGTATTTTATGTGTCTGAGAAAACCAAGGAAGGTGGTTTGATCAGAGCAGAATTCTTGACTGTATCTAATTATCAAATAGATCAATTATATATTAGAAAGTAAAAAACTGGTGAGGTCTAGAATGAAGGGGCTGCCTACAACAGAAATAATCTCCTGGCTGTGCTTATTGCATGTTACATTTTAAGTTAATGGTGATAATGAAAGAATTGGTTACAAATTTGGAGTGAAATGGTGAAATGTTAATGAACGTAAATAAAAACCCAAAATTTATTCTGCCAGGTGATACAAACTGATGGATGGAAACGAGATTACAGGAACATCTGATTCAGCTGTAATAGGGGTGGATTCTTACAATAGGCAGTAAATTGGATGACTTCCAAGATCTTTTTCAACCCTTACATTTTCATTCTGTGATTAATAGGATTCATTTGAAGACCCCCCCCAAAAAATGAGGGTTAGTCGGCATCAACTGTACCTTTAAAAAGTGTGCTTTGAATATGTAGCATAAGCATGATTTGATTATACTGTATGTAAGCAAGATGAAAGGCATTATTGGTTGTGATGAAATAATACAAAGGTGATGAGTTCTGAATGTGGCACAAATCATGTCTTAGTAGTGTCAAGTGTGGATCGAGGGGAGGGGGGGAACAGAAGATGAAAGAAGTGAAGGAAAAGACAAATAAATAGAACTGTGAGATGGAAAGGTATACATTCAAAAACAGGTGTTGGAAAGTCAATTATTTCCCAATGAATTGAATGGAAAGTGCACATAAGGAAAAAGAATGTAATCTGTTCAGAACAGAATGCTACAGAAAATAAGTACAAAAAAAAGACCAAAAAAATAGTTACAGAGAACTTAGTCAAAGACAAAAAAAATGGCTGAAACGAAGAACTATTTTAATGGAACTAAACACATTCTTTGGAAGTAGATGAAAAGGCCAGACAAGGAGCTGGGTAGAATTAAAATAAATATGAAATAAACTGGCAAGAGTAAACTGTCGGGGAATTGCTAAGAGTAACTGAGAAGGTGCTTGGCAATGTTCTGACTGAAAGGTTATAAGAGGTGAGAAAGTGCATAATTGGGGAAGCAAAGTGTGGGATTGTTGTGTGCAGGCTCAAGAATGTGATCATTCTGGTTTGCTCCAATACTTCTTGGAGGAAAGTTATAGCATTCTGGAATGGGCTTTTACTACAGCAGTTCTACTCCCAGCTATTCTGAGAAGCAGCATCACAGTCAGATATTTGATAATGTATGTTAAATGAGGTGATGTAATCTCAATGGCATTTTCACTATCTTTAGGAGTATCAAGTTGAATGAATCATTGCCATTTTTAAAATGTCCTCAGTCTTTGAAGGTGGTTGAAGCTGAGTGTGGAATCAGTTACCCAAGTTGAAAATCTAATCCTGCCACTGTGACCAATATTTTACTGTGTGTCTGAGATAGTCAGGTGGCATAACTTCCAAAGATTGGGGCAAAAATATGTCTAAGTAACTGTGAAGCTCTTAACTATTACATGCTAGCTAGGCAAACAATATTTCTCACACAAAATATGCCAACTCCTCTCCAAATTCTGAGAATGAACTTACTCTGTATACAGAAACTGATGTTCTAACAAATCAGATGCCAAGCTGCTACATTTTAAATTAACATATATTTTACTATCTCAATCACAGCAATCTCATACAGCAAGTTACACATAAAAATATATTTAGCATAGTATCACATTTTTCTGAACTACAGGTATTTCATGATAAGTATATACATAGGACTGTTTCATTAAAAGCAAAATAGTTAATCCCTGCTAGGTTCACTTTATAAATTACGTGGCATCACAGTTTTTAGTTAGTGTTATGTGAATAACAACATGGTATCCAAACAAGAGAAAATTAAAAACTATAGAGTATAGCAGCCAGCTAATAACAGCCATGATGCTTTAAAAGGTTGAAGAGAAACTCAATACAACAAAATAAACTATACAAGCAGATTCTTTAGAAAGACTAGAATTGTTTTAAATTTGACATTATATACACATTGTATCTACAGGTATATTAATATACAGTGATAAAAGCCCATCTATAATTTTGAAAATCTTAATAATTCACTTAAGCAATGATTCTATTAAGCTTTCTTGTTGGTGGGAAATAAAACAAAATACTGAATGTAGAAAGTCATTTTGATCAACTTTTTTTGGATTTTCTTGAGCGTGAATCCTTATTTTGATACTATTTTGCTGTTGGCAACTTTCTTTAATGATCAATTGAAGATGTCAATGACCAAAAAATGTCAGCAAACGTACAAATATTGAATCCCCTTTGAATTCACGCCCTCTTGCTAATCTTCCCACCAACCCCTCCCTGCACACTGATAATGTAATAACTGGCCCTTCGTATAAGTTTCATCACATGAAAGGTGAAAGGATGATATTCTTACAAATCCTAGAATCAACAACCATGCTCTTAAAATGTACAATTTCAGGTCAAGGATAATGTTCCACAAAATTCAGAATTCAATGCAATGGCATTAAAAGGCTACATAAATGTTAAGCGGGACACCTTGCTACACTTTGGAACTAGATCAAATTATGCATTGAAATCTACCTCCAGGGTAGAGAAATCTTAATGGCTGTCAACAGCATTAATTCCTCTCCTCATTTTTGTTTGCTGTGGCCTAGAGGTAGAGCTCTCGCCTCCCAATCAGGAGGTTGTGAGTTCAATCCTAGGTAGAGACAGATGTAGGGTCTCTGCTTGGGTAGGGGGTTAGACTAGATGGCCTGCAAAGTCCCTTCCAACTCTGTTAATCTGTAACAACTAAATTGCAGTAGAGTGTAGCTATGTGGAGTTTATGTAAACTTACTCCCAGAAGTGTGAATGAGAGATAGCATAAGTAAATGTATGTGTGTGTGCTCAACTCTAATATTATGTTTAAAGAAAGATGAAGTTATGTATCCACCTGTTTCTGATTTAGGAAGCAAAATTTCATGTGGCTGAAAGGAATAAAGGAAGAATTGATTTCTAGGAACTAGACTGTATAACAATGATAAATATGCTGCAGGTCAAATAAAGTACAAAGTAAAATGTTATCTGAAAAAATAACCCAGAGACTTCAATTACATGATCTTACCCATATTCAAAAGACCACATATTGAATATATTTATTAAAATAAACTACTTCCAAATTAACTATTTACAGTAAAAATAAGAATCTGATACATGTGCAGAAGAATTATCATTGATTATTAGAAAACAGAGCACTCCAGGCATAATGTAACACATACAAAGTGATATCTTTAGAATACCAAAACAGTCAAACAAGAGGATATTTTGGCAATGTGGACAATAAAGTAAACACTTGGTTTAAAATTTAATGTTATAAGAGAGGGGGGGGGGAGGGAGAATGAATGAGAATCTTGGAAAGTCTGCAAAATGACTTCTCTACATCAGGGGTCTCCAACCTTTGCAACTTTAAGTCTGAAGGACTTCAGCTTTGCTTTGCTGGCTGGAGAATTCTGGGAGCTGAAGTCCTTCAGACTTAAAGTTGCAAAGGTTGGAGACCCCTGCTCTACATGATTTATCTACTGGAACCCAGGAAATGTAAGTAAAACTTCATTTTTGGTGTTTTTTTTTTAATGGATGTGGAGGGGATGAACTAAGAGCAAACATGTGTGAATGTTTTGTATAAATTTCAAACAAATTTACAATGATCTAAAAATGTTCTTGATTCTCAAGTTGCCCTTTTAGTTATTATTCTGGTGCTATGTTACATAAATGAGGCAAACACAGCAATGAAAGAGCTATGATTTTTTTTCTTAGTAAAAGAAAGTAAATTGATTGCCTGATTCTGAAAAAAAAATAAAAATAAAAAGAAGTGCTTCTCTTCCTCATCTAAGTGGAAAAGCAACTAAAGGTTGCCTAAAAAGAGTAGCAGCATCAACTAGACCATAAACATTTATAAAACCACATCATTGGGATTGGCACCTATGCTGTATACACTATTAATAGGGCATATCTGTTTCTCTTCTCTTAAAAGTTTGCTAAAATATTTATCAGCATATTTGTGTTTTTAGCCCTTTTGCCCCAAAATAAAGGATTCTGAAAAAATATTTTTTAAAAAAAAAATTATCTATAAACCAGGTGCGAGAGCTGGTTTGATTTGAAGTTTAATTGATTGTTTGGCAAGAATCTGTGAACCTCACTTTTTCGACAACAGGGATCATAATAGTAAGCATTGAGGCAACCATCACAGGAAACTTTAGAACAATAAGTGCATGTGTTGGCAGCTCCTGAACGGTTGCAAAAGCCACAGCGAGAACCCAAAGCTTTGGATTTCGAACTGTGAGATGCTCGCTCTTGAGTCTGTAACATATATTGTGGCTTCTCCCTTCCAGAAGATCCGGATGTACTTTCACCTGAAAGTGATTTGAGTGAATAGTTGCTTTGTTTTATTGCTGGATATTCTTGCCTGCAGATGAGCACACTGTCACATTTTTGGCAAATGGAGGTGCCGCAGGACAATCCGCAATTTTGGCACTTAAGGGAAGAGGTCTCTTTGGCTAGATGTGTACGTTTATGGTAATTTGGATTGGCGTCATTTTTGAGCAGCCAGACATCATGTTTAGAGGATTCCTGTCTTTTAAACACGCTTCTAGAATCGGGGTCGGTATATAAATCTAAATCATCTTGAGGGGAATAGTAAGTACCAAATGGCATACCTGTTCTTAATATGCCATTGGTGTGGGATGAAATTGGTAAATATTCCTCAGTGCATCCATGTGGAGAACTGGACATGGCTAGGAGGGATGGCGATGGTCGAATTATTTCATCTTTGATGTCATCTTCAGTATCAACCAAAATGGGCTCTTTCCGGAAACTCAACGATGCCATCAAAGGTGGCTTCTTACTATCCAAGTAATTATCATACGTGTCCACTGATTTAGAAGGTTTGCTAACTTTGGGCTTGAAGTAATCTTTAGAGCCTCTTTCACTGGCAGATTTCTGAAGTACCATTCGTGACATGGAAGTGTTTAGATTCTCTTTGCATTCAGCACGGCGTTTCAAGGCATCTGAACAGCTACGAACATCATCGTTGCTATTTTTTCTCTCCTTCACAATGTCAAGTTCAGAATAACCTTTTTCCTTCACCTGCAAGTGAATTTCGATCAACTGTTCACATTCGGTTTTGGCCAGAAACAGTTCAAAGGATACCATCTTGACTTGAAAGGTATCAACCAGGTCTTTGAGCTTATACATAGTTCCAAGTTCTTGAACGTATCCCATCAAGTTTAATATCTGTTTTATATTCTCATCAGATAATGTAGACTTTACGTAATAAACAAAAGGGCCTGTATAAGTCTAAAAATAGGGAAGAGAAAATATTTATACATATATTAATGAAGTCAAACGTAATTTTGAACTGCTTATACATATAAAAAATTCAAGCGATGTCTTAGACCAGAGGTCTTAAAACTTTGCAACTTTAAGACTTGTCGACTTCAACTCCCAGAATTTTCTGTTGGCTGGAGAATTCTGGGAGTTGAAGCCTACAAGTCTTAAAAGTTGCAAAGTTTGAGGACCCCTGAATTAGACTATAAAGGCTTCTTGGGCACTATCCAAAAGAATTCTATGGATAAATCATCCAACTTAAACTTAATATCAAATTAATATTAAGCCATATTAATTTCTGTCACAGTACATCAATATCAAGAGTACGATAATCACTTCAGAATTATTGGGTAGTAGATTCCAACTGAAGCCAAACCTTTATTCTAGTTATGAATTATCAGTTAATTTTTTGCTTGTACTATTTTTTGTCAGAACCAGAGGTTGCTTGAAGCTTTTCTGTAACAGACACTGAAACTCCAAAAAACATTTGACAAGAGGAGTTGAAACTTTATAGGCAGTCCTCATTTATAGTACTCCATAATTGGTACTCATCAACTCGATCATTTAGCAAAGCAGCCACAAAGTGAAACTTCAATGGTGCTTATGGTTTTATTTCATTTTTCTGTTGCTTTATAGAACTGCAAAGGTCATAAATGTTATTTTAAACCACTGAGACTGAGAACAATTGCCAAACAAGACATTCGCTAAAGAATAATTACCTAAATTGCCTAAAAGTAGAAATATAACATAAGCTTAGATTTTTCAGACTCGGGCCCAAGATAGGGTGGTTTATCAACTTCCATGTTATTATAAAAGCCTTTTAGGATTCTTCTCTTACAGGACGGACAGAAAACCTGTGATATTCTATCACTAGCAAGGATGGTTTGGGATTGCTAGAAACTGAAGCCCATCAGCATTTAGAGAAGGGTCCCCCAACCTTTTGGCATCATGGACCAGTTCTGTGGAGAGAGGTTTTTCTGCAGACTGGAAGGGGCGCGGTTTCATGTGCTACCTACTTCACTTGTTTGCGCGGCCCGGTTTCTGGCATGCCCAGTGCTGGTCCATGGACCAGGAGTTGGGAACTCCTGATCTAGAGGGCCATAGGAATTTTTTAATCTCTCTCTTACATGGAAGGATCAGAATACCATTCATTCAATTTTAGGTAAAGGTTCACCTTGCACATATGTGCTAGTTGTTTCCAACTCTAGGGGGCAGTGCTCATCTCCGTTTCAAAGCCGAAGAGCCAGCACTCTCCAAAGATGTCTCCATGGTCCTTTGACCGGCATGACTAAATGCTGAAGGTGTACAGAACACTGTTACCTTCCCACCAAAGGTGGTTCCTATTTTTCTACTTGCATTTTTACATGCTCCCGTTACTTGGGACAAGTAATGGGAGACCACTCTGTTACATGGCGCTAGGGATTTGAACCGCTGATCTTCTGATTGACAAGCTCAGCATCTCAGCCACTAAGCCACCGTGTCCATTCAATTTTACTTTGTGTAAATGTCAACATTACCAGGAAAATCTGGGATAAAAACATTTTTGCTTTCCTTGGGAAAGTATTGTAGTCAACGTTTTAAAATCCTTGATGAAGTATTTCTGCCAAATAAGGAACAGGAGCACCAAATGTTCATATTTAAAATTATATTTCTCATTTTCATGCACACTGAATTTATATCCCAAAATATGATATATCTGTACAGGCTTACCTTTATATTTTTGAATTCCTTCTTCCAGGGGTAAAGAAAAAGATTAATTCCAACTGATTCTAGCACTTCGAATGCATTCTGGAGTGAATGCAGACTTGACGCTCTCAAGGACCGGAGAGAATTTTCAGCAATTTCATAAAACTTAATTAACCGGAATCTATAAAAGGGATCAATCTTGGGAAAACAGAGTAAAGCTGAAGCTGCCATTTGTAGATTGGTAATTGGGCATTGCTTTCTGTCAGAGGTATCCAATTTAGATTCATGAAACTGTACATATTTCCTAAATACTTCGTCTTTGTATTTTGTATCCATCTGGAGTTGGATTTAAGCACGCTCGTGGGCGGCTATCTCATCTCATTCATGGCTCTCTTGTAGCCCACTGATCAACAGGCAATGTAAGACAGCAGCGGAGTAGATTCTAAAAAGAAGAAAAAAAAGACAAATCACATCAAAATGTCATTTAAATTTCATCAAAAAGTATTTTCAATATGTTTATTTTCAATTCCGAACTGTATTTTAGTCATCATCACAACTCTGGAGGGGGGGAGCCTTTATTGCTATCCTCAATAGAAGTGGATACAAAATTTGTCATTTTGATGAAAGCATACCAAATTTCTACTTCTCAATTATATATGCAAATTGAATATACCCATGCGCCACAGTCAGAATTATATGAATCTTGTGATGCAATGTGTAATGGATACGAACCCACATTAGGAAATGCTCTCCATAAAAATGTCCTTGTAAATGTGCATGGAAACATGTTTATACCAGGCAAATGTTCATACGTCTAAAATTTAGAGGAATTGAAGGTTGCAAAGTTGAAAAAAACCTATTCAAAATGAACAGGATGTGTTTCATATCCCTTGTCAGGTTCCAAAATAGCATCCAAAATAAATGAGAGAATGGGAGGGGGGATTATATTGACATCCCTAATCTTTAAGCAATGCAATAAACCTTTATTGTTCTCTTTTGGGAGACAGAGAGCTGCAGCTAATCAAATGTGGGTAATAAAATTATAGCTGTTATGCAGATTCTCACCATCTTCATCTATCCATTCAGAAAATCCTTGTGTACATTGGCTTTAAGAAATTTTGTTTGAGATCCTATTTTCTAAGAACTCTTTAATATGGAAAAATGTCATTTGGAACAATACAGAACTGCCAATATTTAAAACACTAATGCTGTGTAAAAAAAAAGTCCAAATATATGCCAATAGGCAGTGATGGAATTCAAAAAGTTTTACTATTGGTTCTGTGGGCATGGCTTGATGGGCATGGCAGGGGAAGGATACTGTAAAAAACCCATTTCCTCCCGTTCAGCTTTGACTCAGGAGGCAGAGAATAGATGGGGGCGAGGCCAGTCAGAGGTGGTATTTACCAGTTCTTCAAACTACTGAAAATTTCCGCTATCGATTCTGTAGAATTGGTCAGAACCTGCTAAATACCATCTCTGCTTATAGGATAGTATTATATACAGCAATCACTGAGTCTTTTGCAAACATAGTTTATCTGACCACACCTACACCTTGAAAGCCATTTAGAAAGGAAAAAAAATCCAAGCCCCCATAAAAATGGTAATCCTTTTCCATCCTTTTATTGGAAGCAAATCCCATTGCCTTCAGTATGATCACTGGTAAGTGAAAATGCATCAGGTTAGACCACAGTTGTGATACAACTCACAAATGCCATAAGATTATAATTAAATTGCAGGTGATTCTTAAAGATGATTGCATTTATATCCTGCTGCAATTGCATACAGACTCCCAATGCCTGACAACATAAAAACAATAGCAATATAAATAAAAATACAATAAAACATGAATTAGCATGCAACCAGATTGCATGAGGGATAAGTTTTAAAACATCCTCTGGAAAAGGTGTTTTCAGAAGATTCTGGAAGGTGACTAGAGTTGGGGCCAAATGCATTTCTCATGACAGAACCATTCCAGAAGGCCAGCCCAATGACAGAAAAACAGTGCCTTTGGGCTTCAGCATCCCTGACCACATGAAAAGGGAAGGGTAGGGGGAACTACATTATGAAATTACAACAGTGAGAACTACAGTGGTGCAGTATAATGTTTTAAAGGATCAAGAGAGACTTTCTAACATTCAAAAAGTCTATAGTTCAAATCTTATTTGATCGGAATTGTTCTATTTTTGACTATTACTAGATCTTGGCTAGCTTTTATCATAGGTGGGGCAATTTTAACATACTCACACAGAAGTCCTACAAAGTTCAACAGGAATTAGTCCAAGCTAACAGCCTTTAAATACTAAAACCTTACACCTGATTAAAACTCCCGAATAAACACTTTTATTTAAATTGCATGTATTTTTTGAATCTCATTTGTCATCTACAATCTCTAGACTTCTCATCATTCAAATATATCACCTCTAATGTCTCTATCACTGGGCAGAAATGTGAAACCTATCACAACAGGATTACTCAATAAGTTTAAAAGATAGGCACTAAAAAGTTTTCCCCTCCCAGAACATAAACACCCACACAAGAGAATGTTTGATGTTTTCTTCAATACTATGCAACCACTTCAAATATTCAATCCCCATTAAGAAATGTTGCTTGCCAAACAAGTACTTTTCTCTAACCTCAAGTTTATCTATTTTTCACCCAGTTAGAAGGGTAGCATTTTAAATGCCTTTCAAATTCTGCATTTAATTAACGAAAGCTTGTGGAAAACTGGCAAACTGGCGATACTTCCCACAGTAACAATATTTTGAATTACTTATATAATTTTTTCTATTTTTTTAAAATGTATCTCTTTGTCAATTGTTCACAAATATCAGCCAGCATACAAAGGAAAAGAAAGGGAGTATGAGAGATAAACACATGCAGAATGTGCTGTCTAGGTTTATTAGTGTGATTCTAACAGTCTTATTTCTCAGCAACACCCATTCTTCCATCCAGACAAAACACCAGGCTGCAAAACATAATTTCAAATCTGGTAAACACAATTATTCTCTTTACTTTGCATATTATAACACTTTGTATTTAACTTGCTACAGACATTTACACGAACAACACACATACACCTGCTTGAATGTAGAAGAGCACCTTCATTTTCAAATATGGGTATTGTTTGAAACAGAAACACCATTCTAGGCAAAACATTCGTTTTTAACGCAGAAATTCTTCCTAACAGTGACGATTTTAACTTCTCCCATCTTAACATCTTCTGATTTTCACTCTTTGTCTTAGTGTAATTATTCTGAAATAATATAGAATTCATATTTATCATAATGCCAACTTACTAGGCTAAGGTGGAAATCTGAAAAAAACAAAATGATAAAAGGAGATTATAGTAAACTACAATGTTGCCATCAAAATTATTGGGCCATGACCATTGACACCAGAAGTTAAAACATAACTCAAGGGGGAATTTACTTTTAGCTAGAGTACTGATGGATCAGATCAGAATTAATATAGCATGTTATGATCCAATACCAAGATGCATTTGAGAAGATCAGAAACACACAGAGAGAAGGGTGATAAATCCATTCCACCATTGCTCTGCTGCAACTATAACTTTCTTACCATACCTTTTAGAATTTGTTTCTGATCATCCAACTATATTCTAAAAAAATAAACCAATCAACAAGATGTCTAACACTTATCATAGCACAACAGATGGCCAAGCTATCTTGGCTGATTGCAAAAAAGCTAGTAACCAGAGCTGGTTATTATTTGCAAAGAAAAGTATTGTACTGATTCCTGATAACTGTTTGGACAAGACCCTAAAGTTTTTGTGGGTGGTCCACTGGGCATTCAAAGAGTAGACTGAATGAATGTAATGTAAAGCCATGCTTACCATCCCCAAAACATTTGAAAGGGCACCAAGATGTTCCCCATTCAAGAAGAAACATGCCCTTTCCCAATATAACGCTGCCCAAATAATTTGTACCCTATGACTACCATTGTTGTATCTTGTGATTCTTGATTAATGTATCTTGGTTTTTTATGTACCCTGAGAGCATATGCACCGAAGACAAATTCCTTGTGTGTCCAATCACACTTGGCCAATAAAGAATTCTATCATATTCTATAATAATGGAGGACCTTTTTAATGAAGAGTTTATTGGCTGCAGAGAGTTCCTCAATCGACCTCCACGCCCGTAATGAAACCGAACCATGAAAATTGTTGATTAGGAATCCACGAGAAAAAAGGCTCCCTTATTTCAGGAATATTTAAGGACCTTAACCTACCATCACACAGAAGTGGCAGCTATTAGATATGGCAAGCAATGCTTTTCACCCGCCATCTCTAGTGGGTCCCTGCCTCCCCTGTTTAGTTACAATCTCTGCAAAACCTAAAAGAGCCACTAAGGAAACTCAGAAGGGGAAGCCCATATTGTATTTATTCCCTGGCCCACCAGACTCCCTCCTTCTGGACCTCTCACCGCTGGACAGCCGAGGACGAGTAACTCTCTGCCTTGGGGATGCGAGGGAGCGAAACCAACCCACAGCCACCAACCAATGACGCTCAAGGCGAACCTACCCGACGTCTCCGACCGAGGAACGGTGCCAGGACCCGACCTCCTGCTTAGCTGAGCTTCTGTCCCCCCTCTTCGCTTCGCGCCCACCGACTCTTCGCTTCTCCCACCAGGCGAACTGCGGGAATTCGGCAGCAACAGCCCACCTAAAAACCACCGACCAGCAGCCGTCTTCGACACTGGCCAGACCGGAAGACAACTCGGGACCCGGAAGAACAATCTCTTCTGCTCCCCCCCCCCTCTCTCTCCCCTGCCCCCCACCTCCCGTCTTCTACAGAAACCCGGAAATGGGATCCGTCTCCGTGTCTTGCCCCTGATGCCTTTCTGCCTAACGCGCAGGCGCAATTTCCCAGGGCTCCCGCGGAGGTACTGAACACGGATGACGCGCTTGCAGGCGCATGCGCATGATTTTCCATATGTGTTCGGTGTGCTTGTTATTTGCCTGCTTTCCAAACTGAACGGATGGAAACTGTTGACTATCCGAAACAAGTAAGAATGCATTGTCGCCTGCGTTCCCGAGAGCTTCCTTAAATCGTCCTATAAAGAGGAGCAAATAAGAACTTCAATTTTCAGCAACTCTAGCTAGAGTGGCCAGTTAAAAAGGGATTCCGGGACACCAACCCACTTTCTGTGGTCTTCTCCAACTTGGTGCTCCAGCTGGCTTGAGAATTGCAGTCCAACATCTAATAGTAGTACCAAGATGGGGGGGAAAGCGGGTGAAGGGTCTGCTTCTGTGAAAAAATAACATGGATGCCCTTTTAGAAAAAGTTATTTCTGTGATAGCAGCTTACACTATCATCTTGAGTCATCCACTCCACTTTTTGCAAAATAATTGTAATGAGGAAAACTACAGTATTTCACTTCAGGGATCACTGGGTTAGGCTTTGAGTTTCTGGTGGTTACAAATAACTGAATGTGCATTGTGACATTACATTGCAAGGTGTTTGATGTATGTACCTCCATCTGATGTTCGGATGCAACCATGAAAATACAGGTTTGTGTCAGAATGCATATTTTGTTTTTGTTTTTTTAATATCATAGTTTGCACTTATGGTAAGGGATAGTGTTGAATCAGAAACAAACCAACCATATTAACTGTGTAAAACCACTGAATTAATGTTGAGGGTTGTACAAATTAAGAGAAAAATTCACAATGCAATTATATACTGTAGTAGTATGCATATGGTATTTTTAACATACTGTAACCTTATATTTTTGTGAAAGGGACAAGTCGTCAATGCAATTCTGCTGCTAGGGAATGTTCTTGGGATGCATTCTGATAATACACTTTTCAATACTGATTAGAATGCAGTCCTTTCTGTCTTCAGTCCTTTTCTGGAAACATGGTGAATAGAACGCTTTTTACATTCCTCACTGCCTTTTGTAATGGTCTTAATCAGTCTCCTCTTGCAATTGTTCTCTGTCAAAAGGATTATTTCACAAACCACTAGAGAAATGTACACAAATGCATGTAGACAATATATGGGTGTTGGAAGGTGGGATGTTTGATTTTTGAAGCTCTAGAAATATTCAGTGAGAGGCCAAGCTTGATAGAGTAATACTGATGTTCCTTACACCTGGCCATTTAACTAGCTTGGATTGAGCAATGATTGACTGACAGTACTTTCTGTGAGTACAACATCAGGCAGAAATCCTTGGAGATCTGCAGATGGTAAAGACAATATGAAGAAATTTAATGTTTTCACAACCTAAATTTCAACCTCTGTAGTTTATCCATAGTTCAGAAGCAATAGCCGAATTTGGGGAGAAAAGATATATTTATTTCAATACAGTCAAATTTCGGTTACATAAATGAAAAATATGAGAAAGCAATGCCATCATAAATGACATTGTTTATATTATCTTCTTGCATCAGAAGGTTCAGAAGACTTAGTCCTTAGAACAGATCAGTTGACAGATTGATATTCCCATTCTGCAAAAAATACTGAAAACCCAGAGTAACAACATAAATAATATATTAATACATTATCCATATCTTAAGTTGATATCAAGAAAACATCTAATAACCCTTTTGGATATTTTAAATGCTATTTTCCCTGAGGCCAAAGACAAATGTTGAATATTTAGATAATCTCTATGAATGTCCAAATTTAAATACTCTGAAGAATTGTTTTGCTTTTATGGGACTTTTTAATACACTTATCCCCTGCCTAGTTCTTCCTGCATTGAACTTCCACCAATCCCAACCAAGCACGTCCATGCTAGGTGTGGAAGATGAGAACTAAGGTCCAGTGCATTGGGAGAATATATGGCTGTGGTAAAGTTTTTCCACCCACTTTGTTTGTCATACAAATGAGCTTCGATTCAACCTCAGTACCTGTGATTAGTGGCCTGAGGATGTATATGCCATTCTGATCCACTTGGTTGCTTTGAATCATCCACATTGTAACTCTTGAATGTTTCCTCTGCTTGACTTACGACCTGTAGCTCATAGGTTCTTCCTGGAGTTCTTTCACTACCTACTTCTCTCACATAGAGACACACAGCCATGAGAGTTTATTTATGTAAATGGGTACAAATGAATGGAGACAGTCGGACAGGGATGGTAGGCATGTTGGTGCGCTTATGCACATCCCTACTGATCTCTTAGGAATGGGGTGAGGTCAACAGGCAGTTTAGGGGTTAAAATTATGGGGGTTAAAATTATGTGGGTTTGGGGACGCAACAACAGAGTTGGGTAGTACATTCCAGGCATTGACCACTGTTGCTGAAGTCGTGTTTTCTGCAATTGAGTTTGGAGGGATTTACCTTGAGTTTGTATATATTGCTCGTGTATTATTGTGGTTGAAGCTGAGGTAATCATTGAGAAGTAGGACATAGTAGCAGATAATTTTGTGTACTACAGTCAGCGTAGTTCTCATTAACAGATTAACAGAGTTGGAAGGGACCTTTGCAGGTCATCTAGTCCAGGGGTCTGCAAAGTTGGCTCTTTTAAGACTGGTGGACTTCAACTCCCAGAGAATTCTGGGAATTGAAGTCCACCAGTCTTAAAAGAACCGACTTTGCAGACCCCTGATCTAGTCCAACCCCTTGCCCAAGCAGGAGACCCTACATCTGCCTCTACCTAGGATTGAACTCACAACCTCCCGATTGGGAGGCGAGAGCTCCACCTCTAGGCCCCAGCAGTTCTAGATTCTCCTACTATTGAATCCTTCTATTAAGTGGTTGAATTTTGCTCTCATCGCATCCCGCTAAAGTTTATCATGGTTTGTTGAATGAGCTACCTTTGCTAATACAGAAGACTTAGAATAACTTGGTCATTTTGAACGAACACTAATCTGCATACATTAAAATGGAATTTCATTGCGTACAGCTCTCAAAGGATCTCCACCTCCAATATACACTACATAAGCATGGCAAAATAAACAAATACAAAATTATGCATATACCCAGATAATATTATATGACACGGAGAAGCTCACTGGATCGAGTTTAGATTCTCTCCGTTCTATCTTACAAGCTTCGCATATCTATATCACGTGACCCACTTCGATATCTTTCTCCCTCCCCCCCGCCAGCTTTTCGCCTGGCTCGATTTCTAACCACCCGCGCGTCGCTCTCCCCAACCTCCGCCTTGACATCCAACGCGCGCTCCTACGCATGCGCCTGCGCACTTCCCCGCTGTCGCGCGTTGATGGGCGTGGCCGAATCTAGAATCTGGCCCTTTTAGGCCGCCGTCGTCGTCTGTAGTTTCGCGGTAGTTCTTCTATTGAGACTGCCAGAGTGGCTTCGCGGAAGTCCTCCTGGAAGATGGCGTTGGCCGAGGCCGGTGCTCGGTTGTCGGAGGGTGCGACTGGGGAGCGAGTAGACCCGCTTTCCCGCTTCACTTGCCCGGTGTGCCTGGAAGTGTTCGAGAGCCCCGTGCGGGCGCCTTGCGGTCATATGTGAGTAGGAAAAAGGAGGGGGAAAGCCAAGGCCACCTCTCTCAGAGAGGTCGTGTGAGATAACTGGGTAACCATGGCAACGGAGAGAGTGGCCGGTCGGCATTGAAGGTTGAGCTGGCTTGTCTGAGGAGCAAAACGGCTGGAAAAACTTTACCCTAACCTGGTATTCTCCCAATACATGGACCTCAGTCCCCATCTTAGCATCTTAGGCGTGCTGGTTGCGGTTGGTGGAAGTTCAGCGAGTCTAGGAAGAACTAGGCCGGCGGAGGTGGAGAGGACAAGTGTTATAAAAAGCCCCTTAAAACCAGAGCAATTTTAAATGGATCCTCTACGGCAGAGGTCTTCCAACTTGGCGACTGTAAGACTTGTGGACTTCAACTCCCAGAATTCTCCAGCCAGCAAAGCTTTGCTGGCTGGAGAATTCTGGGAGTTGAAGTCCACAAGTCTTACAGTCGCCAAGTTTGGGGACCCCTGCTCTAACGTTTTTTTTTCTAACCGGATGGTCCCGCTTTTGGTTTTGCTCCTCCTCCTATGTTTAACTTTCCTCCCCTTTTTTTATCAACTTGGGTAATAAAATAAATCGGCTGTACAAAATCCTAACTCACTGCAGTCCCTTTAATCTCTCTTCAGATATTTACTGTAAAGCACCCGGGACTTTCAAGAATTGCAGCCCTGTGATTGCGAGGGAGGGCAGAGCTACTCATAACTATTTTCACAGAAACGAAAGCGAAATGAACTTGTGGGCAAGCATCCAAGGGAAGCCCGCCTCCTTTAGTGTTGCTAGGGAGGAGGGATTTTTTTGCTCAGGTAATCTGAAGCAACGCCAGTAATGTTTTTGTTTTAACCAGAATTTCTGTGCAAAAGTTTTAAAAGGGAAAGAGTTTGGTCCTTGGGTCACTCCGCTGAAATTCTGTAGTTGATGCTTTTTTGAGATAAAAATATGTCAGAGAACAAAAGGATTGAATGCATTTGACAGGCATTTTTTTCTGCTAATTTTTACCTCATAATCCTACCTTGATGGTGTAAGAGTTTTGGTTTTCTTACAATTTACAATTTACAATACCAGAGTTGGAAGGGACCTTGGAGGTCTACTAGTCTAACCCCCTGCCTAGGCAGGAAGCCCTATACTATTTCAGACAAATGGCTATCCAACATCTTAAAGGCTTCCAGTGTTGGGGCATTCACAACTTCTGGAGGCAAGCTGTTCCACTGATTAACTGTTCTGACTGTCAGGAAATTTCTCCTCAGTTCTTAAGTTGCTTCTCTCCTTGATTAGTTTCCACCCATTGCTTCTCATCCTGCCCTCAGGTGCTCTGGAGAATAGTTTGACTCCCTCTTCTTTGTGGCAATCCCTGAGATATTGGAACACTTCTATCATGTCTCCCCTAGTCCTTCTTTTTATTAAACCCAGTTTCTGCAACCGTTCTTCATATGTTTTAGTCTCCAGTCCCCTAATCATCTTTTTTGCTCTTTCCTGCATTCTTTCTAGAGTCTCTAAATCTGAAGTTTCTAGAGTCGTGATGGCGAACCTATGGCACGGGTGCCACAGGTGGCATGCAGAACCATTTCTTAGGGCATGCGAGGTGTTGCCCTGTCAGATTCAGTGCACATGTGTGTATTGGCCAGCTGATTTAGGCCTTCTTTTGAGGCTGTTTTCCGTGCCCTGTGGAAGCTTCAGGGAATAATAATAATAATAATTTTTATTTATATACCGCATCCTCTCCCCAAGGGGACTCGGAGCGGTGCTCCTGAAGCCTCTGGAGGTGGGGGAGGAGGCTGTTTTCACCCTCCTCAGGCTCCTAGAAAGCCTCAGGAGGGCGAAAAAAGCGTGCCAAAAGCAGGGGGTTGCGCACAAAGCATTATGGGTGTGGCATGCCCACGCACGATCCCCCTGTGCTCCCCCCACTTTTGGCACACAAGCCAAAAAAGGTTAGCCATCACTGTTCTAGAGTCTCCAAATCTGTTCATTATGCCTTTCAAAACCTGTTCATTCACAATATTTTCTGTTTACATCTTGCTCTGGCATCCATTGTTAGCCACTAGGGACAGGAAAGATACAGCAAATAAATCTGCAGGAGGTTAAATACAATTCATCTTTCTTGAGAGATAAAATCCCAATGAAAGAACATTTAAAATGAAAGGAAAAGTAAGAGCTCTCATATCTCCCTTGGATTTAGGTGTGACCGAATGCAATTTAGATAAAAAAGATATATTGGTTGAATAGAGTCTGTTTAAAGTTTCTTCAGAGATAGGAATAACAAGAGCAGATGAAGAATTTGCTATATAATTCTTATTTGTAATGGAGCCTTAAAATTAGAATAGCCTAATACAGTAGCAGTTTGAAAGAAGTAGAGTAAATTAAGGAGTAATAGTTTTGGATTTATCATATTTTATCTAAGCAAGAGCTTTTTGTATAGTTTGGTCATTAAGACAGAACTGATAGGCAGAGCCTAGACTAGGTTATTAAACATTTAGGAACCGACAAGAGAGTTACAAATAGTCCTCCACTTACAACCACAATTGAGCCCAAAATTTATCTTGTTCAGTGAGACATTTCTTAAGTGAGTTTTGCTCTATTTTATGACTTTTCTTGCCACAGTTGTTAAGTGAATCATTGCAGTTGATTGAATGTGGCTTCCCCATTGACTTTGTCAAAAGGTCGCAAAAGGTGATCTCATAACCCTGGGAACAGTAAAGGTCATAAATATGAACCAGTTGCCAAGCATCTGAATTTTGGTCACATGATCATGGGGATGCAGCAAAGGTCATAACTATGAAAAACGATCATGTCATATTTTTCAGTGCTGTTGTAATTTTGGTCACTAAATGGAGTGTTGTAACTCGAGGGCTACCTGTAAGTTCATCTTTGTATATTCCTGAGAGGATGAGGACATGTGAATC